>CM041632.1:31487228-31601155 GCA_023333625.1 Bothriochloa decipiens | reverse complement strand
CTGTTTAGACAATAATCATGCGTGTGGGCCATATGATTTAGGAGGTTGTGCGTGTAGCGCCTTGGTGCTTAAACGACGACTAAGCGACGTTTAAGCGACGCCTTGAAAACATTTATGTGCCTTCATCTGATGAAATAGTAGATAAGTTTGATATGCACTAAAATTAATCCTGAAAACTGAACAAAGTATATGTTTCTAAGTAAATATCATCGATTGATGGAAATTTAAAAACCCCAAGTTACTGTTTGGATTGTGGGGATTTCACCAAAATTAAGCAGGAACTAAACTGTTTCCTGTGAAGCTAGTGCAAAATCTATGTGACAGAACAAAGCAGGCATTCTATTTTCTCACCACTGCCTGCGCGTCTATCCAGATTCCGTACACGAACTCCCGCCTAAGGATGAATTCGGTCAGAAACGGTCAAAAAACTCCTCTATTGTTTTCTACATTTATATTTGAATACGAACACGAAATTGAAAATGATATAGCCGGAAACAAAAACGAAAACGAACTTTCGGTGTTTTGAAAACGAACCAATTCGATCGGAATTATGCCGAACACGATCGGCATACGAAAATTCAATACGAAATACCGACCCACGGTATATAACTTTAAAAATGTGCATGACCAAACTAAGAAGTGCATGATTTAGTTCAAATGCACATAATAGTTCACCAAACTAATTAAGCATCCATGGCATATTGGCATGCAGATTCTTTACACCCAAGGAATTAACAGTAACAGAGAAGAAGTCTAAGAAGCAGCTGGCATAGGAGATAGGATCATAGGACATGAACATCTAGAGTTCAACGGCATCATCCATGTTGCCAGGCTCACTTTCCATATGATTTGCTTCCTCATTGTCCACCTCATTTTCCTCATCCCCCTCCTTGTTATTTTCCTACAAGTATGCAAAGTTAATTAAAATTAGATGTAGCACCTAGTATATTTCATAAGAAACTAGCAGCTAGTATATTTCATAGGAAACAGCCAATAAACATACCTCAATTTTTAGTTTAGCCACAATATTAGTCAAAGCATCAACCTCAAGATCACTCACAATTGATCCAAGCTTTGTAGAATCTAAAAAAATAAGGAAGGAAAAAATTCAATGCATTATTCGGCTGCAACTGCATCTATAAGTATCCAAGTGAAAATAACAAGTAAAATTAGCACCTTTACTTGCTGCAGCAACCCAATCCTTTGTGCAAATTAAAGCCTGTATTATCTCGGGATCAAGACGACTGCGATAGGGATCAATAACACGGCTAGCAGCACTAAAAGCAGACTCGGATGCAACAGTTGACACTTGCATAGCCATTACATCCCGAACAATTTGTGAAAGGATAGGATACTGTTCTCTCTTATTTTTCCACCATGCTAAGATGTCAAACTCACCATGAAGTTTCACTAGTGGTTCTACCATATACATGTCCAACTCATTTGATTCAACCATTCCAGGTTCACTTGCTTCATATAAGAACTCTTCTAGGCCATGGTCTACATCTCCCATTAATACATCATTTATGTTACTAGGCCTAGGTGCAGGAGCAGCCCCTTGACTAGTTTTCTTTGATGATGTAGCATAAAAATTGTACAGTTTCCTTACCACACTAACAAACTCATCAAGTTTAGCTTGATAATAAGCACCATGGAACTTCTTCATGTAGTACTCTATGCCCCTTTTCTTATACCTAGGGTCAAGAAAATAGGCTACAGCTAGAGCAACGTTGGACTGCTCCCAATATTTCTCAAATTTTGCATTCATAGAAACTGCCATATCTCTAATTGTAATATTTTCATCAAAGCACCACTCATGAAGCAAGACTTTTATCTCACAGAAACCTCTATAAAACAAGTTTGCAGTAGGGTACGAAGCGCCAGAGAGAATTTCAGTGAGATCATAAAATTTCTTCAAGCAAACATAAAGTGTCAATGCATTATCTCATTCAGCAGAAGATGGAGAAAACTTTTCATACTTACGGCGATTTGAAGCATTCAGCCTAACAAATGCATCCTTGTAGTACAAGCATCTCGTAGCATTAGATAGGTAGAGTTCCACCTTGTTGAAACATCCATTTGAATACCCCTCTTTGTATCCAACCCAGCTTCAGTGGCACACTTCATAAGCTCTTCCCACTGCAATGGAGACCCTTTAACAGCTAATACAAGTGATTTGATCTTGTTGAGTGTCCCTGAAATTACTTTCAACCCATCTCTAGCAACTAAATTCAGAATATGGCAGGCACATCTAACATGAAAAAACATCCCATCACAAACTAGGGAACCATTACCATTGTTTTTTAGATCTGAAACTATATCGTTGACAGCCACCTCATTTGAACTAGCATTATCCAAGGTCAGAGCAAACAGTCTATTCTTAATGTACCACTTAACCATAACTTCAGTGAATATTTGAGACAACTTTGCACCAGTATGCCTACCTTTTACATTGAAAAAACCAATAATTCTCTTTTGTATGTGCCAATTGTCATCTATCCAATGAATAGTAACACACATGTATCCTTTGTTTTGGCATGAGGTCCACATATCCATTGTTGCACTAAAGCGGCACTTCAAAGTTTTCAAGTGTGCATACAAAGTTTCCTTTTCAGCAAGATATTTGTCCATTATTTCTTTCCTAACAGTGACACGGGATTTTATTGGAAAGCTAGGACGGAGAGATTTGATGAAATCAACAAGATACTCACGCTCGACTATATTGAAGGGATATTCATGCATGGTTATTGCCAAATTTAATTTCTTCAAGCTAGCTTCTTGGTCATATTTGTAAGGCTGAACATGAGTAATTTCAGAACCAGGGTGCTTACCAACTTTAAGCTGTTGTTGTCCCTTCACAATACTGTGTCTTGATTGCAAATGGTGCTTGAATGAAGTCGTCCCATTGATGTCCTCAGCTCTGTATTTCTGGTCACACATGGCGAAATTGCAGTGTCCCCACAACTCCTCAACTAGATGTCCTTCTTCTTGGTGAAATATTGCCAGACCCATGATGTGCATTTCTTAAACCTCTTGCCAGAAAGACGAGCCTGATCTAGATCATCGTCATCCTCTTGATCATCATTGTCCACATCAATTGGCACTTGAGTAGGTGGAGATGTCGTTACTGGTGCATCCCTATCAACTGATGCTGCCACTGATCCTAACACCGATGCTGCTGTAGCTGGACTTTCACAAGTTCCACTAGATGCAACACTTTGAGATGCAGACCTTCTACTCCCTGATCCTACCAACAACCAAAGTGAAACATTGCTACATCAGAAAAAATATGTTTTCTGGACTACATGGACAATGCAATAGATCCAATTTTGACCTCTTCTGACCAAAGTAAAATGTCACTGCCACTTTGATGTATAAGGATGTAATGTTATTTTTGGTCATTTCAGATTGCTTTCCTCAAGGCTGCATTGGCTAAGAAGGAAGGAGAACCAGAAAACATTCTTTGCACACAGTCAAGCTCAAGCATGTACAGAATTAGAAAAGGCAATGCAAATTATGCAACACCCACTGCTCTTAAAGAGAGGCAGCCAATGGAAGAAGTTGGGAACCTAGAGGTGATTTTTTTCCCAGTCCATTTCAGTTCTTTTTCTAGAATATTTATTTTTCCATCTAAACATAAAGGTCTCATATGCTAGTTATGATTACAAATTTCAATATGAAGAGAACTTGTTAAATATTTTTTGATGAAATTTAAATATCTTCGCGCCTATAGTTTGACAGTGGAAAATCAGTTCTGACATAGAACTTATCTATGAAAAAAGTCACCATTAAGTTGAAAACATTTCAGTACATAATCTTTTCGACATGCCGAACTGTATCACATATAGAGATGAAATGCCCAGACTCTAACCGTGTGCTGATGAACACACTGCACATTGTGATTGCTGCAGGAGGTTATATAGGTGACAGAGCGCCACCGTCCAGGAGCAGTTACTACAACGGTGAGGGGGCAGACCCAGGTCCGCTAAACTCCCCATATTCTGGCTCAAGGTTTCTGCATTCTCCACGTACCGTCTCAACAAATCGGGACTACCCGCCACGGCAACACGAAGAACAATCACCGCATGGTCATTGGAGAAACCCTACTCACTGTGTCAGAGGCTACAGATCGTAGGATTGTAGGAAATGAAACTAGCTAGTTTGCATAGTCCAGTCTTGAGATATAAGTATATATTAGCAGTTGTGCCCCTGTTACCTATATTATTGGATTTTTTATGCAATCCCTACCAAGCTGTACAGGTTAGTATTCTTATGAAGACAACGCCCAGCCGGTCCCTGTGATATGCTAGCTTTGCATTTTCGTATTCCTTCTCGGTTTATTCATATAAGTATTTCTACATACCTTGCTAATTGCTATAAACAAACAATAAAAGAGAGATAGAAGTCTGTTGTGTGGCATCTTTGGGTTGTGGATCCTATAGATAGCGTGGGTGGAAACTTGTGGCATCAAGGCATGTTTGTCAGATTATGATGCAATTATGGTGGCTCAGCGATGGACCAGTGGTATCAGTGAACTAGTTTCCACTATGTTGACACCGAATTTTGCAATTTTTGTGCCAACACACTGTATAGAACTGAAAGTAGACTGTGCAGAGGGAAAAGTTGGTAACAATGACAACACTAGCAGTGAACTCTTTTCCGTCATATAGAATCGAACTGACAATAAACTACATCTGAATGGAAAATGCAGTAGTTATCTTGTATGGAAGCTGTGTTTGATGGGGTAAAAGTTGTTTGAATACTCTTTATTTAGTATGTTAGTTGAGGAAATTATGTTGTTTTTAAAGACATCAAAATATCAACGGAGGGCATTAGGTTGTCCCAGATGGGCCACTGTTTTATTTTAGATATATTCATGCCTGAATTATTTTGTTGTATCATCCAAAATATAAAATGGCCATATAATCAAAGGATTGGATAGGAAGATGAACCTGTTGCTGTTGGAGACGTCGTTGCTGCTGTCGGTACGGGAGGTGGCTCTAGAATGCGACGCACGCTCTTCGTCTTGGCCTTGCCCCCCTTGCCCTTCGATCCAGGAGGGGGCGCCATCAACGCGCAGCACGGGCCTCGGGGTGGCGTTGCTGCCTCGTTCATGGCTGGATGGCGGCCGACGGCGCTGGCGGAGTCGGGCGCCGCGGAATCGGGCGGCGCGGTCGGAGACTCGGAGCAGGGCGGGTGGAGTCAGACAGCGCGGTCGGACCAGAGCAGAAGGAGTAGGGCACGCTGGTGCTCTGGAGTCAGGCGGTGGGAGCAGGGCGGACCGGCAGAGTCGGAGCAGGGCGGACGAAGCAGGACGGAGACGGGCGGCGCTGTGGATCGGTGGCGTGGGTAGCGCCGCCACTCGCATGGGGACTGGGGAGGACTGGAGGGAGGGTGCGGGCGTGCGGCCTGCGATGTGCGGCTGGAGGACTGGGAGAGGAACTAGGGGTCTAGGGTTTTGCTACTGGGCTAGGCTGGGCTGGGCTAGGAGTCCAGGAGAGAAACTAATTACTATTGGGCCAAATTCGGTTACTTTCGAATTTCGAATACGGAGAATTTCGAATACAATATAGAAATCAAATTTCGAATACGGAGAATTTCGAATACAATATAGAAATGTAGAAAACAGTCGAAAATAGCTCATACCGAATTCCATTTCTTTTTTGAATTTTTCTTTTGAATTTCGTACCGATTTCGTATTTTTCCGAAAATATAGAAAACGATCGGATCAAATGTAGAAAACGATGTGATTCGGTCGGGAATTTTCATTTTCGTTTTCAACGTTACTCCCGCCTGGGCCGCACAAACGAGGCCGAGAGCACCACTACCTCGCGGAACAGCGGGAGAGACACGTCGAACTGCGTCTCCTGGTTCCGCCCCCGCTTGGGCCGGATGGCAGACACGACACCCGGCCACCATCCGTCGCTGTGGTACGCCTCGACGAGATCGAAGAGCTCCAACTCGCGCCCCGGCAGTCTCGGCCGTACATCGGAGGCTGCCACGACCTCCCGCAGTGGGGAGCTGCCGCGACATTTGAGGAGTTCGGAGTAGACGACCTTGTAGCGGTCGGAGCCCGGGAGGCGCGCGGTGACGGTGGCCTCGTAGCGTGCGCCGCGGATGCCCGGTCCGTTCAAGAGGACCTCAACCTCATCCCCCACGGCGTAGCGGCGGGTGTGTGGCCAGCTGCCGGAGCCCATGCCGGCATCCTCCCCCTCCTCCTCGGGAGGCGATCGAACCATGCTTGAGCTTCTCTGGGCGGCGCGAGGTGGTGTTAGCAGCAGGGCTGGCCGGCTGGGGTGGGCGGCGGAGGCGCGCACGACGACGGCCATTACCCTACGGTCGGTGGGGCCGCGCAAGGAGCACCGGAGGGCGGAAGCCGGATTGGAGCAGCGCCGCGGCCGTCAGGCGTAGCGAAGGCGAAGGCGTGGGTGCAGCGGCACCGGAGGGCGTCAGGCGGATTAGGGGCAGCGCCGCGCCCGCCGTGCCGAGACGCGACCAAGGTTTTTTATATCCTAAAAAACAAATTGGTCCCACGGTAAATACAAAATTTTGGATATTTCAAAAATATCAGGTCAAATTTAAATAAATTTATATTAATTTTTTTAAAAAGTTTTGACATCATTTCACTAGAAAAACTCTCTAATTTATCATACAGCATGAATTTATACGACATCGATAAAATAACACAATATCTTACACCAGAAAAATCATGGTAATATGTCGATCCGCGATAATATCGATAAAAAAAATTTTGGTCCTCACCGAAAAAGACGATATTTCAGAAATTTCGGGGATATTTTGCTCAAAAAGTTTTTCATGGACGCGACTCCAGCAAGGTGATTAGGGTTTGGAAAGAGTAGAGAGTGAATGCATTTCGAAATTTGAAATAGGAGAGTGGGGAAACCCTTCCAACTTCTGTCTTCCACCGTCCTCTACCTGTAAGGGGTGAAAGCCGTTGGCCGCTGAGGTGGTGTCCAGGTTATTAATTTCTTACTAGGATCATACTGTACTCGTGTTCGGAAAAAAAAAACGTCAGGCTGAACATGTGCTATAACGTTAGAAAGCAATAAATTAAGTGCGTTCTTCACAGTATTAGCTCATCATGAATGGGTTGTTTACCTGGTGGTTTCCGACTCATTTTGTTTTTCTATGAAAGAAAAACATGTATCATGGCTGATAACTCGGATTGATAAGTTCAAGTGAATATGACGAATTTATTACATGAGTTTTCATAAAACATGAATAATTACAATGTAATTCAAGTTTTAATATGAAATCGAAACAATCTACTTCACGGGTTGTTTTGGTTTCTATTTCTACGGCAGATAAGACGTCTTATGCTAGTTTGTTGTGAGAGAAAAATATTGTACTATAGTTAATAAGTTCAAACGAACAAAACAAACAACTATGTTTACTACAATATCAATTCTACTATATCTTATCGATGAGACACTTAATATAGTCTTGTATTCGTGCTTGTAATTTCTTAAATCATTTTCATATTTGTAATTTCTTATTTCTTTATGGCTATCCAATATCACAGTCCAACCCTTTCGATTCATGGATATCGTCATTTCACTATAGTCATTCTCTCCATCTCAGATTAAGTGTTGTTTTAGGTTTCGTGCGACAAGTTTGATTTAATTTGTAGAAAATATATGTAATATTTATATATTCAAATAAATTTATTAAAATTAGATTTAAAAATATTTCCTATGATACTAATTATGTAATATAATATTAATACATTTTAATATATATTTAATCAAAGTGATTTTTCGGAAAGCGAGAACGATAGTTTTTTTGGGACGGGGAAGTAATTATTAGCAATGGAAACATGGGAATAGAAATAATAAAATCTAGTGCACTGAAATTAGAAGAGTAGCGCTCTACCAAATCACTCTTTCCTCAGGATGAATAGAATCACCTCAAGATCAATTCTCACTTGCTCTTCACCTAGCTCTTCCATTAAAGTCACTCCATTTGATAATCACGAAGTGAAGCACAAAAGTTAGGAAGGAGAGCGCTCTACCAAATTAGTCTTTTCTCTGTAGGATAACCTAAGTCTCCGTAAGTGTTGGGGAACAACTTTGACATACAAACATCCTTTTCAAACTTTAGAGACAAACATTTCATTATAAGCATTTGAGATGCTAACATGTGCAGCGAAGACAACGAAGATACTTCGTTGCATGTGTCTTCAACTTCGCTTATGTATTTTCGCATGTTTCAAGTTGACTGGCGAAGATAACTTCGCTGTACTTTGGACGCCCAGCAAAGATGACATGGACACTTCGCTGTGGCTATCAAATTTCGCACATATGATTCCACATGTTTCAGGTTATTCGGCGAAGATGACTTCGCTAGTCTCTTGATGACCAGCAAAGTCATCGTAGCGGCTTCGCATGAGGGGTCTGTGAAGTTTCCAGCTGAGTTGAGAGATCATGATCAAGTCCAAAGTTGCTTAAGAAGATAGAAGGAAAAGGGCGAAGGGTGTTTTGCCACTTCGTCGATGCGCTTTTTAGCTAATGTATAGGAGGTTCTATGGCTGATTTTATAAGATTCCTTAAATAGAGAAGCCAGGGGGTCTATAAATACCCCCTGGAATGTAAGTTTTTGAAGAGGATGAAATATAATGACGATCCGCACAATGTTTTCATAGGAGATGTGTATGTGAACCCCTTCCCCAACATCTGGCGCCGTCCGTTTGTGTGATCGAAGACATCCACGACCACCACGTGGACGCAAAATGGCGAGACACGGCAAAAAAGCAACTTCGGCTGGAGACAATTCAAATCAAGACAAAGACCCACTTTTGGAAGATGAGACAGAAATAGAAAACAGACGCTCACAAGAAGATGAAAAAACTCAGAACGAAGAAAGAAGACTCAAAGAACTCGAACAACAACTCATCGTCAAGAAAAAACAGCTGGAGGAAGCAAGAGCGAAGACAAGAGAAAGGTCCCTAAGGAAAAAATTGCAAAAGCAGAGGCTGAACTAAGAAAGATCAATAATGAAATAGAAAACGAAAGCGAAGTCATGATTCAAGATCCAAATTTAGCAAGCAAAAATAACAACAGCAAAGAAAACCAAAGTCAGATAGCAACAATTGATACAGAGTATCCCTTGTCAATTGACATTCAGCTAGCGAAGTGGCCAGCAGGTTTCAAATTAAATATCATCCCAACCTACAATGGCATATCCGACCCAAGATAATTTCTAATGAGCTTCGAAGCAGCAGTAGCATCAAGCGGGGGAGATCTGAACACCTTGGCAAAGTCACTCATCATGGCAGTAAGAGGACCAGCGCAGCATTGGTACTCTTCGCTAAAACCAAGGTCAATCAAATCCTGGGATCAGCTTCGCACAACTTTGCTAGTAGACTTCCAAGGCTTACAAAGAGTCGAACTCACCAGCGATGATCTTGTCAACATCAAACAGTAACCAAAAGAACCGTTCAGCCAATATTATAAAAGATTTGTACAAACAAAAGCTCAAATACCAAACATACCAGACAAAGTTGTCATCATAGCAGCAATCAGAGGACTGCGAACAGGCCAACTCTCATCACACTTCAAAAGGGAAAGACCAACCACAGTGGAAAAGTTATATGAAGAAATGAGAAAATACTGTGAGTCCGACGAAGACTACAGAAAAAAATAGAAGAAGAAAACGGAGAAAGAAACACGTCAAGATCAAATAACAATCCCTAACGCCCAAGAACAAACGCTGAGTGAAGACCATTGCAGAGGATAAATCACATCAACAACACAAGCGAAGCTGCCGATCAAGGTCCAAGATCAAACAGTCAAAGAAATTTTCAAAACAACAGAAGTTACAAGGAAAATTTCCAGCAAAGGGCAAATTATAACAACCAAAGTAGAAACTTTGAAAGGAAAATCTTAAGGTCCGAAGAAATGTACTGCATCATACATGGCAAAGGGGCTGGTCATACATCGAAGATGTGCCCAAGAGTAAAGAAAAGCATTGAAGAAGTACAAGAAAAAAATAGAGCAACTTCGTAGTTGAAGGTTGTCAATCATCTAGCTCCCCAAAGAACAAGTTACTTGCCAATAACTTACCCTCAGCACATATTGCTACCACCTCCACCAATCTATAACTGCCAACCACTAGTAGCGTGCCCACAAAATCAATGGGGCCTAAGCCAGCAACAAAATTTCTAACCTGAAAATTCAGTAGCAAATAACAACCATCAAATTCAATACAACAACAACATGCCCGAAGCGTTAACAAGCAACAAGAATGCAGTCATCCCAAGCAAGGGCAGAATTATACAATCTTCGGAGGAAACAACATGAAGCTTGATTCAAGAAATGAAAGAAGAAAGTATTTCAAAAGAGTAAATCCATAGCAGTCGAAGGTCTATTCAAGAAAACAAGATGGTCCCACATGCCAATCACATTCTCAGAACAAGATCTCAAACTCAAAGATTACCCCCATATGGATGCAATGGTCATAGAAGCAAACATTGAAGGCTGGGCAGTAACAAAAATTCTGATAGATGATGGCAGCTCAGTAGATATAATATTCACAAGAACTTTAGATGCAATGCAAATTGACAGAAAAACTTTGGGAAGAGCCGAGCACCCACTAGTCGGCTTCGGCGGAAAGAAAATAAACTCTATCGGAAGAATTGTCTTGCCAGTCTCATTCAGAACAGTGAATAATGCTAGAACAGAGCAAATAGCATTCGATGTTGTCAAAATGCACAGCCAGTACAATACAATCTTTGGAAGAGAAAGTTTAAATGCTTTCGAAGCCATAGTAAGCTACCTATACTTATGCATGAAGATGCCAGCAGTCAATGGCATCATAACCATCTTCGGCGATCAAATAGAGGCAAGAAACATTGAAAGAGATGCAAGCCCGGCTTTCAAAAATATCCACGTAATACAAAAAGAAGAAGATGATGAGCCTAAAACTAAAAACACGAAGACACAAGAAAAAGCGAAGCCTTGCGAAGACCAAAGCAAGTACAATCGACCCAGTGGTGCCAGAAAGATAAGTTATCATCGGCACAAATCTATCAAAAGAAGAAGAACAAAAGATAATACAAGTCCTGCAAAGTAACAAGGATATCTTCGCCTGGTCTGCACAAGACTTAGGAGGAGTAAGCAGGGATGTCATAGAACACAAGTTAAACATCGACCCAAACTTCAGTCCAAAAAAGTAAAAACTCAGAAAATTGTCAGAAGACAGAACACAAGCTGCAAAAGCCGCAGTCCAAAGATTGTTAGATGCTAAAGTCATAAGAGAAGTCTAATTTACAACTTGGCTTGCAAACATAGTCATGGTGCAGAAGAAAAACAAAAAAGTGGAGAATGTGCATAGACTTTACAGATCTCAATAAGGCATGCCCAAAAGACAACTTTCCACTACCAAGAATAGACACTTTGGTAGATCAGGCAGCAGAAAGTGAAATGCTCAGTTTCCTTGACTGCTATTCAGGCTATCATCAGATCTGGATGAAAAAAGAAGATGAAGAGTACACAAGTTTCATCACACCATTCGAAACTTACTGTTTCCAAAGAATGGCTGAGGGGCTTCGCAATGCAGGAACAACTTTCATCAGAATGACATCCACAGTTCTCAAAGATCAAATACTAAGAAATTTGCTTGCGTATGTTGATGACCTGGTAGTCAAGAGTAAGAAAAGAGAAGACCACATCAAAGACCTACAAGAAACCTTCTCAAATCTCAGAAAAACAAACTTAAAGTTGAACCCAGAAAAATGCACATCTGGAGTACAAATAAGCAAAATTTTGGGGTGCATTGTATCCGCAAAAGGAATCGACCCGAATTTAGAGAAGGTAAAGGCAATACTGAACATGCAAGTGCTAAGAAATATCAAGGACGTCCAAAAGCTGACAAGAAGATTAGCTTTGCTAAATAGATTCATATCCAAATCAGCTGAGTGAAGCCTCCTAATATTTCAATCACTGAAAGAGAAAAAGAAAAAATTCAGCTGGGGTCCAATCCCACAACCTTGGCAACACCTGACCTGACGACAGATCTGCTACTATATGTATCAGCAAACGGAAGTACAGTTAGCGCAGTACTGATACAAGAAAAAGAAAATGAGCACTCAACAAGACAAATTCTAGTACACTTCGCATCCAAAGCTTTGTCTGGATCAAAAATTTTCTATTCAGAAATTGAGAAAATCGCATACGCAGTACTTATGGCATCCAGAAAGTTGAAACACTACTTCCAAGCACACAAAATAAGAGTGCCAACAAATCAACCCCTCAAAGACGTGCTACAAGGCTGTAAGTCCTCAGGGAGACTGAGAAATGGGCCGCAGAACTATCCCAATACTTCATCAAGTTTGAGAAAAGAACAGCAATTAAATCTCAAGTGTTGGCGACTTCGTAGCAGATTGGACACCTCCAAAGTACAATCAAGAAAGTACGGAGCAACCAGAATGGATAATCTATTGCGACGACGCTTGGGGCTTCGCTGGTGCAGGAGCTGCATCAATCATAACCTCACCTTCTGGAATCAAACTCAAATACGCAGCAAGACTAGACTTTCAATGCACCAACAACATTGCAGAATATAAGGCAGTACTATTGGGTCTTCGCAAAGCAAGAGCAATGGAAATCCAAAAGCTAATAATTAAGACAGATTCTCAAGTTGTGGCTAGGCACATAGAGAAAAATTACAAAGCAAGAGATCCAGAACTAGCAATGTATCTCCAGCTATTGAGGGATCAAGAAAAACACTTCACTGGATTCACAGTGAAAAGTATCTCAAGCAATGACAACACAGATGCAGACGAAATTGCAAAAGCCGTGGCCCAAAAATCAAAGTTACCACTAGAAGTATTCTTCCAAACTATCAACGAAGCCTCAACAAAAACAAAAGTTAAACAACCGAAAGAAGTACACATCATAGAAGGCGAAGACTGGAGAGCCCCAATTATGGCATTTCTCAAAGGATTTTATGAACCAGAAAATGAAATCGACGAAGTAAGAATGAAGCAAAAGACCAAAAGCTACAAAATCATCAATGAAGAACTATACAAGGAAGGAGTTTGCCAACCATTACTAAAGTGCATCACAAGAGAAGATGGCAAAAACCTGTTGAAAGAAATACATGAGGGAATCTGCGGATGTCACGCCGGGGCTAGATCAATAGTCGGGAAAGCCTTCAGACAAGGATTTTTCTGGCCAACTGCCCAAAGTGACAGCAAAGAAATCATTCGGACTTGTCACAATTGTCAAATGGCAGGAAGTAAAATCAATGCACCAGGAACAAACCTACAACCAATTGAACCAACTTGGCCACTTGCAAGACGGGGAATTGACATAATCGGAAAGTTACCTCTGGCTCAAGGCAACTACCAATACGCAATAGTTGCGGTTGAATATTTCACCAAGTGGATTGAAGCGAAGCCGATCATGAACATGTCTTCTCATACAATGAAGAAATTCCTATGGCAAAACATCATATGCTGATTCAAAGTTCCAAGACACATTACCGTAGATAATGGAACCCAGTTTGACAGCGAAGACTTCAGAGAATACTGTCATTCAATGGGAATCAAACTCTGCTTCACATCAGTAAGACAACCACAGTCTAACGGAGCAGTCAAAAGAGCAAACGGGATAATTTGCACTGGAATTTCAAAGTGCCTAATAGACCTCATAAAAGGAAAATGGGTTGACGAATTACCAAAAGTAATCTGGTCTCACAACACTTCAAAATCAAGGCCAACAGATTTTTCTTCATTCAAATTACTTTACGGAGATGAAGCAATGACCCCCGAAGAAATAATGATTATAGAAGAAGACCAAGTAACAAGCAAGGATTTACTCGAAGAAGAAAGAAATAAAGCACTTGAAAATATCAAGAACTACCAAATTGAACAAAGAAGTGGTACAACAAGAAAGTCAAGACAAGAGAGTTAGCACCAGGAGATTTTGTCCTCAAAAGAAAAAGAGATGAAGACACGTTGGGAAAATTCCAATAAAAGTGGGAAGGGTCTTTCATTATCACAAGAACAAACAAAGAAGGTGCATACCACCTAGCAAATCTGAAAGGTGAAGAGCTTAGTCACACTTGGAATATAGAAGCACTTTGTAAATATTACCCATAACTGAACCAGAAGAGTAGTTTCACTTCCTACAAAGTAGAAGTAGAAGTTTCATTTCAAGCAACTTTACAATATAATCGAGCTGCACTCTTTTTTCACTCAGGGGAAACCCTTCGCAGGGTGAGTGGTTTTTTAATGAGACAGTCTCTCAGTAAATCTAATGGAATATAAATGAGAACAGTTTCCCTACAGATATGTCTCCACACTGAGATACAAAGTGCCAAAGAGTATATCCAACATATACTCCTATATCGGCACAAATTTTGCAAAACTAAGTTAGCATCGATATTTTATTAAATCTAAAAATGCTAACTTATCCAACTCAAAAAGTCTGTGCCAAATTTTACGACTTTGTTTCACTAAGGTGAAATATTTTCAAAATTTGCTAAGGCAAATTTTTTGACTTTGTTTCACTAAGGTGAAATGTTTTCAGCTTCTAAGGAAGCGTACGCATCCACTTCGCACGAAAAAGAAGGGACGGCGTTTTAAAATTTGCTAAGGCAAATTTTTCAACTTTATTTCACTAAGGTGAAATGTTTTCTGCTTCTAAGGAAGCGTACGCGTCCACTTCGCACGAAAAAGAAGGGATGACGTTTTAAAATTTGTTAAGGAAAATTTTTTGACTTTGTTTCACTAAGGTGAAATGTTTTCAGCTTCTAAGGAAGCGTACGCGTCCACTTCGCACGAAAAAGAAGGGATGACGTTTCAAAATTTGCTAAGGCAAATTTTTTGACTTTATTTAACTAAGGTGAAATGTTTTCTGCTTCTAAGGAAGCGTACGTGTCCACTTCGCTCAAAAAAGAAGGGACGGCGTTTCAAAATTTGCTAAGGCAAATTTTTTGACTTTGCTTCACTAAGGCGAAAACGCTTCAAGCTTCCAGGCGAAGTGCACGCATCCACTTCGGACAAAAAAGAAGGGACAACATTTCAAAATTTACTAAGGTAAAGTTGTCAATTACATGTTTCTCAAAAAAGCACATACACAATTTAACTCAAAGTGTTTATTCTGTACCCAGTCATACAAGCGAAGGAAAACTCACAAACTTCGCAATACAAGATGTCTTGCAATACAACCTATCCAATTACAAAAACATGTTTACAAAATTAGTTATCTCGAGAACTAACTACCTCGGCAGCATCAACAAGTATGTCGCTCACAACTTCGTTTATAATTTTATTCGCTTCACAGCGTAAATAGTCCTCGCAAACACTCACCGGCGAAGTACTTGACTCAGACGACTATAAGAAGGAGAAGTCAGAAAACAAGAGCAACTACAGAAGAAAATTAAACCTCACACATCAAACCTTTACTTGTGCAAAGCTCGTAAAATCAAAAACTCGGTAATTAGGAGGCTGGACGTTATGGCGTCGCCTATTCAAGTCTATAAAAGATATGTAAGATAGAATCACCAAAAAAGTTCAAGTCTAAAATAACAAGAGAAAAACTTATGAGTAAGGAAATCATCGACATCATAGCCATCACACTTCACGCAAAAATCATAAAACTCGTCAGGCTCGAAAATGAAGTCATCTTTACACATTAATAGCGAAACGATGTCTTCGACATCCTGCGTAGCCTCAGCATGAGGAACCTGCGCAGGACGAGCAAATAGTCAAACAGATACCAAGTGTATATCTTACAAGGATCATAACTTAGAGCCACCATTTTCTTCAAACTCCTCTTCTCACAAAAGAAAAACAGCTACAGCCTAAGGACGACCACCACTAACATTGCTGGGTCCGACACCGCTTTGACCTCCAGCATCAGCTTCCTTCTTCGTGGCTTCTTCTGCCTCCCTCCAAGCAGCTTCTGCCTCCTTTGCAATTTGCTGACACAGAAAGAGAGAAAAGTTAGATACAAAACACAAAAGAAAACAAAAACAAGCAAGTATAAAATTTACCCTATGTAGTTTCTCTCTAGTTTTGTCAAAACAACGGGCCCAACCACCTGACCTCAATACTGCTCAAGATATTTGTTGCACAATACTTGTGTCGCCTTTGTCATATTGGTCAGCTCACCCATAGAAGGAAACTTGTAATTGGCATCACAAAGCTGAACAGAGGATCTTGGCTTTGTTTCATCAAATGAAACAAAGCATGAGCAGAATAGAACACCCCGATATCAACAGTGGTCTCCATGACTTATGAAAAATCCTCATATTGGTGGCAAAGCCAACTGAAAAAACTGTCACGATCATCAAGATCCCAGCACTTATCTCCAGGTCTAGCTCTAAACTTGTCATAACATTCAAAACAGAGCTCCCAAATACGATTGCAGTTATCAATGAAGGATTTATCCTGATCCTTAATGTTTGTTTCAATGCGCCTCATGTCTCCCTCCTCCATAATCTTCTTGTTTTTATCTTCTTTTTCTTCAACTCGAGCAAGAGCACTGATAAGTTTGCCTTCCAACACATTATGAGCATCCACAGCGTCATCTCTCTCCTTCTCCCTTTCGGCAAGTCGCTTCTTTAGATTTTCAACTTCAATCTGATGATCAAGTTCGCGAAGGGAAAATTTTTTCTCCCTCTCCTCTAACCTAGTTCACAAACCCTTCATCAAAAGAGAACCCTTATACATCATCGACAGCCCAGCATCAGCAACCTCGAGCAAGGGTTTCTTGGATATCTCAAGCTCCGCGTCAGGAATAGTGAAAGCCTCGTCTATGCACTTCGATAATTGAACCTCAGAAGTGCGAGGCATCATCCAAAGTTTATCGGCCCCAACACCAATGAACTTGAAACTGTCAAGACCTAAGCTTTTCTCTTAACAAAATGCCAATCCACGCATAAGAGCATCAGAAACCTCCCCTTCGCCATCAGCAGGGACAACGGGAGTAACAGGATCTTGACCACCAAACTTGCTCAAGTCGACTTGTTTTCGAGGAGAAGATGGCGCATGAGGAAAGATAGTTTCTACAACAAAAATCAAAAATTAACAAAACAAGACAATTCAAATAAAAAAGAAACGCGAGGTCACAGTACTTACCAGTAGAAACACGTTCACCCAGATTGCATTCAACGCTCTTCCCACTCTCAACATGTATAGTAGAACTGGTCAAGTGCGCCAAACGTTCATCGTTGACCACATCATCAAAAACTTCATCGTCGCTATCTTCAAGATTGAAAGAATAGACTCAAGAGCACTCAGCTTTCTTCAACACATTTTGAACATCAACTTCGCCAGCCTCAACCGCAGCTGGATTCTCAACTAAAGTTGTTTCCCCAGTGCCAACATTTTCTTCGAGAGGCCCAGCAGCAGGGGCCTCAGCATCAGGCTTCGGCGAAGTCGATTCATCAACTTTCTGAAGATCCTTAACTTGAGTCTCCCCCCTAGAGACCAAGCGAACTCCCGCACCAACTTCGCCGGAACCACCAGCAGAATTACCACGAGCTTGCAAATTTTGTAAGTTTTCGTTAAGTGGAGTAAGTAATAGCAGAGCCGAACCACTAGAAGAGAAAGTCATACAAATTTTTCTCACCTCATCCTCAACATCTTGAGATATAGGAAAACCAACATCATCACCATCACCATCACCACCACCACTTACAACCCCAACATCACTTTTTCCACCAGCACCAACATCAGAAATCAAGTTCCCTTCTATGTCCAAACTTCGTTCAAGCACAGTATCAATCTCTTCAGCGTCCAACAAAACAGAAGGACTCTGATTCTTCTTCAACTTTTTAGCAACAACTTTGCTAGAAACGCCAGACTTGCACTTCTTCTCCTTAATCTGAATAGCAGTCTCCTTTTTACCTTGTTTCTTTTGACGAGCATAGGCAGGAGGAGGCCTATCGCCATATTCAACATTAGCAACTTCAAAAACTCTATTCAAGCGCTTATAATCACTCCCAAGAACCTTACCAATATTATTCTTCTCGCTCAGCACATATTTGCCAAGCAAATCCTTAGCCCGGCTTTCCACAGATTTCACAAATTCTTCATCAGAAGAAAATGTCCTCGGGTGATGAAAATCATTATCCGGGAACTTGTAGTTTATACCTCGATCTTTCTTAGGATAAAAACGTTGAAAAGACCATCCTTTTTTCAATGGCTAAATTTTGGCAGCAGCATATTCCTCAACCAGATCTCTAGCACATTGCAGCGAAGTTGTACACTTATACGCCTTCACAACAGTCTTAGAGATCATGGAAGAAGGAAAAGATGGAGATAGCTTAAAATTCTCAATTTCCATTCTGGCGGCCATCGGATACTTCTTCTTCATTTTCTTTGTAACAGGGTCTCGCTCTTCAACCATGGGTACTTTATGATAAAACCAGTATCTAGACCAATCTCCAGTACCCCACTTATTTCGTATGGCCGAAGAAATCTGGATAGCGTTGCGGGCAGCCTTAAAACTTGAGCAAGCAAAATACTTAGTAATCACTCGCCCTTCAAGCATAAACTCCTTGAATTGAGTATGCATCTCAAAAAGTTTGTAAAAAGCTGCAATATCAGCATTAGCATCCTGAGATTTGATGGCCCAGACAAACTGAACCAGCCTAACTATACCATTTGGAGTCAGATGGTGCATTTGAATATTGAAAGCTTTCAATACATCCTCAATGAAGTCCTAGCAAGGGAAGCGAAGACCAGCAGTGAACAGATCCCGATAAACAATGCACTCATCGGGATGCGGCTTCGGATTAGTCTCCAAAGGATTAGGCACCCTCACCTGATCACGATCAACAAGTTTCAACCGCACCATCTCATCAAGGTGACTCTTTTCAAACAAAGTTTTACCAAAAGTCAAAGTAAAACCTTCATCATCTTTCACCAAATCCTCAACTGACACGTCAACGCTGTCTAGGCCCTCTTCATCAGAATCCATTTGAGCCTTATCTTCTTCGGTCTTGGAACTCTCCTGAGACTGAAGCTGATCTTGTAAATCTCGCGAAGACATCTACAAAAACCGAAGATCAGAAACACTATTCAACAAAATCGTGAAAATAAAAAGTTAAAGGAACAAACCTCGATGAAGATGTTACACAAACTTCGAACAAAGATTTGAGACTAGGTGAACACAACGGCAAAACGTCAAGAAAAGCTATCTCAAACTTTAAAGCTCAGGAAAAATTTTGGTAGAGTTTCCCTTCTTCTGAAAACGACAGCCTCGGGGGGGGGGGGGGGGGGGCCTCGCTATTTATAGGCAGAGTCCGGTCAACCGGTCAAAACTAGCCGTTGGATTCAAAATTCAAATAGGCCAACTCTAAAGTTTGGACGACGTTTGTTAGGCAAAGTTTCATATAAACTTCGCGAAATTCAGAACTTTGTAGTAGGCCTTCGCCCGCGGGGGCTGTTGTTGGGGAACAACTTTGACATACAAACATCCTTTCTAAACTTTGGAGACAAACATTTCATTATAAGCATTTGAGATGCTAACATGTGCAGCAAAGACAACGAAGATACTTCGCTGCACGTGTCTTTAACTTCGCTTATGTATTTTCGCATGTTTCAAGTGGACTGGCGAAGATGACTTCGCTGTACTTTGGACGCCCAGCGAAGATGACGTGGACACTTCGCTGTGGCTATCAAATTTCGCACATATGATTTCACATGTTTCAGGTTATCCGGCGAAGATGACTTCGCTAGTCTCTTGACGACCAGCGAAGTCATCGTGGCACCTTCGCATAAGGGGTCTGTGAAGTTCCCAGCTGAATTGAGAGATCATGATCAAGTCTAAAGTTGCTTAAGAAGATAGAAGGAAAAGGACGAAGTGTGTTTTGCCACTTCGTCGATGCGCTTTTTAGCTAATGTATAGAAGGTTTCATGGCTGATTTTATAAGATTCCTTGAATGTCGAAGCAGGGGGCCTATAAATACCCCTGGAATGTAAGTTTTTGAAGAGGATGAAATATAATGACGATCCGCACATTGTTTTTATAGGAGATGTGTATGTGAACCCCTTCCCCAACAGTAAGTATCCCTTGCACAAAACATAATAACTGAACTGAAATCAAAATCTATAGTATTAAAACAAATTGACCGAAAGAGTTTTAGTCCCATGAAATTTCCATGGTGTGATCGAGTGGAAAAGGACCAGTTTGAAAAAGAAACTATATTATTGGTGGCTTATTTATAACTTATTACATTTCCATTCTTGGATAGAAGACGGCCTACCCCGAGAAGTAGATTATTGACATTTAACATTTTCTCCCGGGGAGACATTTCTGACGAAACATTGGTACTGGTATCAAGCATACGTGTTGGCGACGTGGGCGAGGTGCCCAGCGATCTCAGCCGGGAACATGACCATGTGGTCCGCGGCGATCTCCCTCACCTCCGCCACGGGGCAGCCGGCGATCATCGTGTGCTGGTACGCCTCGGTCATGGCCTGGTCGTGCTTGCATACCACGTACACCTTCGTCACCGCGCCGTACCTGGCCTCGCTGAACGGCGGCAGGCTCTGCAGGTCGGGCACGTAGTAGGAGCTCACCCGGGCCAGGCTCTGGGACCGAGTGTAGTCCTGCCGAGATCAACAATCGATTACTGAATTTTCTGATTCATGAGACGATTCAGTCAGCAGATTTGCAATTGCAGGGCCGGAGTTGATACCTCCGGTGGGCTCAACTGGTAGAGCTTGTGGCGAAGGAATTCAGGCCCCAGGAACACCGAGGGTGGAACATGCTCTGCATCCGTGACGGTGTCCATCCAGTCTGACACGGTAACCTTCGAGAGAGATCGCCGGGATAAGGGGGAGAGAGCACGGGATCATTCATGTCAGCAGCAGCAGGTCAGGTTAGCTATCTCAACGACCAACAGCAAGAAGCGTATACCTTCTCGATGACGTGCGAGCGTGGGTTGGTGCAGTCTGGCAGGAACGCGGTGATGAACACGGCGGCCGCCACCTTCTCCGGGAACATCTCGGCGGCGAGTGCGATGCTCATGCCGCCGAAGCTGTGGCCGGCCAGGACCGCCCTCTCTCCCGGCGGGAGCGCGTCGAGCAGCGGCCGCGTGTAGTCCTCGAAGGTGGGCACGTCGCGGAGCTGCCGCGACTCGATGCCGGACGCCGCGAGGTCCGGCGCGTCCACGCGGTGGCCCGCGGCGCGGAGCAGCGTGGCGACCCGGTACCAGCACCACCCGCCGTGGCCCGTGCCGTGCACCAGGATGATGCGCGTCGCTCCCTCGGCAGCCGTCGCAAGCGCAGGCGGCGTCGGCATGGTGTTTTGTTGATGGGCTGCTTCTGCCTATTTTGGTTGGATCTTCTTCTCTAATCTCTAGTGACAAGGGAGAAAAGAGGTAGCTTCGCGTAGTTTATACTCCTATATGATGATGATGATGGCATCGTCACAGCTGATGTGAGAGTCATGGTTGAATAGTTGATGGTTGACGAGCTTTGTTTTCTCCTGGACATTGTCGTGAAGTGGGCACATGGTAATCAACCTTTGCGGCGGCAAGACTGATCGACAAGCCAGTGCCCCGGTCCGTTCGATGCTCATCCTACGAACGCAAATAGATATAATACGCAAGCATATATAATCGAATATGGATGTCAGTGCCTGAATTTTTGAAATTTTGTGACAACAATCTACACAAGCAACTACGAAATGACAACTTAGGTCCTGCTGCAATATATCTCTAAACGTATAAATACAAACTGGATAGTCTGGATTCATCCTTGAATGTCCATTTTATTTTTTTGTCTAACAAATATCTATTTATGTTACCAATGATTCCAGAAAAAAACTATTAAATAAGATATCAAAATATATGTATAGTGGGCTCTATATGCACATATCCAGTTAAACCTAAAATTGGTTCATTTTTTAAGATTCTGATATGCATTAAAAGTGAAGGAAGTGTAAACTGTACCTGAAAGAAACAACACCAGTTTACATAAGTATCATTACATTCTTCCTTAATTATATTTTTATTATACTCATTTAAAATTTTTATAGTTTTTTCTACAAGTTTAATTAAACTTGAGATGTTTTGAAAAAAAAATGATAAGTCGCGCCATGAATCAGGGGATGAAATGGTTGCAAACACGGGAATAGGAATTTTTTTTTTGAAAGAACCACGGGAATAGGAATTCAAGTAGATTGTTGTAAGTAGTTGCTAAGGATCTGGAAGCGGCTAGATGAGGGTGACGTAAGGAGTTGCTAAGGATCTACGAAGCGGGTAGATTGTTGCAAGGAGTTGCAAAGGCCAGTGATAATTAAAAACAAGGCATCTTCTGATTAGAAATACAAATGACCATACCAATGTTTTTATTAATTATTTCAGGCCCCGGGTTTGAATGCAACTTCGTGTTTGCATAAGTTTTCTGAACCCATAAAATAAGCTCAATTATCCCAGGCCTGCGGTTGCTGCCTTGAGCCAAGATCCCCCTCTTGTTACCCCAGTGAAACAAGCTGGACATCATCTTGTAAACAAGCGCAAGCCGCACATCTACAAATCCAATCTCTGCATATCTTATTAAGCTGTATAATAAATGAAACAAGACACCATCATATACATAGACCGGATGCATATTCGCTACCCTTATTGCAACAGCAGCTAGCCTAACTAAACCAACAGTAGTACAAGCACGAATGATACTTTTCATAAGCCTATGTTGTGCAGTGATGAATACATTTCTCCGACAGCACTGAGCCACTGACCAATTTTGCCTCTTCTGAAAGCGTCAACTTTTGCACAACATTTGTTTCAGACTTGAACACTGCGTTGCTGTCTTGGATGACCATTTGTTCAGGCATAACTCTTGAACTGCACGTTTATAGGTCATCAGATGAAATTACAGAGTTACAACATTTGAATGCAAGTTGGTAATCACAGATCATTTAGGAAATAATGCTAAACTTCACTTTAGTAGTCCAGAATTGAAGCTTTTGGCTGAAAAATAATGCTACTCGCTAAAGTAAATTGCATATGATTGGTGCACCTAGCAAGTCACATATTTTGTTTTGCTAAAGAATAATACTATGAACCACAAATATATATAATCAATGACACGATATATATTATTTATCTGCTTGTCAAGCACACCTCAGTTGTTGCAACATCCAGATCTGTTTTAATGTCATTTGTTCAAGATTTGGAACAGACCTGCCATTTTAAACTATGGACTAATTTATGAATTAACATAAATAAAGACAGTGTAAGCCCAACATTTATGCCACTTCCCACTTGAGCGCTCCAAATAGTAGCTGCCATTAATTAAACAACCGATATAGTGGTATCTTTGTCTGTTAACTAGTTTTGACCATGTGTACAGTGGTCTGATAGACAAAGTGGATAGAACTACCCTGGTGTTGTCAATTCTCATCTGTATCCCAAATTCATATACGTCCTATTGTGGTTATACTATTGTTCATTTCCTGCATGTATTTATGATGGGCACCAGGGAAGATTGTTATGACTGCTTACAGAACAAAACAAAAGGGAAAAAAGAGCAAATCATGTTCCTCAAGAAAAAACAATTTGGCCGCAGCACATTAATGTGAAAGTTGCATGACATTGCTGCTACCAAAGGCACATATTTCATTGCTAAACATACATGTTAGGACACACACACCTACTTAAATCTATGAATACAGCATATTGGCTACACTGAAACAAAAAAGCTGTTTTCGAGATGATGACAGAATAAATCTGACAGGATTGCACATGTATAAGGCAATCATCTGTTGGTCAGAACGTGAAATGATATATATTGGAACGGTCAAACCTCACCATTCATGTCAGTTGAGCTTAAACGACTGAGCACATTTAAGATTTAATACAGGTAAGTTAGAAGCTGATGACTGAAAAATAGTTCTTGTTGTGCGGAAAACAAGCATTCGGACCAGAAAGATGACGAATTAAGTAATACACATTGAAGTCAGTTTCATGCAGGACATGTGAATGACGCGGCAAAATTATATACTAGGACCTTGGACCTATATATACTTAATCTATGAATATGACACATTAGCTACTCATCAAATGATGAACACACCAGCTGTCCCAAGATCAGGATGATTCATAGCAACGGGGCATGCATATGCGTGTAGTTGCTTTCATATCATCTCTGCCATCAGCTGGTCTACACTATAAGCTACTAGTTGATAGATGAACTAACAAAAAAACAAAGGTTCTGCAGGCTCACCCATTATGCAACTTGTGCACTCAAAGTACCAGTTGGCAGCGACAGCCCAGCACCATTGTTGTTTGCATTACCTATATTATGAAAAAGATAGACGCGAATGACACACAAAATTAGAACAACTGCAGACAAAGTGCAAATCTCAATCTAGTCTGTGAAAGGGGCCAACATACTTGCAGGTTGCCTCGTAACAAAAAAGCATGCACCGATCACAATGTAGCACAGCAGCAGAAGGATCCCCTTCAGATAATTTGATGATCCATCCTGCAAATGTCGCAAAGTGATTAGGTTCGTCGCCCGCCACATATGGTCAACACGATAAGAAAAAGAGTCAACTACATTTACTAATATAAACGAACTCTTTCTAGTTGAGTTGTTACGTAATCTTCACTACCGAACTTTCATCTTAATTATATATTGCAAACCAGTTTGAACTTGTACATGTTCAATGATGAGAAAGTAGTGTGTACCTGGAGAGTGAACGCTGTCACTATTACTGAGACGAAGAGGGAGCCAGTCTCTAGCAGCTTGAAGTCGAGATCCATTTGAATACCCGCGATCCAAGCCACAATGACACTCAATGGCACCTGTCAGGTTTGGCATATATATAATGGCATGATTATTCCACCATGATTATGTAGTAATCTAATCCAATGAAATCTGCACGGGATATGGTATGACACGTCGTCACTTTTTCGAAATTGTAATATAATGATGATACTGACCACAAACATGGAGATTTGGGTTGCCGACCCCAAAGCTACTCCGAGGGTGATGTCCTGTGTTGTATCAGGAGCGAAATAGTTAATAACCTTACATGATTATGGTCGTGATCCGTCCATGAACATGAGACAAGAGGAATAATCTGGGCTGGGTGTGTCCTACCAGCTTGTTCTTGAGAGCAAAAATGATGGCCCCGGCATGCTCCGCGGCGTTCCCGACGATTGGTAGCAGGATGATGCTGATGAAGCTGACGGACAAACCCCAGGATTTGGAGGTAGGCTGGCAGCACGTACAGGCGTGATTGATGGGTGTAGCTCACGTTAGTACCAATCAGGCTAATTTACGAGGAACAGAGGGAATGAATGATTGATGTAGTAAATAAGTAAACTGTACCTCAATCGTGCCGACAACGTACTCTGACAGGATGGCGATGAGCACGGTCTTGAACGCGAGCCAGAACAAGCCGCTGGCGAATCCGATCACCGCCTGTTCCTCTTCCGCCTCGCCCTCGTCCTCCACCTCCTGCGGCTCGAACAGCTGGGCGTGCGTCTTGAGCTGGAAGAAGAGGTAGGCGACGTAGGCGAGCAGCATGACGATGCTGCAGGCGCGCGAGAGGTCGAGCCCCGTGGTGTCCGCCGCCACGGAGTGCTCTCTAGCGCTCACCGCGTAGCGCAGCATGAGCGGCAGCGACTGGCACAGCACGCCGAGGATGAGCAGCCCCGTGCTGACGTCCGCTTGTGTCTGCACAGGCAACGTGCATGAAGTGATGTGGAAAAACATTACAGTATAAATTATTGACGACGTTGGTATTATATCGGTACGCACCCTGTCGTATGGCTGGTTGTCGCCGAGGTTGACGACGCCGCCGCAGAAGAGGGAGGTGCCAAGCACAAGCAGCAGGTTGGAGAGGACGGAGCCGAGGAGGGAGCACTTGACGACCTCGATCTTGCCCTCCATGAGCGCGAAGAGCGCGATGATGAGCTCCGTGGCGTTGCCGCACGTCGCGTTCAGGAGGCCGCCCACTGTAGGTACATAGTAGCGCCGTCGTCATGCAGAGCAGCAGAAGCATTCGTTATTAGATCACTGTCGCTGACTTTGAAAAGTCAAGGGAAGTCATACATAGTAGACTGAATTTGACCTACCAGTGGGACCGGTGTATATTGCGATCTGCCTGGAGGAATGACAACCGAAAACAAAAGGCGTGTCAGCATGTGATTAGTTAAGGTGGTTACACGAAGGAAGCACAAGTTTAAACAACACTGGCGATGATGGGCTTACTCGGTGAGGAAGCTGACACGTTCGGCGAGAGGAATGAGGCCGATTAAGCTGAGCGCAAACACCCACACCTGCCAATGAACGAGGCAGTTGCATTTCAAATTTCAACTAAGTTTAACACAAATGGATAGCATGTACTCCTACTAGTACACTTTCTCCATTTACCAAGCTATATTTATTCAAAATGTTTTTGTATCTGTAGTGTATATTGCTGTATGAGGTAAGAAAACCAAGTAGGCTAATCTAGTCTTGTGTCAATATCCAGCGTAAGAGTGGCAGGTTGGAAGGTATGTAGATATAGCATTTTTTTTTTTAGCTAAAGTACATGAGACGTTGCTCTCACAAGAGCAGGAAACTCCAAGGAGCAAATCCTGGTGCGGTGTCGTCCCGCATCTGGCCGTGCCAAAGGTGGTTCAAGGGGTGATAGGCGGCCCATCCAGACACCGAACCGCCGCAACGTGACAAGCGTGCTTCTGCGATCGTGGATTATTACGCTTACGCCGCGCCTTGATCGCCTGATCCGAAGGCTACAGAGACCCCACGTGGTTCAGACAGGAGGAGTCATAAAAGCGAGGACCAGATGCTGCTGTTGCTGACTGGTCCGGTCCGGTGAAAGGGATGTCGCAGTACAGAGTGTGTGTGTGTGTGTGTGTGGGGTAAAAGGTGGATCTGTGTTCCATGATCAAAGCTCAAAGGGATCTCAGGCTGTGGCTGGCTACATCGGCTGATCGGCAAAGGGCTGCAGGGCAGCATCAGCATCCACCGCCCCGCGTGCGCGTGCTGCCTTTGTTTGTGTGGCTACATCGGAGCAGAAGGGTTGGTTTCAGGCTCATTCGCCCGTTACTCCTTTTTTTGCCACTTTATCTATGGGACTATTCGCATAAAAATTTGACCTATACGAGTCTAGAGAGGAAGCGAGCCGTTATAGTGCTAAAAAACTGCTGTTTGCTATGAAAAAAAATAAAGGTGAGAGGAGGAGTCTCCTAGTAGATGGGAACAAACAAACAAGGGACCTACAGTAGTATGTTGCGGCCCCTATTAGTATATAGTCCAACAACGGCTAACAACTTGTGGCATTTAAACAGGAGAGCCGTGGTACAGGCAGCACCGGACCGGACGCCCCAATGACTGCAAATGAAAACTGCAGAACATGAAACAACAAGGCGATCTCTGCGCAGCGCCCGTTGTCACGGTCTCTGTTGTCTCAGCACTCTCACAAGCAGAGAGATGGCGAGAGGAGAGGGCCGGCCAAGGAAGAGTTCAAGTCGCATCAGAGCTGAGGGAATGTCGCTAAGCACCTATCGAACGGCCATTTGGCCTGTCTTGGTGCTATCATCTCTCTCAGTCGCCAACATGGATGGATGGGTCTTCCAGAACGAGGAGGAGCGACAGGACAGGACACGCAGACTGGGAGATTCCTCACAATAATCTACCGATTGATTGATGAGAAAATACAATACCTGGCCCAAGTGCGCGCACCGGGCGGCGATGGCGAGCGGCACGGCGGGGAAGAGCACGGCGAGCTTGGTGCCGAGGAACACCTCCTGCAGGTTGGCGAGCACCGGGCGGAGCGGCGCGAACGGCACCTTGCGCACCAGCGACGCGTCCGACTTCTTCCGGAGCGCCGACGCCGACATGTTGTGCGCCGTGCGCGCCGTCAGGGAGCGGCCGTGCGGGCCCTGCCGCGCCGCGCGCAGCAGCTGGCCGCCGGCCTCCGACGCGTACTTGCGCATCGTCGGCCCCGTGCCCGTGTCCCCCCGGGTCGACTCCGGCAGCCGATCCATCTATGATCTATCCTTTCCCCCTCCCTCGCGAGCAGGGCCGCGCTCTCTTGTGGCTAGCTCTGTCCTGCCGCCGCTTTTCAGCCTGATGAGTGAGAGCGCAGAGGAGGATATATATGGACCGGGGCGGAAGATGCGAGGAATTATTGATCTACTATGCTTCTAATTATCCTAATAATAACAAATTAATTAAAGAAAAACCATGGGCTCCGATGGGTATGCTACGGATTAAGATCAATGCGCGGTTGCTGATACTAATAACACGATCGAACCAGTACTTGTTTTAGGGACAGTGATTAGATTTGGCTGGTTTGGAGATATTTAGTGAGTAATCAGGAAGGATAATCATGCACGCAATGCAGGAGGAGCAAGAGAGAGATCGGATCAGATAGAGATAGGCTGTGCTGCCCCCTGCCGGTTCGCTCGCCGGAAGAGGGAAGAGCAGTGAATGCCCCCCGGCTATGCGCTCTACCGACAGTCATGACTGTCCGAGCGAAGCTTCGCGGAAGCTTGGTCCGCCCCGTTCCACTCCACAACATTCAATTCCCTCGTCGGGGGCTGCCGTGCCGCCGCACGGAAGGAACGCGCGGGGGCCTGCGGCTGTGCATGCAGATGCGGCGCGGCCTGCCTCGTGCCGTTGCGTACCAGTACGAGCACCCGCCGCCGCTTTGATCTTCCGGCTGCTTGCGCCACGGATTCCATCTCTGTCTGTCCGACGCCGCCGCTCATCCAAGCAAAAGCTCGCGAGGGATCGAGCAGGAAAAAGGCCGCCAGCCCGCCGCCGTGTTACACTTGTGCGGGCGACGTGGCAGCAGCCAGCAGCACACGCCGGCTGGGCGGCTGGCCATATCGTGCATTGCGTAGTAGAGTATTTTGCATGCCACTCACTCGCACGTCACGCCGGCCGGGGATGTTTGTGCGGGCGGGATTTGGCGTTCGGCCAGATCGAGTGTCGATCGCGACGGCCCGCCGTCGCCACCGAAACGATCGAGGTGCACCGGCCCATAGTTGATAGGTGCCTCCGGCCTCCCCAAAGATACCAGTGACGTTAGAAATCGTTCTAGCCTTGCTCACCCGAGAGCAGTCTCCTTTTACAGGAGGAAGCAGTCGATGAGTTGTTTGTCGTGACTCTCTCATCTGTTTATTCTCGCTCCCATGTGTTCTGCACAGTGGTTTGCCCATTAAACAATTTTAAAACACTTCCCCCTGGGCAAATCACGCTATATGATGGCACTAGGCTCACCTAAGAATGAAACTTTCGTAGCAAGGCCCACCCAAGTCGTTCACATAAACACAAACCAACATCGCTGCTCAAGCACACGACCATTAATGACAACGTCACCAACCATGAACCCTCAAGTTTGCTGCTGCTAGGCTCATCCGAGTTGGCCACGTTGCTCTCGATGCAATCACCTAGTTCGTTCGCTCGGGCATGTCATCGCCATGATCAACCTAAGTTTTTCTTTCGACTACACCCATCCATCGGGTTTGCTCATCGCTTGCTCGAGGAATAGAAAAAGGAAAACAGTTAACCCTTAGATTGATTCTCTGATTGACCCGGAGGTTTGGGGGCTAGACCTATTGGACCTACTCATGTAAACTTGGCGAACTACAACTATATAGAGAAAGTACTGGGGCTTGACAACAAAAAGCAATCGGACACTCAAATCCAGAAAAACACTCACATTTGAACTTTGGCTATGGATAAATATAGGAACTACAAGAAATATGTCATCTTATGACATTTATGCCATGCCATATGATTAAAATGTCACTAAATTGACTAGTTTATGACATTTGTTTTGGAGCCTGCTCAACTTAGTGACATTAATTAATAAATGTCATAACAAATGTCAAAATGGCAGTGAAATGGTATATTGTGACGACTGTCACCGTGTCATAGCAATCAATTTAGTGTTGTAATAAATCTATGACTAAGATGGTGAGTCATAAATTATATTACTGATTTTTGAAAACCTTAGAATCCAAGGTAGCGTACGGGTCCATCAGGAAAAATTATATTACTGATGTGCCATTTTCTGTGTATCTCTAGTTCATGGTTAGTCACTTCTCTAGCAAAAAACTAGAGACCAAAGAAGAGAACGCATAAATTATTGTATGTAAAATATTTTGAATCAATGTATCTCATGATTTGGTGCAGATGGACAGATCTTGGATCAATAGTAAGAGGTTTAGCAAGGAACATGTGGTTGGGGTGAAGGAGTTCATGACCTTTGTTTCACAGAGATTTAATGACGATGAAGAGATTTTATGCCCATGTCGGGCGTGTTAGAATCGAGTTCACAAACACCAAGGACAAGTGCAGGATGACTTGTATATTAATGGAATGGCTAGCACTTACACTAGATGGATACATCATGGAGAACCATTAGAGGTTATACTACATGAAAAATGAGGGCCATGCTGATGAACAGACTAGTATCAATGAGGATCTTGGCATGAATGTTGATGAAGAAGATGACCCTGATGATGGAATTTATGATATGGTGCAGGAGTTGTATACAGCTGAAGATGAAGGTAAAAGAAAAAAGTCTATGTTTGCAATTATATTGGAAGAGATGAAGCAATAACTCCACCCTGGTAGTCAAAATGCAAGGTTTTCTTTTGTGGTGAAGTTACTTCATATCAAGTCATTTTACCGAATTTCAAATGTTGCATTCACAGCACTATTGAAGGTGTTATCATCAGAATTCCCGAATTGCTCTATTCCTGCATCATACGAGGAAGCAAAGAGGCTTATTCGTGCATTGGGGCTAGGATATGATTCAATCCATGTGTGCCTGAATAATTGTGTTTTGTTTCAAAAGGAGTTAGAAAAAAAAGATGTTTGTCCAGTTTGACATCAACATAGAGAGTCAGCCAGTGAAAGATGCATGCTTTGATATACTCCAAAAAGAAACGCGGACTATCAAGTACATGTTGAAGAAGAAATACTTCAATGATGTACCAGCAAACCGGGTCAGAACAACTTCACCATTGGACAATACGAGTGACGATCAGTGGAAAAAACTTTTGGAGATGTGGTCTAACCCAAAGCACAAGGTATCCTTCTAAATATTGCACTTGTGCAAATGTTTACTTAAAGTAAATGGGCCACCTGACCCTGTCCCACTAATGGTTGCCTTTCTACAGGACAAGTGTCTCAAAGCCAAAAGTAGCCATGAGCAAGTAAAGTTGCAACAGATGACTGGATCTCGGTCCTACGTTGCTCATTTCTTTGTCCTGGTAAGCTACTATTTAGATTTGTCTCAAAAATGAAAAATGCCTTATTGTGTCCAAATGTTTATGTATTGAGGTTCCCCTCCTGTATTTATGGTTCCATAAAATAGTGAAATGGTGAATAATATGATTTGTGGGCCTATTTCAACATCTGCATCTAAATCAAGTAAGAAACTGCAATATCAGCTAGGGTCTTTAGGTACAACTTGGGCACTAATAACATATATACCAAAATTTTGAAATGGATGGTCCAATTAGTCTTTTTTCATTATTAATATTATCCTTGTCTGCCACTTGATTAATATGTGGTTTCAATGTAATTTCAGAACCAAAAGTATAAGGATGCATTCCTGACAGCGATTGATGTATTCAAGGAAACCCATTGCAGCAACAAGACAGGCTTTAGTGAGAATGCACAATTATTGTGAGTACTTATCTCTATTTTCTCTTATATTGTGATGAACAACATTTATGAAATCTGTCACCTATATTCCATGCCTATTGTCTACTCAAGTGGCGAGCTGCTCTAATTTTCATAGTGTGTTCACTGATTGGTGGAATGGAACCAGGTTAATATAGCAACTTTTATGGTAGAATGCTTATTTGTCATGAATGTTCATGTATGTCATCTGTGTCGGTTATCTGTGTGACTTGCTCCTGATTTTTACATCTTTATATACTCTTGATTTTGCATCTTTACATCTTTATATACCATTTACATCTTTATATACTCCAGATTTTTTACATCTTTATATACTCTTGATTTTGCTCATTTTTTTAATAAAACAACTAACTGTAGTTGTAGCTGACTTCTTTTATTGCTACTATCAGGCTTAAATGGAGGAAAAAGTTACTGCTCCACCACAAGAAGGGCAAGATGCAGTGACCCCTACCAAAGCTATACTTCAAGTTATGCCAAAGACAACTTTCCTTTGAAACATTGGTATCCAGCCAGCAGCATCTAAGAGAGGCACCAAAGCTACTGAGGTTGATGCACGTGTACAGGAACTTGAGAATGATCTAGTGGCTGAGAAGGAAGGATCAGCAGTAGTTCGAGCTCAGGTTGATGATGTGGTGAATCAGTTACAGGAGGAAAGGGATGCAAGAAAGAAGGTGGAAGAAGAGCATGAGATGTTGAAGAAGCAAATGGGTGAGATGAATGGATTCTTGCGTAATCTCCTTGGTGGCAATTCAGCACCATCAGGTGCACAACAGTAAGTTCTAAAACAGCCTAGGATGTCAAGCAGTGATAACTGCTTTGGACAAGTGACTTCATTTTGGAGGTGATCTTGATTATTTTGTGTCATCTGATAATCAATTGAACCTAATGAGATTTATTCTGGAATTGTTATGTGATATCAGAATTGCTGAAGATGAACTTTGAACCTATTTGGGACACCACTGTAACTAGTTATTGTAATGTTTTGCGAATTTGGATTATGACCAGGGATCTACCTCTGGCTATTCATGTGTAATTTTCTGAACTTGGGACCATGACCAAGTAATATTGGTTATCTTAATATTCTGGTGCAATTATGGTTTGTAATATTTTGGTTCATTTGTGATTGGCTTTGGTTGTTGAATTTGGGTGACAATGTGATATTTGTGACGTGCTGGTATAATGGACCTTTTAAATTAAAAATTGTACTTCCTGAAATTTTGTGGGTTAGCCCAAAATCTAGCAGGCTGAGCAAGGCTAGGAAAAAAAGTGATATAGGATGGGCCAAAAACTGATCTATCCTATAAATTGTGTGGGCCAAATCTCATGGGCCGGTGGAAAAAAAACTTGATCTATCATATAACCTGTGGGCCAAAAGTTCTGGGCTGGTCTAAAAAAATTTCAGCCCAAAATGAGCTTGTCCATGGGCTGCTACATGGGCTTAAACATGCCAAAATACATGAGTTGATCCAAAAAATCTATGACATTAAATTAGAAGTCATAAACGTTTATGACTATTAAAATCAAAATCATAATGTTATGACTTTAACACATAAATGTCATAAGTTGTCATTATAGACGTTCAACTTTTGACATTTCATTTTCGTCAACTTGATGTCACAAATAACAACAATGACTTATTTTTTAGGTATTGTGATAATAATCAAATGTCAAAAGATGACACATTTCTTGTAGTGAGGATCGTGCTGATGCTCGGATGTCCTACGCATAGGACGCCAAAGCGTGGCCCACCAACTCCTCCCTGTCCCACTTAGTGGACAATGGGCAGCCCCACGCGCCGCTCCCGCTCACGCCATAGTACACGCCCACTGCCCCCCGCATGCATGCGCACTGCGTCCACCCGCTCAACATCGCATGGCCCGTCCCCACCTGCCCCCCGCTGGTGACCCACACCGCCCTGCTCCTCCATGACTAGCCCTCATGAACAACATCTGCCACTGCCTCCAAAACATGACCGCTGCATCTCTAAAACAAAAGAAAAACAAAAGGAAACAAAAAACTTATTGAAACAAAGAAGAAACATGTACTAAAAGAAAAGGAAACTATTGAAACAAAAAAATAAATGCAACTGAAACAAAATGATTGAAAAAAGGACTGAAACAAAAAAGATTCAAAAGGATACTGAACCAACTCAGTCAGGCCCGCAGAAACAAACTCAAGCGAACTATTGCAACATAGAAGAAACATGTATTGAAATATGTGTTATAGAAAATATTTGTTTGCGGAAACAAATAAAAAATAGGGCTCAACAACAATGTTGGCAGTTCTTTTGAAACAAAGAAGAAAAAACTGCTAAAACAATGGGACGAAACTATTAAAATCCCCATCGGCTAGCTACCAACAGAACATCACATTGCTAGTATTAGAACATCACCCAACTACTAGTAGAACATCACCTAAAGACTTGCAGAACCTACTAGCAGAATAACATATGCTGCGACAAACGCAGAAGCAACTCAAAACAATTATGTTGAAACATAGAAGAAAAAACATCATGAAACAAACACCCTTGCTACTAGCAGAAACTGTTGACACCGTTTTTCAGCACGTGTCAATAAGGATCGGGAGACTAAACTAAATCGCCAAGAAGGTGGTTGTTCTTCAGCATTGCTTCTGAGTTGCCGATGGGTGGTTGCCAATGAAGGACACATTGATCTCGTACATTGCCGATGAAGCCAGAGGGCTGTTGCCGATAAGATAGGCAGGAAGGCTGGAAGGTTGTTGCCGATGCCAGGGATGTGCCGATAAGGAGATGACTTCTTCGTGACGGGAGCGAACAGAGGATCGGCGACATGAAGCTTAGGATTTTTCGTATTGTAGTTCAAGTCCAACTCCTATACAAGTTTTATTTCTTTTTCAAGAAATAGAGTTCGTATAAGGAATTAGTTTATTTCTTCTATAGTTGAGCTTTACGTATTAAATTAGGACTCTTTTGATTAGCAGAGTATAAATATGTGCCGAAGGGCATTGTAATGGATATCCTAGCATCAACAAACAAATCTACTTTTTCTTTACCTTTACCAGTACTTTACTTTTCGGCGACTTCACCAAGTACCTTTTCTTTTTCAATGAGTTCTTTCAAGAATCGACGGGCTGCATCAACTTGATCTCCGGCGACCTTGCAGGTTCCGCATCTACCGAGCACGATTCAGGCTTTGACGTCCGGGCATATCGCTGTCGTCTCGCCTGATCTGTTCAACAATTATCGAATACCTTCTGAGCTTTGACGTCTGGGCGTATCGTTGTCGTCTCGTTCGGATTGTATTCAAATTTATCATCCTTGTCGATTAACAGGTCAAATCGACTGGCACGCTTCGGACATCGATTTTGGGGATTAGCCCGGTGTGTTTGCAGATATAATTTTGCATCAACACATCTTTTAGCACGCCCGGTGGGACCCAGTCAATAGATCTATCATGAAGAATCCTACTGATATCACTCCAGAAAACATCATCGAGATATCAGAATCAGATCTCAAGGAGGATCAGAAGCTAGCCATGGAAAAAGCTATGGAGGATTACAGGCAACTCTACTTGAAGTCTTTCAGCAAGAACAGGGGCGGAGAAGTCATCCAGAAGCAAGATCTGCCGTTGCCTCGGCAGGTAACCTTTGACTCCAACCCTGGTAAATTACAGGAGATGGTTAATTCTGCATTAAATCAAGCTTTGATCAACCACTCCACCGTGCTGTCCAATACTGTCTACAATGCTGTTGTGCAAACGTTAAGAGACGGACAAGCACCAGGGTATGTCGGGCCGGCATATCATCAGCCGGGATCGGCATCTACCAGTACTCCATCGGCAACTCCAGCCGTTGAGAGTATGGAAGCGCCTACTCCTCCAGCTATATCAGGACCATCCATCATTGAAGCCACGCCGATAGGATCAGATCTAACGACTCAGGAGAGGCCTAGTACTTAGTTGGGCATAGATCTATCGGCATCGGCAATATCAGGTCCTTCAGGTCAACACAGTCAAACTGCTGCTAATTGGTGGGGATAGGGGATGCCTCCAGGTCCATCTACTGCCAACTCTGGACTGCCTCAAGTGCATGATGTAGCAGGGAAGGGTCCAATAACATTGGCTACTCCAATTCGGCCGATGGCTCAAGTGCCTCATTATTCTACTGCACCTCCTGCTATACAACCATTGTCAATGGGATTCTACGCACCTCCGCAACAGATATCTTATGCAAATCCATTGACTAATCCTCCACCAGTGCAACAGAGGACTTTCACTAAAGAACAACCCGTAGTACCATTCACATCTCAATCTGGGTTATCTGCAATTCAGGGCAATCATGCTGGTTATCATCTACCTATACAGGAGCATCAATTGTCCGCAAGCCATCAGCCATCGGCAAGTCAGGTGCTGATGAGTTATAATCTCAATTGATCAGGGCAAGCGCCAGTTCAACAATCTGCTATTCAGCCAAGTTACCAGGCAATGGGGACTCAGCGGTATAGTCCACAGACAACTTTCCAGGAACAAGCATCGGCAAAACAGCCGATGAGCTTTACTCCATAGATTGGAACTGTGAATATGCTGATTCCTCCAAGCCAAATGCCACAGGGGTATGTAGAAGCATATCAGCCAACGCCTCCAGTGGAGATTCAGCCAGTGCATCGGCAAGATCCGGATGCACTCTTGACCGATAAGATTGCAGAAGTGATGAAAGAGCAATTTGGGATTCCGCCCAAAATTGATACTTACTCTTATCGGACTCCATACCCTTCATCTTATGATTTAATCCCTTTCCCAAATCGGTACAAGGTGCCAGATTTCACCAAGTTTTCTGGGCAAGATGATACATCAACGATGGAGCACATCAACCGATTCATCATCCAGTGCGGGGAAGCAGCGAACAGGGATGAGCTGAGGATCCGTTTATTCTCGTCCTCTTTGTCTGGATCAGCATTCACGTGGTTCATATCATTGCCACCGAACTCTATTCTTACTTGGGCTAACCTGGAGAGAAGTTCCATAAGTATTTCTTTGCTGGTGTCCATGAAAAGAAACTTACCGATTTGATGAAATTGAGACAGCGAAGCGACGAATCGGTGGAGAGTTTTGTGCAAAGGGTATGAGATATGAAGAACAGGTGCTACAGTCTAGTACTTGATGATCGCCAATTAGCTGGTTTGGCTTTCCAAGGTTTATTGCCGCATCTCAGGGATAATTACGATTCTCAGGAGTTTGAAAGCTTAAGCCATATTATGTAGAGGATCTCTGATCAAAGTGCTCAAGCTCTAGAACATAGGAAGAGCTGGAACAGGAAGGTGTCCTTTGTAGAAGAGGCAGAAGAATCAGACTCAGATGAAGAACCAACTATCGGCCTGGCTGAGTGGGTAAAGGGTAATAAACCTATGTCTTGTCCCTTTGGTCAAAAAGAGCCAGAGAAATTCACGTTTGACGTCACAAAGGCTGATAAAATATTTGATCTGCAACTTCAAGAGGGCCAAATCAAGCTATCACCCAACCATGTGATTCCATCGGCGGATGAGCTGAAGAAGATGAGGTACTACAAGTTTCATAATGCAACTTCGCACAGTACCAATGACTGCAAGGTTTTCAAACAGCAGTTGTAATCGGCAATTGAATCTGGGAGGATCAAGTTTGACAACTCTAGAGCTCAGAGGCCGATGAAGATTGATCAATATCCTTTCCCAGCAAACATAGTGGAGGCCGTAAACAAGACCAAAGTGTTGACACCGGCAAGCACTAAGAGGAGAGCATCGGTGGATCCTAGAAATTGAGCAACTGCTGATGACTTGAAAGGGAAAGAGAGAGTTGAAGAAAGCAGTAGTTCCAGAAGACCTCCTAGACCAACTCCGTATAGAGTTTCAGGTGACCGCTATCGACATCGGCAAGAGGAGTTGCGTCGGGAAGCGTGGCATCGGCACAAAGATCATTGGAGATGCCCCTTCTTCATCTACTGCTGGGAAGAAGGCATTAAATTTCCTACTGTCGATAACTGCCCCGAGTGCAATGGTTATGATCGAGCCGATCGGGCAGAAAGAAGACCGTGCTATGGTGATCGGAGCAGATACATCGGTAAGCCGATCAGAGAGAGAGCATCGGTGCATGATCGACTGGGGGGCAGATCCAGTGTGCATGAAAGGCTGGGCAAGCATGGCAACTACTTGCCGATGAACCAAGAGGAGCTCGAGGAGATGGACTACCCAGGTCCAAATACAAAACTGGGGCAAAGTCTCAAGTGTGGCAGCCAAAGCGTGAGGGCAGGAGTCCATCGGCAAATATCAATATGGTTTTCATATTGCCGATGGAATTTCGGGCACTTGCCGATGAGGAGGAAGAATCGGTCCTTTCAGAACAAATGGCTCAGCTAACCTTGGATCCGATGATGGCCATCTTCGAGAAGCCTACCGATGATGAAAGACAGCATCTTAAGGCTTTATTCGTCAAGGGCAGAGTTGATGGGCAGCCAATGTCAAAAATACTCATAGATGGATTGGCTGCAATTAACATCATGCCATATGCCGTGTTTCAGAGGCTCGGGAAAGGAGATCAAGATCTAGCTAAGACAGACATGAAGTTCAATGACTTTGAAGGGAACATATCACCAGTCAAAGGATCGCTGTGCACTGAGCTAACCATCGGCAGCAAAACATTGCCGACTACTTTCTTTGTCATCAGCGACAAAGGTGCTTATAATCTGCTGTTAGGAAGAGATTGGATTCATGCTAATTGTTGCATTCCTTCTATGATGCACCAATGTCTCATGCAGTGGGTTGAAGATAAGTTGAAGTGGTTCCTGGTGATTCATCTTATATAATTGCATCAGTGGAATCAGAGACTTACGAGCAGACCAAGTGCATATCGGGAGAAGCATGGGATTTGGAGTTCCTCAGGATTGCCAATTATGAGCTGCCACCGATTCAAGCAGTCGGTTCTGAAGATGAGTTGTAAATGGATAGATTTGCTAATGACAGAAAACTAGGCCATGGGTTTACATCGGCAGATGATTTGGTTGAAGTAGATATCGGTAATGGTGATAGATCAAGGCCAAGTTTTGTTAGTGCTAAGTTAAATCTCCAAAGCAGAGAACAGTTGATTACTTTATTGAAAGAATATAAGGATTGTTTTGCTTGGGATTATATAGAGATGCCTGGGTTAGATCGATCTATCGTTGAACATCGGCTACCTATCAAGCAAGGATATCGGCCACGTCAGCAGCCAGCACGCCGATGCAATCCTAAAGTGTTGCCTGATATTAAGGCCGAAATAACAAGGTTGATTGAAGCAAAGTTCATCTGACAATGCCGATATGCTGAATGGATTTCTAATGTGGTGCCTGTCTACAAAAAGAATGGGAAACTTCGTGTCTGTATTGATTTCAGAAATCTTAACAAAGCTACACCAATGGATGGCTACCCGATGCCTGTTGCTGATTTATTAATTGATGCCGCTGCTGGACATCGGATTATTAGCTTCATGGATGGGAACGCCGGATATAATCAAATCTTTATGGCCGAAGAAGATATCTCCAAGACTGCCTTCAGATGTCCAGGTCATGTGGGGTTATTTGAATGGATAGTCATGACTTTTGGTTTAAAGAATGCTGGTGCTACTTAGTAGAGAGCAATGAATTACATTTTTCATGAGTACATTGGCACATTAGTTGAGATTTATATAGATGATGTGGTGGTTAAGTCTGAAGACTTCGAGAATCATCTGGCTGATTTGCGAAAAATATTGGAGTGCACAAGGAAGCATGGGTTGAAGATGAATCCTAACAAGTGTGCATTTGGTGTGTCGGCAGGACAATTCTTAGATTTCATGGTGCATCAGAGGGGTATTGAAATTAGCAGGAAGTCCATTGATGCTATCAACAACGTGATTGCTCCTACCGATAAGACTGAGCTACAATCTCTGATCGGTAAAATCAATTTTATTCGAAGATTCATATCTAATTTATCAGGAAAATCAAAGCTTTCAGTCCATTATTGAAGCTGAAGGCCGATCAGAAATTCATATGGGGAGAAGAACAGCAGTTGGCTTTAGAAGAAATTAGAAGTATTTGGTGAATCCACCAGTGCTAGTTCCACCCCAACATGGGGAGCCCTTCAGGTTGTATTTGTCGAGTGATTATGAAGTCATTGGATCAGCTCTAATCCAAGAGTATGAAGGGAAAGAACGTGTAATCTATTACCTGAGCAGAAGATTGGTGGATGCTGAGACCAGATGACATGGTCAAGTATATGCTGTCAATGCCAATTCTAAGTGGAAGAATCGGCAAGTGGATTTTAGCGTTATCAGAGTTCGATCTACGGTATGAATCGGCTAAAGAAGTCAAGGGGCAAGTCATGGCTGATTTTGTTACTCAGCACTGCGGCGCGATGAATTCTTTGGAGATTGCTCCGTGGACACTCTTCTTTGATGGTTCTACATGTGGAGAAGGGGCAGGCATCGGCATTGTGTTGATATCACCTTAGGGGAAGAAATATGAATTCGCATTGCCAATTGCTACCACATCGACAAACAATCAGGCTGAGTATCAGGCTGTGTTGAAAGGTTTAGAGTTACTCAGGGAAGTCCGTGCCGATGTCGTTGAAATCTTCGGTGATTCGATGCTGATCGTTAATCAATTAGCTAGGGTATATGAATGTCAAAGTGAAGTTTTAATCTCGTATTATGAGAGATGTCGACAGTTATTAAAGGAGTTCAAAGATTTTCGCTTTGAACATATCTCCAGATTACATAATGAAGAAGCTAATCGGTTGGCGCAACATGCTTCGGGGTATCAGCCAATCCGCGAAGTATGGACATCGGCAACTGATGCCGAAGACTGGAGGAAGGAGATTGCCGATTACTTGAAGGATCCGTCTAGGAAGGTCGAGAGACGTGTAAGATTTCAAGCTACTAAGTATGTACTCCTTGGTGATGAATTATATTATCGGACAATAGATGGAGTTTTGCTCAAATGTCTTGGCGAAGAAGAATCAAAGATTTTAATGGGCGAAATCCATGAAGGAGTATGTGGGGCACATCAATCGGCTTTCAAGATGAAGTGGATGATCAGGCGAAATGGATATTACTGGCCAACGATACTCGAAGATTGTTTCAAGTATTTTAGAGGATGTCAGGAGTGTCAGAAATTCGGCAACATTCAAAAAGTGCCTGCATCGGCAATGAATCCTATCATTAAACCGTGGCCATTTCGAGGATGGGCTATTGATCTCATTGGTCAAATATATCCACCATCAAGCAAGGGGCATAAATTCATACTTGTCGCTACCGATTACTTTACAAAGTGGGTCGAAGCAATTCCTCTAAAGAACGCGACATCGGCAAACATGGTTGATTTTGTAAAAGAGCATATTGTGTATCGGTTCGGTATTCCTCAAACTATTACGACTGATCAGGGAGCTATGTTCACATCAGGGGAGTTTGATAGATTTGCCGATGAGATGGGGATCAAGGTCTTAAATTCCTCGCCGTATTATGCTCAAGCCAATGGTCAGGCCGAAGCCTCTAACAAAGGGATTATTAAACTCATTAAGTGCAGGATTAAGTCCCAGAAAGTGGCTCACAGTTTTGAACAAAGCTTTATGGTCATATCGGATGGCATGCCATGGTGCTACTAAAGTATCACCTTATCAGTTGGTATACGGACATGATGCAATTTTGCCTTGGGAGATCAAGACTGGTTCGAGGCGGATATTTCATCAAGATCAGTTGTTGGCCGATGATTACAGTACACTCATGAAAGATGAGTTGGAAGATCTGGCGAGTCATCGGCTAAAAGCTTTAGTTAGCATCGAAGAGAACATGAAGAGAGTTGCTAGGTGGTATGATAAAAAAGTGAAGACGAAGGAATTTGCCAATGGTGATCTAGTCTGGAAATTAATTTTACTGATGGGGACTAAGAGTACAAAGTTCGATAAATGGTCTCCTAATTGGGAGGGTCCTTATTGCGTCAATCGGTCTGTTCCTGGTAATGCCTATATCCTAGAAACTCTCAAAGGAGAAGTATTTCCAAGAGCATTGAACGGTAAATATCTGAAGAAATATTATCTTAGTATTTGGATAGATGCTTGAAGGAACAGGAGTAATCGTGATCTGGAGGAAATTTCGGTGCACAAAGTATTTTATACTCCGAAATTGGGGGGCATGTTTTGATACCGTTTTTTGGCACGTGTCAATAAGGATCGGGAGACTAAACTAAATCGGCAAGAAGGTGGTTGTTCTTCAGCGTTGCTTCTGAGTTGCCGATGGGTGGTTGCCAATGAAGGACATGTTGATCTCGTACATTGCCGATGAAGCCAGAGGGCTATTGCCGATAAGATAGGCAGGAAGGCTGGAAGGTTGTTGCCGATGCCAGGATGTGCCGATAAGGAGATGACTTCATCATGACGGGAGCGAACAGAGGATCGGCGACACGAAGCTTAGGATTTTTCGTATTGTAGTTCAAGTCCAACTCCTATACAAGTTTTATTTCTTTTTCAAGAAATAGAGTTCGTATAAGGAATTAGTTTATTTCTTCTATAGTTGAGCTTTACGTATTAAATTAGGACTCTTTTGATTAGCAGAGTATAAATATATGCCGAAGGGCATTATAATGGATATCCTAGCATCAATAAATAAATCTACTTTTTATTTACCTTTACTAGTACTTTACTTTTCGGTGACTTCGCCAAGTACCTTTTCTTTTTCAACGAGTTCTTTCAAGAATCGACGGGCTGCATCAACTTGATCTCCGGCGACCTTGCAGGTTTCGCGTCTACCGAGCACGATTCAGGCTTTAACGTCCGGGCGTATCGCTGTCGTCTCGTCTGATCTGTTCAACAGTTATCGAATACCTTCTGAGCTTTGACGTCCGGGCGTATCGCTGTCGTCTCGTTCGGATTGTATTTAAATTTATCATTCTTGTCGATTAATAGGTCAAATCGACTGGCACGCTTTGGACATCGATTTTGGGTATTAGCCCGGTGTGTTTGTAGATATAATTTTGCATCAACAGAAACATCACCTAAAAGACTTGTCGAACCAACCGACCAGAACACAGTGAAAAAACAACCAGAGTGAAACATCCAGCCGAGTAGGAGAAGATAATCACCCCCTGCTACTAGTAGAACATCACCCTCCTACTAGCAGAACATCACCCGGAACATAGTGAAACAACCCACAGGGAAGGAGTGATAGACTCAAGAGGAGAATGAAGCAGGAGGAGGCCTACCTGGCAGATCCACTGCTACCGCCCGTTGCTGCGACGGATCTGGGCAAAAACGAGGAGAAAGAGGAGGAGGAGGAGGAGCGATCCGCCGCCGCCCACCACACTCCACCCCTGATCCGGCGAGATGCACGCAGAGGGGCGCCAAAAGTTGCCGCCGTCTCCCCTCGACTCCCAGCGCTGTAAGCCGCCACCCTGGAGGAGATGGAGGCCCTGCGTCCTCCCCTGACCATGGCTCCCCTCCCCGCCAAGCCGTCGCGGCCTCACCCCAGTCCGTGCCGCCGCGGCCTCCCCTCCTGTCCCTGGCACAAGCGCAAGCGGATGCAGTGGCGTCGTGCTGCAGAAGGCAGAGAGTGGACGGGTGGGCAGAATGGGCGAGGCAGAGGAGAAGGATAAGGTCGACCCAAGTGGGCGGGCGGAGTGGGTGAGGCCACGTCTGTGCGTGCGTGTCGCGATTAACAACGGGGGTACGCTCGGTCCATTGCGCCGCTGGCATGCGACCTAAGCTTAGGAAGCACTAAACACAGCATTACCCATAAATATATCCACTCGATTCTCTAAATATATTGCATGAAGGCTCGAGAGCTACCGACGGTTACATGGGCCTTGAGTACCTTATCGAGACTAAAATCGACAGCCTAGAGTAGGGGACTAGACAATGACAAGAGTGGACCTATAGGGTACTTATATTACTTGGAGGATACATGGGAAACTAGGTTATCTAGGATTTTGTGTAATCTGATGAGGCAGAACTCTTTGTAATCGACTAGAAAACCAACTTATAATTTAGGTTGGGAGAGGCAGAACCTTTCCTCCTAGACTGTATAAGGAGAGGCAGCGAGCCTCAGATCAATACGTTGACCAAATCAAGGGTGCTAGTTTGATTACTACCTTGTTCCGTGTAGTCTTTATTTTTTCATATTTTCTATCCCCTCTAGAAACTAACTATTGATACTCTATCCGTCATGAAAAAAACATGGTACCTTTTATCCTAGATTATAAAGAAATTTAGGTGATGTAACCCCAAACTCAATTCAAAATGCAGTATTAACATTCTTACATGGGCCATTTGTTATATCTCATAATATATCCTAGAAATTCTAAGATACCTTGTATTTTAAGATAGAGGAAAATCTCCAACAGTTTGTCAAAATAGATTGCCATCCTTAGAAATTTGGAAAAACAAAAAAAATTGTCTTCTTTACCAAACGAGGTTGCATCTTTAGCAAGTTACCATCCAACCTCTCCGCGCGCATATCCCACTTCCCATCGTGATACAGCGTGACGCCGCCTGGCTCCGCGCGCGATCGATTCTGCGCCCGATGCCGTTGCGACGAGCCCACGCGAGCCTAGGCGAGCTTCGTCCTCGCATGCAATCGGTTCTACGCCAAATCCCGCTCCCGTGAGATACTCTTCCACGGCCGTCTTGCATCCTGCAGCAGCGCAGCGCCGCCGCCATGCCGCCATCGCCGCCAGTGCCACGGGCGCTCGTGGGCAGCGCGCCACGGGCTGGCTTAGGCCAAGACTCGCATCTCCGCGGATGCGCGCGGGTGTGGGAAAGCCTAGCCCTGCCTCTCTTTGCCGGCTGGCGAGCCGTGGGTTGGCCAGAATAGGAAGAATTCTGCGTTCCCGTCCGTGAAGGAGCAAAGGACCCCGTGCGTGAATAGAAGTCTTTTGTGTGTTCACTTTGTAAATAGGTCAGAGAAGGAAGTTTTTATAGCTGGACGCCGTTGATTTATTAAAAATCCAGGGTTTCTAATGCAAAAGTGTTTTAACTTGCTTCTCCTCCCTGTGTACTGATGATTTTGATTTTGGAAAGCCAGATATAACAAACTGTTGGACATTAACTCTTTTTTTCCTTCCTATAATATTTTAGGAGTTGCCAAATAGTAAGATTTGACAAACAAAAAATGACAAACTGTTGGAGATGCAGTTAACCTGGTCCTGATTAAGGGTTCCATTCTCCGAGTATTCCATCCTAGGGAGTAACAAAGCAAGTACTATATATTTTGGATATAGACATGTGGTCTTATTTGTTGAGCGAGAAAATCTTCTTCAAAGTGAATGAATATATTACATATATTTAAAAGCTTTCATGTTCTTTATATAAAGCCTTTGTCGAGACAAGTAATATTGTAAGCAACTTTTATGCATATTTTGAACTATTAGGATGATGTTTGAACTACTTATCTTTGAAATTTAGTGCTTATACAAAATTTTAGAGTAAATTTTGTAATTATTTATGTTGCTAAATTGAATTTACGAATTATATGTAGTGAAATATCCTTTAATAAATTACTAGATCTGTCACTTAGCGTGTGAAGCATGTCATCTGCCACTTAATAAATTTACGAATTGTAATAGGGTTTATGTGTCATGCTTATTGCAATCATACCAGTCATAGGGTTTATGTGTCGCCCGTTGAACAACCCTTGACATGGAGGGACGTGCTACAGAAGTACAGCCACCACGTTCTATCTTAGTGCTCGCAAATGCAAATAATATAAAATATAATATCGAGATATAGAAGAGGAACATACAATATATATTTTTGCGTTACACAAATGAAACGCTGAAAAGGAGACCAATGATATGCCCAGCTATATTGCATGTATATAGGAACAACCTAAACAGCCGAGAAAAAAAACGAAAAACTAGATATATAGTACTACTAAAGATTGAAAAACAATCATCATAAACTTAAACTATATTCCCCACGTTTACCTGCGCTAGCTATATATATATATAAGGTTGAACAAATGTCCGGGGACTCTCAGTTTTGGGCTGGCCTTATGAAGGTCGAGAATGAGTTTCTCTCATTAGGCAAGTTCGAAATAGGTGATAATTCTCAAGTGCGATTTTAGGAGGACACGTGGATAACACCACATACGCTAAAATCAATCTTTCCTGCTCTATATAATATTGAGATCATCCTTTCGAGGGATCATCCTTTCGAGGGATAACACCACATAATCTCAAGTTCAAACTAGCCCTAATTCTCTAGAGAAGAGAGATCATCCTTTCGAGGGACGTCTACATCTCCACAATGAATAATAAATAATGAATTATGAATAGGGTTTCTCCCAGGGCCAGGGGCCTTGCTTATATAACCCTTAGGATGCACCACGACTGTCGGATCAAACCGACCTTGATGCATGGCTTGGATTGGAGCTCGAAGGTGGTGGGAGCATGATCCGCGAGACTCTTGGCCCTTGGATTGGAGCTCGAAGGCGGTGGCTGAAGTAGTAGGGCGGGCGCCCTAGGGTTTAGGGCGGGCGCCCTGACTCTGGGCCAGCTCGGCCTCTGATTTGGTCCAGTCCGTTCTGGAGTCTTCTAGAGTATTCTTCTTCATGCGTGGGGTCTTTGTCTCTATGTAAACCTTACATGTGGGCCTTCCTTGGTTCTTTTCTGCTGACACCCTGCAGAATTAGACATTCACCAAAACTCGTAGAATTCTGTCAGTGTAAACCCTATATCTAGATGGTAATTATGTTTAGGTCCTTTTTCATGTCTCATTGACGGTTAAAAATTGGAGTTATCTACCGTCTACAAACTCCCCCTAGCTTACCCTTTGCTCATCTCTGAGCAAAGATAAACTCAGCGATGGATCAGGAGTTGCTTCAATGCTTTTATGCCTCAAAAGTACACATGCGTTCAAACAAGAACTCTCCTCCGGATTAGAATCAACCATCCTGACTTTCAAACTTGCCCATATTAGCTTCAACCATGGGGCTTATAGTCTTCACTTGGGTCTTGAGCAATTGAAAGACAGAACGATCAAGTCAAGCACCATGTCTCGAGTTCTTCGATCAACCTTCATTCTAGAGTTTTTGTAAGTTTTCAAAATAAAACTCAGAGATTTCTTTGTATGACTCTCTTAGGTCTCTCATATATGGTATTTGTGGACCCTCACCAAGGAAACAATGGTGTTTTGCCTTCTTCTCTTAGAATATGTGGTATTTTTAGAATAAGGCAGAGTAACATTGTGCCTCATCTCTCTCACACTATAACTAATAAAATTATGTGGAGTTCATAGGTAGGAAATAAACAGCTCATACATACTTGCAATACATATATTGCCTAATCCAACCATGGATCCAGAGGAACTCATCATACAATTAAATCAAGATGTGCATGTGTAGTTGCAAATGAGTAATGAACAATAGAGAATATTTGTGGAAGGTAGAAGGGGTGGAAGCCTAATTCTGCAATGCTCCTTTACAAAGGATAACTTCTCTCAACATGAAACTTGGAAAGATTTGGAAGACTAGGGCTTTGGTCTCTCTCTATATATTTATTTCTTTTTTTCATCACACTCTTTTTTTCTTCTTTCTTTTTTTCTTTTTTCATCACACTTTTTTCACTTCTTTCTTTTTTTATAGCCCAATATCTAATACAATGGAAATTTTGAGAGGAAAGAAAATGATAGACACTTGGAGCATTTATTTTGGAACTGGGGGTAGCAGACAAGGAAAACCTATGGGAAATATTTTTGGTGTTCACTTCTAGTGTAGGAGTAGAACATTTTTGAGTGGGTCTAAATGGGTTTATATGGTGGTGCGTACTTCCAGGATAGAAGTAGCAGGGGTGTGAAGTGTGGGTAAAATCTTGATTTTAACTGCATGAAAAGTTTCTAAGGGTCGACACAGCTGGACCAAACTCAATGCACACAAGCAGTCAATAAATATGGAAGTTTTCCTATTCTAGTAAGCATGTATATATGACTGTGGTAGGAATTTAAGCTCTTGTCATACAGGAATTCATCATTTAACATTTTTATGTTTTTCAAAAGATAAATCTCCAGAACTCTAGTGTTACTAGGAACAAGATAAACAACAACCCTGACCTTCTCATGTCATATCCATCAACTACCTATACTTAGATCAAGCATTCGCAACCCAAGTGTTTCAAACTTAGAGCAAATCTTTAGCCAAAATAATTTTATCCAAAACTCAGGAGAATTCAAGGTTAAAAACTAGGTACTTGAAACAAATTATGGTATAGCAACTGTTGGTGTTTCTTAGCGAAAGCAGCAAAATCCGTAAGCGCATGGAAATACCGTTGTAGCACTTCACCCAGTGATCCACAGGTATTGTAATTTCCATGAGGAAATGGTATAGTGTAGAAGGTTACTAAGCTAGTTGCCTAGAGGAGATAGATAGATAACTTGGGTAGTGAGGTTTTCTAATGGTCGATTCCCTAAAGAAGGATATCCAAGTCGCTAATATCTTACTTCGGGCACCGGGGCGCACCTGGTCTGCTAGGTGATACCGACCTATAGCTCTATGCCGAACTCGAATGTGGGGGATTACAAGGGACGGACAGGGTTGTCACCACCTGCCGCCTACCCCTCAACCATAAGGAACGAGGCAAACGAAGGTAACTCCTAGCTTAGACACAATGTCTACGCTATTCATTACAACTCTAGCGTTGGCCAGGAACTTTCGTCTTTATTAGGAGTCCTCAAGTAGAGCTTCCACCGAAAGGACGGATGATGAACCCATAAGATAGAAATGAACAAGAATAACCTTGCTGAAAGAAATATAACCAAAAGGTAAACATGGGTTTCTTACTTCAAGTAGCAAGGCGCTCGTTGAGGTACAAACAGGGAGGGAGCCGACAACTCCGGCACTCCTCCACCAGGAAGACGATGCTCCTGAGAACCTCCGAAGAAATCTCCACTAGCTTTATCTCACCCACTCCCTACTTGGGCTAGCTTGGAGCTAGGTAGTGGCTCTACTCTCCCTCTTGTGTATTATGCTAGAGTGTGTGTGAGGAGGAAGAAGAATGGAGTGTCATGGATGTGTGTATGAATGATTTTGATATCTAATGGAGGTGGAGAGCCTCTCCTTAAATAGTGAGTGAGCAGGTCGGTTCTGGGGCCCAAATGACCAAAACGCCCCCGCACCGCCAGTCCTCAACATTGAATGTACCGCCTCACCGAAGATGGGGCCAGGCCGCTCAGTCGGTGCATCGGCCGGCCCACCCAGGGTGGCTCTGGTGCCCATCTTCAGTCGGTTGGCTCTGGGCTGCGTCTGGAGCTGGCCTTCGGTGTTGTTTTGGGCTGACATGTCCCGGTTTGGCCTTTCTCTGTTATTTCTCCTTGCTTTGCCTTGGGCCAAGAAATGAGATCTGTAAATTATTGTCATTTTCTTCTATTGTTGGTCCAATATTGTGTATTTTCATGTATGCCCTGCAAAACAAGTGTGTACACCAAAACTATGGAATTTGTTAGTTTAAAACTCCTATCTACATTGTTTTTGGTATATTCTATACTAATGTTGGCAGGGTTAGAATTGAGTAAAGGACCGCCAACAAACTCCCCCACTTGGTCCTTTGCTCGTCCTCGAGTAAAGTCTGAAGGACCAAGATGGTTTATCTTCCCAAGATGTTGGTCTATATATAGATTATTCCAAGCTCCACCTGCATCTGTGAACATTCATGGTGTCTACCAATTTATCATAGATTTATTGAAAGGAATAGTCTGGATTTAAATCAACTTACTCTCCTCCTACTTTAGGAACTTGGGTTTTTTTGTGAATTTTTGTAAAGAAAGGTAGCTTAGCTCCTCAAGTGATGCTCTGAAATCGCTCTTTGAATTTTTATTTTCTTTCCTCACCAAGAACTATGTTGCTCATCCTACCTCAATTTTGACAGGCTCAATATCTAGAGTTCATGGGTGGGTATGAGGTGCTCACTTACCTTGCATATGTTGTTGCATCAAGCCTCGGATCCTTGGAGGGAAGGACATACCCTTAGATCAAATCATGTGCAAGTGTGTGTGTAAGTGTAGACGAAGATAGATCCTAATTCTAAATGTTTTTGGTACTCCTTGTATCATGACTGTCTTTATTGAAGGATGAATGAATATTTTGAAGAGTATGGACTATAAAAAGAATTATAAATATTTTTTCTTTTAATGGGCACATATATTTTCTTTTCCGTTGTTTATTGCTTAGATGCCCCTTGGCATGGATTTTTTCTTTCTCTCTCTCATTTTTTTAACATAGCCCATATCTCTTTATTGGCATATGAAGAATATGAATGAGGAGATGTCATGATAGCAATGAGGAGTAAAATTTTTGGTGAATGATGACTGTGCGATTCTCAGGGTAAGAATCGACAATATTATTTGGTGGAAATATGCGCAATTTCCAGTGTAGAAGTTGAAATTTTTGGTGGGTGTATGTTGTGCGCGATCTCTTGGGGTGAGAGTCAGCAACATTATTTGGTAGGTGGACGTTAGATTCGATCTTGGGGGTATGAAGCTTCTCTCAACATAAATCTCAAAACTTGATACAGCTCAACACAAGATAAATGACTATGTAGCAAGTTTGTCATGTAAAAGTATGGCACTAATAGGAAATTATTCATCACTGAGGAGAATGCTATATATTTTGAATTAAATAAATCCCAAGATCATTGCAAGAGAAAAGTAAACTTCATGTCATCCTACTATCTCACATCCGTTAATAACTTAGATAGAAATGAGGTCCCTATTATAGAGTTGTCCAAAGATATATCAGCTTTTAGCAAGGAATAAAAAGTATACAAACCATTATCAATTGGTGAAAAATGAAAGTGGAGCGTCATATTTTTAGTGTATATTCATTTTATTTTTTCTATGAAGAATATTGCAAGAGTGAGAGATGTGCAAACTGAATATTTTTGTTATGGCGGAAGTTCGTGTGCACACCTCCTTGGATGGCGCCTCCCCCACACTTGTTTTTGTTTCTGTCTTTTTATTTACTTGTGTGCAGCAAAGAAAAAAACAAGTGGAGACAAAGAGAGACACAACATGCATATATATATTCTTTATTAAAACATTGCAAAACTTGATACAAGTAGGCGCACAAGGAATTTAAATTATAACTTGAAATGGGAAATTGCTGAAATCAAAATGGTGGGTGCATGTAATTTATTTGCAGCGGGCAATCTAAAGGCGTGTTCTACCCCCGCTGCCATAGCGAAATCAGCTATTGCTTCATCCATCTCAAGATGAAAGCATCTAATTTCTTCATCTAGTTGGAGATCGGCGGTGCACGCCTCTGCTAGCTTATTCTAAAGATAGTGGAGATAGCTAGAGAGTCTCTTGATTTATTTGTGCAATTCATCTCCAATTGCTTCCTCTGTCTTAGGTGGTTCCTCATCACCGAAGAATCCAACAGGCTGCCCCTGGATTGGAGGGTCACACACCAGCAAGGGTGCACTGGTGTATGGTTCACTGGCCTTTGTCATGAGACCCTTCCCTCGTCCTCCTCCCGGCTAATCAACCCCTCCAACGGTGTAGGAAAAGGTAGGGATTTTGAAGGAAGAAGAATTAGAAGAGGAAGGTTTGGAGCGCTTGGAGGGACGGGTGTCCACAAAAGTGGTCTTCTTGGTGATGACCACCGGCGCCTTAGGTGGAGCTTCAATGGCGAGAGGTGTATTACAACGCTCACTGGACTCTCCCTTCTCTAGGTAGTTTTTGGCAAAAGCAAGGGCCTTTTTCTTATTGAAAGTGGAGCTAGGAAGGGCTAGGGGGCAGTGTGCCATCGCTAAGAACAGGGAATTCTTGGTGGCATGTATGAGGAAGGAAGAGGAATGGCTTGAGCTTGATTTGTGAAAAGAATGAGAGTGAGGGGGCTATTTATAGGAATGGGCAGGCACCCCTATGCTCCTCCGAAACAATCAGGGTGTAATCGCCATCAAGACCGACATCAAAACGCGAAATGAAACGCGATGGCAAAATTTCAGGGCGATCAGAGTTGGAGGTGGGCCGGACGGACAAGGTGGGTCGGCCGGCGCACCCGTGGCTCCTCTCTACTCGAGCTTTCGTCCAAGTACAAAATCGGGTGTTTGAAATTTGAAAACATGGTCGGTTTGGTTGATACGGGTACAATGCTCAGACTTAACTCACATAAACCTTATTAAGCAAAGAGATTAAGTCATATTTTTAAACTTTCAGAAATATTTTTGTATTATATTTTAAACAACAACAACATTTCAATCATAAAAGAATATAAAAGAAATAAAATGCGTGCTCTTGTTTAAAACAAGAAGACATGATTATTATTTTTATAAATATAAAGAATAGATTAATTAGCCTAATAAACATTTTTAGCAATTATATTTTTCTAGGCATAATTAAATCTATTCTATCTATTTCTTGATCAAAACTCAAATTGTGAGATGGTGCAAAGAAGGGTTTTAGTCTCTGACTGTTAACGTTGAAGATATTACTGTCATCATCTTGAATTGTTATCGCTGTTGATGCAAAATTATATCTGTAAATACACCAGGCTAATACCCAAAATCGATGTCCGAAGCGTGCCGGTCGATTTGACCTGTTAATCGACAAGGATGATAAGTTTGAATACAATCCAAACGAGAAGACAGCGATACGCCCGGATGTCAAAGCTCAAAAGGTATTCGATAACTGTTGAACAGATCAGACGAGACGACAGCGATACGCCCGACGTCAAAGCCTGAATCATGCTCGGTAGACGCGGAACCTGCAAGGTCGCCAGAGATCAAGTTGATACAGCCCGTCGATTCTTGAAATAACTCGTTGAAAAAGAAAAGGTACTTGGCGAAGTCACCGAAAAGTAAAGTACTGGTAAAGGTAAATAAAAAGTAGATTTGTTTATTGATGCTAGGATATCCATTACAATGCCCTTCGGCATATATTTATACTCTGCTAATCAAAAGAGTCCTAATTTAATACGTAAAGCTCAACTTATAGAAGAAATAAACTAATTCCTTATACGAACTCTATTTTTTGAAAAATAAATAAACTTGTATAGGAGTTGGATTTAAACTACGATACAAAAAATCCTAAGCTTCGTGTCGCCGATCCTCTGTTCGCTCCCGTCACGATGAAGTCATCTCCTTAGCGGCACATCCCTGGCATCGGCAACAACCTTCTAGCCTTCCTGCCTATCTCATCGGCAATAGCTCTTTAGCTTCATCGGCAATGTACGAGATCAACATGTCCTTCATTGGGAACCACCCATCGACAACTCAGAAGCAACGCTAAAGAACAACCACCTTCTTGCCGATTTAGTTTAGTCTCCCGATCCTTATTGACACGTGCCAAAAACGGTGTCAACACATGCCCCCAATTTTGGAGTATAAAATACTTTATGCACCGAAATTTCCTCCACGTCATGATTACCCAAACCTCTTGAACTTCTCCTCGAGGGTTGTGCGCGTGGTATCAGAAATCCTGTACCCACAGGCCCATATAATGCTTCCTCCGCCGCAGCCCATTTTTCATCTGTAATACAAACCCTAGCTTTTCTCTCTCTAGCGGCGACATCAACAGGCGATACTCCGACGAACCCGATCGGTGCTGAAGACTATCAACTCGGGGAAGAAGAATCGGCAACACGCCCCCTATCAACTTTGGAGAAGCACTGGCAGTATTACCAGGGGCGGAAATAGACAGAGCTCAGATCGGTAATCTCTTTCATAGACTCTACATAGGCATCCCTTCTAAGCTTCGTGCCTGGGTTCCATATGTCAATGATGAAGCAAGATTCCCTCTTTCCTTTAACCTTACCGATGATGCTTTGAATAAAGATACCGATATTATTAGTGCCATAATTACCCCTTGCGCCATCCCGGTCAACATATTTGGAAGCGGGAAGAACATCAACCCCACATATGAGTTCTATTATCCAAAAGACAACTAGCCTTTGGACAACTGCCCATCAACCTCTGCTTTGCCGATGTGATTAAACCAAGAGAGATTATTACGAACCGCATGGATTGGCACAAGATTGTTACCCTCTTTCCTGATGCCGATACCTCTAATGTTGATCTAGGCGATTAGGTACCGGCTTCCTTCGTCACCGAGTCCTTCAAATTATGGTGGCAAGAATGGAAAGAGCAGCTATTCTTTGCATCTCCTCACCTTTACTAGAATATCATTGATCCCGATCACGCCATTCCTGCCGATGCGGTAAGTCTGACCATCTGCACTTCAACTTTCCTTTAATCCATCGACAACTAACCCCTTTTTAACAGGTCGATGACCCAGTTCCAACACTAAGTAAGAGCGGCAAGGTCATACGGCTGCAGCCGATCTCCCCAATATCCATCATCGGCCATAAAGCTCCTTCGCTAGATGCTCTGATGGGCCGTGGTCATTCCAAGAAGAGCACCAAATGGATCACACCCTCGGCACAGACATCTCAGGTAATCACCTCACTTTCTTTTGCAGATGCCGATTACTGTGATTTACCGATTTCATATTTCAGGGCGCGAGTTCTACACCAATGGAATCTTCATCGGTAACTCGCCCTTCGTCTCCACCTGCAGCACCTTCATCGCCACACATCGTCGTCCTTGATGATTCTCCAGAGGTATTCTTTATCTAAACCTTGATCATTGGATCGGCACTTTTACTCATCTGTTTCTCTCGCAGCACCAAGTAATTGCATCGGCAACCGTCCCAAGTGTACCGATTCCTCAGCCATCCATTGCCGATGCCCCCCAGCCATCCGATGCCGATATTTTACAGCACAAGCGTAAGGCTTCATCTGGCGAAGAATCACAATCAAAGCGGGCAAGACTTACACCATCTCCAATTTCACCATCGGCATCCTCGCCTCGCCCGATGTTGCCTGACGTACCTGTGCAGACTTCTCCATCGGCAATTGTACCCGTACAAGGATCTTCATCGGCACCGGTATCGCAGCAGCAACCGATCGAGGTACCAACACAGGAAACGCCATCGGCAATTATACCTGAGGTTTCTTCTTCAAGCCAAAGGCGAGAGATGGCCTTGAAACAAGTAAGTTAACTCCCTTAGATAACCTTTAACACTTGGGTCCTTCTGCTGATGTCACCTTTTCCTTTTTAGGAGCAAGATTCCCCGACAGTCTGTTTTCCTTCTCTATCAGTGGGATTGTTCTCGATGATGAAGAGCCTAAAGAAAGCTCTGCTCCAACCCCTAAAGCTTTATCATCTGAAACCAAATCCTGGCGAGAGGCGTTATCATCCTTGCTGCAATAGGAGATTTCTTTGCTGATCCAGGATTCTGATTCCGCAAGGGCAACTTTCAAAGAAATTCGAGGTCATATTCCTGCCGATGTCGAGGAAGCACTCTTCCAAGCTGCACATCTGGAGAGTCGGCAGTTGCAGTATCAGAGGGCTGCCCAACGGATTGCTGATAGAGCTATTCAGTCAAAACTCCAGGAGGACATGATGAAACACAAGCAATTTGCCGATGAGAAGCACAAAGACATCGGTAAACTAGAAGCCTTCCGTGTAGATCTAGAAGAAACAATTGCTCAACTATCAGCAAGAAGAGAAGCCCTACTAGCGGAGCTAAGACAGATTGAAGGATCCTTGGATGCAGCAAATCAGAAAAAGGCCCAAATGCCCGAAGCTATCAAGACTCTTCAGCAAGAAAGGGACAACCAAGTCCTCAAAACGCTGGCGCTCAAGAAGAAAATCAAGTCTGTTGAAGGCACTGCCGACGAAGACACAAAGATACTGGAGCAGGCCACCAAATTCGCCTGCGTGCGATATCAACCATCCGCTCGTTGTTGAGCTTGTAAACCTTTTCCTCATTGGCAAAGTGATGTATCGGCAATTTGTAAAACTTTCACCCTAATGTAGCACCGATACATTCTTTTTTGAACAAGTACTTTATTTGTTTTCCTCATAAGCAAGTGCTTTAGAATTTCATTGGCAATATGAAAACTATGTTGATGTCTGCCGATGGGCCTTCATTTTTGTGCTTCGGCCACCATACTTAAGTTTTTCCCCCACGGGAGTTTTCTCCTTTGCGCTCCCGTTGCATCTTCCTCTTCTGAGTCTTCGTTAGACCTTCAGGGCACCATTGAGGAAGCTTCGTTTTCTAAATGGGCTGATACAGTTTTGTATTTGAACCTGGGCAGTCTATATTGGGATCCCTATAGAGTACTGCTTCATCAGGGACTCGTGCATTGGCCATCTCCTTGAGCTCCTCTTGGTTCATCGGCAAGTAGTCGCCATGCCTGCCCAGCCTTTCATGCACACTGGTTCTGCCCCCAGCCGATCATGCACCGATGCTCTCTTTCTAATCGGCTTATTAATGTGTTCGCTCCAATTACCATAGCGTGATCTTCTTTCTGTCCGATCGGCTCGATCATAATCATTGCACTCGAGGCAGCTATCAACAGTAGGCAATTTAATGCCTTCTTCCCAGTAGTAGATGAAGAACGGGCATCTCCAATGATTTTTATGTCGATGCCACGCTTCTCGACGCAACTCTTCTTGTCGATGTCGATAGCGGTCACCTGAAATTCTGTACGGAGTTGGTCTAGGAGGTCTTCTGGAACTACTGCTTTCTTCAACTCTCTCTTTCCCTTTCAAGTCGTCGGTAGTTGATTGATTTCTAGGATCCACCGATGCTCTCTTCTTAGCGCTTACCGATGTCAACACTTTGGTCTTGTTAACGGCCTCCACTATGTTTGCTGGGAAAGGATGTTGATCAATCTTCATCGGCCTCTGAGCTTTAGAGTTGTCAAACTTGATCCTCCCAGATTCAATTGCCGATTGCAACTGCTGTCTGAAAACCTTGCAGTCATTGGTACTGTGCGAAGTTGCATTATGGAACTTGCAGTACCTCATCTTCTTCAGCTCATCTGCCGATGGAATCACATGATTGGGTGACAGCTTGATTTGGCCCTCTTGAAGTAGCAGATCAAATATTTTATCGGCCTTTGCGATGTCGAACGTGAATCTTTCTGGCTCCTTCTGACCAAAAGGACAAGATAAAGGCTTTTTACCCTTCACCCACTCAGCCAGGCCGATAGTTGGTTCTTCATCTAAATCTGGTTCCTCTGCCTCTGCTACAAAGGACACCTTCTTGTTCCAGCTCTTCCTATGTTCTAGAGCTTGAGCACTTTGATCAAAAATCCTCTGCACAATATGGCTTAAGCTCTCAAACTCCTGAGAATCGTATTTGTCCCTGAGATATGGCAACAAACCCTGAAAAGCCAAACCAGCTAATTGGCGGTCATCAAGCACTAGGCTGTAGCACCTGTTCTTCATGTCTCGTACCCTTTACACAAAACCTTCTACCGATTCGTCGCTTCGCTGTCTTAATTTCATCAAATCGGTAAGCTTCTTCTCATGGACACCAGCAAAGAAGTATTTATGGAATTGTCTTTCTAGGTTAGTCCAAGTAAGAATGGAGTTTGGTGGTAATGAGATGAACCACGCGAATGTTGATCCAGACAAATAGGACGAGAATAAACGGATCCTCAGCTCATCCCTATTTGCTGCTTCCCCGCACTAGATGATGAATCAGTTGATGTGCTCCATCATTGACGTATCATCTTGCCTAGAAAACTTAGTGAAATCAGGCACCTTGTACCGATTCAGGAAAGGAATCGAGTCATAAGCTGAAGGATACGGAGTCTGATAAGAGTAAGTATTAATCTTGGGCTGAATCCCAAATTGTTCTTTCATCACTTCTGCAATCTTATCGGTTAAGAGTGCATCTTGATCTTGTCAATGCACTGGCTGAATCTCTACTGGAGGTGTTGGCTGATATGCTTCTATATACCCCTGTGGTACTTGGCTTGGAGGAATCGGCATATTCTCGGCACCAATCTGTGGAGTATAGTTCATCGGCTGTTTTGCCAATGCTTGTACCTGGAAGGTTGCCTGTGGACTATACTGCTAAGTCCCCATTGCCTGGTAACTTGGCTGAATAGCAGATTGCTGAACTGGCACTTGCCCTGACCAATTGAGATTATAACTCATCGGCACCTGACTTGCCGATGGCTGATAGCTTGCGGACAATTGATGCTCTTGTATAGGTGGATGATAGCTAGCATAATTGCCCTGAATTGCAGGTAACCCAGACTGAGATATGAATGGTACTACGGGCTATCCTACAGTGGAAGCTCTCTGTTGAACTGGTGGAGGATTAGTCATAGGATTCGTATAGGATATCTGTTGCGAAGGCGCGTAGAATCCCATTGACAATGGCTGTATAGTAGGAGGTGTAGTGGAATAATGTGACACTTGAGCCATTGGCCCAATTGAAGTAGCCGATGTCATTGGACCCTTCCCTGCTACATCATGCACTTGAAGCAGTCTAGAGTTGGCAGTAGATGGACCTGGAGGCATACCGTATCCCCACCAATTAGCAGCAGTTTGAATGTGTTGACCTGAAGGACCTAATATTGCTGATGCCGATAGATCTATGCTCAACTGAGTACTAGGCCTCTCTTGAGACGTTAGATCTGATCCTATCGGCGTGGCTTCAATGATAGATGGTCCTGATATAACTGGAGGAGTAGGCGCTTCCATACTCTCAACGGCTGGAGTTGCCGATGGAGTACTTGTAGATGCCGATCCCGGCTGATGATATGCCGGCCCGACATACCCTGGTGCTTGTCCGTCTCTTAATGTTTGCATAACAGCATTGTAGACAGTATTGGACAGCACGGTGGAGTGGTTGATCAAAGCTTGATTTAATGCAGAATTAACCATCTCGTGTAATTTACCAGGGTTGGAGTCAAAGGTTACCTGCCGAGGCAACGGCAGATCTTGCTTCTGGATGACTTCTCCGCCCCTATTCATGCTGAAAGACTTCAAGCAGAGCTGCCTGTAATCCTCCATAGCTTTTCCCATGGCTAGCTTCTGATCCTCCTTGAGATCTGACTCTGATATCTCGATGATGTTTTCTGGATTGATATCAGCAGGATTCTTCATGATAGATCTGTTGACTTGGTCCCACCAAGCGTGCCAAAAGATGTGTTGATGCAAAATTATATCTGCAAACACACCGGGCTAATACCCAAAATTGATGTCCAAAGCGTGCTGGTCGATTTGACCTGTTAATCGACAAGGATGATAAATTTGAATACAATCCGAACGAGACGATAGCGATACGCCCGGACGTCAAAGCTCAGAAGGTATTCGATAACTGTTGAACAGATCAGACGAGACGACAGCGATACGCCCGGACGTCAAAGCCTGAATCATGCTCGGTAGACGCGGAACCTGCAAGGTCGTCGGAGATCAAGTTGATGCAGCCCGTCGATTCTTGAAAGAACTCGTTGAAAAAGAAAAGGTACTTGGCGAAGTCACCGAAAAGTAAAGTACTGGTAAATGTAAATAAAAAGTAGATTTGTTTATTGATGCTAGGATATCCATTACAATGCCCTTCGGCATATATTTATACTCTGCTAATCAAAAGAGTCCTAATTTAATACGTAAAGCTCAACTTATAGAAGAAATAAACTAATTCCTTATACGAACTCTATTTCTTGAAAAAGAAATAAAACTTGTATAGGAGTTGGACTTAAAGTACGATACGAAAAATCCTAAGCTTCGTGTCGCCGATCCTCTGTTCGCTCCCGTCATGATGAAGTCATCTCCTTATCGGCACATCCCTGGCATCGGCAACAACCTTCTAGCCTTCCTGCCTATCTCATCGGCAATAGCTCTTTAGCTTCATCGGCAATGTACGAGATCAACATGTCCTTCATCGGCAACCACCCATCGGCAACTCAGAAGCAATGCTAAAGAACAACCACCCTCTTGCCGATTTAGTTTAGTCTCCCGATCCTTATTGACACGTGCCAAAAACGGTGTCAATAATCGCTTCATGGGACGATGTGTCGATGATGGTATATGGTCCCTTTCATTTGCTCCGCAGCTTCCCTTCACCGAATAGTTTTACTTTGGAGTTGAACAACAGGACTTGATCGCCCTGTCGAAACTCCTTGAGCTTGATGCGGTGATCGTGCCATCTTTTTGTTCTTTCTTTGTATAATTTGGCACTGTGGTAAGCTTTCTCACGCCATTCCTCTAGCTCGATGATCTGCTTTTGTCGGTTTTGACCAGCTAGCTTGAGGTTCATGTTCCAGCTTTTGATTTCCCAATAGGCTCGGTGCTCGAGCTCTACTGGCAGGTGGAAACTCCTCCCGTATACCAACTGGAATGGTGACATGCCGATAGGGGTTTTATAAGCAGTCATGTATGCCCAGAGTGCATCAGGAAGCTTATTTTTCCATTCTTTCCCCATATCATTGACCATTTTCTGCAGGATATTTTTGATTTGTTTGTTGGATGTCTCAACTTGGCCACTTGTTTGTGGATGGTAGGGTGTAGCAATGTTGTGCTTGGCGCTGAGGTCCTTCAAGAATGCTCTGAATGTTTTATCAATGAAGTGTGATCCTCCGTCGCTTATCACCATGTGTGGTGTTCCAAAACGAGGAAAGATTATCTCATGGAACATCTTTCTAGCGTGCTTGGCGTCAGCAGCTCTTCATGGCATGGCTTCCACCCACTTGGATACATAGTCGACAGCAACAAGGATGTATTCGCAATCTTGGGACTTCTAGAATGATCCCATGAAGTCAATGCCGCACACATCAAATATTTCTATTTGAAGGTTGTAGTGCAAGGGCATCGCATTGCGTGCTGTGATGTTGCCTTGGAATTGGCACTTTTGACACCTCCGAATGAATTCTTTGGTGTCCTCGTACATCGTTGGCCAGAAGAATCCACACTGCCAGATTTTAGCTTGTGTGCGAAATACTCCATAACGACCTCCATACGGTGTTGAATGGCACTCAGTGATTTGTAGTCCTTCAATTGTCGGCACACATCTTTTCGGCAAGCCATCTGAACATACCCTGTACAGGTACGGGTCATCCCATAGGTGCGTCTGCTTTCTACTTGTAGTTTCCTTTGGTTCTCCCCTGGTGGTACGTATCCTACAACCGTGTAATTCACAATATTCACATACCATGGGGTGGTGTCCTTCACCTTGAGTAGCATGTCGTCACATAGGAAGTCATTGATTGGTAGTTCCTGCATGTTAGTGACTTGCATACGCGACAAATGATCCGCAACAGTATTCTCTACTCCTTTCTTATCTTTTATTTCTAGATCAAACTCTTGGAGTAAAAGAATCCATCGAATCAAATGGGGTTTCACATCTTTCTTAGTGAACAAGTATTTGAGTGCAGCATGATCGGTATAGACAATTACTTTTGCTCCCACCAAGTAAGATCGGAACTTATCGATAGCAAAAATGACTACAAGGAGCTTCTTTTTAGTGGTAGCATCATTAAGCTGAGCTCCTGTTAGTGTTTTGCTAGCATAAGCTATTGCGTGATGCTTTTTATCTTTGGTTTGGCCAAGGACCACACCAGCAGTGTAATCGCTAGCATCACACATGATCTCGAATGGTAACGACCAATCGGGTGGCCGAATATTCAGGGCCAAGATGAGTGCTTTCTTAAGGGTATGGAAAGCTTGTAAACACTCATTGGTAAACACAAAAGGTGCATCCTTAGCTAATAGGCTTGTCAGGGGTCTAGAGATCTGAGAAAAGTCCTTAATAAATCTCCTATACAACCCTGCATGTCCTAGGAAGCTACGGATCCCTTTTACGTTCACTAGAGGAGGTAGCTGCTCGATAACTTTGATCTTAGCCTTGTCTACCTCTATCCCCTGTTCAGACACTAATGCCCTAGGATAATGCTCTCTCGGACCATAAAGTGGCACTTTTCCCAACTAAGTACCAGGTCCTTTTCTTTGCACCTTTCCAAGACCCTATCTAAGTTTTCTAGACAATGATCGAAAGTTTTTCCATAGACCAAAAAGTCATCCATGAAAACTTCCATAATTTCTTCAATCATGTTGGAAAAGATAGACATCATGCACTATTGGAATGATGCAGGTGCATTACACAACCCAAACAACATTCTACGATATGCATATTTCCATACGGACATGTGAAGGTCATTTTGCTTTGATCCTCGAGATGGATGGGAATTTGATGATAACCCGAATACCCATCGAGGAAACAAAAGAAAGATTGCTTCACTAACCGCTCCAAAATTTTATCAATGAAGGGTGACAGGAAGTGATCTTTCTTAGTTGCCACATTAAGTTTTCAGTAATCTACACACAGTCTCCATCTCGTGATGGTTCTTTGTGGAATAAGTTCGGTTTTAGCATTTCCACTACCGTCATACCTCCCTTTTTGGGAACCACTTGGACGGGGCTAAACCAGTCACTATGTGGTACGGGATAACTGATCCTGGCGTGAAGAAGCTTGAGAACTTCCTTCTTCATGACTTCTCGCATCGCATTGTTGAGCCTTCGCTGAGGCTCTCGTGTGGGCGTACTAGACGGATCGATAGGAATGTGACGGGTGCAGAGTGCTGGGCTTATCCCTTTAAGATCATCCAAGGAATACCCAAAGACCGTCTTATGCTTTTCTAGGATGGCGATGAGTTTGGCCGTCTCCTCGTCACTAAGTTTATCACTTATGATGATAGGAGTTTGTGTGTCGCCATTCAGGAAAGCATAACGTAATCCAGCGGGTAACAGTTTAAGCTCAAGAGGAGGTCATGCTGGCACTTCCTCTTTGGGAAGGTCTATGGTCTCTCCTAGGTCGTTTGTTTTATCCATGAAGAGTTTTGCGACTCTCTCTAAGGATGACTTAGGAGACTCAAATGGTCCTATCGACATGACTTCCGTGGGAGTATCATGAACCTGGGGAGGTTCTGCCACTGAGTTTTTAGCTCTTGTGACTTGGATAGAAAACGAATCTCTCCCCAACTTAACGTTTAGTTCCCCTCTTCTCAATGGATTAGCATAAAGCTTCTCCAAGGGGTGCCCAATGAGAATGTCAAAATCTTGGACATCAAAGATATGAAAAGTCCAAGTCGACATCATATGCCTTGCTTCATCTCCAAAGTAAGTTCATCTCTTAGCTTACCGAATTGGATTTGAGAGTTTTCTGCAGGGGTTAGTCCAACAAAATAACCAATATCTACTGAAGCACATTTTTAGTTCAATAACCAAACTAAACTCCATGTCTAATTTAATTAAGGAAGGCATTTTAACCTAAGCACCACGCTTAATTTAAAAGCCTTTGGAAGTACTCATGAAGTATTTCCAAACCAAAGCATACTTATTGTAGACAAAGGTAGCACGAAAGCACTATAGAGATTTACTCAAATGGAGATGAAAGAGTATGATCATGACGAGTTTTTTTTTAGTTTTAGATGCAGGCAACACGAAATGCAACTAACTTACATGCTATGGAATGGATATAAGAAAATTTAAACTAAATGGAGAAGATGCATGGATGATTTAAAGTAAACATGCAATGGGTAAGACAACATAAATTAAGCAGAATAAATGCATTACTTGTTAAAAGTAAACATGTAGTGGAATGCAAGAATTTAAAAGATAACTACTCATCAATTTTAAATTCCATGAGCAAGACTATCTCACCTTTTCTTGATCATACTTACCATGACTCACATGATGGTTGTGAGTAGTGCAACTTCATTGTTCGTCACTTAAGATGTGAGTTGAGTTCTTATGACGACGACTTTTTCTCCAATCTACACATGGTTAGAATAATATATATGCACACACACACAAACTTGTGAGATGGCAGGGTTCCAATGTTGATGAAAGTTGAATGTTCAGGCACCCTGGGTTTGTTAATATCTCTTTTTTTTCTTGTGGAAGCTTGCCAGAAGGTCGAAACGGCTTCTTTTGTCCTGTCTATTCCACAACTCAACAAAACAAGGGGTAATCCTACTAAAGCTAGTGATCCACTAAATTAGTAGACATCAAGATCATTATTAAAATCTTTACGCCAAATGCTTACCCGGCAACGGCGCCAAAAATGCTTGTTGGTATTTATTAAGTGCAAATAGAAATTGATTAGATTCCGCAAGTGCACAGAACACCAGTGTAGCATTTTATTGGGAGTATTTCAGGTATAGTTATTTATATTTTACCACAGGGAAGCATGGGTTAAAGAATATGATAATTCACCATCATGTATCTACTAAGTAAACCAACTAGACTAAAGCAGGGGTAAATGATATATGATAGATTTGTGAATGGAAGCACACATATGAGAATTATATGATAAATGATTAGATAGCTAAAGTGAGGAGAGATCAAGGTTCCTATGTACTTCCGTATTACTTTGGTTCTATGTAACTGAGGTATGGGTAAATATAGCAATCACACACATGACACTTTGGAGCAACAGTATCTTTTCGACTTTCGAAAGAGACTGGAAAGAATGTAGTCGGGGGAAGGCTGCCAAAAGCTCTATGAAACACCAACCCGAACATGGTGGAATACAATGGCCTTACAGAGCTGTCACCTCTGGGGCTACCACAACTAATCATAGGATTGAGCGCAACCTCAAGTAACCTATAGTCTAGACACCATGCCTACACTATCGATTACTACTCTAGCTATACGCGATAACTAGAGCACTCAATACGAGCAGAGATCCCATGCTAAGATGTAACAACTATACTAAGCATACATATGAAAGGCATAAAGTAAATAGAGAAGATGAATATATATTAAAGCACAAGTCTTGTAAAGACATACCAAATCTCTGAAGACTTCTCCAGAACCGGAGCACAGCTCCTCTCTCCCTAACTCTCATCTAGAACTAATCTACTACATTAGAAAGTCTAGCCCTAATTCTTTAGAGAAGAGAGATCATCCTTTCGAGGGACGCCTCTACATCTCCACAATGAATAATAAATAATGAATTATGAATTAGGGTTTCTCCTAGGACCAGGGGCCTTGCTTATATAGCCCCTAGGATGCACCGCGGCCGTCGGATCAAACCGACCTTGATGCGCGGCTTGGATTGGAGCTCGAAGGCGGTGGGAGCATGATCCGCGAGACTCAACCTGATTGGCTGAAATAGTAGGGCGGGCGCCCTAGGGTCTAGGGCGGGCACCCTGACTCTGGGCCAGCTCAGCCTCCGGTTCGGTCTAGTGCCTTCTGGAGTCTTCTAGAGTATTCTTCTTCGTGTGTGGGTCTTTCTCTCTATGTAAACCTTACATGCGGACCTTCCTTGGTTCTTTTCAACTGACACCCTGTAGAAATAGATATTCACCAAAACTCATAGAATTCTGTCTGTGTAAACCCTATATCTAGATGGTAATTATGTTTAGGTCCTTTTTCATGTCTCCTTGACGGTTAAAAATTGGAGTTATCTACCGTCAATAGAAGTACACTTAACAAACCAGAGGGATCATTTTGTTTGGGGGCTACATCAGAATGGATCTTTTTCAGTAAAGTCCATGTACCGAGCTTTGTTAGGATCTGAAGCGTTACCATATAACACTATAATATGAAAACTAACACTACCTCTTAAGATCAAAGTATTTTTGTGGTATTTGTATAAAGGATTAATTCTAACAAAAGATAATCTAGCAAGACGGCATTGGCAAGGAGACAACAATTGTTGTTTCTGTTCATTGGAGGAGACTATACAACATCTCCTATTTGATTGTCATTTTCTAGATTTGTGTGGCGGATTATTCATGTTTCATTTAACATAACTCCTCCAACAAGTGTACACAATCTTTTTACAGATTGGTTAATTGGGATGAATAGAAATTGATACCTAAGATTCTTACGAGTGCGGCTGCTTTTTGCTGGGTTATATGGTTAACTCGGAATGACTTAGTCTTTGGCAAGATCTTAGCATCATCTTATTTACAGGTTATCTTTAGGGGGAATTATTGGATCAGATTCTGGTCCCTACTTTAGAAGGAGGAGGATCGTCAAATAATGATGATGGGATGCTGGAAAATTGAGACAGTCGCAATGGAGGTGTTTTGTAAGAAACGGCTAGAGATTTGTTAATAGAATTTCAGTTTAGATGTTACTTCGGAAGACTTTTCCTTCTTCCTTTGTGTTTCAAAGTTTTGTGTTTAAAATCGCTTGGACCTCTTTGCTTTAGTATGTAATAAGGAACAACTACATGCATTATTCGATGCAGAGGCTGGGATATCAATATATTTCCTTTTCTAAAAAAAATCCTCTATCTTAAGCTAGAATCACTGTAGTGTGTGCATTTCGTGGTATTGTTATTCGATGTCAGGGTTGTTGTTGGATATGGAATCTTATATATAAAGAGAAACACAAATCTCTTCTCATCTCACTAAACACGATTCATGGTATTAAAATCTAAAACCTTGTTGATTAATTCCTTTTCTTTTGGGTAAAACGCATGCTATACATATTGCATTGTGAGAGGAATAAAGCTAGATGTTTTACGTGAAACAGAAATCTCATTTTATTCTCATGTCGTCAACTCATTTTATTACATAATGTAGATTGAACAGCCACTTATTCAGATTTTGAATATCATGCATGTGGGCACATTATCATCCATATACGCAATATCCCCTCCAGATAGAGATATTAGAAAAACACCAGTACGTGTCACTTGAATAATTAATGCCCACTGCACCATGCACATGCCATGCATGTGGCCCCATCATCATAATTAACAAGAAGTAGCTACGTCCTGAGATCATGCATAGTCGTGTCCACTGTAATTTCCAGTACATTAACTATTTTTAAGAAAATGTGAGGAGGAGCAATGATGACAGATGAGAATAATGTCTACCTGTGATCATGCACCATTGCCTGCCTTGCCATTACTGAATATGCACGATATTTTTTGGGGTAAAGAGGGCTTTTCTTGTTTAGTTATCTCAAAAAAGCTAAAAATTTTACTCTTTTTCAATCATATTAAATATTGTCTCGTATATATAGAGCATTAAATATAGGTAAAAAAATAACTAATTACACAGATTAGTTTTAAATTATGAGACGAATTTCTTGTTCCTAGTTAGCCTATGGTTGGATAATATTTATCAAATACAAACAAAAGTGTTATAATACTTTTTAGGCTAGAAATTTGCCATCTAAATAAGGCCCTAGTTAATGAGATCCACGAGACATGTTGTCCTTACTATGTTGCAGTATGAGTGTTTCGCCTCGCTGCTCGCTGGGCAAGATCGATTATATGAGCTACTCTATTGCACTCTCTTTACCCTTTTGGATCTTTCGGTCCACCAACAGTTGCCGATACTCCTTCGCTTCCAGCACCCAGTACCGAATTTCAGACGTACAGATCGGCACTGCTACTGGCCAATGCCGACAAAACTGATTTTTGTTAGGTCAGTGAATTTGTGCTCCTTCCTTGGTACTCCTGCAAAAGTAGGTAATGTGTGGCAGCAGGCAGAAGATGTGTGGCAGCAGGCAGAAGGGGGCCAACCATTATTTGTAGATCCGATTGACAATATGAATGGCAAAACGGTCTATCTTTGCCGCTGTGAATATTGGTAACAAACAAGATAACGCGCCAAAGCCAAATCGAGTCATCGACGAAATACGAAAAGCATCCATTCTAATCACCAAGGAAGGCATCCAAGATGCTACTATACTACTGTCCGTAGTACTAGCAGTAGTAGATGTACAGTATGCGCCATGTCTCTTAATTAATTTCCGGATATATACTGGATGCCCACCTGACCTGAGCTTGCATTGTCTCGTCCTTTTGGAGACAGCCGGTCAAGCAGATGCACACCCGGTGACCAGTTCATTGACAAGCAGGGAGCAGCAGCAGGTACATTATTGCCTTGCTGGTGAAACATGCGCCATGTCTCTTGTAATTTCCATAGTGTCGATGCGCCAGTGTTGCTGCACCCCACGCCAGCACCTCCTTCCCCACGCCAGCAACCTCCTTGTGGAGACCTGTCGGGATGTGGCTTATTGCATACCAGGTTGGGATATATCCACAAAATTCTCTGCTCTATTTTAGTCCTGGTTTTTATTTAAAATCAGGAGGGTATGTATCCTGCAAATCAGAATAACACTGTTTCCTAAAAAATTAGAATAACACTACTGCCGCCTCTCTTCCACTACGGTTTTTGTTTTCCTTATTTTTTTTGAGAAACTTCTGTTTTCTTTGTGTGTGTGCAAGGATGAAAACATACAGAAACGGGTGGAAAGGCCCTCTTGTATTTCTGTTTCTTATTTTTTGGGTGGAAAGTGGACCGTGTTCGGAAAAAGTGGATTAGAAACCAGAAGGAGATCTGCGGATATATATGAAAATGGACAAATGCAGTCTGAGAGCTAAAAAAAGTTACAATTATGATCTAATATTCTCAAGTATGCATGTATAAACCCATGCAACAATATAAACATATAAAGAATATTCACATGAATGCCATGTGTGTTTACACAATATAAGATGCATAGTTGGTGCTTATTAACACAATAGGACATGCAACTGTTAAGCATATCATGCAGAGATTGAAGAAGAGATAAATATGTGTTTAGTCCTGATGAAAATAGGATATCTGAATGAAAACAGAATTTCACAAAAAAAACCCTCTCCTGTTTTTTCATAAATACTGCAAAAACATGGTTCATATGTGCCTACGTATGTTGATTGATGATAAGTGATTACCAAATGATCATGCTTTGGTTGAGTTTGAAGACTAACTATTGGATGTGTCGAGCAACATGTCTCTTGGCTTGAGTTGGTGTATAGGTGTGAAGCCCAGAAACCGCTGACGACAATGATTAAAGTCAAACTAAGTGAGTTCATGCCCATGGATTGGAAGTGGTGAAGATGGGTGTCAAGGCTTGGGCTGAGAGAGAGTCGGAAGACTAATTGACACCTAGGGACATCGACAAAGAAAGTGTACATGTGGAGTAGCAGACCGTGTTGACCAAGTCTAGATGTAGATCATGTAAATTTAATTAGTATAGATTTATCTAGGTGTATGTTTGTTAAATAGTATTTAAAAATTTATAACTAAGTTATACATGATCCAATAAGTATAAGATTTTTACTACAGCTCAAGCTTAAAGTAATTAGCCCACTATAAAATTTTTACAATAATTGGATCACAGCAAGTGCAATTATGAATTAATTATAGAAAAATATAGATCTAAAGTTACAACAAAAAGATTGTACTAATGCTTGACATATCATATGTACACGGCGTAGATATTCTCATGTGAAGTCTAACACAATCATATGTTTTTATTTTATAATTTTTTTGATTTACTAAGATTTTTTTAAATTCAACGGAAATAAATAAAAGAAGAACACAAAACCGACTTAAAACCGTTCATAATGGGCTAGAGTTAAAACAAACTGTTTTAAAAGTTTAGAGAGTTGATTTATTCGATTTTAGAGTGAGGAAAAACAAACAGAAGTTGAAGGAGGTAAAGTGGATTTTTTTCGTTAAAAAATAATTATATGCGATCTTGACACACACTAGCTTTAGTGCAGTCCCGCTGTGCTGATGCGTCTGTGGGCTGTGCTGCGCTGCGTGGAAACACCGGGCTGCTTTGATATTTATGGGCTTGCGTTCTGTCACCTCTGGAAATCTGCCACGGGCCTGTGTGCGGGGTGCCGCGACCCAGATCAACAGGTGTCATCTTTTGAGGATCTCCGGAGCTAGGTGAACCATCTGCTGCTTCTCCGCAGAGGCTGGCAACCTTGAGAAATGCTATTTCACGTTCGATGCTCAGCTCTGCAGCAATGATGATGTATCCTACGTAAACCTCTGGTTCCGGCATGTTGTGATGTGCAAAGTTCATGTTCTCAGCCTCTTTATGTTTGAACATGGTGTGGGTGAGAGCTGGCTTGAACTAGACAACCTGCCTCTCGTATCCCAGCACCTGAGGAGGCTGGAGCTCACTTGTGTACAGGTCCACAACAGTTTCCTTAACTTTTCAAACTGTCCAGCCTTGGATCATTTAAAGATTGTGGATTGCAAGTTGTCATCGGTCAACAAGATTGTGTCCGAGTCCCTGAACATCTTTACCGTTTTGTCACTGCGCCTTGAGCGTTTTGAGAGGAGGACTCCGATTCTTGAGGGAATGTCCTTATTGCCGTTGGATTTATGGATTTATTGTAGGCTAGGCTCATATTAAATTTAATAAATCAATAAACTCTATGGTGTGTAATTCTTGAGTATTAAATTTTATACCAGTCGGGAATTTGACTTAACAGTGACTCAACTTATATGGTGGAATTATTCCGTCTAAAATGAGAAGTTAAGAAACGAATAAAGGCATGCCACATCCGCGCACGCCACCGCGTGTTAAATATTTACCACTCACTTCCCATGATTGCGAGAGTTTCAACTATCTAACATTATGAGATTGTGAGTTGGTTTTAATCCGAGAGTTAGCGTACCCATCTCCCATCTCGTCTCTCGGTTTCACCGGTGGCCTCCTCTCTTTCCCTGGCCGGGATCATAACGCACATCATCTGCAAGATGGTTTTTCCCATCTCGTAACTCTGCGCATACAAAGAAGCGAGAGGGCAGGTGCCTCTGAAGCCCTTGCCATCTGGGAACCCTACTCGGGGTGTACGGCAACTAGGTTTTTAGGGAACAACTATGAGACTGCTCGATCTTCTTCCTGGTGACCGTTTGTGTGATTCGTCGACGTCTTCTTTCCCACTCGTGATCGGCAATGTGTACCTCATCCTGCACCGACTATGGCATACTACTTTGAGCAACGAACCAATCCGCACACCATGACTGGAGGTGCTGGTACGAGTGGAGCCTCCGATGCCCTCGGCATGGGACCCTTCTCAGGGTACACACTCTATTCTTATCTCTAATCTATTCCACTGCTTCTAGTGTTTTCTATAATATGTTCATCCTGCCATGTCTATATGTGTTCCTGTTTTGTCTATATATGTTATATCGTGTTGCCCTAGATATGCCATGTTTATACGTGTTTCATCATGTCTTGGTTATATATTTGTTTTATGATCTTGCTGGTTTACTTAATAAGTCATGGTTAAATAATCATGTTATCCATGTCAATTTTTATGCTGCCATGATTTTATTGTCTATATTTATATATGACGTCATCATGTTCCCGTTATTTTTTGAAACTAAAGTAACATGCAAATTGCCAAAATATCTAACAGTCCAGGAGACGGTGAAGGCGAGTCCTCCTCGGATAGCGCCATAGCGCCCCTCGACGAGCCTCCCACTTGAGATTGCGTGGCGACTCATGGCCCTGAAAGCTCTTGTTTGCTTTTGATAATTGATGACACCTACGTTGCTAATGGTTTCTCTAAGTAAATGCAGAATATATTAGCAACATATGTGATGAAGGAGCATGGTGGACATGGTATCATGATCAAGCTCAGAGAAATGAAAAGAGGCCCATGGAGATCAAGACAAAGGCATATCTTTATAGGGATTTTTAGTTTGGTGATTAAGACACTATAGAGAGTGTGATCAAATTTAGGATTGATAGCCGACTATCAAGAGGGGAAATTACAATCGTCTCGAGAATGAAGTGTCACTAGGTCTAACCCATGAGCATATGCATTTAGAATCTAGTGCACTAACCAATTGCGTTGGAAAATGTTTTAAAAATGTGCTAACACATGTGCACAAGAGATTGATACACTTTTGTGTTGGCACATAAGGCAAGTGATGAAATTTGGATTGAGGAGAAAAGGAAAAGGAACGTCGAAGGGAGGCCAATTTTGCGTCCGATGGTCGGCGTTGGACAGAGGACGACACGTCTGGAGCTCTCAGTGTAGAATCTTCCTAGTGTCGGACGAAGGAGGCATCAGACGCAAAGTGCCAGCGTCCGATGGTCAATTTGGACTATAGCATCAAACGGTGTGACAAGCATCCAACAGTCGCGCGTTAACCGGATGTCCGACGCTCGGGTGCTCTCGGGTGGCCTCGGTTTCCTCTCTAGAGATTGTCAGATAGAGGGCATCGGACAGAGAAATTCTCTGTCCCACGGTCCCTGTCTCCATGGCAATAGTTCATTTCCAACGGTCGTGATCTTGTGTCCGATGGAGCTTAATTAATGGCTAGGTGCCTTGAGGGCCTCTATAAATACTTGGTGGTCGGTCATGGGGTATCTCTCTTGGCCATTTTCACTTTCTTATACTCTCTTAGATCTAGAGATACTTCCCTCCACTCATCTCCTTGCATGATTGTTGTGAGATTGATTGAGATTCAAGTGCATTGCTTTAGAGTTGCATCTAGTGTCACTTGATCCTTAAGTTTGTTGTAGATTTCTTGTTACTCTTGGGTGTTTCCAGACACCCTAGATGGCTTGGAGTAGCCGCCGTGTTGAGCTTGAGATTGAGACTTGTTCGAGTCCACTCCGGTGAATTTGTAAGGGGTTCTTGAGCCTTCCCTATGGGAGATCACAATTGGTTACTCTAGTGGATTGCTCGTGGCTTAGAGGATCCTCATCTTGTGTTGGTTGCATGGCACCCGACTGTGGGTTTAGCTTTGAGATGCCAATTAGCGCGTAAACCTCCAAGTGTGTGTATTACTACAATGAGGACTAGCTTGCATGGAAGCAAGTGCGAACCCCGTTAAAAAATATTGTGTCATATCTCTTACCGAGGTTTCCATATTGTGATTGCGATTGATTGGTTCATCTCCTCTTCGTCGGCGGTATATCAATCCAATCCCTCTCTTGTATTTACTAGATATATCTTGTGTAGAGGTAGTTGCTTAGTTTACCTAAAATTAGCAACCTAGCCTTGTTTAGATCATAGCCTATCTTGCTAGAATTGTTTAGGAGGCTTACATAGCTTAGTTGTGCTAGTGCTAGGGAGCTTCACCATCTTAAGTTCTAATATCTTGTTTTAGTGCTTTGCAAGAAAGCAAGATATTATAACATGATATTAGAACCCGATGCTTTAGTGCTTTGCAATAAAATTAGAACATCAGGGGACAGGTCATCATGAGCCTGTCGTGGCACTGGTGGGGGGACGACCAGGGGGCTAACTCGTCTAGCATCGGGTCAACCGAGGTGAGCAGAGGGAGATCGAAGTGCTTGTAGAGCATCTACACCAGCCGGTCAGGCTTGAGAAAGGAAGTGCGGTCATTGACGGTGTTAGGTTGGGTGAAGCCCGACGTGCCGGACGTGGTGTCGTGCTTGGACGTGACAATTGGTGCTGCCAGCGTGGTACCTATCAACCGCCCATGATGCCTCCGATGTTGCGTCCTCCGCCGTCTTCACCGCTCTCGTCTTATGGTGGCAGGAACATCGGTGGCAGAGACGTCAGTCGCCGTCATGTCCCCGTCAAGGCCGCGTGAACCAACGAGGTCCACCGGCCTATCGGCGTGACCGAAGGCGTGGTTGCCCGAGTGTTGGGAGCTCTTGCGCCTTGGTTGCTTGCAGTCACACACAATGTGCCGAAGCCGTTTACACTTCAAACAATGTTAGGGCAGCTTATAGTCGGTCACCCCATGCGCGGAGGAGAGACATTTGAAGCACTTGCTACGGAGGTCAGCCTGGATGTGCCTGCATGGTTGACGACTAGCTGGCCGGTCCCCACGTGCCCCAGGTGGCACAGTCGAGGCCACCACCAGCAGCATAGCCTGCCGAAGGAGGATCTCGAGCCACCCGTTGAAACCAAGGGCGGAGACACATCCGCATCATCTGAGGCACTGGCATAACGGGATACGACCCTCCAATGGCTGAATGGGCATGTCGTCACTAGCTGTGGGCATGGCCGACGATGCTTCCCTTCTCTTTGGCCCCTACCTTGGTGGCCCGGCACCACAATAGCATGGCCCAAAGACGAATGCTTGGTGAGCATCAAGGGCGGAGCGGTCCGCACCGAAGGCCTCAGCGGCTGTGGTGCGCGACGAAGGGCGGCCAGGTAGGAGGTTGGCGTCGTGTATGTGTCGAAGGCGTCGACTATGTCTTCATCCACCCAGCGACAGGCCTTGGGTTGCTGAGTGATCAGTGTAAGGCATGTTCTATGTTGTCTCCGCTTATACATACATCAACGTTTTTTTCGGGTGGTGAAAGAATTTGTATCCCGTGCATAGAGTGGTACATCAACAACCCCAAAGATATTGATCAGTTGATGGAAAAGTATGGTAAAGTTAAATTTGCTCCTAGGAGCACATGCTCCCACTGTGTGGACCACTGGATTCACACTGAGAAGTGTGCATGCACACATCTCAATGTGAAAGTGCTCTGAGATGTGTACATGCACATTTCTCAATGCGAATCTATTAGTTCACGTGATGGGAGCATATGCTCCTAAGAGCATAAAAACCGCATCCGGAAGAATACGGCCTGCTATTTTTGCAAGTTGCAAACTCCTAGAGTGGTTCAGTTTCATCTCATCTGAGTTAGTGCATATTTTTCTAGCTGCTCTTCAAAATAGATTGTAGCTGTTTCAGACCATAGGTTTTACCTATTTCAGACCATTGACCTTCCTGAGTTGATAAGCCTTTAATTTCTAAACAGCTACAGGCACCTACAACTGTGTCGGGTCACAGTGTTGTTGGAGGAATAATCATGTTGTATTGATCTTTGTTTTCCTTGAAAGATTATTGTCACTGAGGTGGCTTATCCTTCCACACAATAAAATTGTATCTTAATTCATGATTTATTTTAAAAATCAATTTTAGCTGTTTTAGACCTTAGGTTTTACCTGGTTTAGCCCATTGGTCCTCATGCTTTGGTATGCCTTCATTTCCTAACCAGCTTGAGAGCACCTACATCCGTGTCGGCTCTCAATGTTATTCAAGGAATCACATTAATCTTGGGTTTTCTTGGAAGATTCTTCCACTAAGATGTCTTATCCTTCCACATAATAGAATTGTATTTTATTTATTGATAATTGTATAGTAAAATAGCTAATAAATTAGCACTCTGTGTTTAGCCTTTTGCTATTGTGGTAACAGATGCATATCTTTTTTCACATGCTTCTTCACCATTTGCTTTATTCTTGCTTGGGAGGTTAGCCTCCTGCCTTGTTGCCTTTTATGGTTCTCTATGCAAGTTGTGCTCAACAAGTGAAATGGTGGTGGAAGGAGGCTTAACCCATTTATAATATGCTGATGACACAATTCTGTTCCTGCATCCTTCCCCTGAAAACCTGGGTAACTTAAGATTGCTCCTGTCATGCTATGAAGCTATGTCTGGAATGAGAATCAACTTTGAGAAGAGTGAACTATACACTATGGGGTTGGGAGATGCTGAGAAGCAGATGGCTGCATCCATCCTGGGGTGCAAAATAGGTGTGTTTCCCATAACATACTTGGGTGTCCCGGTTAGCTACCAAAAGATTTCCAAGGCTCAACTGAATTTTGTCAATGAGAAAACTCAAAAAAGGTTGCGTACTTGGAAGTGTGATTACCTATCATATGGTGGTAAATCAACCCTCATTGACTCCTGCTTATCAAGTATTCCCATGTACACTATGGGGGTGTACCAGCTATATGAGGGGAACCACCAGAAATTGGATACAGTGAGAGCTAGATTTTTCTGGCAAGGCACATCCAAGAAGAGGAAATATCACATGATCAAGTGGGAGGCTCTCAATAGACCTAAGAAATTTGGAGGTCTTGGCTTTAAGGATGCTAGAGTAATGAATAGATGTTTAATGACCAAATGGATTGATAAGATTGAAAGAGGTGATAACAGCTTATGCTGCTCTATCTTGAGAAAGAAATATTTGGGGGATAAAAGTATTTTTCAGATCAAGGTAAGGAAAGGCTCCCAGTTCTAGAGATCCCTGCTAGACCTGAGAGATGACTATGAAAGAGGAAGAGGTGTGAAGGTTAAGTCAGGAAGGCAAACTAGGCTGTGGAGTGACTGCTGGTTGGGATCATGCCCACTGAAAATAAGATTCCCAGAATTGTTTCAGATAGCCAGTGACCCACAGATAGAGATTGCTAAAGCAAATAAAGATGGCGTATGGGATATAAAATTTAGAAGACAACTAGATGAGGCTAGAGAGCGGGACCTAAGCCAACTTATGAATCTTCTTGAAGACCTAGAGTTGTGTGACGGGCGAGACAAGACAGTGTGGTTATTAGAGAAGTCCCAGAGATACTCCACCAGATCCCTGTATGATAACTTGACAACTGGAGGTGTGATAGACAGTCAGATGATGTTAGTGTGGAAGTGCCCAGTGCCGCTGAAGGTTAAAGTCTTCATCTGGATGGCTAACAGAGATAGAATACAGTGTGGTGTCCAGCTGAAAAAGAAACAATGGTCAGGTAATGAAAAATGCATGATGTGTGACAAGCTTGAAACCTCTGACCATATCATATTCCAATGCCCTATAGTTAATTTTCTCTGGACATCTCTTAGAGTTGACTTGGGGTGGACAGTTTCTCCCATCAGCTGTTTGACTTTGACAAGATGGGGGGTAAGAAGCGCGTTGTAACAATGTTCATTTGTGCTGGACAGTGTGGAAGACTTGGAACAATGTCGTGTTTTACAAGAAGGCGGTGCCGTCCCCGGCGACGCTCGTCCACAAGACCGTGATGCTGCTGAGGACCTAGAAGCTGGTTCTTTACACTCCCTGCTATGATAAGCTGGTTCTTTACATAAGAGAAGAGCTCAGGCATTGCTAATTGAAGTTGTTGCCCCATTCCAGCTATCTTTTCAGAAAAGTATGGTCTCTCCATTCTTGAGAAGAGGTGCTTCCATTTCCTTGAACTGCTGCAATAGCTTTAGATTATCTTTCCACCAAAATGATCCCTTTTTGGTGTGTCCTGGCAGCTTTCCATTTTTATAATACTTCTCCGATACCATTTGTACCCAAGGCACATTCCTTTTTGTTGAAGAATTTATCCAGATTCTTTAGCAATACAGCTTTATTTTGTTCTTCAATGTTTATAATCCCTAAACCCCTTTCCTCTCTTGATTTACACACCATTTTCCATGCTGCTTTTGGAGGCTTTCTTGCATTTGCCTCGTTCCCTCTCTAGAGATAGTTTTTTTGAAAACATCAATCTTTTTTACGATAGCTTTTGGAAGTTCTAATGTGCACATGTAAAAAGTTGGCAATGCAGATAAAACAACATTTGTGACCTCCAATCTACCGGCCTAAGTTAAGAAGCTTGAGACCCCCCACCAATCTTGCTTCACATTTGTTTAACAGAGGCAAATAACCGTTGAATCGCAACATTTGGAATCTTTTCTAAGTTATTAAAAAAATTAATTTTGACTCTAACTGTGCAACCACAAATTAAGCTAGTTAATCCCAAAAACTTTGTCATGCATTTACCCCAATCATCTTGGTCGATCCTACAGATTGTCCGAGGGCTATATCCATAGGGTATGCTTGCGCGCATCCCTAACTGCTACTCGAGGCTCGAGGGCTCGTCATGGCCCTGGATTACCAAGCGACGGCGTCCCGAGTATGACTCCCACCTAGCGCATACTGGGCCAACACCCGGGTGGCAAAGGACACCCCGAGCCATGGGTCAGACCTTAGCTCAGGAACATGCCAAGCATTCGAGGCCTGAAAGGTATGGAGATACTACGGTGTCTGCCCATTTAACATGTCTGAGACCATGTCATCCATTCCCTCGGAGGCTCACCTAGCCGGTGTGACATGATATAAGGGACTTTCACCAAGTCTAGGGGTGAAAGGCTACTGAGCCGACTCGTTAGCCCCTCCAGGTGTGGCTCCTCGCAGGCCAAGGAAGCATCGAGAATGCTTACCCGAGGGAGGCCGCACCGCAGCGACAACCCATAATGGTCAAGTGCCATAACGATGGTAATGACGTCAGGATACGTTGCGGCACTATCAACTCCTCCCTACGCAAGACGTCATCCAACAACACTGTGGCAGAGGACTCAAACCCCCATGGCATAAACCATAGAATAGAGTTAAACTTATTTTACAATGGTGTCCTCCATTGAATATAAGGGACTCAAACTCCCATGGCATAAACCATAGAATAGAGCTAAACTTACTTTACAATGGTGTCCTTCATTGAATATAAGGGACACAGCTCACTGAGGAAAAAAGAGATAAACCTCTAAATAAAGATGCTTCAAAGATTACAACATGATTATCTATGTGTGGTTGTAAAGATGGTAACAGTGGCATAGAGTAACTTGGATGTAGGTTACTTGTACTTTTGCATGGTTTGACATGTTTAATTTCGAGTATATTTGTTTTTTAGAGATAATGAATTTGTTCCTTTGTCTCCCCAGACAGAATACGATAATTTTCCTTGCAATAATGATGTGATATAGAATATGTTCCTGGCTTTACCGTGGTACTTATTTTTCCATTTTCTGTTGAAATAAATCTGCAGTAAAAATATCATTGTTTATTGTTTTTCCTAAATTTTGGCAGATTTTCTTCAATTTTTTTTTCTAATTTCTGTGTTTGCTTTCATTATTCCCGTGAGCATTTTTATTTGAACACGAAGCGTATAGTGTTTTTAAAGCCCAGCGTTCACTTGTTTAGAAAAGGTTTAGCTTTGGACCATAAGAAATATGGCCTCAATGTAGTCGGGTGCTGTTTGGAACAACAAAGGCAACGACGCAAATGTAACGGGTTCCGCGGCAACGGCAGCAGCGTTCTGGGAAGCTTCACGCCCAGGCCCAGGCCCCGCTCTCCAGCAGTGGCAAAAAGCATTTTCTCCACGCCTGCTGTCTCGCGCACAACGGCTAGTTCAGCCTGCCGAACGCACATCCAAATCCAAATCCAAAGCCAAAGCCCGCCGGCACGTCCACACTTGTGTCGCCTTCTCCCCTCGATTCCACGCCTGGCCTGGCCGGGCGGAGCCACCGGCGGCCGCTGCGGTGGACGTGCACCGGCTGGTACGGTGACAGGATATGACGGCGGTGGCTCCACACCGACATGGTGGAGCACCCGCGCTTAGGGTTGCTGGCTCACCTCCCCTTCTCCTAGCGCAGCCGGCAGCAACGACGACGATGTTGGGGGCACCACCACCAGCTGCTCCTCGCCACGTCGTCCATGACCGGGCCATGCAGCAGCACCTCTGTCAACCGCAGCAGCGTGTCAACCGCAGCAGCGTGACACCCGCGGCCCCGGCGGCGGCTGGCGGCCGGCCCCGCGCCTGCAGCCCCCGCGCGACCCGCGCCCGCGACATGAGCCCACGAGGAGGTGGGGAGAGGGGGGAAGGAGTGGAAATAGGTGGGGGAGGGAGGAGGAGGAGGGAGAGAGCCAGCCATATCGGCGGCGGCTGGGAGGAGGGAGGGAGAGAAAACCTAGGCTGATACCATGTTAGAGGATAATAATTGCTGTATTTTCCATAACCCTAGACAGGGTGGATATATTCTAGTACATGTGCCTCATGGACCTAAGCCTCATGGGCTGAAATATACACTCCAACATATATTTCTCCAGATTAGATGTTTTATCCGTTTGCTCCTAAAGAACCATATATATTTGTTCATATACATATATATTGCCGCACACAATATAAATATGTATAGTATAGCATAATATAAATATGTATAGTATATCATAAGAACTAAACTCTGAACTCGGTCACCACGATCCTTTTTCCTATGCTTGCTGGAATAGTCTACATTTTCTTTCATCTACATTTGACATCATGTTCCTGGTCAATGTATTTAGTTGAAACTTGTGAAAATGTTATGCAATAGATGCATCATTTTTTTATTTTAATCCCCGGCTTAATTTGGTGTTTCATTTCCTCTTGTTTGTGTTTACAGCAATGCTTGTGATGCGCTTGATAAGTTGCGTTATCTGGGTGATATGGATCATGAACTTGTGAAGGATGGTCCCCAACTTGACATTCGCATCCAAACAGACAAGGATAATGGAATAATAGCAATTACGTAAGTATTACTTGCTGCAGGTTATTTACTCACTATACTTTTTAATGGAAAATGATTTTCATTCTCACCTGCATTTGATTCATATTCAGTGATTCTGGGATTGGTATGACGAAACAAGAGCTAATAACGGAATCTTCAAGGAAGGGAATTCTCATAAAGTGCGACTGAAGATGATGCTGAACTTCTGCAAAGTATGTGTATAGACCTCGATTTATTCTTTCTGATAGTTTGAAATCATGTTACATTGTCATAGAATGCTGGCTATATAGCATAGCATAACATACTAAAACATTAGTATTATCATCACACTTGGTCCATCATGTCCTTGGCGGTTGCCAGTCACCTGTGTCTTCATACATGAAGCTATCTTCAGGCCTTGATATGTTGTCCAGCCAGAAATCCCGGATGGCATAGATGCCAACCTCTTTAGCTCCTCCAACTTAGGAGTTTAAGAACTAGAGCTTGTCTTGAGGGCAAAGCAGTTTCAAACTTTGCACCATGACAACAATCTTTAGCAGTGCCATATTCATATTCCTTCTGGACCAAGTTCTGAAAACACATAGCATTCCTTAATTTCCAAACCCCCACAGAGCTTTCGGACAGTGCCATCTTTATTAAGCTGTAGTCTATCTATGTTATGCTACATCACATGCCATTGAGATCAAACCTTTTCTTAACATGGATCTCTGCTCAAAAACTCTATATATTGACGTGCGTAGCATTTTGCTTTTTTTTTTGGTTTTTCTTTAGAGTATGGAAATGTAATTTTGTTCTGGCCTCCTCTCTCATTTTGTTTATTTGTGTTATATTTGTTTTTGGGTAAAAACATGAATTAGTTGGCTTGAGGACTCATAAGGCAAAATTTTAACTAATACACTTTCTAATTTTATTTTATTTACCTTGCCGGCAGCATGAATTTTTCTCAGGCAACAAGGGTGGGCGTCATGTAAAATTCCACACATTAAAGATTCAGGGCCAAATAGCTGTTACTGCTCTTGTGTACCATAGGACAAGCGGTGGCTAATCTCCAACAACAATAGGAACAACTCTGGAGTATGGATATGCCGCCAACAACCAGCTTGAGGGAGAGGCACCTCCATGTATCAAGCTAAGTATTTCTTTTTCCCTTCATTTGACTTTGCTACTTTTAGTTTCTTTCTTATAGTTAAAAAATGCAAAACTAAAACCAAAATAAATAAGTTATCTCAATACTAATAATAATAATGAAAACAAAATAAAAAGAGTGTATATAAAATTTGCTTTAGTAATTCTTTTTAAGAGCTGCTAGTAAATAAAAATGGACTATATGGAAATGATGAATAGTTGTTCTGTTGTAATTCCTTTTAAGTACCTAGTTTTTAATCTTAAATTCTCCTGAGCTTTAGATAAAACTATTTTGATATAAAGATTTACTCTGAACTTGAAACTCGTGGGTTGCATATGCTCAATCTAAGTCTAGGTAGTTGACAGATATGATATGAGAAGGTCCGAGTTGCTGTTTATCTTGTTCCTAGTAACACTAAAATTCTGGAGATTTTAAAAAAAATATTTTGCATAAACTTTTTCTTTCTCCTTGGACCCTCGCCATGCATTGTTCATGGCACGTTTTGGGTGTTTACATGGGGAGCAAACAAAAAAACAATGGCTTTCCCAACCAGGCTACAGTTGCAGTGGAAGGTTCGACTGCCTTGGGATTTTTCTAGAAGGTCTGAAAGCAACAACTTGGCGCATGGTGCCCGCGACAAGTCACCGCATCACACGGAACACACGACGGATGCTGAACGTGTTGCCACTAGGGGCAGCGGGAAGATGGCTTGGCCACTCCTAAGCAGCAAGGCGACCATGCTGCTCGTGCTTTCTAACATCAAAGCGACACACCCTCCAGGGAAGACTATAGAAAAAGAGCAAGAAAGGGCTACCTAGTGCAACACAAGTTCCACCAAGTGTGCAGCCTCTTGCTACCCTGGAAGGTGAAAACAAGGGACCATAAGAAAAAAAACACAATGCCAGCGAGGATTCACCTAGTTACACAAAGGTGAATGGCTACCCTCCAAGTTCCTCGGTTTGAGGCAAAACAAAAAAAACTAAAAAAAAGAAAAAAGTTCGCCAAAAGATGTGGCCGACAAGCTCGATCATCAAGTTCAATCTCAAGCGGAACGCGGAGGTAGTCGTTCACCATCCTCGCCAAAAGTGATGGCAATTCCTAAGCAGTTACGCAAAACCAAACACCAACTTAGCCGCACCTATGCCTCCTTGTCAAGGAGTGCGAGTGGGCTGTGGTTCAACTCAATGCAAGGGAGTCCTTAGCAAGAATTCCCTTCACCCCACTAGAGACTCCAAAGCGGTGGTCTACACATTCAAGCACACAACGGGGCGAAATCGCAGGTGCCATGTTGCTATGGTTATGCAACCGCGCCCAATGGTTAATGTCCCCTGGTTGTCCTATCTCAAGCTGCTCATATAGCTAATGCCGATGGGAGAGCCAACATTTTTTCAAAAAATGTTCCAAAAACTTATAAAACTCCGGAACAACCGTGGAACAAAGAACTTGAGACATGGTGCTTGAGTTGATCATTCTATCTTTCAATTGCTCAAGACCTAAGTGAAGGCTAAGAAGCCCTATAGTTGAAGGTAATATGGGTAAGTTTGAATCTCAGACCAGTTTATTCTAATCCGGAGGAGAATTTTGATTGAACGTATGTGTACTTTTGAGCAGTGAAAGCATCAAAGCAACTCCTGATCCGCTGCCCACTCCCCCTCCATTACGGGGCATAGGCATGGATTATGCAACTTGTTGTAGGTTGATATCTTAGTTTAATAGCACTTTCTTCGCTGGCCTGCATTTTTTTTAATGTCAATAGAAGTTTAGAATCCTTGCTAATGTTTCCCACTCCCTGATTTTGATTTAGGAGAGCGCAGCTTTATCCCAGTTGGAAGCGGGCGATACCAAGGGATCGATCTTGTGATGCATTGATTAGTTTCAGGTTTGTAGTATCTGCTTCGATGTATATTGCTACTGTTGATTTCAATTCTAATGACCCTGCCCCTATCTATTGCAGCAATGCTGTGTCAGCATTGCCGTCATGATGCTTCCTGTGGTCATCAAGGTACCACCAACAAATGCTCATCATTTTCTCTGTGATAATTTTAGAATTAAGAGTTTAGAAGTTTGTTACGGTTAATCTGACAGACCAACTTCCTTGCTTGCCAGATCATTATTCTTGGTGAGTTTCCATGTTATGTGTTTGGTTGGGATCAAGGGAGATGGACTGGGATCGAAGAGCGAAGGCTGATGGCGTGAACAGTACCCGCGCTATGGTACTCATGAGTACTGTTCACAGTGTGGCGGCGGCTGTGAGTTGCAGAGGCTAGGGTTTTGAGCGCTAGGAATGCCGGCCGTGGGGCTCTGCCCATGGCCGGCAAGAGAGAAGGGACTTCCTTCTAATCTCTTGCTTGATTAAATTGATACATCTCCTCCTTATATAGAAAGGTCTTACTTGGCTCCTAAGAGAGCGATTAATTAACCCTAAGGGGCTAAGCCACCTGTCATCACGGGGCCCTCGCGTCGCCAATGAACTCGTCCTCCCATCTCGCATCGATACTCTCTGTGGGAGATCAAGGGCAGGGCTAGGAACTCGTCCTCCCATCTTGCATCCATACTCTCTGCCGGCCGTCCCCAACACCTCCGTTCCCCCTGTCACAGACCATGCCGGCTCCCTGGCCATGGTGACCGCGGCCTCCCTGCTGCAGGGCCTGAGTGCGTTGGGCGCGGGCGCGCTGGGTGTGTCCCCATCCGCGCCGCCGTCCCACATCCTTAGGCCCGCCGATCTCACGGCGGCTGTGCTGGAGCTCGACAAGGCGGTGGCTGGCATCCACGCCTTCCTCGCCGGGCCGCACGGGCCCCAGCCACCTCCACCCCCAACTTCGCAGGCCGTCATCAAGTACGGGATGCCCCGTGAAGATGCCTCGGCGGCTGTGGCGGCCGCGGCGGCCTCCGATCCCGAATAGCCACATGAAGGCATTCCCATCCAGCAGGTTCGCTTTTCGTTGTTGCCGTCCCCAATTCCGGCCTGGGCGCTCGGATCGCAGGCGCCGGCGCCGGTCTACTCCACCACCCCGGCCAAGTCTACCGTGGTCATCACAAGCGCATCTCATGGCGGCGTGCCGGCCGCTGGCACCCTGTACGGGGTGTCGATGGGCCCCTATTCCACGGCTCTAGTTTGTGGCGGGCCTTCTCTACCCACCACCGGCACCGTCTAGCAGCGCCGCCCGAGAGAGTGCGATGGCGGCTCCAGGGCCGGGCACGTGGGAGCTAAAGCCGCACAAGCTTGACTTCACGACCTACGATGGCTCCGTCGACCCGCTCAACTGGCTCACACATTGCAAGCAGTTCTTCTGGGGCCAGCGCACGCCGCTGTCCCAACAGATGTGGATGGCCTCCTGCCACCTCACCGGCGCTGCTCAGATGTGGTACTACACCCTTGAGCAGGACGAGGGCATGCCTTCATGGGACCGCTTTAAGGAGCTGTGTCGCCTTCGCTTTGGGCCTCCCATCGCCATGTTTGGCTCCCGGATCGCCGAGCTAGGCCACTTGCCATTCTGCTCCTCCGTCAGGAGTTCGCGGAATGCTTTTAGATGATCTTGGCACACTCCCGCGACATATAGTCATGCCAGAAGGCAAAACTCTTCATCGGTGGCCTGCCGGACCACATTCGTGTGGATGTCGCGATGCGTGCACCTCCGGACCTGCAGTTGGCCATGTTCCTGGTGTGCGCGTTCGAGACTCGCACCACAGCCACCGCTCCGCCTCCACCGCAGTGGAGCGCCTGGCCTCCTCAATGGCCGGGTCTGCCACCTCGACCATCCCAGGCGCGACACCGATGGGTGCCCCTGCCTGGCTGGCCCGGCGCTGCGGCAGCAGGCGCGGCTGCCCCCACCCGCCCCTTCCGCCGCCTTTCACCGGCGGAGATGCAGGAGCGTCGTCGGCAGGGTTGGTGCTATAACTACGACGAGCCGTACGTGCAGGGCCATGTTTGCCCCCGCCTCTTCTTCCTGGAGGTCGACGACTTCATCGACGATGATGGCACGCCAGCGGAGGACGCTGCCGCCGAGGAGCACGCCATCAATGGCGCGGCTCATGCACACGCTCTTGTGGTTTCTGTGCATGCTCTTGCAGGGATACGAACATACCACATGATGCTCCTGCTTGTGACGATAAAGGGCAAGCACCTCCTTGCCCTGCTAGACACCGGCTCCACCCACACCTTCCTCCAGGGTGTGGCCATGCGGCACCTTGGTCTCATTCCACAGGGGGGCGATCAGCTTCACGTTACGGTGGCCAACGGTGAGCGTGTGTCATGCTAAGGGATCGCCAGCGATGTGCCCATCGACATCTGCGGGGCGCCCTTCTCCATCACCTGCGTCAGGCCTGCGCTCGGCTGCTTTGACTTCATCCTCAGCGTCGACTTCCTCGACATGCTAGGGCCCCTCACTTGGGACTTTGAGGGGCTCACCGTGTCCTTCCAGCACGTGGGCCGCCGCATGACATGGCAGTGTGTGGACACCCCAGGCGCGCCCTCCTAGCAATGGTCATTGGCAGCGGTCGCCTCCGACCCGCACCACTCGTTGCTGGACGAGCTCCTCCTTTTGCACGGCGCCGTCTTCGACACACCACGTGGCCTACCACCGGCTCAGCCCTATGATCACCACATCCACTTGCTGCTGGGGACAGCACCAGTGGTTGTGCGGTCATACAGGTATCGTCAGCTATAGAAGGACGAGCTCGAGTGGCAGTGCGTTGCCATGTTGGAGCAGGGCCTCATCCGCCCTAGTACTTCCCCGTTTTCTATGCCAGTGCTGCTCGTCAAGAAGGCAGGCGGATTGTGGCACTTCTACATCGACTACCGCGCGCTCAACGACTGTACGTTCAAGGGCAAGTTCCCGATTCCAGTGGTGGATGAGCTCCTCGATGAGCTCCATGGCGCCAAATACTTCACCAAGCTCGACCTCCGCTCCAGGTGTCACTAGGTGTGCATGCACCCGGCGGACATCGAGAAGACGGTGTTTCGCACCCACCACGGCCACTTCAAGTTCCTGGTCATGCTGTTCGGGCTCTCCAACGCCCCTGTGACATTCCAGGCCTTGATGAACGACGTCCTTCGCCCCTTCCTCCGTAGGTTTATGCTGGTTTTCTTCGATGACATTTTGATCTACAGTTCATCATGGTCCGAGCACCTCCAGCATGTTAGCCTCGTCTTCACCGCCTTGCGAGCTCACGGCCTCTTCCTGAAGAGGTCGAAGTGCTCCTTCGGAGCACCCTCCGTCGCATACCTCGGCCACGTCATCTCCGCTGACGGGGTGGCAATGGACAGCGACAAGGTGACTGCGGTCGCCGCGTGGCCGTCACCACACTCTCCACGCATGGTGCACAGCTTCCTGGGGCTCGTCGGCTACTACAGGAAGTTCATCCGCGACTTTGGCTCCATCGCCACGCCTCTCACACGTCTCTTGTGGAAGGAGGTGTTCGTCTGGTCTGAGGAGGTTGAGGGGGCCTTTGAGGCCCTCAAGCGGGCACTGTCTTCGGCGCCGGTTCTACAGATGTCTGACTTTGAGCGTCAGTTCGTCATCGACTGCGATGCCTCCAGAGCGGGTTCGGCGCCGTCCTTCACTAGGGGGCTGGACCCCTGGCCTTCTTCAGCCACCTGTTTGCCGTGCCCCATATCAAATTGGCGGCCTACGAGCGCAAGCTGATTGGCCTGGTACAGGCCGTGCGACACTGGCGGCCCTACTTGTGGGGGCGTCGCTTCCTTGTCCGCACTGACCACTTCAGCCTGAAGTTTCTCCTGGACCAGCGGCTGTCCACTGTGCCCCAACACCAGTGGATCAGCAAGCTGTTTGGGTTTGACTTTTTCATCGAGTACTGCACAGGGCGGCTCAACTCGGCAGCCGACACGCTATCTCGCCGTGATAAGAAGGTGGCGACCGTGTGTGCCCTCTTGGACCGTCCTTCGACCTCTTCACCGCCATCTGCCACACCACCACAGCCGACCCAGTGGCCCGCGACCTGCTGCAGCAGCTAGCCGCGGGCGCCCTCAACGACTAGTGGGCCACGTTCGACGGCTTCCTCGTCCACGGCAAGCGCATCTACATCCCAGACATGGACGACCTCCGCCACCAGGTGGTCTCTCTGGCACACTCAACAGGGCATGAGGGGGTCCAAAAAACCCTTGTGCGCCTCCACGGCGACTTCTGCATACCCGGCGATCGACGGCTGGTGCACGACTTCGTCCGCTCCTGTGACGTCTGCTAGCGGAACAAGACACCGACCACGCAGCCAGCCGGCCTCCTGCAGCCCCTAGACATGCCGTCCCAGGTGTGGGCAGATATCTCCATGGACTTTGTCGAGGGCTTGCTGAAGGTGCACGACAAATCAGTGATCCTGACGGTGGTTGATCGCTTCTCCAAGTTTGCCCACTTCATCGCCCTCAGTCACCCCTACACCACCGCCTCGGTTGTGCCTGCCTTCTTTGTGGGGATCGTGTGTCTACACGGCTTCCCCAACTCCATCATCAGTGACTACGGCCCGGTCTTCACCAGCAATCTGTGGCGCGATCTCTTTAAGTGTGCCGGTGTGAAGCAGCGCCTCAGTATAGCATTCCGTCCACAGACCGATGGCCAGTCAGAAGTCATCAACAAGGTGCTTGCCATGTACCTATGGTGCATGACTGGCAATCGTCCACGCTCATGGGTGGCTTGGCTCTCATGGGCCGAGTACTACTACAATATGTCATTCCAATCCGCCCTCAAGACGATGCCGTTCGAGGTGGTTTACGGCCGACCACCACCCACGCTCCTCCCGCACCAGGAGGGGGCGGCCATGACAGAGGCGATGGATGCCTTGCTGCACGACCACGACACCTTCCTGGCAGAGGAACTGGAGCGCCTCCTCCAAGCGCAGCAGTACGCCAAGCGCTAATACAATCAGGATCACTGGGAGGTGGAGTTTGACGTGGGGGCATGGGTACTACTTTGCCTTCTTCATCGCCCCACCTATGCCCTCGCTACACCATCCAAGGGGAAGCTCCACCCTCATGACGTCGGGCCATTCTAGGTCCTCGAGCGGGTGGGACCGGTGGCCTACCGACTATAGCTGCCGGCCGAGGCGCGCCTGCACGACGTCTTCCATGTGGGGCTGCTCAAGCCCTACACCTTCACCGACGCACCACCTATAGCTCCAGTCGCGCTTCCCCCTATCCAGGATGGACGCCTGCTGCCCGCTTCGGAGAAGGTGCTTCATGCTCAATTGCAGTGTGGAAGATCCTGGTGCAGTGGCACGGTCTTGCTGCAGACGATGTGACTTGGGAACCCCTGGAGAACTTCCAGGCTCTCTACCCCGATGTTCAGCTCAAGGACGAGCTATTTGTCGAGGCGGGGAGAGATGTTATGACCGGACTGCACTACTCCAGAAGCCAGCCCATTAGTGGCTAATTAGGCATATTTATTAATTTTGGGAATTATTATTTATAGAATTAGCAAAGGGTTGAGGGGTCAGTTAGCAAAAGAGTTTATTAGTTCTACAAATACTCTATAATCTAGATTATTGAGATTAAGCAGTGTTGGTGTTTCGACCCTGGGGGTCAACACCAACGAGTAAATTCGTAATTACGTGCTCCCTTAATCTGGTGGGTGATGCAAGAAGGACACGGTGATTTATCTTGGTTCGGCCAAAGAAGGCCCTATGTCCAGCTGGGGGGGATAGTTCGTGTTATCTTGCACCGAAGTGCTAGTACAGGGGTGAATACAAGCGGGTGTGAGAAGTGTGAGCTGGAGCTCGAGTGTTTCGGGCGCTTAGCTCTCTACTTCACACTGTCTCATGGTGTTGTTCTGTGATCTAAAGTCTTAGCGTATGATGCTCTGGATCTCTCTAGCTAAAGTCCCGGCGCCTCCTTTTATAGGCGAAGGAGGAGCATAGGAGTACATGTTTTTAGGGCTCACATGGTTGGTGACATATGCATGTCGATGCCACTGTAGAGGTGTACGTCGGCATGGGAGGTCCTACAGCCGTCGCGTCGGAAGTTGTTGAAGTGTTGACTGGAGTTGTTGAAGTCCCGCTCGAGGGTCAGCGTGACGGAGCCAAGGGGCGATGGTCGAGGCCTTAGGTCAAGTCGAGGGGGTCGAGGCCCATTGGATAAGGCCGAATCTCAGGAAATGCGGGGAATGTGCTGACTTATGTGTCTCGAGGGGGTGTCGAACGGGGCACAGTGCTTGGTATGGCATAACAGTGAGGTACGATCCGCGGGATTCTGGGGTATGGGCTATAAAAGTAGGATTCGACTGCCATACTCGCAAGTTTTTTCTATAACTGTGACGATACGGTTAGGCGGGAGCAGGTAAAATGCATTGAATGCGCCTGGATCCATACGGGAGTAGATAGCCGAGGGGTATACTGCACTCGAGGGCTGCCTATTCGCATGGGCGAAGTTCCATCCTTGAGGGCGGGCTCGTTCGCTCAGGCGAAGTTCCATCCTTGAGGGTTAGCTCATTCGCTGGGCAAAGTTCCGTCTTCGAGGCCAGCCCGTTCGCTTGGGCGAAGTTCCGTCCTAGAGGGGTTGCCCAAATCGTACCCTCGAGCGTACAGTCTCGGTCCGCGTGGTAGCCCGTCGAGCAGGCTGTGGCTTTGGGCTGTCGACGCCCGTTCATGGGTCGGCCCAGTATGCCTTAGCTTATGGGCTTTCGTGCGATAATGAAGGATGTCGTTGGAGGGTTTGCATTGCTGATTTCAGGGATTAGTCCGGTTAATCGAGGGTTTGGGGTACCCCTTTCCCAGGTACCCGACAGTAGCCCTCGAGCCCCTGTGCGAGTGCTGGCACTCGGGGCAGGGGTTTAGGAGCCGGGAGTGAGGTGTGGCTCGGATGTTTTTGTGGGGGGCGCGTGAGCGTCCCCCGTGGGGGTAGCCCTTGAGGCCTCGGAGGAGTCAGAAGACTCCTTCGAGAGCTTTATTTGTCTTTGGTCGAGGGGTGCTCGTCCAGTCGGGTACGGACTTGAACTAGAGTTGTGGCACTTTACCAAGAGGTATGTCAGAACATTGAGCCCCTGGGGGATTTTTGACCCTCTTTCATTGAGGGGTACCAGACACGGTCGAGCCCCCGAGCCTCATGCGGCTGGGGCTTTACCGGCCGCGGCGTTCATCTCACGAGTCCTTTCGATCAGACGTGAGGTGAGAAGCGTCGGACTACCCTCAATAGGGTGAGCCTCGAAGTTCTTAGTGAGCTGGTAACGGGAAAATCCAAGTGAGAGCCCATTCCTCATTTGATAGAGGTCAGCTGGTGGCCCGGAGGTGGTCTCATTAAAGCAAAACTCATGGACCTATGGATACCAATTCCATTCGATAGGTCTCGATGGCTCGATGCCTCCCTTCGGGGGATTCCATAAAAGTCTGTAGCATTTTGCCTTGGATATGTCCAAAGAGGTCTCAAGAGTTTGTTCTCGAGTGAGGACTCATGTTGGCTCCCCCTTGGTCACCCCTAACTCGGGTGCTCGAGGGCGGCTGTCGAACCCTGGTCGAGCGCCAGCCTTCGCTCCCTCGAGGCTTGTTGTGGGGCCGGAGCCCCTTTACCTTCTCCTAGAGGAATCCATCAGTAAGTAACATTTATTTTCTTACTGTCAGATGCGTCTTCTGAGGAGGAGGGTTAAACGGTGTGGTGGTGGAGATCATGGTGGGCCCGGGCAACGGCTAATTGCTTGAGGTGTGACGCATGTATCCGGCCGAGAATTGAGGGGAACGGTTAGGTGAATGCATTAGTTGCGGGGAGTTACCTTTTTCTGCCGCCAGATTCTGCCCGTTGCTCCTCTTGGGTATAAAGCCAGGGGAGACAGGCACTGTTCACCCCTACCTTTGCCATCCTGCCTTCACCACCGCTAGTGCTCCTGAGTTCCTGCTTTCTTGCACGCGAGGTTAGGAACATAGAGCAAGAAATCATGATTGGGAACCTTCCCGGTCACCCGTCCGCCGAGGACATTCGCGTCGTTGCCGTTGCGGCTGCTGCCGCATCCACCGAACAGATTTGTGTCACCGCCGCTGCCGTGGCCCCCATCCTCCAGCCTGCCGAACCTTGGTGCCCGTCGACCATAACGCGGCAGAGGTTGAACGAGCTGGTGGGAGAAGGACTTCTCTGCCCCATCACCGATCTGACTCGGCCAGAGTGGATTGCGCCGTCGAGGAGCCACCTGGAGCCAAATCCGTCGGAGGGCTACGTGGTGAGCTTCCTCAAGTACCACCATCATGGGTTCGGAGCGCCCCCGAGTGAGTTTATGCGGGGGCTGATGAACTTCTATGGCGTCGAGCTCCAACACTTCTCCCCCAATGCCATCTCCAACGCTGCCATCTTCATGGCTGTCTGCGAGGGCTACTTAGGGATGGCACCACATTGGGAGCTGTGGCTCCATCTCTACAAGGGGGAGTGGTTCGCCTCTCTAGTGGGACCAGGCGTGAGGCGGATCGTCAGAGCGGGCTACCTCAACTTTGCTCTGAAGACAGGCAAGTCAGAGGTGCCGTGTGAGTACATCCCCACCAGGTTGATGTTCAACCATGCCCGGTGGGATGAGAAATGGTTCTACCTCCGCAATGATGGAGGCTACCTCCCGCCATACACCAGGCGGCTCATCACCGAGCGGCCATTCAACTGGCCGCACGGTGTGGCGGGGGATCTTCAACGTCGACTTTGACCCCTCGCCGCTGCGATGAGGACCCTTTGAGAGGCAGGCCTGATGGTGGGTGTGGTGGTCTCAGCCTTCCACAATCGACGGGTGCTCTCCTTGATGGAGCACCCGCTGCGGTTAGATGAGATGCTCCCCGTGGTGCTCAAGAGGTGCCGGATGTCCAGCGAGGAGATATCTGCCACGGAGATCATCGCACAAGTGAAGGGGATGGTTGCAGGCTCATTCAGGACAGAGGACATCAACCGCCTCCCCATGCGGCCGGAGGAGGGGTACCTCAACCTGGTGAGTGCCCGGACCTATGCTTTTTGCGTTTATGTTTCGTCCCTTTTTTCTTACTCTTGTCCTTGAGACTGAGTGCTTTCGTGCAAGGGGGATTGACTACTGGAGATCGAGGCCCTCGTTGAGGGAGGATGCTCCCAATCATCAGGTAAGACGCTTCGATGCCCAGCAGGAAAAGAGGCGCAAGGATGAGGAGAAGAAGAAAAAGGACTAGAAGCTCCGGGAGCACGAAAAGCGCGAGAAGCGCCGTGCACAATAGAGGCACGATGGGCTCTCAAAGGAGGAGTCTCCCTTAGAGGATGAGGGAGATGAGGATGATGATGATGATGTCGATGTTGAAGGGGTGGCGGGACGTCTCGAGCTCCTTCTGTCTGGTTCCTCCCATACTGACGGTCTTCCGATGCAGAAGGATGCGCCGGAGCAGCGTGCCCCTTAGCCGGCGTCGTCGGCCTCGGAGTGCCTATGAGGGAAAAGGTTGGCCGACCCCTCGACTCAGGGTGGTTCGTCCTCCTCCCGTCATACTCGCGGCAAGACCCCACCCACTTCAACCCCGGAGACCCGGTCCCGGTCATCGGCGCGGGTGGAGCAGAGTCGTGCCCAGGAGACCTCGTCGGAGCAGGGAGGCACGGCAGCCCCACCGGCAGCCCCTAGCAGCCCTAGCCCTATGAAGAGCTCAAATTTGGGTAGGGCCTCAAGGTCTACTGGTGGCTCGAGGGGGACCCAAAAGGCCTCTATCTCCTTCGAGTAAGTGTTGTCGATTTAAATTTCTTCTCGTTGCTTCCCCATTCTGCGGTTCATTAAGTTCTCTGCTAACCTGCTTTTCGTCCAGGCCAAAGCACCGTATCGAGGAGGCGACCCTTGCACCGGTTAAGCGGCTCAGGGTGGACGCGGCCACGAAGATGAGGGCCTCGGTCACAGGTGCGACATCGAGGCTCTTGGCACCATGGGAGGCGAAGTGGCTGTCCTTAGCCCTCGGGGCTATGGCTCGTGGTAGGCTGATGGGTTCTGCTCTTGCTGCAGGGTCGAGCGACTCGTGGACCGTGATGGGTGGTGACTCTGAGCCGGGGAAGACATAGGAGGGAAGGAGTGCTCCCTTGACGTCGACGTCCGTGGTCCCCAAGCTCGGCCTGGCACTGGGGAGTTGAACCACGGCGTCGGGAGCTCCTGACCTAGGCCAACCCGAGGTCTCTGTTTCCATGCTCGAGGTGGGAGCTTCCGAGGGCCACGAGCTGGGAACGGAGGTAGCCCTCATCAACTTTGAGGGTGAGGAGGCCATCGCCCCTCCCCCTCGATGGGAGAATGGAAGCCATGGCCGATGGGGCTACACGAGCTGGAGGCCCTATGAAAGTAGGAGCAGGAGGCCCTGTAGGAAGAGGAGGTGCCACGGACACAGCAGGAGGAGAAGAAGTCATAGGAGCGGCAAGAAGAGGAGGAGCTGACCGGGGGCCAGCCCTAGCATCAGCAGGTGCAGCAGACGCCGCCGGGGGATGCGACGCTACTAGACCTATCGGCATTGCAGCTGCCCAAGCCATCGGAGGGGAAGGAGACCTCGGGACCCAAAACAATGGATGTCCATGATCACCCTTGACGAGCTATTGATGGAGCAAGAAGCAGCATTGAAAGCATCGATGGTTTCACGCCCGTCGGGGGCGCAGCTCGAGGAGAAGACCTCGGCACCGAACCTGCCAGGAGACATGTCGATGGTGGACCTGCTGGCACCACAAGATGCGGCATTGGGAGAAGCGATGGCCTCGACCACTCTGCCACCTCCGGAGGCACCTGAGCCAGCGTCGAGCCAGCCACCGCAACTGTCGACCGCGCCGTTGGAAGAGCCAGTGATTTCTGGCCTACAGGCGGAGCGGCCAGTGATTTCTGGCCCGCAGGCGGAGCGGCCAGAGGAGACGGTGGCCAAGAGACCTTCTACTTTTCGACATCAGAAGGAGAGGGTCCCCCCGCATGCTGGAGTAGTCATCACGTTGGGGGCTCCTGGCCCGTTGAGGAGGTCGACCTCCAACCCTGGGCTGGGAGATACCAGCATCGCATCGGAGTTCCCCACCCTGGCTGAGTTGGCGAAGCGCCATGGCGCCCCACGTGACATGGCGGATAAGATCGAGTCCTTGGCATGAACCAAGATCAAGATGGTCCTCCCACATTAGAGCAAGGAGCGCATCATGCTCCGGGAGCTCAGTGACTCCAGCGCTCCCGGGATCACGATGGATGAACTGGCGGAGGTCAAGCGCTGGGAGGACATGGAGCAGTCTCGGGCGTGGCTGCAGCACATCCTCAAGCTGGGTGTCGAGCTCGTTGGAGGTCTCGACCAGAGTCTCATGGTAAGTCCTTGTTTAGATCACAAACAGTTTTTGGCTTTCTCCGTATGGATCGCCTTAACCCTCGATTTCCTATTTCTAGGACGTGCGGAGGCGTTCCCACTCCAAGTCGTACTTCCTCCATGAAACCATAAGGCGAAGTAGCCGGAGGAGACAGTGGCCAAGTGACCTTCTGCTTTTCGACATCAAAAGGAGAGGATCCCCCCGCATGGTGGAGTAGTCATCATGTTGGGGGCTCCTGGCCCATTGAGGAGGTCGACCTCCGACCCTGGGCTGGGAGATACCAGCATCGTGTTGGAGTTCCCCACCCCGGCCAAGTTGGTGGAGCACCATGGTGCCCCATGCGACGGGGTGGATAAGATCGAGTCCTTGGCGCGAACCAAGGTCAAGACGGTCCTCCCACATTGGAGCAAGGAGCGCATCATGCTCTGGGAGCTCGGTGACTCCAGCGCTCCCGGGATCGTGATGGATAACCCAGCGGAGGTCAAGCGCTGGGAGGACATGGAGCAATCCCGGGCGTGGCTGCAGCACATCCTCAAGCTGGGCATCGAGCTTGTTGGAGGTCTCGACCAGAGTCTCGTGGTAAGTCCTTGTTTAGATCACATACGGTTTTTGGCTTTCTCCGTATGGATCGCCTTAACCCTCGATTTCCTATTTCTAGGATGTGCGGAGGTGTTCCCACTCCAAGTCATACTTCCTCCACGAAACGCATAATAGCCAAGAGGAAGTGCTTCGCCAACTCGAGGCCGGCTGATCTGTGCAGAGCAAGGTGGCCGAGGTCAAGGAGGAGGTGAAGCAGGCCAAGGAGGAGGCCGCCCGGGCGAAGGAGGATGCCGAGGCAGCTCGGGGCGAAGCCTCCCAAGTCAAGGAGGAGCTCCGACGAGCCAAGGAGGAGGTCAACGCGGCCAAGGGCGAAGCAGAGAAGGCCAAAAGCGAAGGCACTCACGCCCAAGAGTACGTCAAGCTACTCGTGGAGGAGGCTCGAGGCTCCGTGGAGCGTATCCGCTTGCTCAAGGCTAGTCTGGCTCAAAGTCTCCATGGCGCGTGACACCCTCTCTACCTTGGTCAAGGAGGAGAAGTGTCGAGCCGACAGCCTGGAGGCCAAGCTCGAGGTGATGAAGGCTACCCTTCGAGAGAAGGAGCAAGCCATCATCTTGGCTGGTGGCGCCCTTGAGACCCTCTGGTGTGAGAAGATGGACGTGATCCGGGCTTTCAAGGAGGCCCAGTGGGAGTGAGACGAGCTTCAAGAGGAGCGCGATGCCGTGCTGGAGGACCGCAGCGCCCTCAAGACCCGCTGTGCCAGTAAGTTCCTTGGTGGGCTTTGACCTTTTTCTTTCCGTATGACTTGTTTAACTCTTGTTTTGTCTTTCAGGCCTTGAGACCGAGCTGCTTTCCACTCAGGCCACCGCCAAGGTTCTACAGGAGAGCCTCGTGGCGGAGGGGGCGCTTCTCGGCAGTTTTCGGGTCACCATCAACAGGCTCTGCACCTCCTAGGAGGTTGAGCCCATCGAGGAGGCTGGAGAAGATATCTCGCGGGCCGCGTTTGTCGACTGGCTCTACCACCTCGACGCCATCCTTCGGGATCGTGTGCGGGAGGCGCTTCATACCAGCGTGAAGCGGGCGCTGGCGATGGTCTCCTTTGGCTTTGTTTTTGACATGGACATCATCGCCCAAGGCTTCATCCCTGACATCTCGAAGACCGATGCCGAGAACGAGGAGCTATGCCGAGGGCTGATCCAGGATGCCGAAAGGCCGGGGGAAGCACTGGTAAAGCTATTCGAGGATGAAGTCCTCCACCACGAAGATGAAGGGTACACAGCCAAGGAGAGTGATGGAGACGGCAGAGCGGGCCTGTAGGGCAAAACAGGCGAAGGTGTCCGTGTAAATAAGTTAGTTTTGTAACTTATATTCAGTGTGACTTCGAGGGCCTTCAAAATATCTATGCATGTATCATAATGCATTTCGATATTTTAAGTTTGAGCCTTCTCTGTTTTCTTTCGCCTAGATTTTGGATACTAAGTGTTCGACGCGTGCTCGTATCCCTCGAGGGGGGAGTGAGTGGAGATACCATAGCCCTGAGGCGTAGGAGAGCTCCCGGCTCGACAGCCCTCGACCCTTAGGGAATTCGAGGCATTTTCTACTTAGTCGTGAAGCGTATCGAGGCGTAGGAAAGAAGAGACGCTCGAGTTTCGATCACCTGACTTTTGCTTTTCGACTAAGTGCTCGATGCATGCTTGTATCCCATGAGGGAGGGGGAGCAAGTGGGGGTACCGTAGCCCTGAGGCATAGGAGAGCCCTAGGCTCGACAGCCCTTGACCCTTAGGGAGTTCGAGGCATTTTCTACTTAGTTACGAAGCAAAAGGAGACGCTTGAATTTTAAAAAAATTGTTCATATTTTTTAGGAACTTAGGGGGTTCCCCCCGTTAGCCCCTGAGGGAGGCTTGACTCTAGCGAGACAGGGTCGAGGCTACCTCTTGCATGTACAAAAATGAGTTTGAACTTATAATCAATAGTACTTATATTTGTCATGCGAAAATGTACGAAACATGCGAGAATGTACGAGGGCATCGGCGCCCTAGGGGTAGAAATGACATAGCTGTTCGATGCTCCATGCGTTGGTGAAGGTTTTTCCCTTGTTGTTCGCTAGCTTGTATGTTCCGGGCTTTAGCACCTCAGCTACGGTGTATGGGCCTTCCCATGGTGGAGTCAGCTTGTGATGCCCCTTGTTGCTCTGTCGTCGACGTAGGACGAGGTCTCCAACTTGGAAGTCCCTCGAGCGCACGTGCTTGTCGTGGTAGCGTTGAAGTTTCTACTGATACCTCGCGTAGTGAATCAGCATCATGTCCTGAGCATCCTCGAGCTGGTCGACGGCGTTTGCAAGGGCTTCTTTGTTGGTTTGCTCATTGTAGGCCTTTAGTCGAGGGGAACCATACTCGAGATCAATGGGGAGGACAGCCTCGAACCAATAGACCAAGAAGAATGGTGTGAACCCCATGGCTCGATTAGGTGTTGTCCTTAAGCTCCACAGGACCGAAGGCAGCTCCGCAGCCCATTTCTTTCCGTGCTTGTTAAGGCGGTTGAAGATTCTTAGCTTGAAGCCCTGCAAAATCATGCCGTTGGTGCACTCGACCTAGCCGTTAGTTCGAGGATGAGCAACCGTGGACCAGTTTACATGGATGTGATGGTGATCACAGATATCCAAGAACATCTTGCCAATGAACTATGTGCCATTGTCAGTGATGATGACGTTCAGGACCCCGAAGCGATGGATGATGTCGGTGAAGAACTCGACCGCCCGCTCGGAGCAGATGTTGTCGATAGGCCGGGCCTCGATCCACTTGGTAAACTTGTTGACAGCAATGAGTAGGTGCGTGTACCCCTTGGTTTTCCTCTTGAGAGGCCCCATGATGTCAAGCCCCTAGACCACGAACGGCCAGGTGATGAGGATCATCTGTAGGGCGTGAGCTAGGAGGTGCGTCCGCTTGGCTAGAATTGACACCCCTTGCACGAGCGGACAATGTTGATGGCGTCGAAAATGGCGGTTGGCCAATAGAAACCCTGTCGGAAGGCATTGCCAACGAGGGTCCTCGGCGCTACGTGGTGGCCGCAAGCCCCCGAGTGTATGTCCTCGAGGAGCCTCCTGCCTTCTTTGATAGTGATGCAGCGTTGAAGGATACCTGATGGGCTTCTCCTATAGAGTTCCTTGCCATCACCGTAGATGACGTAGGACTTGGCCCGTCGCATGATCCACGAGCCTCGGTCCGGTATTCCAGGAGTTCCCCTCGAATGAGGCAGTTGAGGAAAGGGACTCGCCAATCCGGATGTGGGCTCAACGGAGGAGGTGTCCCCTCAATCTCCATGACTTCAGCCCCGGTCGAGGGGACCTTGGTCGAGGCCATGGGGTTGAGTTTCGAGGGTGTGGTGCCAGCCCCTGAGCCCAAGTCGACGGAGGGCTCGAAGAGGTCTCTCGAGAATACATCCAGAGGGACAGTACCTCGAGTTGATGCAATCTTTGCGAGCTCATCCGTAGCTTCATTGTAGCGTCAAGCAATATGATTGAGCTTGAGGCCATGGAACTTGTCTTCCAGTTTGCGCACTTCATTGCAGTAGGCTTCCATCTTGGCGTCGTGGCAGCATGAGGCCTTCATCACTTGGTCGATGATGAGTTGCGAGTCACCTCGAACGTCAAGGCGTCGGATCCCGAGTTCGAGGGCAATACGCAACCCATTGACAAGAGCCTCGTTCTCTGAAATGTTATTAGAAGTGGCAAAGTGGATGCGAATGACGTAGCGCATGTGAACTCCGAGGGGTGAGATGAAGAGCAAGCCTGCACCTGCTCCTATCCTCATGAGCGACCCGTCGAAGTACATTTGTCCACAGCTCGGCTTGGATTTGAACTGGCGGCAACTGGGTGTCGGTCCACTCAGCGATGAAATGCGCTAGCACCTGAGATTTGATGGCCTTTCGTGGTGCGTAGGTGATGGTCTCACCCATGAGCTCAACCGACCACTTAGCAATCCTTCCAGCAGCCTCCTAGTTTTAGATGATTTCCCCAAGGAGAAAGAAGACATCACGGTAACCGGGTGGCTGAGGAAGTAATGCTGGAGCCTGTGATGCATAAGGACGATGGCGTAGAGCAGCTTTTGCACTTGTGGGTAGCGGGTCTTGGTTTTTGAAAGCACTTCACTGACGAAGTAAACTGGCCGCTGGGGGGGTAGGGCGTGCCCTTCCTCTTGCCTCTCGACCACTATGGCCGCGCTGACCACCTGAGTGGTCACGGCGACATAGAGGAGGAGAGGCTCGGAGGGTTCAGTTGACATCGCCAGTCGAGGGGGGACGAGGATCGAGGCGGAGGTCAGCATGCTCTTGAGCTTGTCGAGGGCCTCCTCGGCCTTCGCTGTCCATGTGAAGCATTCGGATTTTTTCAAGAGGTGATACAGGAGCAGGGCCTTTTCCCCAAACGTGAGATGAAATGGCTGAGAGCCGCGAGGCAGCCCGTGACCCTTTGTACGCCCTTGAGATCTCGAATCGGCCCCATTCGTGTGATGGCTGCGAACTTCTCGGGGTTGGCCTCGATCCCGCGCTGGGAGATAATGTATCCGAGGAGCATGCCCTGAGGCACTCCAAAGACACATTTCTCGGGGTTAAGTTTGATATTCTTGGCTCGAAGGCACCCGAATGTGATTTCGAGGTCATGGATGAGGTTGTCAACTTTTTGGATTTGACCACGATGTCATTGACATAGGCCTCAACCGTGTTGCCTATGTGCCCACAAAAGACATGGAGCATGCATCGCTGATACGTTGCCCTGGTGTTTCGAAGGCCGAAGGGCATGGTGACATAGCAATACATGCCGAAAGGTGTGATGAAGGAAGTCACGAGCTGGTCGGACTCTTTCATCTTGATTTGGTGGTAGCTGAAATAAGCATCAAGGAATGAAAGGGTTTCACATCCCGTGGTAGAGTCAACAATTTGATTAATGCGTGGTAAAGGAAATGGAACTTTGGGACATGCTTTGTTTAAGCTAGTATAATCAACACATATCCGTATTTTTCCATTCTTTTTCTTAACTAACACGTGATTGGCTAACCATTCGGGGTGATGAACCTCCTTGATGAATCCAGCCGCCAAAAGCTGGTGTACTTCCTCGCCGATGATCCTGCGCTTCTCCTCGTCCAAGCGGCGCAGGCATTGCTTCACCGGTCTGGACCTGGCCTGAATTGCCAAGGTGTGCTCAGCAACTTCCCTCGGTATGCCCGGCATATCCGAAGGACTCCATGCAAACATATCAGTGTTCACATGGAGAAAGTCGACGAGCACTGCTTCCTATTTGCTCTCGAGGTCGGCACTGATCGTCAGCACCTTCTCACTGGAGCCGCTCGGGCCGAGGGGGACTTTCTTTGTGTCTTGCGCTGGCTCGAAGCTACCGGTGTGACGCTTGTGGTCGGGCACCTCATTGGCGAGGCGCTCGAGGGTCGAGGTTATCATTGCTTTTTGCTCGACGGCCTCTCCGTACTCAATGCATTCGACGTCGCAGTCGTACGCGTGCTCGTAGGAGGTGCCGATGGTGATGACGCCTCTGGGTCCTGGCATCTTGAGCTTGAGGTAGGTGTAGTTCAGGATCGCCATGAATTATGAATAGCCCGTTTGGCCAATGATGATGTGATAAGTTCCGTGAAACCCGACCACCTCAAAGGTGAGGATCTCTTTCCTGAAGTTGGCGGGGGTGCCAAAGCAGACAGGAAGGTCGATGTGGCTGACGGGAAGAGCCTTCTTCCCTGGTACGATGCCATGGAAGCCCCCGGCACTGGATTGGAGTTGGCACCTCTTGCCCCCAGGAGGTCGAGGGTCTCGAGGTAGATGATGTTCAGGCTAATGCTGTCGTCCATGAGGACCTTCGAGAGGCAGGTGTTGATGATGATTGGGTCGACGACGAGCGGATAGGCTTCGGGGTTGGGGACACGATCCGGATGGTCATCGTAGTCGAACATGATGGGCGCATCAGATCAGTCGAGGTAGTGGGGTGTCGTGACTCAGATGGAGAAGACCTCTTGACGCTCCCTCTTGCACTGTCGAGGCATGAGCTGGGTCGAGGGGCCTCCGTAGATCATGTAGCAGTCATAGACTTTGGGGAATTTTCTGTCTTGATGCCCAGTTGCTCGAAGTGCTTTCGAAGCATGTGGCAGTCCTTGATGCCTAGTTGCTCGAAGTGCTTTCGAAGCATGCGGCAGTCCTTCAGCTTGTGTTTCGCCCCATCCTTGTGATAAGGGCAGGGCTCCTCGAGCATCTTGTCGAAGATGGCCCCCTCGGGGGGACCCCGAGGTTTTTTGAGCTCGGCTGCTGCGACAAGATCGTTGTCTGCAACCTCATGCTTGCCTTGCCGTTCTTCTTCTTCTTGTTGTTGTTCTTCTTTGATCCTTTGCTCGAGCCCCCGGCGTTGGCTGTCGGTGCCTTTCCCTTGTCCTTCTCGTCATCGAAGAAGGCTCCAACTGCCTCCTCGCCAGCCACGTAGTTGGCGACCACATCCATGAGCTCATCGATGGTGTTGGGGCGATTACGCCCTAACTCACGAACTAGGTCCTTGCAGGTCGTACCCGCAACAAACGCTAGAATGACATTGAGATCAGAGATGTGGGGGAGTTCGGTTCGAAGCTTGGAGAAACATTGAGCGAAGTCATGAAGAGACTCCTCTGGTTTCTGCTTGCAGTTGCACAGTTCCTAGGAGTTTCTAGGACGCACGTAGGTACCCTTGAAGTTCCCCTCAAAGATCCAGACTAGGTTGACCCAGTCATGAAACTGGTCAGGGGGAAGCTCCTTGAGCCACCTACGTGCGGTGTCAGATAGGAGCAGGGGAAGGTGATGTATGATCGCGCGATTGTCACGTGCTCCACCCGCCTGACAAGCCATTCAAAAATCAGCTAACCAGAGCTCGGGTTGGTTTCCCCGTTGTACTTGACGACGCTTGTGGTGGGTAAAAACTTGTTGGGCAGCTGGGCGTTGCAGATCATCCTGCTGAAGACTCAGGGACCCGGTGGCTCCAAGGCCCGTCGGTCTTCATCGCTATCGTAACGCCCCCACGATGGGCGCTGTACCCTCGATCCTTGGCGTCCCCATGTTTGCACTTGTGGTTCTCGATGATATCGAGGCGCGCATCACGCGGGGCGCGGTTGTCGATGATATGATCTTGGGATGGTGTCTTCTTCGCTCAGGGGGCCGCCTCTTGATCGACCGAACCCTCCCTTTCAAGCCGGGAGGGCTCATCCTACGGTTCGAAAGCTGCCCTCGACGCCTCAAGGCTGAGCTCTCGGCTTGTTGAACAGCAGCAACTTGGAGGAGACCCTCGATCTCGTGTTGTATCCGTTGAGCTTGCGAGTTGGATGGCACGCGCATATTGCGAAGAAGCATAGCCGCCGTGAAAATGTTCTGGCTTGCTCGAGGGTAACAGTTGATAGGATGTTCGGGTGCCCCACCCTCGTTGATCTGCTGGTTGACCTCTCGGGCCCTGGCTCGGGCTCTACCGCCGGGTGGTGGTCGCTCCTGCTCGAGGGTTCGCTCGAGCTAGCGCAGTCATTCCTGGTCGTCAGCGAGTTTAGCCTGCAACTCCCTAATTTGTGCCAGCTGCGCGTCCTGCTCATCAGGATGGGGGTATGCCTCTCGGGGTGCGACTGGTCATCGATCCTCTGCTCTGGGGAGAGCCCCTCCCGCTGCAATGGCAGCCACATCGGCCATTGGACCGACGGTGTCCTGATTGGATGCGTCATCACCGTCAATGTGGAGAGACTCACGGGTTGGGTCCCAATGGTCAGAGCCAGAGTCATGGTCACCGCAGTAGAAGATGGGGAGTTGTCCCTGCTCCTCCTCGTGCAGCTGCTATCAGAGTGTGCCGACGGCGTACCTCCAGGGGCCGGGCGCTCTCGCTGTCAGAGTCCAAGTCCTCGGAGACCGGCATGACTGTCCCCACGTCCATTATTGCACGAAGGAGGGCACGTGGGCAGTCCCCTATCATGCTGATGTTGGTGTGGGTCGAGGTCGAGAAAGTGTTTGTGGCATTGTTGAGACCGAACGGGAACCGTTGATGACGCTCGAATAGCTCGTGCGGAAGTAGGCTCGACGGAGTGAGGTTGCATGCATCGGGGGAGCTTTGGGCCCCCTCGATGGGTGCATTACGAGGGTGAAGTCGGGGTTGTCATGGAGCCCTGCTGGTCCATCCTCTGCTCCTGAATTCAAGTCAGATAATCCCCCAACAAGGGGCTCCTCATCACCGGTCAGGAGCAAGGGGAATGCGGCGGGCACCAACCTCGACTCAGGTTGATGGCGATGACGGTGTTGATCACGCTCCTTCTGGTTGCGGCAGCATGGTGGCGAGACCGACGAGTGGCCCCTCTTGAGCATGGGGGCACACTGCGACCTCCGCTTGGGTCACTGATCGAGAGTCGGGTCATATCATAGCCCTAATCGAGGAACATGAACTCCAGGCTCCCGAACCAGATCACCGTAGCACGCGGAAGTGGTGAAACAGAGTCGCCCATCCAGAAAAAATGGCAGGAAATAGTTGGTAACACCCAGGACCCCTACCTGGCATGCCAACTGTCGGTGTTTCAACCCCGGGGGTCAACACCAATGAGTAAATTCGTATTGCGTGCTCCCTTAATCCAGTGGGTGATGCAAGAAGGACACGGCGATTTATCCTGGTTTGGGCAAAGAAGGCCCTACGTCTAGCGGGGGGATAGTTCATGATATCTTGCACCGAAGTGCTAGTACAGGGGTGAATACAAGCGGGTGTGAGAAGTGTGAGCTAGAGCTCGAGCGTTTTGGGCGCTTAGCTCTCTACTTCACACTGTCTCGTGGTGTTGTTCTATGATCTAAAGCCTTAGCGTATGATGCTCTAGATCTCTCTAGCTAAAGTCCCGGCGCCTCCTTTTATAGGCGAAGGAGGGGCACAGGAGTACATGTTTTTAGGGCTCACGTGGTTGGTGATGTATGACGTTGATGCCAATCATGTCGATGCTGCTGTAGAGGTGTACGTCGGCATGGGAGGTCCTGCAGCCGTCGCGTCGGAAGTAGTTGAAGTGTTGACCGGAGTTGTTGAAGTCCCGCTCAAGGGTCAGCGTGACGGAGCCGAGGGGCGACGGTCGAGGCCTTAGATCGAGTCGAGGGGGTCGAGTCAAGGGAGTCGAGGCCCATCGGATAAGGCCGAATCCCGGGAAATGCGGGGAATGTGCTGACTTACGCGTCTCGAGGGGGTGCCGGACGGGGCACAATGCTCTGTATGGCGTAACAGTGAGGTACGATCCGTGGGATTCTGGAGTATGGGCGGTAAAAGCAGGATTCGACTGCCATACTCGCAACTATTACTGTAACTGCGACCATACGGTTAGGCGGGAGCAGGTAAAATGCATTGAATGCGCCTGGATCCGTACGGGGAGTAGGTAGCCGAGGGGTATACTGCGCTCGAGGGCTGCCAATTCGCACGGGCGAAGTTCCGTCCTCGAGGGCGGGCTCGTTCGCTCGGGCGAAGTTCCGTCCTTGAGGGTTAGCTCATTCGCTGGGCAAAGTTCCGTCTTCAAGGCTGGCCCGTTCGCTTGGGCAAAGTTCCATCCTCGAGGGGTCGCCTGAATCATACCCTCGAGCGTACAGTCTCAGTTCACGTGGTAGCCCGTCGAGCAGGCTGTGGCTTTGGGCTGTTGACGCCTGTTTGTGGGCCGGCCTAGTATGCCTTAGCTTGTGGGCTTTCGAGCGATAATAGGGATGTCGTTGGAGGGTTTGCGTTGCTGATTTCGGGGATTAATCCGGTTAATCGAGGGTTTGTGGTACCCCTTTCCCAGGTACCAGACAAGCAGAAACATTATTGTTTCCAGCTTCCTTTAGGGAGCTGGGAGATCGGGTAGCCCCCTAAACCCTAGCCGCCAGCCACCTGTCATCACGGCGCCCTTGTGCTGCTGATGAACTCGTCCTCCCATCTCGCATCCATACTCTCTGCGGGAGATCAAGGGCAGGGCTAGGAACCATAGCATTCCACTTACTGTACAGTCTTCTCTATTTTTCTATTGCTGAAAGATTCATGCCAGATAATTGTTGAAAGGCTTCTCATGATGTGTGCAGTGTTGGGTTACACAAAGGCCAAGCCAAACATCATGTTGCTGGGAACTGAACATAATAGTAATCTGTTTCAGACCATAGGAGGCTATTCAAGACAACAAACATGTTGAACCACTACTTGGAGTGTCCACTTGAAGAGCAGCGATATCGCCTTGCCTCCTTGGGCAGCCAGATCGGAAGCAGCATCGGTGACTCCCTTTGGCATCTCAAAACCTTGTCTTCCTCAAACCGTTGTTAACCTTCTTTATCCATTTGTTCAGTTTTCCCCTTTCTTTATGTCCAGAGACAGCACAGTTTCATTGTGGATTGTGGTGGAGGTGCATACTGATCGTTTTTTTGCAAGTTCGTTGACAGGGATGTATTGCTTTTCAGTATGGCTACCAAAAAGATTTAGGGCCAACATCGAATTAAAATTCTTTTTGGGCATTCTACATGTTTTTCCCTAGCTGTTACTGATCATGTGTAGCATAGGTAAATATAGCTGTTATCTTCATAATTGTTTACTACTCAGGTAGGCTTCGTGAGTTAGTTTTAGTTCCTCTTGGTCTGTTGCCACAAAACTTCATTACTATTTGCCAATTGTTTTTCAAGTTGTCATGTTATGGCAGAATATCAAGTTTGTCTTTATATATGGGTGTCCCACTGATAACATGCTAATACTATGGCCTTGTTACCCCTTCTCTGTAGATAAGATGACGTACAAAATGCCCTCATGATTTTTGGTGGACACATATCTCAAACACTAAGGTATACCATCTTTGCTCTGCTTGTGCTATTGGTTTTAATGGCAGCTTCAAAGGCAATACTATGACCGTGTCGAATTAAAACCTAACAGGTTGCATCAGAACCCTGTGGGCCACAGTGACGTTGCCCCAGTCAATTCTCATAACGAGCTTTGAACTTCCGGAAGGAGGTGGATGGTGAAAAAGATCTCATATGCTGAAAGCAAAGAAAGTGATGATACTGAGAAGTCAGCTAAACAACAAAAGGTGAGCTCAATACAGAGTATTAGTGAAATAGCAATTTTGTCACTAAGGAATCATAATGGATAAATGGCTAACTGGTTCTTGTCATGTATGGCTTGGTATCAGGCTGGATTTCACATGTATTATATTCTTGATGTTGTCATTCAATTCCTGATTCTCACTTTTAAGTTGCTTCTTTGACAATAGAGAATCTAGATATCTGTCTTCTAAACTTTTCTCTCTATTTTGTTGTCTAAGTCATCGTTATTATTGTGCTAATTTAAGTTTCTTCTGATCGTGTAAAAAACAAATCCATATATATTATGGCCACTGTAACAAGTTTTAATGTAATCTTAGCTCATGAAGGAGGAGCTGGAAGAGGAAGATGGAGAAACAATCGAAAAAGTTCTTTGGCATTAACCCAAGGGTGTAGTTGAAGAGGCAATAAGGAATCACCAGGCAGCTCAACCTACTATTGTCAGCCTAGGATGAATTAGAGTTCTATATAAAATCTAAAGGCCAGTCTTGCCTGCATTGTCATTGGAAGACATTATCAAAACTCCAAAATGTAAGTACTTATGTAGACTACATATAGATTGTGTTATCTATATGTTAGTTTAGGTGTATGTGCTTAATCCTTTGTCTTCATTCTTTCGAAATCTGCTTTCATTCGTATAACCTCTACATGACAGGTTAGTGGATTCAAGAAGGTAATAAATTCCACGAAAAGAGTTGCTGAGCAACAGAGGTACAAGAGGGCACTATCATGTGAAGAGGTAAACCATAGACCTTTCATTTCAAATTTAACTTGAATTGAGGCATGGCACCTTTTGTATCTTAGCATCCAGAGTATATAAATAGTAACTCTATGATAAAACTTCAAAATGTAAAGGAATTTTTTGTGCTCTTCCTATTGTGGAATTATGGAAGGTTCCTGTTTTTTGCATAGTAGTTATTTTGATGTTCAAAATTAACTATTAATTAGTGCTTCTTTACTTGGCAAAATATTGGCATTAATTTGATATGTTTCTCTTGTTATGCCTTAGAAGAGTAGAATAACACCTCACACTCCAATTAGGGAGCGGTATACATATTTCTAATACCCACCCGCAGTCACAACGGGAGGGAACTGGACGCTGAGACTGGACCTAAAGTCATTGAACAACTGTACACGCAGTCCCTTGGTCATAATTTTCACGAATTAATGGGCTGAGGGTACATGTAGCACTCTGAATTGTCCCAAAGCCACCTTCTCGTGAACAAGTTGAATGTCAATCTCAATATGCTTCGTGCGGCAATGATGAACTAGATGTACAGTCATGTAGATTGCGCTAACATTGTTGCAATAGACAATAGTCGCTGAAGGGATCGAGATATGTAGCTCCTCAAATAACTGGCGCAACCAGCAGCACTCAGCGACTGCATGAGCAACAGCTCGGTACTCCGCCTCCACACTGGACCAAGACACCATGGTCTGCCATTTTGAGGACTAGGAGACCAGGTTGTAGCTGAGGAAGAGGCAGTAGCCTGAAGTAGAACGCTGAGAGTCTGGACATCCAGCCCAGTTTAATCAGCGTCTAAGTATGCTGTGATGGATGACATGCTGCTGATGCCAATGTGCAGAGCTACGTCGAGGGTGCCCTTGAGATAACACAGAATGCGTTTGATCAGAGCAAGATAAGGCTCTCGTGGGTCATGCTTCAAGAGGCAAACTTGCTGAATGACATAGGCGAGGTTAGGCCGAGTCAGCGTAAGGTACTGCAAAGCACCAGCCAGACTCCAGTACTTTGAGGGGTTAGCAACAAGGTCACCATCAGTTGCAGACAACTTCGACCGAGAGTCAGCCGGAGTCGCCGTGGGATGACATTCAGCCATGCCAGCCCACTTCATCAGATCGACGGCGTACTATCGCAGTGATAGGAGCAAGCTGTCAGAAGACCACATGACGGAGATGCCGAGAAAGTGGTGGAGAGCATTGAGATCGGTCATGGTGAACTCAGAGCTGAGGTGGTCATTGATGCATCACAGTAGAGCAAGAGAGGATGCCATCGGTACAATGTTGTCGACATAGAGTAGCAGGTAGGCAACATCATTCGATCTTTATAAATAAAGAGAGATGTGTAAGACTTTGCCGCGGAGAAGCCGTGCTTGCAGATGTAGGTGGCAAACCGCTGATGCCATACATGAGGTGCTTGCTTGAGGCTGTACAACAACTTCTGCAAGAGGTAAACTGAGTTAGGGGCCGATGTGTCGATGAAGCTAGATGGTTGCTGGCAATAGTCAGTCTCCTCAAGGTTGCCATGAAGAAAAGCATTCTTCACATCTAGCTGATGAATGAGCCACTTCCATGAAGCTGCTATGCTGAGCACAGCACAGACGGTGGTTGGCTTGACAACCAGACTGAAAGTCTCATCGTAGTCGATGTCGTGCTATTGAGAAAAGCCACGGAACACCCACCGAGACTTGTGGCGGGCAAGGAGACATCAGAGTGGAACTTATGCTTGAATATCCACTTGCCCGTCAAAGTGTTGGCGTCAGGGGGTCGAGGTATGAGGTGCCAAGTGCTGTTGTCAATGAGCACTTGATACTCGTCTGCCATCTCAGCATGCCAATTGGGATCAGCCAATGCACTATGATAGTTGCAGGCAGTGGAGATGCCGATGTTGCAGATAGGCCCTTGTAGTTGATAGGAGGAACAACACCGCTTTGTGTGCATGTCTTCATGCGGTGAAGAGGAGGGGCTGATGCAGGCCCCTGCATAGGTTGATGAAGAGGTGGAGGGGGCTGTAGCAGCTCCTGCAGCCCTGAAGGAGCACGGGTAGCAACAGCTAGACGTTGCGGCCCATGCACAAAGTCAGGTGGTGGTACAGACCCGCCAGAGGTGGTGATGGACGACGGAGCTGGTGAGGAAGACCATCGCTTGTACACCTGGCTGCTGAAACTCCAATCTGCCAGTGGCGCTCATTCTGATGTAGGTGGCTGACGCTGGTATGTGATGCCAAACCGTCCGGTCCTGCCCGAAGGTGCAGCAAGGGTAGGGCCAGTCGGTTGTGCAGTAGGGATGACCGACTGAATAGAAGGCCGAGCTGGGCCAGCCATGATGATGGCTGGATCGTCAAGGTCCTGAGGCAACGATTGCTCAACATCTGTAACAGAGGGAGAGACCGAAGTTGCACCTTGCAGAAGAAAGTCAAGCGAAGAGGTTGGAGACGAGGCAACAACAAAGGGAAAAATGAACTCATCAAACACAACATGTTGGGATATAATCACACGCCGAGTGGAAATCAAGTCACCAACAACCCTTGTGAGAAGATGGATAGCCCAAAAAGATGCACGGCGCAGAGCGAGGTGCAAGCTTATGGGGAGCTGTGGCACTGAGATTAAGGTAACATAGACAGCCGAACACATGAAGGTGGGAGTAATCTGGTAGGCTACCATGCAGAAGCTGGTAGGGGATGTTGTTTGCAACAGAGGATGATGGGTGACGGTTCATGACATATGTGGTGGTGAGAAGGTTTCAAATAGTGTTGTTGATGGTGCCATTTTGTGGTGAGGTGTAGGGGCAGAAGAGGCATAACAAGATCCCACAACTAGAAAGGTAGGAGGTCATCGCATTGTTAACAAACTCTGTGCCATTATCGGCTTGAAGGCATTTGGGCAAATGACCGAACTATGTGTGTGCATACGCAATGAAATCAACAATGTGAGAGTGGACATCAGACTTGTGGCATAGGGGAGAGCACCAGCAGTATTGACTGAAGTCATCAAGTATAAGTAAATAATATTTGTAGCCAAAGGTGCTAAGAATTGGGGATTTCCAAACATCGCAATGATTCAAATCAAAAGGCGCTAAAGTAGAGGAAATAGAGCTAGCAAACGGAAGGCATGTATGCTTGCTGTGCTGACATGCGTGGCATATGGAATGTGAAGCACTAGGACATGAGATAGCTGACATGGTCTGGATGACCAAGGCGGAGATGCCACAGTGAGGGTGAAACAGCAAGGCTGCAACTAGCGGTAGTGGATGGGATAGATGGTGAGATGGTAGTGGATGGTGAGATGGTGTAGAGGTCGCCACTGTTGATGAGAAGATTGTGCACAAGAGCAAGGGCATCAAGAACATTGTTGAGGGAAAAGGAAGTGACAACTGTGGGAAGAATGGAAGTGCCATGACCGAGGACAGGCATGGAGTGACCATTATCCATAGAGATAGATGAAGAGAAGGGAGGTAGACTAGTGAGTAAGATAGAATTCGAGGAGGACACATGGGATGTAGCTCCAGTGTCGAGCACCCAAGTGTTGGTACCTAGAGAGGACTAGGGTGCTGAGAAGCGAACTGGCAGCTGGGCAAGTGGATGAGGGAACTGAGAAGGCATGAAGACGATGTAAGTCTGAGGAGCTGGTCCAAAAATGCCATGTCTGCCATAGCCTATCTACACAGCTGCCGAGGCAGAGGACCAACACAGGAGGCAGAGGAATTGTGTAGTCATTGGCAGTCCTTAACGACCATTTTATACCGACAACTTAAGACAAAAAAGGGGCGAATTACTTATTTCCATACACATATATATTTACTATTAACCTGATTCCACTTGTACTTGGAGAAATGTCACACTACAGGAACATACGCCAAGTGCAAGGTGTTATACATAGAAAATACGCTTTCTAGAAAGTGTAGAATCAAGGAAGAGGGAAGAAGTCCAATTCGGGACCAAACTGGACCGAGCGGACCACATGACCATGGTGTAGGTCCACTCCACAACCGACCAACCAAAGTAAGACAGGGGAAGGTGCGGACCTGGGGCGCATGACCTAGTCATGTGAGGACGATGTGGTGCTGCCTTGTCTGCCACTGCGGAGGTAGAGGACCAACACAGGAGGCAGAGGAATTGCACAGCGTCATGGCAGAGGAGTAAGGCGTGTGAGTCAAGATTGTTGGAGACAAATCACAAATTTGGGGCAAGTTTTCTTATTTCATTTGCCTTGCCACAACCATGGCAGGTTTGGGTACATATAGGGGTAGGTTGCTTACAAGCTAAGCATACTAGGCATATTCCAAAGTAGATGCTTAATAGATAAGATACTGACACAGCAGCCAAGTACTCCTAAGATAGAGATAAGCACTAGACTTATATGCTTTCATTCTCCCCCTAAGTCTTGTGTGGCGTCTTCTGGGGAATCTGAGCCATCCCAATCCGGGTGCGTAGCTCCATGAACTTGATCCGCCCAAGGGACTTAGTGAGGGAGTCCGCTAGCTAATCTTGGGTGTTGATGTAGCTTGCCTTGATGCTCCCATCATCCAAGAAACTCTAGATGAAGTGGTACTTGATGCTGATGTGCTTGCTGCACTCATGGAAGACGTGGCTCTTTGCCGCCTGTGCACCTCTGCCATTGAGATCACCAAGCAGCCGAGCCGGCCATAGACCTAGTCGAAGCGGTAGTCGGTAGTGCTCTATGCCACAACACCTAGATGAAGTGCTCTACACCACGACACCTCGGGTAGTGCAAGCCGTAGTCGGTAGTGCCCTCGATGTAGCGTAGGATCCTCTTGACTGCTTGTTGGTGCTCTGTCATCGGTAGCTGCATGAACTGACTGACGTAGCCCATGGCGAACGCCAAGTCCGGCCGTGTGTGGACGAGGTAGCGAAGGCAGCCCACAAGGCGTCCGTACTCCATGGCATCAACCTCCTTTGCCATGCACTCGCGGCTTAGCTTCAGCCTGTCCTCCATGGGAGTGTGGGCTGGGTTGTAGCCGGTGAGGCCACCCATCTCAACGATGCGCTTGGTGTAGGCGGTTTGGCGAAGTGAGATGCCGGAGTTGTCATAGTGGACCTCAATCCCTAGGTAGAAGGAGTGGAAGCCCAATTCGCTCATCTGGAACGTGGCCTTCATCTCCGCCTTGAACGCGTCCACCTCTTCTTTCTTATTGCCGGTGATCACCAAGTCATCGACGTAGATGCCCACTAGCAGGGCATTGCCTCCCTTGCCCCGTTGGTAGACAGCAACTTCATGAGGACTTTGCTGAAACCCCATTTTCTTGAGGGTAGAGTCCAGCTTGTTGTTCCATGCTCGTGGTGCCTACCGCAAGCTGTAGAGGGCCTTGCGCAGGCGAAGAACCTTGTTCTCCTTGCTGGGGATGATGAATCCCGGTGGCTGGCGGATGTAGACCTCCTCCTTCAAGTCACCGTTGAGGAAGACAGCCTTGACATCCATGTGGTGCACACGCTAGCCCTCCTGGGTAGCCAGCGTGAGGAGACGAATGGACTCCATCCGCGCAACGGGCATGATGGCATCGTCGAAGTCGACTCCCTCCTGCTGAACGAAGCTGCGTGCCACGTGGCGAGCCTTGTGCTTGATCACCGCCTGTCGGTGTTTTGACCCTCGAGGGGTTAACACCAACGAGTAATATTGTAATTGCGTGCTCCCTAATCCGGTGGGTGATGCAAGAAGGACACAATGATTTATCCTGGTTCGGGCAAAGAAGGCCCTACGTCCAGCGGGGGGAGGATAGTTCGTGTTATCTTGCACCAAAGTGCTAGTACAGGGGAAAATACAAGCAGATGTGAGGAGTGTGAGGTGAGGCTTTGGCGGTCGGACACCTAGCTCTCGACCTTACACGAGCTCACGGTGTCGTTCTGTGATCTAAAGCCTTAGCTATGCTCTAGATCCTCCTATTCGGTCCTGGTCCTCCTTTCTAACATCCTGGCGCCTCCTTTTATAGATGAAGGAGGGGCACAGGGGTACATTGATTCAAGTTCGCATGGCGGATGATGTATGACGTTGAGGCCGATCAAGTCGGTGCCGCTGTAGTGATGTACGTCGGTATGGGAGGCCCTGCAGCCGTCGTGTCAGGAGTTGTTGAAGTTCCGCTCGAGGGTTCATTGATGAAGTCGAGGGGCGATGGTCGAGGGTCTTGGCTGGAGTCGAGGGGGTCATGCCAAGGAGGTCGAACCTCACCGGATAAGGCCGAATCTCGGAAAATGTGGGAAACATGCTGGTTTATACGTCTCGAGGTGGTGCTGAACGTGGCACAGTGCTCGGTATGGTGCTACAGCGTAGTACGATCTGCAGAATTCCAGGGCATGGGTGGTAAAAGCAGATTTGACCGCCACGCCTGCAACTATTACCGTAACTGTGGCCATATGGTTAGGTGGGGGTAGGTAGATTGCATTAAATGCGCCCGGATTCATACGGGAGAATCGGTAGCCGAGGGGTGCACCGTCCTTGAGGACCGCCCATTCGCCCGAGCGAAGTTCCGTCCTCAAGGGCCGGCTCGTTCACCGGGCGGAGTTCCGTCTTCGAGGGCTGGCTCGTTTGCCGGGCGGAGTTCCATCCTCGAGGGGTCGCCCGAGTTGTAACCTCCCGTGTACAGTACCAGTCCGTTTGGTAGCCTCTCGAGTGCACAGTACCAGTTCGTTCTGTAGCCTCTCGAGCAGGCTTTGGCTTTAGGCCGTTGTTGTCCGTTCGTGGGTCAGCTCGATATGTCTTAGCCCGCGGGCCTTCGTACGTTAGCGTGGGAGGTTATTTGGAGGGTTAATGTTGTTGATTTTACGGGGTTTAGTTCGGTAAGCCAAGGGTTTGGGGTACCCATTTCCAGGGTATCGACAGTAGCCCCCGAGCCCCTGCGCAAGTGATGACACTCGGGGAGGGGGTCAGGAATTTGGAAATGGGACGTGATTCGGATTTCTTCATGGGGGGCGCATGAGCGACCCCCGCGGGGGTAGCCCCCGAGGCCTCATAGGAGTCGAAAGACTCCTGTGAGGGCTTTATTTATATTTAGTTAAAGGGTGCCCGTCCAGTCGGGTACAGGCCTGAACTAGAGTCGTAGCGCTTTATCGAGGGGAGCCCCCGAGCGATTTTTGACCCTCTTTCATCAAGGGGCGTTGGGCATAGGCGAGTCCCCGAGCCTTGTGCGGCTGGGGCGTTGCTGGCCTCGGCATTCTTCTCACGAGTCCTTTCGATCGGACGTGAGGCGAGAAGCATCGGACTACCCCCGATAGGGCGAGCCGCAATGTTCTCAGTGAGCTGGTAATGGGAAAATCCAAGTGAGAGCCCGTTCCTCGTTCGATAGAGGTCGGCAGGAGGCCCGGAGGCGGTCTCAATAAAGCAAAATGCAATGGTCCTACGGATACCGATTCCATTCAATAGGTCTCGGCGGCTCGATGCCTCCCTTCGAGGGGATTCCATAAAGTCCATAGCGTTTCACCTTGGATGCGTCCAAAGGGGTCTCGAGAGTTCGTTCTCGAGCAGGGCCTCGTGTTGGCTCCCCCTTGGTCACCCCTGACTCGAGTGCTCGAGGGCGGCTATCGAACCCTGTTCGTGGGGTCAGCCTTCGCTCCTTCGAGGCTTAGGGCCGGAGCCTAATTTTTTGGTGCTCAAGGGTGGCTGTTGAGCCCTCACTCGAGGACCGGCCTTCGCTCCCTTGAGACTTTGAGGTAGGGTCAGAGCCCGTTTTCTCCTCTCGTGGAAATCTTCGTCGGCGAGTAACCGTTCTTTTTTAGCGCTCAAGGGTGGCCATTGAGCCCTCACTCAAGGACCGGCCTTCGCTCCCTCGAGACTTCAAGGTGGGGCCAGAGCCCGTCCTTTTTCGGTGCTCAAGGGCGGCTGTTAAGCCCTCACTTCGAGGACCGGCCTTCGCTCCCACGAGACTTCGAGGTGGGGCCAGAGCCCGTTCTTTTTTGGTGCTCAAGGGCGGCCGTTAAGCCCTCACTCGAGGACCGGCCTTCG
>CM041632.1:31391713-31487218 GCA_023333625.1 Bothriochloa decipiens | reverse complement strand
CAAGGGCGGCCGTTAAGCCCTCACTCGAGGACCGGCCTTCGCTCCCTTGAGACTTTGAGGCGGGGCCAGAGCCCATTTTACCTTTCGTAGAAAACTCCGTTAGCGAGCGACGGTTCTTTTTTCTTACCGTTGGGCATGCCTTTTGAGGAGAAGGGCTTAGCGGTGCGATCGTGGCAGGCCCGAGAAACGGCTCTTTGCCAGAGGTGTGGTGCGCGCATCCGGTCGAGGATCAAGGGGAACGGTCAGGTAAACGCATTAATTGCGGGGAATTACCTTTTCCCTGCCGCCGGACTCCGCCCGTTGCTCTTCCCGAGTATAAAAACGGAGGGGGACAGGCGCTGTTCGCCCCTACTTTCGCCATTCTGCCGAGCTCCTGCTTTCCTGCGTGCGTGAGGATAAAAACTTAGAGCGAGAAGTCGCAATTGGGAACCTTCCTGGTCGACCGTCCGCCAAGGAGATTCGTGCTATTGTCGCCGCCGCTGCGCCCATCGAGCAGATCCGTGCTGCCGCTGCCGCCATGGTTCCCGTCCTCCAGCCCGCCGAGCCCTGGCGTCCATCGACCATGATGCGGCAAAAGCTGATCGAGCTGGTGAGGGAAGGACTTCTCCGCCCTGTCACCGATTCGAATCGGCCGGAGTGGATTGCGCCACCCAGGGACCACCAAGAGCCAAATCCGCCGGAGGGCTACGTGGTGAGCTTCCTCAAGTATCATGGGCATGGGTTTGGTGTGCCCCCGAGCGAGTTCATGCAGGGGTTGACGAACTTCTACGGCGTCGAGCTCCACCATTTCTCCCCCAACGCCATCTCCAACGCCACCATCTTTGCGGCCGTCTGCGAGGGCTACCTCGGGATGGTGCCACATTGGGAGTTATGGCTCCACCTCTACAAGGGGGAGTGGTTCACCTCCCGGGTGGCGCAAGGAGTAAGGCGAATCGTCAGGGCGGGGTGCCTCAACTTCGCGTTGAAGACTGGGAGGTCGGAGGAGCCACGCGAGTACATCCCCACCGGGTTGACGTCCAACCATTCCCAGTGGGACGAGCAGTGGTTCTACCTTCGCAACGACGGCGGCTACCTCCCGCCGTACACCAGGCGGCTTATCGCTGAGCGTCCATACAACTGGCCGCACGGTGTCGCGGGAGACCTTCAGCGTCGACTTCATCCCCTCGTTGTCGCGATGAGGACCCTTCGAGAGGCGGGCCTGATGGCGGGTGTGGTGGTCTCGGCCTTCCATAGTCGACGGGTACTCCCTCTGATGGAGCGCCCGCTGCGGATGGACGAGATGCGCCCCTCGGTGGCGCTCGAGGTTCTCAAGAGGTGCCGGATGCCCGGCGAGAAGCCATCCGCCACAGAAGTCATCGCGAGGGTGAAGGGGATGGTGGCTGGCTCGTTCAGGGTGGAAGATGTCAACCGCCTCCCTATGCGGCCAGAGGAGGGTTGCCTCGACATGGTGAGTATTCTGACCCGTGCCTTTCGCGTTTTCGTTCCCCCACCCTCTGTCTTGTTCCTGTGACTAAACGTCTTCGTGTAGGGGAGAATTGACTACCGAAGATCGAGGCCCCCGCTGAGGGAGGATGCTCCCGATCGTCAGGTAAGATGCTTCACCGCCCAGCAAGAGAAGTGAAGTAAGGACGAGGAGGAGAAGAAGAAAGCCAAGAAGCTCCGGGAGCGCGAAAGACTTGCGAAGCGTCGCGCTGAGCAGAGGCGCGACAGGCTCCTGGAGGAGGAGTCTCCCTCGTCCGAGGGAGATGAAGATGATGATGATGATGGCGATGACGTCGAGGGGGTGGAGGGGCGCCTCGACCGCATCTTGTTGGGTTCCTCCCAAGCTGACCGCCCCTTCATGCAGGAGGAGGTGGCAGAGCAGCGCGCCCCCCAGCCGGTGGCGTCGGCCTCGGAGCGCCGGCATGGAAAAAGGGGGGCCGAGGCCTCGCCTCGAGGGGGTTTACCCCCCTCGTGTCATACTCGAGGCGGGACCCCACCCACTTCGATCCGAGAAACCCAGTCCCGGTCGTCGGCGCGGGCGGAGCAGAGCCGTGCCCAGGAGGCTCCGTCGAGGCAGGGAGGCGCGGCAACCCCACCGACGGCCCCGAGCAGCCTCAGCCTCGGGAAGAGCTCGGCCTCGGGAGGGGTCTCAAAATCTATTGGCGGTTCGAGGGGGACTCAAAAGGCCTCTATCCCCTTCGGGTAAGTGTCGTTGTTTCACTTTCTTTTCATTGCGTCTTGCTTGTGCCGTTTAATAGAATTTTTGCCGTTCTGCTTCCTATCCAGGCCCAAACTCCAGATCGAGGAGGCGTCTCTCGCTCCGGCTAAGCGGCTCAAGATGGATGCAGCCGCGAAGATGGAGGCCCCGGTCACAGGTGCGACGTCGAGGCCCTTGGCTCCGTGGGAAGCCAAGTGGTTTTCCTCAGCCCTCAGTGCTATGGCGTACGGTAGGCTGACGGGTTCCACTCTTGCTGCAGGGTCGAGCATCTCGGGGGCCACGGTGGGCGGCGACTACGAGCCGGGGAGGACGCATGAGGGAGGAAGCGCCTCCTTGACATCATCGCCTGCGGCCCTCGAGCTCGGCCTGGCACCAGGGGGTGGTGCCCCGACGCCGGGAGCTTCCACTCCTGGCGGGCAGGAGGCCTCGATCCCCGCACCCAAGGCGGGAGCCCCTGAGGGCCACGAGCCAAGAGAGGAGGTAGTCATCGTGGACCTCGAGGGTGAGGAGGCCACGGCCCTTCCTCCCTCGACGGGAGAGCAGAGGCCCTGGCCGACGGGGCTACGCGAGCTCGAGGCCCGGAGGGAGCAAGAGCAGGGGGCCCTGCAAGAAGCAGAGCTGCCACGGCCGCAGCAGGAGGGGGAGAAGGAGCCGTTGGAGCGGCAGGAGGAGGTGGAAACTGGGGGCCAGCCCCAGCATCAGCAGGCGCAGCAGACGCTGCCGGGGGATACGACGTCGCTGGACCCGCCGGCGCAGCAGCCGCCCGAGACGTCGGAGGCGGAGGCGACTTCCAGACTGCCCAAACAATGGGTGTTCATGATTACCTTGGATGAGCTACTGACCGAAGGAGAAATGGCGTCGAAGGCGTCGATGGTCCCTCGGCTGTCGGGGGCGCAACTGGAGGAGGCCTCGGTATCGAACCTGGCGGAAGACGCGTCGACGATGGTCCTGCCGGCGCCACAAGTCATGGCGTTGGTGGAAGCGACGGCTTCGACGCCCCCGCTACCTCCGAAGGCGCCAGAAGCAGCGTCGGGTCAGCCGCCGCAACCGTCGACGGAGCAGCCAGAGAAGACAGCGGCTTCTGGCGTGCTGAGGAGGTCGACGTCCGACCCCGGGTTGAGGGATGCCCGCGCCGTGTCAGAGTTCCACACTCTGGCGGAGTTGGCCGTGAGTTACGGCGTCCCGCGCGATGTGGTGGACGAGGTCGAGTCCTTTTCGCGAGCCAAGGTCAAGACGGTCCTTCTGCATTGGGGCAAGGAGCGCATCGTACTCTGGGAACTCGGCGACTCCAGCGCTCCGGGGATTGAGATGAACGACCCGGCGGAGGTCAAGTGCTGGGAGGAGGCCGAGCGGTCCCAGGCATGGCTGCGACACTTGTTGAATCTGGGCGTCGAGCTCGCCGAAGGCCTCGACCAGAACCTCGCGGTGAGTCACTATGTAGGTCATATGCCATTTTTTAAGTTCTTTCATATGAAATGCCTCAACCCTCGACTTCTTGTCCCCAGGAGGCACGGAGGCGTTCCTACTCCAAGTCATACTTCCTCCATGAAATGCACAATAGCTGGGAGGAAGTGCTTTGCCAACTCGAAGCCGGCGGCTCTACGCAGGGCAGGGTGGCCGAGATCGAGGAGGAGCTAAAGCAGACCAGGGAGGAGGCCGCCCAAGCCAAAGAGGAGGCCGCCCGGGCGAAGGAGGACTCCGAGGCCGCTCGAGGGGAAAATGCCCACTTCAAGGAGGAGCTCAAGCGTGCCAAGGAGGAGGCTGACACGGCCAAGGCCAAAGCGGAGAGGGCCAGGGGCGAGAGCATCCGAGCCCAGGAGCGCGTCGAGCTACTCGTGGGGAGGCTCAAAGCTCCATGGAGCGCATCCGCTCGCTCGAGGCCGATTTTGCTGAAGTCTCTGTGGCACGCAACGCCCTCTCCGCAACGCAACCGAGCCGCTAGCCTGGAAACCCAGCTCAGGGCAATGAAGGCTACCCTCCAGGAGAAGGAGCAGGCCATCATCCTGGCTGGTGGTGCCCTCGAGACCCTCCACTGCAAGAAAACAGAGGTGACCCGAGCCTTCAAGGAGGCCCAGCGGGAGCGGGACGAGGCTCGGGGGGAGCACGATGCCGTGCTAGGGGATCGCGACGCCCTCGAGACTCGCTGTGCTGGTGAGTTCCTTAAAGGATTTTTGATCTTTTTTCTTCCCGTATGGTTTGTCTAATTCTTGCTTTGTGTTTTAGGCCTCGAGTCTGAGCTGCTTGCTACCCAAACCGCCGCCAAGGCGCTACAGGAGAGCCTCACGGTGGAGGGGGTGCTTCTTGGCTGTCTTCGGGTTGCCCTCGACGGGCTCTGCGCCTCCTGGGAGGTCGGGCCTGTCGAGGGTACTGAAGAAGACATCCCGGGTGCCGGGCTCGTCGACCGGATCTATTACCTGGACGCCACCCTTCGAGATTGCGTGCGGGAGGTGCTTCACACCGGTGTGAAGCGGGCGCTTGCAGTAGTCTCTTCCGGCTTCATCTTTGACATGAACGTCGTGGCCCAAGGCTTCATTCTCGATATCTCGAAGACCGACGCCGAGAATGAGGAGCGATGCCGAGGGCTCATCAATGACGCCGAGAGGCCGGGGGGCGCGCTGGCTAAGCTGTTCGAGGATGAAGTCCTCCCCCCTGCAGATGGAGGGTACCGCATCGAGGAGGGCGGCGACGGAGCGGGCCTGTAGGGCAAGGCTGGGCAAAGGTGCCCATGTAATGAATTAGTTTTTTGTAACTTATATTCAATGTGGCTTCGAAAAGCCCTTTTTTGAACATTATCGTAATGCAGATAGTCGTTTTACTTTCGAGCCTTCTCTGCTTTCTTTCTACCTGGACTTTGCTTTTTTGACTGAGTTTTTGACGCATGCTCGTATCCCTCGAGGGGGAGCGAGTTTAGGTACCATAGCCCAGAGGCGTAGGAGAGCTCTGGCTCGACAGCCCTTGACCCCTAGGGAGTTTGAGGCATTTTCTACTTAGTCCCAAAGTGTATCAAGGCGTGAGAAAGAAGAGGCACCCGAGTTTTGATCGCCTGACTTTCGCTTTTCAACTAAGTGTTCGACGCAGGCTCGTATCCCTCGAGGGGGAAGCGAGTGGAGGTACCGTAGCCCGGAGGCGTAGGAGAGCTCTGGCTCAACAGCCCTCGACCCCTAGGGAGTTTGAGGCATTTTCAACATAGTTGTGTAGCGAAAGGGAGGCGTGTGAAAAAAAAGTCGTTCGTATTTTTAGGAACTTAGGGGGTCCCCCCGTTAGCCCCCGAGGGAGGCTCGACTCTGGGGAGACAGGGTCGAGGCTACCTCTTGCATGTACAATAACAAGTTTGAACTTATAATTGAAAGTACTCCTTATATTTGTCATGCGGAAACGATGTAGAAACATGCGAGAATGTACAAGGGCACTGGTGCTTTAAGGGTAGAAACGACGTAGCTGTTCGATGTTCCATGCGTTGGTGAGGATTTCGCCTTTGTCGTTAGCGAGCTTGTACGTCCTGGGCTTTAGCACCTCGGCTACGGTGTATGGGCCTTCCCATGGCAGGGTCAGCTTGTGACGTCCCTTGTTGCTCTGTCGTCGACGTAGGATGAGGTCTCCAACCTGGAAGTCTCTCGGGCGCACGTGCTTGTCGTGGTAGCGTCGAAGTTTTTGCTGATACCTCGCGGAGTGAATTAGCGCCATGTCTTGAGCCTCCTCGAGCTGGTCGACGGCTTTTGCGAGGGTTTCTTCGTTACTTTGCTCGTTGTACGCCTTTAGTCGAGGGGATCCATACTCGAGGTCAGTGGGGAGGACGGCCTCGGACCCATAGACCAAGAAGAATGGGGTGAAGCCCGTGGCTCGACTAGGTGTTGTCCTTAAGCTCCATAGGACCGAAGGCAGCTCCGCGGCCCATTTTTTTCCGTGCTTGCTGAGGCGGTTGAGGATCCTTGGCTTGAGGCCCTGCAAAATCATGCCATTGGCGCGCTCGACCTGGCCGTTAGTTCGAGGATGTGCAACCGCGGACCAGTTCACATGGATGTCATGGCGATCGCAGAAATCCAAGAATTTCTTACCGGTGAACTGTGTGCCGTTGTCAGTGATGATGACGTTCGGGACCCCGAAGCGATGGATGATGTCGGTGAAGAACTCCACCGCCCGTTCGAAGTGGATGTTGCTGATAGGCCTGGCCTCGATCCACTTGGTAAACTTGTCAATGGCAACGAGCACGTGCGTGTACCCTTTGATTGTCCTTTTGAGAGGCCCCACAAGATCGAGCCCTGAGACCATGAACGGCCAGGTGATGGGGATCATTTGTAGGGCATGAGCTAGGAGGTGCGTCTGCTTGGCATAAAATTGACACCCTTTGCACGAGCGGACAAGGTTTGTGGCGTCAAAAACGGCGGTCGGCCAGTAGAAACCCTGTCGGAAGGCATTGCCTATGAGGGTCCTTGGTGCTACGTGATGGCCGCAGGCCCTCGAGTGTATGTCCTCGAGGAGCCTCCTGCCTTCCTCGATGGTAATGCAGCGCTGAAGAATGCCTGAGGGGCTTCGCCTGTAGAGTTCCTTGCTGTCACCGTATATGACGTAAGACTTGGCCTGTCGCGCGATCCATCGAGCTTCAGTCCGGTGCTCCGAAAGCTCTCCCCGAATGAGGCAGTCAAGTAAAGGGGCTCGCCAATCTGGTGGCGGGTTCGACGGAGGAGGGGTCTCCTAGATCTCCATAACCTAGGCCCCGGTCGAGGGGGCCTCGGTCGAGGTCGTGGGGTGGAGCTTTGAGGGCGTAGTGCAAGCCCCCGAGCCCAAATCGATGGAGGGCTCGAAGAGATCCCTCGAGAACACGTCCGAAGGGACTGTACCTCGAGTCGATGTGATTTTTGCGAGCTCATCCGTGGCTTCGTTGTATCGTCGAGCGATATGACTAAGCTCGAGGCCGTGGAACTTGTCTTCCAACTTGCGCACTTCATTGTAGTATGCTTCCATCTTAGCGTCATGGTAGCTCGAGGTCTTCATCACTTGGTCGATGATTAGCTGCGAGTCGCCTCGAATGTCAAGGCATCGGACCCCGAGTTCAAGGGCGATTCGTAATCCAGCGACAAGTGCTTCGTACTCCGTGACGTTGTTAGAAGCGGCAAAGTGAATGCGAATGACGTAGCGCATGTGGACTCCGAGGGGTGAAATGAAGAGCAAGCCCGCGCCTGCTCCTGTCTTCATGAGCGACCCGTCAAAGTACATTGTCCACAGCTCGGCTTGGATCTGGGCTGGCGGCAACTGAGTGTCGGTCCACTTGGTGATGAAATCCGCCAGCACTTGAGACTTGATGGATTTCCGCGGTGCGTAGGTGATGGTCTCGCCCATGAGCTCGGCCAACCACTTAGCGATCCTTCCAGCGGCTTCCCGGCTATGGATGATCTCCCCCAAGGGGAACAAAGATACCACAGTAACTGGGTGGCTGAGGAAGTAGTGCTGGAGCTTGCGACGCATAAGAACGATGGCGTAGAGCAGCTTCTGCACCTGTGGGTAGCGGATTTTCATTTCTGAAAGCACTTCGCTGACGAAGTAAACCGGCCGTTGGACGGGCAAAGCACGCCCTTCCTCTTGCCTCTCCACCACTATGGCCGCGCTGACCACCTAAGTGGTTGCGGCGATATAGAGGAGGAGGGGCTCTGGTGGTTCAGTCGACAGCGCTGGTCGAGGAGGGACGAGAATCGAAGTGGATGTCAGCTTGGCTTTGAGTTCGTTGAGGGCCTCCTCGGCCTCCGCGGTCCACGTGAATCACTCGGATTTTTTCAAGAGGCGGTACAGAGGCATGGCCTTCTCTCCCAAATGTGAGATGAAGCGGCTGAGGGCCGCGAGACAGCTCGCGACCCTCTGCATGCCCTTGAGATCCCGAATCGGCCCCATTCGCATGATGGCCGCCACCTTCTCGGGGTTGGCCTCGATCCCGCGCTGGGAGATGATGTACCCAAGGAGCATGCCCCGAGGCACTCCAAAGACACATTTCTCGGGGATGAGTCTTATGTTTTTGGCTCGAAGGCACCCGAACACAATTTTGAGGTCTCGGATGAGGTTGTCCGCTCTTTTGGACTTGACCACGATGTCATCGACATAGGCCTCGACCGTGTCACCTATGTGTTTGCCAAAGACGTGGAGCATGCACCGCTGATACGTCGCCTCGGTGTTTCGAAGGCCGAAGGGCATGGTGACGTAGCCGTACATGCCAAAAGGTGTGATGAAGGAAGTCACGAGCTGGTCGAACTCTTTCATCTTGATTTGGTGGTAGCCAAAATAAGCATCGAGGAACAAGAGGGTTTCACATCCCGCGGTAGAGTCAACAATCTGATCAATGCGTGGTAAAGGAAATAGAACTTTGGGACATGCTTTGTTTAAACTAGTGTAGTCAATACACATCCGCATCTTTCCACTCTTTTTCCTAACTAACACGGGATTAGCTAACCATTCGGGATGATGGACCTCCTTGATGAATCCAGCTGCCAAGAGCTTGTGTATCTCCTCGCCGATGATCCTGCGCTTCTCCTCGTCGAAGCGGCGCAGGCGTTGTTTCACCGGTCTGGACCCGGCCCGGATCTCCAAGATGTGCTCGGTGACTTCCCTCGGTATGCCCGGCATATCCGAAGGACTCCAGGCGAACATATCGGCGTTCGCGCGGAGAAAGTCGACGAGCACGGCTTCCTATTTGTCCTCGAGGTCAGCGCTAATCGTTAGCACCTTCTCACAGGGGCATCTCGGGTCGAGGGGGACTTTCTTGGTGTCTTATGCTGGCTCAAAGTTGCCAGCGTGTCGCTTGGGGTCTCGCACCTCGTCGGCGAGGTGCTCGAGGGTCACGGCTATCATGGCATTTTGCTCGACGGCCTCTCCATACTCGACGCATTCGACATTGCAGTCGTATGAGTGCTCGTAGGAGGAGGCGACGGTGATGACACCCTTGGGTCCTGGCATCTTGAGCTTGAGGTAGGTGTAGTTCGGGATCGCCATGAACTGCGCGTAGCCCGGTCGGCCGATGATGGCGTGATACGTTCCGTGAAACCCGACCACCTCGAAGGTGAGGGTCTCTTTCCTGAAGTTGGCAGGGGTGCCAAAACAGACAGGAAGGTCGATATGGCCGACGGGGAAAGCCTTCTTCCTTAGCACGACGCCCGCCATGGAACCCCCCGGCGCTGGGTCGGAGTTGGTACCTCCTGACTCCCAGGAGGTCAAGGGTCTCGAGGTAGATGACGTTCAGGCTACTGCTGCTGTCCATGAGGACCTTCGAGAGGTGGGTGTTGATGATGACTGGGTCGACGACGAGTGGATAGGCCCCGGGGTGGGGGACTCGATCCGGATGGTCATCGCGGTCAAACGTGATGGGTGCATCAGACCAGTCGAGGTAGTGGGGTGCCGCGACTTGGGCGGAGAAGACCTCTCGACGCTCGCATTTGCGCTGTCGAGGCGTGAGCTGAGTCGAGGGGCCCCCGTAGATCATGTAGCAGTCATAGACTTCGGGGAATTTTCCGTCTTCCCCGTTGTCTCCCTCACCGCCGCCTTGGTCTTTCTTATCGTCACCTTTCTTCATGCCCACCTGCTCGAAGTGCTTTCGAAGCATGCGGCAGTCCTTAAGCTTGTGCTTCGCCCCATCCTTGTGATAAGGGCAGGGCTCCTCGAGCATCTTGTCGAAGATGGCGCCCTCAGGGGGCCTCGAGGTCTTTTGCGTTTGGTTGCTGCGACGAGATCATCTTCTGCAGCCTCGCGCTTGCCTTGCTGGTTCTTCTTCTTCTTGTTGTTTCTCTTCGGCCCTTTGCTCGAGCCTCCGGCATTGTCGGCTATCGGTGTTTTTCTCTTGTCCTTCCCGTCACTGAAAAAGGCGCCGATGGCCTCTTCGCCGGCCGCATAGTTGGCGACCACAGCCATGAGCTCGTCGGCGGTGTCGGGGCAATTACGCCCTAACTCACGAACTAGGTCCTTGCAGGTTGTACCCGCAACAAATGCTAGAATGACATCGAGATCGGAGATGTGGGGTAGTTCGGTGCGGAGCTTGGAGAATCATCGAGCAAAGTCACGGAGAGACTCCCCTGGTTTCTGCTTGTAGTTGCACAGTTCCCAGGAGTTCTCGGGACGCACGTAGGTACCTTTGAAGTTCCCCTCGAAGATCCGGACAAGGTTGATCCAGCCGCGAATCTGGTCAGGGGGAAGCTCCTCGAGCCACCTACGCGCGGTATCGGACAGGAACAGGGGAAGGTGACGTATGATGGCGTGATCGTCACGCGCCCCACCCGCTTGACAAGCCAACCGAAAGTCAACTAGCCAGAGCTCGAGATTGGTTTCGCCGTTGTACTTGACGATGCTCGTGGGGGTCGAAACTTGTCGGGCAGCTCGGCACAGCGGATCTTCCTGCTGAAGACTCGGGGACCCGGTGGCTCCGGGGCCTGTCGGTCTTCGTCGCTGTCGTAACGCCCTCCATGATGAGCGCTGTACCCTCGATCCTCGGCATCCCCGTGCTTGCGTCTGCGGTTCTCGACAATGTCGAGGCGCGCATCACAGGGAGCGCGGTCGTTGTTGATACGTTCTCGGGCCGGCTTCCTGTTCTGTCGGGGGGCCACCCCCTGGTCGACCGAGCCCTCCCTTCCGGGCTGGGAGGGCTCGACCTGAGGTTCGGAGGCAGCCCCTCGACGCCTCGAGGCTGAGGTCTTGGCTTGCTGGACAGCAGCAACTTGGAGGAGATCCTCGACCTCGCGCTGTATCCACATAGCTTGTGAGTTGGATGGCGTGGGCATATTGCGAAGGAGCATAGCCACCGCAACAATGTTCTGGCTTGCTCGGGGATAAGGGTTGGCAGGTTGCTCGGGCACTCCTGCCTCGATGATCTGCCGGTTGACTTCTCGGGCCTTGGCTCGGGCTCTACCACTGGGCGGTCGCCGCTCTTGCTCGAGGGTCAGCTCGAGTAGGCGCAAGCGTTCCTGCTCGTCGATGAGCTTCGCCTGCAACTCCCAAATCTGTGCCAGCTGTGCGTCCTGCTCGCCAGGACGAGGGCACGCTTCTTGGGGTCCATCTGGTTGTTGGTCCTCTGCTCTGGGGGGAGCGTCTCCTGCCACAGCGATAGCTGTCGCGGCCACCGGATCGATGGTTTCCTGATCGGAGTCAACACCACCATCGATGTGGAGGCACTTGCGGGTAGGATCCCAATGATCAGAGTCAGAGTCAGGGTCGCCGCAGTAGAAGACGGGGAATTTCCCCCGCGCCTCTTCCTGCAGCTACCATCGGAGCGTGCCGACGGTGTACCTCCGGGGGCCGGGCGCTCTCGCAAAGGACAAACCCTCGGAGGCTGGTGTGACAGTTCCCACGTCCATCATTGCACAGAGAAGGGCGCCTGGGCGGTCCTCCAAAGTGCTCATGTTGGGGTGGGTCGCTGTCGTGATCGTCGTCGGGGAATTGTTGAAGTTGAATGAAGGCCACCATCGACGCTCGAATAGCTCATGCGGGAGCAGGCTCGATCGAGCGGGGTCTTCGTCGTGCTTCCTCGACGAGCGCACGTGCCTCCTTCTGCATGTGGAAGCATGGTGATAGGACTAGCGAGCGGCCGCCCATGAGCGTGGGGGCGTACCGTGACCTCCGTTCGGGTCACTGATTGAGAGCAGGGTCATGTCGTAGCCCTGGCCAAGGGTCATGAACTCCAGGCTCCCAAACCAGATCACCGTAGCATGCGGAAGTGGTGAAACGAAGTCGCCCATCTGGAAAAATGGCGGGAAATCATTAGTGACACGCGGCTCCCCTACCTGGCGCGCCAACTGTTGGTGTTTTGACCCTCGAGGGGTTAACACCAACGAGTAATATTGTAATTGTGTGCTCCCTAATCCGGTGGGTGATGGAAGTAGGACACAATGATTTATCCTGGTTCGGGCAAAGAAGGCCCTACGTCCAGCGGGGGGAGGATAGTTCATGTTATCTTGCACCGAAGTGCTAGTACAGGGGAAAATACAAGCAGATGTGAGGAGTGTGAGGTGGGGCTTTGGCGGTCGGACGCCTAGCTCTCGACCTTACACAAGCTCATGGTGTCGTTCTGTGATCTAAAGCCTTAGCTATGCTCTAGATCCTCCTGTTCGGTCCCGGTCCTCCTTTCTAACATCCTGGCGCCTCCTTTTATAGATGAAGGAGGGGCACAGGGGTACATGTGATTCGAGTTCGCATGGCGGATGATGTATGATGTTGAGGCCGATCATGTCGGTGCCGCTGTAGTGATGTATGTCGGTATGGGAGGCCCTGCAGCCATTGCGTCGGGAGTTGTTGAAGTTCCGCTCGAGGGTTCATTGATGAAGTCGAGGGGTGACGGTCGAGGGTCTTGGCTGGAGTCGAGGGGGTCGTGCCGAGGAGGTCGAACCTCACCGGATAAGGCCGAATCTCGGAAAATGTGGGAAACGTGCTGGTTTATACGTCTCAAGGTGGTGCTGGACGTGGCACAGTGCTCGGTATGGCGCTACAGCGTAGTACGATCCGCAGAATTCTGGGGCATGGGCGGTAAAAGCAGATTTGACCGCCACGCCTGCAACTATTACCGTAACTGTGGCCATATGGTTAGGCGGGGGTAGGTAGATTGCATTAAATGCGCCCGGATTCATACGGGAGAATCGATAGCCAAGGGGTGCACCGTCCTCGAGGACCGCCCATTCGCCTGGGCGAAGTTCCGTCCTCGAGGGCCGGCTCGTTCGCCGGGTGGAGTTCCGTCTTCGAGGGCCGGCTCGTTCACCGGGTGGAGTTCCGTCCTCGAGGGGTCGCCCGAGTTGTAACCTCTCGTGTACAGTACCAGTCCGTTCGGTAGCCTCTCGAGTGCACAGTACCAGTCCATTCTATAGCCTCTCGAGCAGGCTTTGGCTTTGGGCCGTTGTTGTTCGTTCGTGGGTTGGCTCGATATGTCTTAGCCCGCGGGCCTTCGTACGTTAGCACGGGAGGTTATTTGGAGGGTTAATGTTGCTGATTTTACGAGGTTTAGTTCGGTAAGCCAAGGGTTTGGTGTACCCGTTTCGAGGGTATCGACACCGCCCCAGCTTCATCTTTCTTGAGCTTGTACACCCACTTAAGTGTGATGGCGTGGTGGCCGGCAGGGAGATCCACCAGCTCCCATGTCCGATTCCACTCGATGGCGTCCATCTCCTGCTGCATCGCGACGCGCCATGCCATGTCTCTCTCTGCCTCAGCGAAGGAGCGAGGCTCACCATCCTCGTGTGCAAGGTGCAGCTCTGCCTCGAAGTCGTGTACCACGAACCTAGGGATAGGCTAGTTGCTAAGGATGTTGCCCATGGTGCAGTAGTGTAGAGGCTTGTCGTCGTGGTAGGCGTCGCCGCGATCCTCATCGTCAGACAGCGGAGTGGCGAACTCCACCGAACGCTAATGGGCCAAAGCTGTTGGCACCAATCCTGGACTTGTCGTCATCGGTGTAAGAGAGTGGGGAGCTGGTGGTGGTAAGCGTGGTGTAGCCAGCGAAGGAGAGAGTGGTGTAGGCGGTGGAAGTGGACTCGCTGGTGGCAGAGGCAGTGGAGGACTTGCCGAAGCTGATGGTGAGCTAGGTGCCGAGGAGGACAAGCTCGGTGAACATGAGCTGCTAGCTCCCCCAGCTCCCTCGAAGCGGATGTAGTCGATGACAAAGCCGCTCAGGGTTGAAGCCGAGCCATCGTCCACTACCTTGTCCCAGGTCCAACCTCGTCCTTCATCGAACACGACGTCCCAGGAGATGTGGACGCGCTGTGTCACAGTGTTGAGGATGCGGTAGGCCTTGGCGCCCTCCGCGTAGCCAATGAACACTCCAAGAGTACTCCGGTCATCGAGCTTGCCGACGTGAGTGAGCTCCTTGGCGAATGCCAGACAACCGAAGACGCGAAGGTGGCACACCAACGGCTTGCGCCCATGCCAGGCCTCGTACGGTGTCTTGCCGTCAAGTGCCTTTGTGGGCGAGTGATTAAGGAGATGGACGGTAGTCATCACTGCCTCTCCCAGTAGATCACTGGCATCCCTCGCTACTTGAGGAGGGCACGGGCGGTGGCGACCACCGTTTGATTGTGGCACTCGATGATGTTGTTCTGCTGCTGTGTGTACAACGCAGAAAAGTGGCGCTGAATCCCCTTGTCGGCGCAGTACTCTATGAACTCGGCCACCGTGAACTCGCCGCCATAGTTCGTGCGCAGCACCCAAAGCTTATGGCCGCACTCCTTCTCCACAACACTTGATGGTGCTTGATGTCATCAATGGAGTTGTCGCCGAACAGCACCAGCCGCTGCATCATGGTGGTGAGGCTGAGCACGAAGTCATCGACGTCCTCGCCTGGTTTGAAAGCCAGGTCCTCCCACTCCCTGCGCAGCCTCTGCAGTGTGCCTCGGTAGGCGTGGTCACTGTCGATGCATGCCGCGGCGATGGACTCCCAGGCGTCCTTGGCAGTGCGCTTGTTCGCGATGGAGGACTTCAACTCCGGTGGGACCGAAGCGATGATGGCCTCTACACCCCGCCGATCGTCGACAAGAGAAGCTTCGTCGTACTGAACCACCTCCCACATGTACTGTGCCTCCATCTTGACCTTCATCACCTAGGACTACTCGGCGTAGTTGGTCTTGGTGAGCATGGGCCAGTCACTGCCAATATCGGAGTCCTTGACGATGCGCTGGTGAAAGGCAGAGAGCCTGTCTGCGGTGACCTCGACACCGGTCTGGGGAAGGGGAGGCGCGCCACCAGTGAGGGTTGCCGCCAGTGTCCCGTCTGCTGCAGTCTTGATCGCTGTCCCGGTCGTCCTCAAGTCCGCCACGGCCGTCGAAGCCGCATCCGCCGCGGTTGCGTGCGTGGAAGTCCCGCATGCACCGCTCTTGCTCAGCCTGCTCCCGTCGCTGCTGGGCCTCCAGCTCACGGTCGATGCGAGGATCTCACCATGGATTAGGTCCGAGGTCTTCCTCCTGCCGAGCAGCTTCCAGCCGCAGGCGCTGAATCTCCAGGACCCGCTTTGCACGGGGATTGCGAGGCGGCCTGGGTCCTATAGCCCTGTCATGGTTGCCCAGGCCATCGGGCTCGAAGTCACGGTTCCCAGCACCACGAGGCTCACAGTAGTCGTCAAAGCCGCCTGCTCTATGTCCGTCGAGGTGGAACTCGCGGTCTTGCTGGCCCAAGTCGCGCGTGCACCACTGCTCGTCGTCCGGGTCCACGTCGCGAGCGGGTCCATGTCTGAGTCACGCCGCCCGCAGGTCAGCGTCGGTGTCCGAGTCAAGGACTTCCATGTTGGCTCCACGTCTGTTTCTTGTGGCCCCGCGTGGTTCCGCGTCGAAGCCACGGTTGCCCACGTCTCCCACGCGGTGCACAGCAGCCCGTGCCCGCTCGGCCTCGTGCGATGGCACGGTCGCCCACACGGACGCCTCATCCTCGTCCGCGTCCATCTCCTGCTCCTTCGCGCGAAGGGCCATAGCAGCCTCCACAGTCGCATGAGCTGCAGCCGCTGCCTGGCGCGCCGTCTTGGCCGCCCGCACGTTCCGCAGCTCTGCCTCCGCGACAAGCGCCGCGTGAGCCGTCGCGTCCACATCCGCCTGCGCGAGTGCCTGTGCTCCATCCATGAGCTGCTGGGCGTGCTCCGTGGCCTGCCAGTGCCGCCCTGCTGAAGTTACAGATTCGACAGAAGAGTGGGAAGAGGGGGAACGGGAGTGAAGGCTGGGGGATCTGAGATACTGATGAAATAGCCAACTACTCCTAAAATAGAGATAAGCACTAGACTGATATGCTTTCATTCTCCCGCTAAGTCTTGTGTGGCGTCTTCTGGGGGATTTGAGCCATCCCAATCCGGGTGCACAGCTCCACGAACTTGATCCACCCAAGGGATTTAGTGAGGAAGTCTGCTAGCTGATCCTGGGTGTTGATGTAGCTTGCCTTGATGCTCCCATGGTCCAAGCAACTCCGGATGTAGTGGTACTTGATGCGGATATGCTTGCTGCGTTCATGGAAGATGGGGTTCTTCGCCAAGGCCAAGGCTGACTTGCTGTCCACCCTAAGCTAAACTGCTTGTGCACCTCTGCCATTGAGATCATCAAGCAGCGGAGCCAGCCATAGAGCTAGAGTCAAAGCAGTAGTAGCAGCGATGTACTCCACCTCATAGCTGGATAGGGCCACCACCTGCTACTTCACTGACTGCCAGCTTATCAGGCACTTGCCAAGGAAGAAGAGTGTCCCAGTAGTGTTCTTGTTGTTGTCAATGTCACCGACGAGGTTGCTGTCGCTGTACCCGATGAAGTGCTCGATGCCACGACACCTCGGGTAGTGCAAGCCATAGTCGGTGGTGCCCTCGACGTAGCGTAGAATCCTCTTGGTAGCCAACTAATGCTCCGTTGTCGGTCGCTGCATGAACTGACTGACGTAGCCCACGGCGAACGCCAAGTCTGGCCGTGTGTGCATGAGGTAACAGAGGCTGCCCACAAGGCATCGGTACTCCGAGGCATCAACCTCCTTCGTCGTGCTGTCGGGGCTCAGGTTCAGCCTATCCTCCATGGGAGTATGGGCTCGGTTGCAGCCGGTGAGGCCACCCATCTAAACAATGCGCTTGGCGTAGGTGGTCTGACGAAGATTGATGTCAGAGTCATCTTGGTGGACCTTAATCCCCAGCTAGAAGGAGAGGAAGCCCAAGTCGCTCATCTGGAAGGTGGCCTTCATCTCCTCCTTGAACGCTTCCACCTCTTCTTCCTTGTTGTCGGTGATCACCAAGTCACCGACGTAGACGCCCACCAACAGGGCATGGCCTCCCTTGCCCCACCGGTAGACAGCAGCTTTGTGAGGGCTTTGCTGAAACCCCATCTTCTTGAGGGTGGAGTCCAACTTGTCGTTCCTTGCTCGTGGTGCCTGTCGCAAGCCGTAGAGGGCCTTGCACAGGTGGAGAATATTGTTCTCCTTGCCAGGGATGACGAATCCCGGTAGCTGGCGGACGTAGACCTCCTCCTTCCAGTCACCGTTGAGGAAGACAGCCTTGATGTCCATGTGGTGCACATGCCAGCCCTCCTGGGTAGCCAGCATGTTTAGATGAATGGACTCGGGCCTTATGCTTGATAACCGCCCCAGCTTCATCTTTCTTGAGCTTGTACACCCACTTAAATGTGTTGGCGTGGTGGCCGGCAGGGAGATCTGCCAGCTCCCATGTCCGGTTTTGCTCGACAGCATCCATCTTCTACCCCATCATGGCGCACCATGCCGCGTCTCCCTCCACCTCAGCGAAGGAGCGAGGCTCACCATCTTCATGTGCCAAGTGCATCTCTACCTCGAAGTAGTGTACCGTGAACCCGGGTATAGGCTGGTTGCCGAGGATGTTGTCCGTGGTGCGGTAGCGTTGAGGCTCATCATCATGGTAGGTGTCGACGCAGTCCTCATCGTTGGACATCAGAGTGGCGATCTCCACCGAACACTGACGCGCCAAAGCAGTTGGTGCCGATCGTGGATATGTCGACGCCGGTGCAGGTGAGTGGGGAGCCAGTGGTGGTGAGCGTCGCATAGCCGGCGGAGGTGAGCGTGTCGTAGCCGGTGGAGGTGGACTCACTCGTGGTAGAGGCGGTGGAGGACTCACCGAAGCTGATGGTGAGCCGGGTGCTGAAGAAGACGAGCTCGGTGAAGATGAACTGCAAGCTCCCCCGGCTCTCTCGAAGTGGACGTAGTCGACGATGAAGTCCCTGAGGGTCAAAGCTGAGCCTTCGTCCACCGCCTTGTCGAAGGCGACCTCGCCCTTCATCAAACACGACATCCTAGGAGATGCGAACACGCTGTGTCGCAGGGTCAAGGATGCGGTAGGCCTTGGCGCCCTCCGCATAGCCGATGAACACTCTAGGAGTGCTCCGGTCGTCAAGCTTGCTGATGTGAGTGAGCTCCTTGGCGAACGCCAAACAACCGAAGATGCGGAGGTGGCTCACCACCGGCTTGCGCTCGAGCCAAGCCTCGTACGGCATCTTGCCATCAAGTGCCTTGGTGGGCGAGCGGTTGAGGAGATGGACAGCAGTCATCACTGCCTCCCCCCAGTAGATCGCTGGCATACCTCACTGCTTGAGCAGGGCATGAGCGGTGGTGACCACCGTGTGGTTGTGGTTCTCGATGATGCTGTTCTGTTGTGGTGTGTATGACGCGGTAAAGTGGCACTGAATCCCCTCGTTGGTGCCGTACTCTGCAAACTCAGCCATCGTGAACTTGCCGCCATTGTCCGTGTGCAGCACCCGAAGCTTGCGATCGCACTCCTTCTTCGCAGCAGCTTGATGGTGCTTGATGGCATCCACGGCTGTTGCCTTGGTGTCAAGGAGGACCGCCCACATGTAGCGGGACATGTCGTCGACGAGGAGGAGGAAGTAGCACCATCCTCTAGGTGTAGCCGGTGTCACGGGGCCGCAGAGGTCGACGTGCATGAGCTCCAGCTTCTCCTTGGCGTGGAAGCTCGCTTGGTGGGGGAAGGGTGCTGTCACTGCTTGGTGAGGATGCAGGTGTTGCAGAACTGCTCCACATGGTCAACGCATGGCATGGCCTGCACCATCTCCTTCTTGTCAAGCTACTTCAGGGCCTCAAAGTTGAGGTGCCCAAAGCGCTCGTGCCACAGCCAAGGGTCATCATCTCGACGAGCTAAAAGACAAAGAGGTTGCGCCACCTCCACGTGAAGAATGTAGAGGCGGTTGCTCCCCCGGTTAACCTTGGGGAGAAGTCAGCGATGGGGATCCCAAATGCAAAGTACGCCGTCCTCGATCTCCACGTGCGAGCCATTCTGATTAGCTGTCTCAAGCTAATGATGGAGTTCCTCAGCGCGGGGATGTAGTAGATGTCGGTAAGAAGGCGGTGCTCGCCGATCTTGGCGACGAAGATGACAGAGCCGATGCCCTTGATCTCCATGGTGAGGCATCCCTAAACTTGATAGAGCCTCGCACGCTAGAGTTGAGCTCGGAGAAGAACTCACGACGCCCGGTCCTGTGGTGGGTGGCGTCGGTCTCAAGGTACCAGCCGTCAATCTTGTCGTCGGTGGGACTAGTGCCGAGGTAAGCGCGAGCTCGCAGCTCGTTGAGGTGGAGTGCGGCGAAAGTAGAGTGTAGCACGACACACTCGTGGACAAGGAATAGAGCCGCGTTCCGACCCTCCTCCGCCGCCTGCGTGACGTGTGCTTGACTGCCGCACCTCGCTCCCCAGCAGTCCTTGTCCCAGTGGCCTCTCTTGTCGTAGTTGAAGCAGATGTCATCACGGTTCGCCCTTGCGCTCGCCATCGGTGCCTCCAGGAGCACCACCACGCCCCTGGGGAGCCTTGTCCTGCTTACGCGGCCGGCGCTTGCGGGTGTCGCTCGACGAAGCCGCAGAAGCCTCCCCCTTTTTCCCCTCTCGCTAGCGGGCGAGCCACTACTCCTCGGTGTAGAGAAGCTGTGGTGCTGAGGTGGACAACTTTGAGGGTGCATGGTAGTCGATGGCCTTGAGATGCCCCCGTATGTCCTCGATCATCAACGCCTCAAACTCCATCAGCGTCTCGATCATGACGGCGATCGACAAGTACTTGTCAGGTACGACACGGAGGAGCTTCTCGATGGCTCACTCCTCGTCGATGGAATTGTCGCCGAACAGCACCAGCTGCTGCATCATGGTGGTGAGGCGGAGCGCGAAGTCATCGATGTCCTCGCCCGGTTTGAAAGCCAGGTTCTCCCACTCCCTGCACAGCTGCAGCATGCCTCGGTGGGCGTGGTCACTGCCTATGCGTGCCACAGCGATGGAGTCCCAGGCGTCCTTGCCGGTGCGCTTGTTTGTGATGGAGGACATCAACTCAGATGGGACCAAAGCGATGACACCCTCCACCGCCTGTCGATCGTCGGTGTGTAGGACGTCGCCATACTGGATCACCTCCCACATGTACCACGCCTCCATCTTGACCTTCATCACCTGGGACCACTTGGCTTAGGTGTTCTGGCAAAGAGAGATGCCGGAGTTGTCTTGGTGGACCTCGATCCCTAGGTAGAAGGGCGAAGAGCCAGGCCGTCCGTGGCGACCTTGACGCTGGTCCGCAGAAGGGGAGGCGCGCCCCCTGTGAGCTTGAGGTCCTGGTCGTCATACCCATCATCCTCATGTCCGCCGTGGCCATGAGCATTGAAGCCGCGTCCACCGCGGTTGCGTGCGTGGAAGTCCCACCTGCTCTTGCCATCACTAGGCCTCGAGCTCGCGATTGATCCAAGGTTCCCGCCAAGGTCAGGTCCCAGCTTGTCCTGCAGCCGAGCAGCCGCTAGATCTCCAGGATGCGTTTGGCGTGTGGGTCACAAGCACCCGCGGGGTCAAAGCCGCGTGCGTGACTTTGCTCCACGTGTCCGTCTGGATTGACAAATCCTTGTCCACGTCTGTACTCGTGCGCCTCCTCCGCGCGGCCCGTCGTGTAAGGCCATGGCTTCCACACGCACGCGTGGTGGCGGCTAGTCCCGCGCGGCCCACAGGTCGGCATCCATGTCGGAGTCCGCGTCGAAGTCACGGTCGTCCGCTCCTTTCGCGCAACCCGTAGCAGCGCACGCCCGTTCAGCCATGTGAGGCTGTGCGGCTGCCCTGCACACCCAGCTCCACCTCATCCGCCTCCTGCTCCTCCGTGCGAAGGGCCACAGCAGCCTCCGCAGCCACGCGAGTCGCAGCCCTATCGCGCCATCTCGGTTGCCCGCGTAGCCCGTAGCTTCGCCTCCACGACGAGATGCCGCATGAGCCGCCACATCCGCATCTGCTTGTGCACGTGCCTACACTACGTCGGTGTCCACGAGTCGCTAGGCATGCTCAGCCGCCTGCCGGCGGTGCCTTACAGAGGTGATAGAGTCGACAAAAGACTAGGAAGAACGGGAGTGGCTACGGATGGTTGGCATGCTGATGAATTGGGATGGGGATGATAACTCAGGTAAGAACCCTAGGTAACTTTAGGCTTTGATACTAATTGTTGGAGACAAATTAGAGATTTGGGGCAAATTTTCTCAGTTCATTTGCCTTGCCACAACCATGGTATGTTTGGGTACATACAGGGGTAGGTTGCTTACAAGCTAAACATACTAGGCATATTCCAAAATAGATGCTAAATAGATAGGATGCTGACACAGCAGCCAACTACTCCTAAGATACAGATAAGCACTGGACTTATATGATTTCATTGCTCACCGTTCTTCACTTGGAACACGACCAAGTCGATGCCTTGGATCTCCACCCTCAACGCGTCACCGAACTTGATCATGCCACACACCGTAGTGTCCAGGTCAGAGAAGATGTCACGGCGACCGGTCATGTGGTGAGTCGTGCTGCTTTTGAGGTAACACCCATCGAGCTTGTCCTCGTCGGCGGCATTGTTTAGGAACACACGCGCACGGGGCTCTTCGATGTCAAGGAAGGCTGCAACTTTGGTGTAGAGGAACTCCGGCTTCTTCCCATCCAACTCAATAAAGCTTTGGGCAAAGAAGAGGGCACTGTCATGAGACTCTGCTTTGGCGAGGTGTGTCGCGCCACCGCATGCACCAACGCGCCTGCCTCCATGATCGGCTCGCAGGCCTTCGCGGTCATCACCGTGCTTGCCACGATCACCATGGTCACGGCGCGGGTCACGGTAGCCGCATGCCCAGTGGCCTCTACGGCCATAGTTGAGGCAGGTGTCACGCGTCGCCTTGCGCTCGTCGTCGTCTCCCCTATCCACTGCGTCGTGGTTGGCCCTCAACTTCTGCTTCCGCCTACCCCGCGGTCGGCGCCGTGGGTCCTTAGTGCCGCTAGACAAAGCAAAGTCTTGGCCATCCCTATTCTTCTCATTTTGGCGAGCGTGGCCACTGCTCCTCTATGAGCATCAGGTCATCGGCGACGATGATCGTTCCGTCACAGACTCCTCAAGGTCGTCCACCGTCTTTAGGCATCCAGGGACCTCCTCGATGGTGAGGTCCTAGAAGTCGAGAAGGGTCTGAACGGTGATTCAGAGTTGCGCGTAATTCAACGGCATGGCACGCAGGAGCCTCTCCACTGCGCGTTCTTCGTCGATGTCGGTGTCGCCATGGAGGGTAAGCTGCTGATTCAGTGCGATCAGCCAGGGAGAAGAATCCTTGATTTAAACACATGGCCAGAACACAAGCATCTCGCACGCCCCGCGGAGGCATTGAAGTGTGGTATGGCGCACCCGGTCGAAGCTTCCTTCGCCGATGCCTTCTCTGACAGCGGCATCTGCATCTCTGACGGTATGGCAGCGAGGATGGCCTCCAAGGTGCACCGATCTTCATGGTACAGCAAATCTTGGTACTCAATCGCATCCCAGAGCTGCCGCGCCTGGAGCTTGAACTTCATGATCGACGTCCACTCGTGGTAGTTGCTCTTCATCAACATTGGCCACACAGAGCTCGAGCTGGACTCCTTGTAGACTGTCTAGATGACAGGCGATCGGCCCCTGCGTCCACCATGATGGCGCTCCGGAGACCGCGAGGGATCCCTGCGCTCCAGACTCCTTTGAGGCAGCGGTGGATGATGGTCCCGCTCTGGGCTTCGTGGGGCGGCAGCTGTGGCTCCATCTCTCGACACAGAGTGGCGGTGGAGCTGGTGGTGGCGGCATATTTGATTGATGTTTTAGAGAAGAACCATTAATTTTGGAAGGTTTTACTGACTCATCATAGTCACCACTTGCCAAATTGCTCTTCCCTGCATTGTAGGAAACATAGTACATTAACAAGATACTTGAAGATAATTCTAAAAAGAATACTAAAGATGCAACTGAAACAAAATTCATGCACCCTGGCAGAACTAACAACTTTGCTTTCAGTTCAGTTGTGCTATCCTAATGTCATATTATGATGATCGGAGGGAGTTATTAGTAAATGTGTAAGTTCTTCTAAACAAAAACACTTTAGAATATTTTCTTAATGTATCTACCATGGAAGTTTTCATGTTCACTAGCCGAAGGTATGTCATAATTTTAGCAATCCTGTCAAGTACAGAACCTGTTGGCACTAGGACCTAGCATGGACCACTGCCGACCACCCGAGAAGGTGCCGACCAGTGGCACCGACCAGCAACGTTGGCTGCTGACCAGGTTCGAGGCGAGCAACACCTGCTCGACCCCCTCGACCCCTCCTCTGAAGCTAAGAAGAAGACGAGCCGAGCTCTCTTCCCACACACACACAACACACTTTGTGGACTAAAATCTAGTGGCAAGAGCTACCTTTTCTATTGCATTGCATACATTTATATACAAGTCTCTACCTACTCCATGGTACAAGGGGGTATGGCTGTCTACAGCCATCAACTATTCCAAGTACTATGCCTACATCAGCCCACTACCTGCTGATGAGGTTCGACAGTGACTGGGAATGACCTATCGCCATGCCCTGCCACACGTTCTGACCCTCGAGCAGTTGACCGACCACCTGCTCCTAGCCATTCCATGGAGAGAGTGGGGTGGCAGCAGATTATGTGCAATAGAACCATCCACGCTGACAGTTACCATCTCCTGCAAAAATACGATTATATTAAGAAAAGTTACAAAACACTCCAACATGGGATACGCCATATTATCAGAATACCTCTAGAACCGGGCAATCAGCTTTGCTCCTATGAAGAGTTGTATGGATATCATTGGTTACCCCCTCCTCCTGATTGGATCATAAAAGGATAATTAGTATGCTTTCTAAACAAAAAGTTTAAACCCAAATAAAAGGAGATAGATGAAATGATACAACAAAATTTGGAATAGAAAAGAAAAGAATTTGCCAATACTAGCAACTTTACACGAATAAGTAAGTTGTACTGGCACATCTACTCTATTATTCTGAGAAAATATATGGAAAGAAGACATCTAGCAAAACCAAAACATCATACAGCCCAACTATGAGCCACATGATTTCTCGCTTGTGATTCGCGGTTGCCCTAATAGAACATGAAGAAGAGAAAGTAATGTATGTAGCAATTATGAGGCTATGATACACTGCAATGACAATCAATTTTGCATGAACTGTAAATGATGCCATCAGAGATAAAGTAAAGTAAAGTAACACTATACTTGAAGTCTTGAAACTTCTGCACTCAGGTGATCAACAGAGAAATAGACAATTTCTTATCATAGAATGAAACATAATCATGCACTTCGTATACTGCAAAGGGCAACAGATAATCATAGGATACACATGCTAAATTCTCAGAATAAGAAGGTTGAGATATGAATATCTTGTAAACCACTACATAAACATAATCTCAATTTCTCATATTGCTTTGGGCATTTATACATAATATGATAATACCATGTCTATAAGTATAGATGGACGGTGGCCGTTGCGGCCTCTGTTGCTTGCGCTGCCTGGCAGAGGCTGTGCACGCTCGTGGTCCTCGCTACGGCAGCGGCGGCTGCAGCTGCTGCCCACTCTGCGGAGGTAGCCTTGCCTCTGCTCCCAATGAGACAAGGCACCGATACCAATTGTTGGCATAAACTCAATGAACAGAAGTGAATTGCTAAGGATAACTTGGCTTAGCAGCCTTCTATTGAATTCTAGAAATGAAAGTAGCAACCTTGGTTACAAGACATGCCCCAACTCCATGCTCTTATGTAACACCTCTGGTGTTATATTAGCTAAAACATGCCATGTCATCATATGCACTGCAAAGCATTCATGTTTATGTCAACCCTAATGTGCATTAACTAAAACAAGTTTATATTTCATAGGTTGATTGTGTTTCTGGAATGTCTTGTCACATGAAATAATAAAACTCTATTTTAGAATGTCATCGCAAATGCTTAGTTTATACTCTATGTACTTGAAATGTAAACTGTGTTTACACTAGTGTCAAGCATAGTGTATAAGTCTAAGTCCAACCCTAAAAATGATTTCCATATTTGAAGTTGAATTTGGGTTCCAAAACATACTTCCAAGTCTAGCAATTCAAATTTAAATTCAAATTGGAAATGCTATAAAAGGTTTTTCAAAAGTCAACTTGGTCAACCAAGGGTGTCATTGGGTCAATGACCTAAAAATGTCCTTGCATGATGTTTGTGATCATTAATGACCAACCAATTAAGTTAGAAACCAAATCGAGTTTAAATTCTATTTCAAAAACCCTTTATTTCAAAACATAGTTTTATCCCCTTTTCTCTAATTCAAAATTGATAAAGAATTTGGGGATACTCTAAAAAGACAGTTTGTAGATCTTGACAAGAGCTACAAAGTTGGTACATAAAGTTTTTCAAGTTTTCAAAAGGAATTTCAAATTAATTTGAAAATATAGTTTCCAGCATTTATCCCCTTTTGATTTTAAAACTATAATTTAAAATTTATGCATAATCTGAGAAAACTTTATATATGAAAAAGGTTTGGTTTGGAAAGATAAGAATTTTATAGTTTTGAAGATTTTCAAGTTTTATTGAAAAATCAAAAGTAATTTCAAATGTTTATTTCTAGGGTTTCATTCCCTTTTTGAATCTGAATTCAAATTCAAAATCTAGACAGAATTTGAGGATGCCAGTTAAAGAAAAAGTGTAGCTCTTGAAAATTTATGCAAATGATATTTTTGGAGATTTTCATGTTCTTATATAAATTTTGAAGTAATTTGTATTTTGAAATAAATGGCATTTCTATAATTAACTTGAACAGTACCTAACCCTATCGGCGATCGCCATGGCCGGCTTCTCATCACGCGCCGCCAACCACCGCCGCACCCGCTCGACCACCAGAGCACTCATGGACTCGAGAAACTTCATCGCCTTCGTGTCGCCAGTCCATCCATCGACTTCGTGCTATAAATACCGTCGCCGTGGCCGAGTTCTTCTTGTTTCTTCCTCCCTCCGCCGTCGCCGACGACCTCGCTCTAGCGCTGAAATTCGCCGTCGACACTTCATCTCTGTCTGATTGTGCTTGCCATTAGTTCCGCCACATCCTCACGGTCATCTTGGGCCAGTTCGTGCTTGCTCTACTCGCTCGAGCCACCCGCACGCCGCCTTCTTCTCCACGGCTGGCAAGCCAAGCCGCCGCGCCATCGCCGCCGTTTGCCGCCGCACTAGGTGAATATATTTTACCTTTGACCCCGCTACCATGTTCTCCGTGTCATCTTGCACCTGATGCGCACCTTGGTTTGAGCAGCGCATCGCCGAGACCGCCGTGACGCCGTCTTGCCATCGGAGCGCCGCCATCGCCATCAGCACCGCCGACCGCAGCTCAACCCAGCCACTCCGAGCCTCCATTAACGTGCGCATCAGCACCGTGGTGAGCTCCTGCATCTATTTGTGCCATCAATTTCATCAATCTCGCATCATAGCCGCCGGCCACCGTGGCTCGCCGCCGGCACGGCCATGCCGCTCCGCCGTGTGCGTTGCTGCCTTGGCTAGGGACCCGAAGACGGTGTCATGTAGTTGCCAAACTCATCCGTTTGAGTGCCCTGCATCTGCTCGTGACCTCACCATCATCGGAAAATGCTCCGGTGAGCTCTCTCGCCGTGTCGTCGCTCCGCCGCGCCGCCATGGCCGTCGGCGTGGGTGCCGCCGCCGCTCAGCCGCGCCGTTAGCTGCCTCAATCGACGCGCCGTGTCGAGATGAACCTATAGGGACAAGTCCGGACGCCGGAGACCTCGCCGTCGGCGAGTAATCGCCGGTCAACCGCCGTGCCGCTGTAGGTCAGCGCGGGGGTACTGTGCCGATTTTCTTTTTCTGTTTTCAGAAAATGATTTAAATGCTATTTTTTTGAAAAATCATAGTAATTCATATATAGCTCCAAAAATTCTAAAAATTTTTGTGAGTGTTCCTTATGATGTCATCTACCTAGGAAAAATATGAAATGCCAAATTTGAGTAATTTTTGTATATGTTAAATTTAGCCCTTTTAATTGAAAAATGGACCTTCAATGATTTTTAATAAATAAAATAATTGGCTTTTAATTCTGAAATTTGTTTTGCCATCTAATTAAGCTAAGAGCTTTCTAAAATAAAATTTTGGGCTTAATTTGATTACTTTAATTTCATGCCTTTATTTAATGCTTTTAAATAATTAATTAATCCCTTTAATTAAGCTTAATCATTATAGGATTTGATTGACTTTGGGATTGATTGATGACCTTAGGTCATTAACCCTAATGACCTTTGGAACTTTAATTAACGATTTGTGCTTATCTTAATCATGTCATTAGGGCTTAATTAACGTTATTTTATGTGTTTAATTAATTTCTTAAAAGGCGTAGTTAACCCTAATGAGTTTTATAAACGAAGTTTTGTTAGCTTGCAACTTTATCGTGAAGAAAAGTTGTACTCGATCCCTTAATCTGATCATGCATCCATCAAGCATCATGTTTACTATTCCATCATGTTAAAGCATATTAATCATCGAATAGTTTCCGTTAACGGAGAGTTAACTTTATCGCCCAGATCCGAAGGACGAGCAAATTCAAGAATCGGGAGTTGATCCAGAGTTTGCGAACTTCTACCCCAAACATCAAGGCAAGCCTCGGATGCCTTTAAACCCTATTCTATTTATAAAAGTTTTACCGCTTCAGCTATGATATGTTGCATTAGGTACTAGGAGTTGAGTGAAAACCCACCCAAATTGCATTACCTGTCTTATTTCCTTATTCCTTGTTACCTGCTTGGGAAGATAAGTAGTAATGCTTAGCCCTGCTTATTTGTTTAAATGTTCAAAGTTAAAAGAATGAAAAAGATGAGATTGGTTTTCCTGTTGGAATCTTGATATTAGTAATAAATTGAGTCCGGACGGCGAACTTGCACTGGGAATGGAGTCCCTCTGTAGTGTTCTCGTCTATTGATGCCCTAGGTCCCGTCCGCTGGTGAACTGGTGATATCGAGAATTTAGAAATCCACATGCATGAAGTGGTATACGGATGGTTGGAGCCGTGTATATCATAGAGTGACCTAGCATGGGGCCAGAGATCCCATCTGTGTCATAGTGTGTTTTACTGTGGGGTTTAAGTTCTCATGTATCTCGGTACGCTAGGCCACAGAGCTCACGGGTGCCATGTGGTGATATACGGCTGTGGTTGTTATCCCGGTATATCGGTTACCTGGGGTGCATCGGAGTTAAAGTCTCCGGTATTCCAGTGACCTAGGTCCCAGCTGGGTATAAAAATGGATTCGAATCGCCGTTGCTTCTCAGAGAAGAAGACTCGATCGGTGTTCATCATCGTAGTAACAACTTGAATAAAAATTAAGGATCAATAATGAAGTTGGTTGATAATGGGAGTTAGCCCAAGCAACTTCTCTTCCTGTAAAGCTTTTCCGCAAAAAAAATTTCGTATCTCCTGCAGATCTTACCTTGTCCATCTAGCCTACATCTCTTGAGTCTCTACCCTTCTTTTTTGTCAGGTCAGTCTTGTTGAGTACTTTTGTACTCAGGGTTTGTTGAACCCTTGTAGCAGGTGAGCCTCATGGGCAGAAATGTTTTGCATCCTGCTGCATGACAGTCGTTGAGGAAAGCGATGACGAGTAAGGTGTTTAGCTCTTGGGCAGAGCTTTTGTTTAGTATTGTAACCTACTGCTACTCCACTACTATTATGGTTTGTATAGTTTAAACTTATGGTTGTAAATATTTGAAACTCAGAGATTTGTAAACTTATGTTATTGTAAGTCTTCCGCTGTTTTACTCTGTTGTATATTATTTATATCAACTGTTGTAATACTACAATATCTCTCTACAACGATTGATCCTGCTCGAAAAATCATGGATGATTCGGGATTTACCCGACAGACTTTTTAAATCGTATGGAACACAGTCATGGTTATTTGGAGTCTGTTTAGACAATAATCATGCGTGTGGGCCATATGATTTAGGAGGTTCTGCCACAGCTGGTATCGAAGCTGGATTGTTGTTAAGAAGAGTTGTTGTAGTATTCTTTTGTGAAAACTTCAAAAGTTTTGAGTCAAATAATTTTAACATGATTATTTTGGGTCCAAATTACTTATTCCTTATCTATGATTCTTTCTATCGGCCCCTATTCTGATTTTGTAAAGTGTGGTGGTGGAATAGCATATTATGTTGCCCTATGTTATAAAAGTTATTTATATGTAAGTGTTGCTTTCTTTTACGTTTAGATCGTAAGTTCGTTCATACATCATGCTTAATTAATCTGTTTAATTACATTCCCCTTTAAAGTGGTTTGGGTTAAGTAGTGTCAATCCTTTTTCATGCTAACCTTTGGACTTCTCCCTATCTATCCATATCTTTTCTAATCTATCCTATCTTGCTTCAGGATGGCCATTACTAAGCAAACACCTCGCAAGAGCACTGCACCGAAAGGAGTACCTCGACATCAGTTAGCTCCTAAGTATGAGATCGGTGAAAGCAGTAGCAATCCGCATCCGGATCCGCAGGCTGAGATAGCAAGGCTTAGGTCCGAGTTAGAAAGGGCTAAAATCGATAGGATTGAAGAGGCTGCCGAAATTACTCAGTTGAGGCAATCCCGGAAGCATATGAAGCACCAAAGAAATGATGCTTGGGCAAGAGAAGATGCAGCAAATATTCGTATCCAAGAACTTGAGGATTATGTGGAAGATTTAGAGGAGTATGCGGAGGAAGCTGATGATGAATGTGTAAGGTTAAATAATTTATTGGATCCTGAATATCAAAGACAGGCAGTCCAGGATGACCTTGGTCTTGTAATGGGACAGGATGAGGAAGAAGAAGACCTTGAAGAAATGGAATCTGTCGATGAGGACGTCATTGATGAAGAAGAAGAGAACCAAATGGATATAGAGAATAAAGGTGAAGAAGAAGATGTTATGGAAGATGAAGATCCAGAAATAGTAGAGGAAGAGCCTGAAGAGGAAGAGGATCCTGAGGAGGATGAATAAGGAGGGTTGGAAAGTAAGACGTGTAATATATCTTTCCCCTGCTTTCTAAAGCCTAGTAGGTGTGGGAAGTCTTGCCGGAGTGCAGACTGATGTAATAAAAATAGTGTATCATAAGTGTGTTGCACTATTGTAATATATCTTTATGAAATCCGATAAGGCTTTGTGAATAAAGTATAGTTTATTTATCAATAGATGCCTGCTCACACCCGTTCCCGTGATGCTGCTGGCTCATCTCAGGATGGAGGTGATATCCCTAATCCTCCACCAGTTCCACCCACTCTAGCTGATGCCGTTGCAGCCTTAGTCACTGCAACAACCATGATGGCTCAAAACCAAAATTAGAATGCCAGACAGGGAAATCATGGGCGGAATCATGGAGAGGAAACCACATATGTGGATTTCACAGACACTCGTCCTCTGGTTTTCACCAGAGTAGATGAACCGATGGAGGCCGATGATTGGCTCTGCACTATGGAGCAGAAGTTTGGACTGATTGAACGCACAGAATATCAAAAGCCCATGTTTACAGCCTAGCAGTTGAGAGGTACTGCAGGAGCCTGGTGGGTAAATTTTGTTGCTGCTTAGCCCGAAGGCCATTGCATTACTTGGACTAAATTTCGAGAAGCCTTTCAAGCACACTTTATTCCTGAGGGAATAATGACTATAAAACTTGAAGAATTTCTTTCCTTGAGGCAAGGTGATATGTCAGTAATGCAATATTTTGGCAAATTGAATCACTTGTCTCAATACGCGTCAGACTATGTTAGTACTGACCGTAAAAAGAAAGAGTGCTTCCTGAGAGGTCTGAATAGTAAAATCCAGAGAATGATGACTGGAAGTCTTAATGTCACTTTCCATGAGGCAGTAAACATTGCTATATCCTATGAAGATAAGAATCGTCAGCATCTGGAAACCAAAAAGAAGAAAAGTGTACCCTCTGGATTTTCTGGTGGCAACCCAAAACGCCAGAAAATAATTTATCACCCTCAGAATCATTTCCGTCCATCCTATCGTCCACCACAATACCATGCACCGCAACAGGCATTCGCTCGTCCTGTTGCTAATCTTTCATATCCACGACAACTTAATGCCCCTGGTGTTCGTAACCCCAATTTCCAGCCACCAATCTTTCCATGTTATAACTGTGGCAAGCCTGGCCATTTTTCATGGAACTACCCGCATCCGAGGCAGTATAACTCTTTTGTCCCTAGAGCTTTTGCACCACAACAACAACCACAGAATCAGCCTAAGGCAGGAAATCAGAAGGTGTCAAATAGTAAGAATGAGAAGAAGTCTGGTAGAGTGTTCTACACTCAAGTTGGGGAAATCCCAGAAGGAGAGCCCGTCATGATGGGTACGTTTCCTGTTGCTGATCATCCTGCAATTATGCTATTCAATTCTGGTGCATCTCATACATTCATTAATGGTACATTTGTTAAGACACATGAAATTCCAATAATGGAGACAAAAGAACAGTTCTTTATACAATCGCCTGGAGGGCGTATGTGTACTAAAGAAATGGTACATGATGTGCCAGTAAGTTTGGGTGGGTATATTTTTCCCACTGATATGATAATATTAAAGGATCAAGATATAGATGTGATCCTAGGTATGAACTGGATGAAACGGCATGGCGCTGTGATAGACATCCTGAATAGAACTGTGAGATTGAACATACCCAATTGCAAAACTTCACTTCTTATCCAACTTCCGACACTTAAGAGGAATGTTCAAAATATATGTGCAACTTCTGTAAAAGAAATTGAGGATATACCAGTGGTTTGTGAGTTTCCTGATGTATTTCCCGATGAGTTACCGGGTTTACCTCCTGATAGAAATGTGGAGTTTAGAATTGATTTGAAACCTGGTACTGCTCCAATATCCAGAAGAGCTTACCAGATAGCACCACCTGAGTTAGCAGAACTCAAGACTCAATTGCAAGAGCTACGAGATAAAGTTTTTATTCAACCTAGCTCATCACCCTGGGGATGCCCTGCCCTCTTTGTGAAAAAGAAAGATCAATGTTTGAGGTTATGTGTGGACTATCGCCCCTTGAATGAGGTAACCATTAAAAATAAGTATCCTCTACCCCGCATTGATCTGCTTTTTGATCAATTGGCAGAAGCAAAAGTGTTCTCTAAGATTGATCTTCGATCTGGGTATCATCAAATCAAGATTCGCCCAGAAGATGTTCCAAAGACCGCATTTACCACTCGGTACGGTCTGTATGAATATTTGGTTATGTCTTTTGGACTTACCAATGCACCGGCCTATTTTATGTATTTGATGAACTCAGTGTTCATGCCAGAACTTGATAAGTTTGTGGTTGTATTTATTGATGACATATTGATATATTCCAAAAATGAAGAAGAACATGCTGAACACCTCAGAATTGTCTTGCAACGTCTGCGAGAACATCAACTGTATGCCAAGTTTAGCAAATGTGAGTTTTGGCTGAAGGAAGTAAAATTTCTTGGACATGTTTTGTCAGACAAGGGTGTTGCCGTTGATCCTAGTAAAGTAAAGGATATACTTGATTGGAAACCCCCAAAGACTGTACACCAAGTTCAGAGTTTTCTGGGAATGGCGGGTTATTACCGTCGTTTCATACCTGATTTTTTAAAGATATCAAAGCCCATAACTGAGTCGTTGAAAAATGATGTTAAGTTTGTTTGGTCATCTGCCTATGAAGAAGCATTTCAGAAATTGAAGAAACTAATGACTACTGCTCCTATCCTAGCACAGCCAAACATTGAGAAGCCATTTGATGTGTATTGTACTGCTTCTGGTATTTATATTGGATGTGTGTTGATGCAAGAGGGGAGAGTTATTGCTTATGCTTCTCGACAGTTGAAGAAACATGAGGAGCATTATCCAACACATGATTTGGAATTGGCAGCTGTTGTCCATGCCTTAAAAATCTGGCGACATTATCTGTGGGGTAATAAATGTAATATTTACAGTGATCATAAGAGTTTAAAATACATATTCACTCAAGATGATTTGAATATGAGACAAAGGAGATGGTTAGAGTTAATCAATGATTATGATTTGGAAATCTATTACCATCCTGGTAAAGCCAATGTAGTGGCTGATGCACTTAGTCGAAAAGGTCACTGTCATTGTTTAACAGTGAAGCCTTGGGATGTCTCTATATGTCATGATATAGAAAAACTGGGTATAGAGATGGTGCAACAAGGAAGTTTGTCTAACATTGCTGTTGAGACAACCATCAGAGATCAAATTATTGCTGCACAGAGAAGTAATGAAGGCATTAAACATATTAAAAAGAAAGTTAGACGAGAAAAGGTTTCTTGTTTCACAATTGATGAAGCAGATGTCTTATGGTATAAAAATCGTCTGGTCATACCAAAAGATTCTGAGTTGAGACAAAAGATTCTGGATGAAGCACATCTTTCAAAGTTTTCTATTCATCCAGGAAGTAATAAGATATATCATAATCTGAAACAGAAATTTTGGTGGACCAAGATGAAAATAGAAATTGCTAAGTATGTGGCTCAGTGTGATACTTGTCAGAAAGTCAAAGCTGTACATTTGAAGTCAGCAGGAGAACTTCAGCCATTACCTATTCTAGCTTGGAAATGGGAAGATATCAGTATGGATTTTATAGTGGGTCTACCCCGGACAACAAGAGGTTTTGATTCAATTTGGGTTATAGTGGATCGACTCACAAAAACGGCACATTTCCTTCTAGTTCAAAATACAAATTCAGCTTCACAATATGCCAAACTGTATTTTGAGCGCATCATAAGTCTTCATGGAATACCAAAGACCATTGTTTCTGATAGAGGCACGTAGTTTGTCTCCCAGTTTTGGAAGCAATTACACAAGTCTTTAGGTACTGATCTTTTGCACAGTACAGCCTACCATCCCCAAACAGGAGGTCAAACTAAAAGAGTAAATCAAATACTTGAAGATATGTTAAGAGCATGTGTTCTTAATTTTCTAGAGAAATGGGATGAATGTTTACCCTTAGCTGAGTTCTCTTATAATAACAGTTATCAAGAAAGCATCAAAATGGCACCATTTGAAGCATTGTATGGTCGCAAATGTAGAACTCCATTAAGTTGGTCTGAACCCGGAGAAAGAAGATTCTTCGGAGTTGATTTGGTAAAAGAAACTGAAGCAAAAGTTAAACAGATGCAACAGAATAGCACAATCTCGTCAGAAGAGTTATGCGGACCAGAGACGTCAACCATTATGTTTCAATAAAGGAGACTATGTATATTTAAAGGTGTCACCCATGAAAGGAGTTACCCGATTTGGAGTCAAGGGTAAGTTAGCACCTCGATACATTGGACCATTTCAAATTCTGGCACCAGTTGGGAAGGTATCATATCGTCTGCAACTGCCTGAGCAGTTGTCGGCCGTACATAATGTGTTCCATGTGTCCCAACTTAAGAAGTGTCTTCGAGTGCCAGATAAAGTTGTTGATGTGGAAGAAATTGAACTTGAACCTGATTTGACTTACTCTGAGTATCCAGTCCGAATTTTGGATTAGAAGGATCGTGTTATGTGAAGCAGAACAATCAAGTGGTATAAGATACAATGGGATCAACATTCAAAAGAAGAAGCTACTTGGGAATCGGAAGATTATCTGTTAGAAAATTTCCTGGAGTTTTATGCTTCTATCTAAGTGATAATCTCCTCTACGAGTTGTAACTTCTCTATGTGAGTGGTACAATTCCTTTCCTTTGTAAACCAAGTTAAAGTGTGTTTTCCTGACACATTTTCTTTTCCATTACTTCACTCAAGGCTTTAAATCTCGGGACGAGATTTCTTTAAGGGGAAAGGCTGTAACACCTCTGGTGTTATATTAGCTAAAACATGCCATGTCATTATATGCACTGCAAAGCATTCATGTTTAAGTCAACCCTAATGTGCATTAACTAAAACAAGTTTATATTTCATAGGTTGATTGTGTTTCTGGAATGTCTTGTCACATGAAATAATAAAACTCTATTTTAGAATGTCATCGCAAATGCTTAGTTTATACTCTATGTACTTGAAATGTAAACTATGTTTACACTAGTGTCAAGCATAGTGTATAAGTCTAAGTCCAACCCTAAAAATGATTTCCATATTTGAAGTTGAATTTGGGTTCCAAAACTTACTTCCAAGTCTGGCAATTCAAATTTAAATTCAAATTGGAAATGCTATAAAAGGTTTTTCAAAAGTCAACTTGGTCAACCAAGGGTGTCATTGGGTCAATGACCTAAAAATGTCCTTGGATGATGTTTGTGATCATTAATGACCAACCAATTAAGTTAGAAACCAAATCGAGTTTAAATTCTATTTCAAAAACCCTTTATTTCAAAACCTAGTTTTATCCCCTTTTCTCTAATTCAAAATCGATAAATAATTTGGGGATACTCTAAAAAGATAGTTTGTAGATCTTGACAATAGCTACAAAGTTGGTATATAAAGTTTTTCAAGTTCCAAAAGGAATTTCAAATTAATTTGAAAATACAGTTTCCAGCATTTATCCCCTTTTGATTTTAAAACTATAATTTAAAATTTATGCATAATCTGAGAAAACATTGTATATGAAAAAGGATTGGTTTGGAAAGATAAGAATTTCATAGTTTTGAAGATTTTCAAGTTTTATTAAAAAATCAAAAGTAATTTCAAATGTTTATTTCTAGGGTTTCATTCCCTTTTTGAATCTGAATTCAAATTTCAAAATCTAGACAGAATTTGAGGATGCTAGTTATAGAAAAAGTGTAGCTCTTGAAAAGTTATGCAAATGATATTTTTGGAGATTTTCATGTTCTTATATAAATTTTGAAGTAATTTGTATTTTGAAACAAATGGCATTTCTGTAATTAACTCGAACAGTACCTAACCCTATCGGCGATCGCCATGGCCGGCTTCTCATCGCGCGCCGCCGACCACCGCCGCACCCGCTCGACCGCCAAAGTGCTCATGGACTCGAGAAACTTCATCGCCTTCGTGTCGCCAGTCCATCCATCGACTCCGTGCTATAAATACCGTCGCCGTGGCCGAGTTCTTCTTCTTTCTTCCTCCCTCCGCCGTCGCCGACGACCTCGCTCCGTCGCTGAAATTTGCCGTCGACACTCCATCTCTGTCTGATTGCGCTTGCCATTAGTTCTGCCACATCCTCACGGTCATCTTGGTCCAGTTCGTGCTTGCTCTACTCGCTCGAGCCACCCGCACGCCGCCTTCTTCTCCACGGCCGGCAAGCCGAGCTGCCGTGCCATCGCCGTCGTTTGCCGCCACACCAGTTGAATATATTTTACCTTTGACCCCGCTACCGTGTTCTCAGTGTCATCTTGCACCTGATGCGCACCTTGGTTTGAGCAGCGCATCGCCGGAGACCGTCGTGACGCCGTCTTGCCATCGGAGCGCCGCCGCCGCCATCAGCGCTGCCGACCGCAGCTCAACCCAGCCACTCCGAGCCTCCATTAACGTGCGCATCAGCACCATGGTGAGCTCCTGCATCTATTTGTGCCATCAATTTCATCAATCTCGCATCGTAGCCGCCGGCCACCGTGGCTCGCCGCCGGCACGGCCATGCCGCTCCGCCGTGTGCGTTGCTGCCTTGGCTAGGGACCCGAAGATGGTGTCATGTAGTTGCCAAACTCGTCCGTTTGAGTGCCCTGCATCTGGTCGTGACCTCACCGTCACCGGAAAACGCTCCGGTGAGCTCTCCCGCCGTGTCGCCGCTCCGCCGCGCCGCCATGGCCATCGGCGTGGGTGCCGCCGCCGCTCAGCCGCGCCGTTAGCTGCCTCAATCGACGCGCCGTGTCGAGATGAGCCTGTAGGGACAAGTCCGGTCACCGGAGACCTCGCTGTCGGCGAGTAATCGCCGGTCGACCGCCGCACCGCCGTCGGTCAGCGCGGGGGTACTGTGCCGATTTTCTTTTTCTGTTTTCAAAAAATGATTTAAATGCTATTTTCTTTGAAAAATCATAGTAATTCAAATATAGCTCCAAAAATTTTGAAAATTTTTCTGAGTGTTCCTTATGATGTCATCTACCAAGGAAAAATATGAAATGCCAAATTTGAGTAATTTTTGTATATGTTAAAATTAGCCCTTTTAATTAAAAAATGGACCTTCAATGATTTTTAATAAATAAAATAATTGGCTTTTAATTCTGAAATTTGTTTTGCCATCTAATTAAGCTAAGAGCTTTCGAAAATAAAATTTTGGGCTTAATTTGATAACTTTAATTTTATGCCTTTATTTAATGCTTTTAAATAATTAATTAATCCCTTTAATTAAGCTTAATCATTATAGGATTTGATTGACTTTGGGATTGATTGATGACCTTAGGTCATTAACCCTAATGACCTTTGGCACTTTAATTAACTATTTGCGCTTATCTTAATCATGTCATTAGGGCTTAATTAACGTTATTTTATGTGTTTAATTAATTTCTTAAAAGGCGTAGTTAACCCTAATGAGTTTTATAAACGAAGTTTTGTTAGCTTGCAACTTTATCGTGAAGAAAAGTTGTACTCGATCCCTTAATCTGATCATGCATCCATCAAGCATCATGTTTACTATTCCATCATGTTAAAGCATATTAATCATCGAATAGTTTACGTTAACGGAGAGTTAACGTTATCGCCCAGATCCGAAGGACGAGCAAATTCAAGAGTTTGCGAACTTCTACCCCGAACATCAAGGCAAGCCCCGGATGCATTTAAACCCTATTCTATTTATAAAAATTTTACCGCTTTAGCTATGATATGTTGCATTAGGTATTAGGAGTTGAGTGAAAACCCACCCAAATTGCATTACCTCTCTTATTTCCTTATTCCTTGTTACCTGCTTGGGAAGATAAGTAGTAATGCTTAGCCCTGCTTATTTGTTTAAATGTTCAAAGTTAAAAGAATGAAAAAGATGAGATTGGTTTTCGTGTTGGAATCTTGATATTAGTAATAAATCGAGTCCGGACGGTGAACTTGCACTGGGAATGGAGTCCCTCTGTAGTGTTTCTCGTCTGTTGATGCCCTAGGTCCCGTCCGTTGGTGAACTAGTGATATCGAGAATTTAGAAATCCACATGCATGAAGTGGTATACGGATGGTTGGAGCCGTGTATATCATGGAGTGACCTAGCGTGGGGCCAGAGATCCTATCTGTGTCATAGTGTGTTTTACTGTGGGGTTTAAGTTCCCATGTATCTTGGTACGCTGGGCCGCAGAGCTCACGGGTGCCATGTGGTGATATACGGCTACGGTTGTTATCCCCGTATATCGGTTACCTGGGGTGCATCGGAGTTAAAGTCTCCGGTATTCCAGTGACCTAGGTCCCAGCTGGGTATAAAAATGGATTCGAATCGCCGTTGCTTCTCGGAGAAGAAGACTCGATCGGTGTTCATCATCGTAGTAACAACTTGAACAAAAATTAAGGATCAATAATGAAGTTGGTTGATAATGGGAGTTAGTCCAAGCAACTTCTCTTTCTGTAAAGCTTTTCCGTAAAAAAAATTCTTATCTCCTACAGACCTTACCTTGTCCATCTAGCCTGCATCTCTTGAGTCTCTACCCTTCTTTTTTATCGGGTCAGTCTTGTTGAGTACTTTTGTACTCAGGGTTTGTTGAACCCTTGTTGCAGGTGAGCCTCATGGGTAGGAATATTTTGCATTCTGCTGCATGACAGTCGTCGAGGAAAGCGATGACAAGTAAGGTGTTTAGCTCTTGGGCAGAGCTTTTGTTTAGTATTGTAACCTACTGCTACTCCACTACTATTATGGTTTGTATAGTTTAAACTTATGGTTGTAAATATTTGAAACTCAGAGATTTGTAAACTTATGTTATTGTAAGTCTTCCACTGTTTTACTCCGTTGTATATTATTTATATCAACTGTTGTAATACTGCAATATCTCTCTACAACGATTGATCCTGCTCGGAAAATCGTGGATGATTCGGGATTTACCCGACAGACTTTTTAAATCGTATGGAACACAGTCATGGTTATTTGGAGTCTGTTTAGACAATAATCATGCGTGTGGGCCATATGATTTAGGAGGTTCTGCCACATCTTATAGGTTGCAACCACCTCTAGGGCATATTCTAACAGCCTAAGGCAGATCCTTTGATTCTCCTACTCTTACTTGGCTGCAAGGAGGCTTGATCAACTTGGCTGCCAAGGCAACCATACTTATCTACTCTTACAGCAAGTAAAAGGAAAAACATAGCAATCACTTAGGCTAATACTACTGACTACTGCTGATAACTGATGAACAAGGCCAATTACTGTCATATCCAATTTTTTGTTTATTTTTTAATTGTTGGCTTCAAAGTCTACTTTATAGCTTTTGTATTATTAATCCATTCTATTCTCATAATGAGCTGAATCGGTTGTTTTTGCTACTAGGGTTTGTAGTGGAAATGATCAGGTGAACACTGCTAGAAAATGATCTGATAATCATGAGAGCTAACACTAACTTCATGTTCTCAGCCTCTATGTTTGAATATAGTGTGAGTGAGCGCTGACTTGAACTAGACAACCTGCCTCTCGTATCCTAGCACTTAAGGAGGCTGGAGTTCACTTGTGTACAGGTCCACAACAGTTTGCTTAACTTTTCAAACTGTCTAGCCTTGGATCATCTAAAGATTGTGGATTGCAAGTTGTCATCGGTAAACAAGATAGTGTCTGAATCCCTGAAACATCTTTCTATCGTTTTGTCTGTAGGCAGCTGTGATTCTCGCATCCCCATTTGTACCCCAAATGTTGCCTCACTGCGCCTTGAGCATTTTGAGGGGAGGACTCCAATTCTTCAGGGGATGCCCTCATAACTGGAGGCATCTGTCGAAATATCACAAGGGTGTAGGGATTACTGCACTAATGTAAATCGTTTTTGGACTTGTGGTTGTGGATCAACTGCATGCTTCTAAGAGGTTTATCGGAGGCTAAGAGGGCGTTAAAATCTTCTTATGGCATGGTATAGTTTTACATTAAAGTTTCATCTTTTTCCTTTTTTTATTAGGTGCCGTCAAGTTGAAATTTGACATATGTAGCTTCTTTTTTTTTTTGCATACACTGCCACCAACTATGGTTATGAATATGAATCAAATATGTTCAGTGTTGATTTTTTGATCACTTCTGTTTGCACTTTGTGCAGTTTATTTTTAAAAGAGATTTGAGATGGTGCCCTGTGTTTACAAATCTAAAGACCTTGTTGCTGAATGGCTTCTGGTCAATAACTTCCATGCACTAGCGTGTATTCTAGAACACTCACCTGTTCCGAGAAGCTTGAACTTCACCACGGGGTATGCAATTTACAAATGCTTAACTGCTGCTTGTTAGTTGACAGTTGATCATTGTTTCGGTGGTGCCAGGGGAGGTCTGTAGTGGTTTGGATATAGAGTGCAAATCAAACTATGTGTCAGTTCAATGAAGCCATCAACTGCAATTTCAGAACACCTTAAGAAAAGTCGAGATCAAGTGTCAAGAGGCTGACCTTACAGTTCCCCCTTGGATCTTATTCCTATTTTCACATTGATCAGGTTTCAGTTTAGATGAAATGGAGGGAGTAGAAATTGGAGCCACAAGGATGGTATATTCTATGCTGTCTAATGTGGTTCGTGAAGGGTGAAGTAGAATCTCTAGTCACCTGCTTAGACCAACTACCTGTAATTTAAGTGCTGCCTTATATTATCGATCTCTCTTTTGTTCATCGAATGCTATTTTGCAGCTTCCATGTCTTATAAGCTGTGACATCTATTTAAAAGAGCGGCCCTGGTTCAAGCGGTAGAGCTTTACCGTCTGTGACAAGGGGTTCAAGGTTCAAACCGAAGCCTCTGCATATTTATGCAGGGATAGCTGCTGGCTATTTTTCTTTCCCCGAACCCCGCAGTGCAGGAGCTTACAGCACTGGGTACGTCCATGACTTACAAGCTGTGAAAAAGGAAGATTGTCCATTCCTGTTAGGCCTTGATGATCTACGTCTAATTTAATTCAATTTCATGTACATGGTTTCAAGGGGGACTATGCGTTCTCGAAGATGATCTGTGTACGCCTAGGTGATGCCTTCGAAACATAGTTCAATTTGAAGAAAGTGCACTGCCGTGTACTTCATTTGAGTAGTATTTTGTATACTTGACAATCATATTAGCGGCCTTATTGCTTAAATGCTAAGTTCATGTATGTCTTTGGACTTTCCGTTGTGTCGTGTGACAGGATACGATTAAATGAAACATAGTGAATATGACAAGGTGGAGGTAGTGTAATAGTTACTGCACATGATTAGTTATCAATTATGAAATCTCGCATGCATGTGATCCTTCTAAAGCTCGAAGACTATGCATTGAGCAGGATTTTGTTACCGTCAATGGAACCTTGTCGGAGTGAAGGTTGATGACCACCAGAGCACCCAGAGCATAGTGAAAAAATCTTGTTTCGTTGTTTCTCACTGTGACTGCCTATGCTTGGTTGGAAGATTCTGGCGTCGAGGGTAATCCATGCTTTGTTCTTTCATTCTCCTGACAACCACATGTTTTTAAACTCTAATTGGCCAGGCTGGTTTTATAATCGGCCTATGCTAATTTTGGCCCAATCCAAATTAAAGAAAATTCTATGAAACGATAGGAAATTCACTGGTTTTTCAATGGGATAAGACCATTCGTATTCTAGGTATCTAACTACATAATCGATATTTGATTTATGAATCTATCAATTATTTGTCCCTTATCTCTTCCAACCTTTTCATGTCCTACATGTCCTTGATGGAATTTATGGACGTTCAGCTTTGCTAATTCGTGGCCGCGCGCCAGGAGTAGAACCGGCGCACGCTCTCCGACTGTACCAAACTTTCCATTTACGGCAAAGAAAAAGAATCCCGTAACTTTTCTTTTTTAGAAAGTTTTCTATTTATACCAAAGTAAAGTTGAGTTGCAAATTCAGACACATAGCTTACATTCTCTAACTTATACGTCTAATTTATAACACATAACTTATGTATGCTAACACGTTGCAAAGTTAGAAATCTAACTTAGAACGCATAACTTACGTGAACTAACATGTTGCAAAGTTAGAAACCTAACTTAGAATGCATAACTTACGTAATCTAAAACGTTGCAAAGTTAAAAATCTAACTTAGAACGCATAATTTACGTAGTCTAACTAGTTGAAAAGTTATAATCTAACTTATAATACATAACTTAACACAGTAACTGTAGTATAGAAAAAAAATAAAAAAATCTTCAAAGTATATCAAAGTAGGATCTAGTTTTATTCGTCTCGTCACACAAAACACATCGGTGCAAACGAAATTAAAAATGGATACACGGTTCAAAAATTATAGCATGTGAAAATCAATGTTTCCCTTTTATCGCTGATGTTAGCGCTGACATCATCGCGCTAGGAAATGACATGCACTCACACACGCACGGAGCGAGCGCTCCAATACGAAACGCGCGCTCGGCCGTGAAACGAAATTTCGCGTACTAGGTAGCTTTGTTGATTGTAGACACCCCCATTGCACATATCACTAGCTAACTGGTATTCCTGAAAGACATTCTTGGGCATTGGACGAAGAATGAGCGTTTGATCGATCTTATCAATTTGCTAGTCGGTCTTGCCGTTTAGGCCTCCCTTCGCTGTATGTTTTGGCTATTACGGCATAAGCGATCTAGCCCATGCTTGTGTATGACCGGAATTCGCGTCAACACAGCCATTTACTATTTGTTTTATAGAAGAGATGACAACTGAACAAGGAAGGAAAACGATCGGAGTCTAAGACTGGTTGACAAGCTAATCGAGCAAGCTCGACTGGTTATTTTTTCTGACTATCTGGGTTTAACTCCTCGTGATATAGGTGGTCGTATTTTTCTGAATATATTCCAAAATTTAATAGTATTATTTTTTTAGTTTTAGACGACGTGTTTTTTTGACAACGAGGCGTTTACGGTAACTCAGTCAATCTCGTATTGAGTGTGTGCTTGTATATACTCCCTCCGTATTAAAAAAAACTTATGTTCTGGACGTGTACGTCGTTTTCGCAAAACTTGTCGTTGGCCACCTGCCCCCGTCCGTGGACATGTTTGCCCCTGGAGTCGGTTCGGCTGTCTTCCTTCGCAGCACGCGGCCGTCCAGCATTAATCGTTTCCTAGCTACGTGGACCGGCCGACATTAATCGCAGCTTCAGAGTCCAACGCCATGACATGCGACTAGCATTCACCGTGGACTGTTCACTGGATCTATTATTAGCGCGTTGCACTGCCTTCCTCGCCGCCCTTCATCGCTGCTGTTCCTCGCTGCGCGCCGCCGTTACTCTAGGGTTTAGGGTTCGCTCCGAGGTGGCGCCGCCGTTCCTCGCTCATTGAGGCCATGAAGTCCGGCACCGTGAAGCTTGTTCATGCCATGGACGAGGCGCTGGACTCCACCGACTTGCCCAACTCGGAGGCGATGGAGTCTATCGAGGCGCAGCACTCCGTCGACGCGCTGTACTCGGAGGCAAAGGAGTCAGCCGAGGCGTGCCAAAATGCGCCTGCGCTCGCGCCCAGCCGCTGAAACGCAATGCAGGCCAAAGAGCACGCGCCAGGCCCAATCGCTCTCATGCAAAAAAAAAAAATGCAAAACAAAGCAACAAGGAAAAAGAGTGGCTGCCAGGGATCAAACCTATGAGGAAGCACACTCCGGCCTCCATCCAATAACCAGTTGGGCTGGTTTACTTTCTCGTAGAGGGAGTATCCGTAACCGTATTTGTTAGGGGCAGAGATGGAAAACTAACCTCCTATTAATCACTTGGTTACTGCAATTATGTTCTAAACGTCAGTTTTTTTGATATGGAGGGAGTATGAGTATGACTTCATCAATCTTATATATATAAGCGTCCAGGTTAGTTCTAGATGAGAAAAAGACTGATCGCCGAAACGGACCGAAGGCAAAAAGGCTCCAGCTTGGACCTTCTCACATTCATATGATGTCATTTGAGCCATCATCGGTTCCACCGAATAACAATCTAATATGTAATGCCATCACAAATTTGTGTTAGCGGAACTCATTGGTGGGAACGTGGAGCTACTAGACATAAGATACTACTACTCGCCACACTAAAAACATTTCATTTCATTCTGGTGGTACTTGTTTATGATCTTTCAGAGTGAAACAAAGCACATTCGCGATCATCATTATCCCACATTAGAAGTATTTATTTATACAACAAACCGGCGGTGGCCTGTGAATATTAGCCGATCTTCCTTCGTGAACTGTCATGAGTGGCTCGCGTGATATTCATTCATTTTCTTGCATCTGCAGCTGCCGTCGCCACGTGTGGCTCGGTGATCCTCTTCCTGCCCATCTCGACCAGCCGTTCGATCGGCGGCATGGCAGCCTTCGTCGCGTCGTGCGCGCAGAACCGGTCCACCCACGCAGCCAGCCGCGGCGCCCTGGCGGTGTCCACGATCCTGAGCCCGGTCGTGGGCTCCGACGCCTGTATCGCCGGCACGAACCCGCCGAGCGCGAGGTCCACCAAGCCGACGCGGTCGCCGCCGAACCACCCGTTCTCGCCACCCGCGCGCTGCGCGTCGGTGAGCGCGCCCTCCAGCGCGTCCACCACGCCGAGCGTCCGCGCCACCGCGTCTGCCTTGTCACCCTCCGTCCTCGTCGCGTGGATCGCCACCCACGAGCTCAGCAGCTGATTGCAGAGTTGCAGACACGCCGGTGGTGCCGGCCGAATCGAAGCAGGCTCATCATCAGTCAGGGGTCAAAAATTAAAAGGGAATCGCAAGGGCGTTTGGTTTTATCCTTAATTAGTACCTCGCAGTCGACGTAGGCGGCCCAGAAGCGGGCGACGGCGCGGCTGTGAGAGTCGGGCGGGAGGAACGACACCAGGCCGCCGGCGCCGGGGAAGGCCTCGTCGAGGTACTCCACGATGAGCATGGACTCGCACACCGGCTTGCCGCCGTGTAGGAGCACGGGCACCTTCTTGTGGACGGGGTTGGTGGCGAGGAGCAGGTCGCTCTTGTCGGCGAGGTCCACCTCCACGTACTCGTAGTCCAGCCCCTTGAGGTGCAGCGCCACCCGCAACCGCAGCACGAACGGGCTCGCCCAGGCGCCCAGCACCTTCAGCTCGCGGGCTCCGGCACCATCCATGGTTTGGTTTCCTCAGCAGGCCGGCCGGTCACTCAAATCAAGCTTTAGCTTCAACTGCAAGGAGGGATTCGAATGTTTGCTCGATCTCGGGCTCTTCTTTGGTCAAAATGAAAACGATAAGAACTGACCAAATAAAGAGTACATTACACGGAACATGGTTAGAAAAATGAACCAGGTAGCGATTGACCATGGATTTGCATTATTGGCCAGTGCCCATTGGTCTTGGCGCCACGCGTCATTAGTCCAGTTTGTCCTCAAGGCAGGTATTTGGACAAAGGTTCTGGGACAAAAATAGGCGAATACCGGGAATTTCATGAATTTCTGACTGGGATTCACTTGTTACGACCAGCAAAACTTTGATCAATAGACATGAATATGATTATATGAAACAGTTGAATTATATAGCTTAGAAGGTTTGCACTTCTGTATTGAAATAAGAACTTGTAGGCATTTTGAACTATATATAGACTTAACAAAAAGGTTGAATTTGACTGAGTTTTTTGACCGGTACGATGCTGTTGCTGGACCTCACCGAAATGGGTGACTTTCACTGAAATTTGGTCATTTCGAGCCGAATCCCCGAACACAACATTCTCAATCACCTTTGAAACATTCTTACAGTACTTGTTAGTTGAGAACTTATACACACTTATTGCAATCCAATGTCAAATTACTGCTATTTTTAGCCATACATGCACGCACAAATAGATAGTCAATTCTGCAGGTGAATTGGGTAGGCTGCTGCTAGGGCACAGGACTCCTTTAACGCCATCGACAGGTTGAGGAAGCCTGCGAGCAGGTAGGAACTGGCGGCATACTTCACTCTGGAGCACATGGCGGCAAGGTACAAGAAACGTTCACAGGTGTGTGTGTCGTGGTCCAGGAGCACAACTATCCCAAGCGCCATGGAAGTAGGAGCTATGGCCATCCCCGTGATCACCTGAATGCCAACATATTATAATTTCATCAGTGCACTTGTTATCTATCTCTTGTGCTAAAAACGAAAAAAAAGAACACTAGCTAGCTTGTTACTAATGGATGGAAAACCAACCCACTCAGCGGGGACGAGGAAGGTGAAGCTTGTGTTAATGTGTCCCACTCCATGACATATGTAGCTGAGATGCGTGAGTAACCAGATGCCGTTCCACAGATTGAAGATGCCGCTTTAATGGCACTGCATATGCATACACTATAGGAAATTGGGCCTTGTCGATTGCCCCTGGATTTGCCGACTGCCAAAGACAGGGCCGTCGGCAAAGAATCCCTTTGCCGACTGCCAGACCGTGCAGTCGGCAAAAACACACCAAGGCAGTCGGCAAAGCCTTCTTTGCCGACTGCTATAACAGTCGGGAAAGAATGCCCGTCGGCAAAATTGGGCCAACGGAGACGGTATCCTGCGCCGTGCTCTTTGCCGACTGCCATGAAGAAATGCAGTCGGCAAAGGAGACCCCTTTGCCGACTGCCAAACCGAGCAGTCGGCAAAGTGCCACGTGGCCTGGGCTGGGCCTGGGGCCGGCCCTCTTTGCCGACTGCCAGACTTCGATTCAATCCAAGGATCATGGTTCGCTTCAACATTGCTTCCCAGCACCCAACCAAAAAAAACGCTCGCTGCCAAGCCACTGCCCACCGATGTCCGAACCCTCCACCACCGTGTGATCTTTGGATTGTCGTGCTCACGGAGTTGTGGACTCGGATCCGCACCAGGCCCCGCGACGACTCTGCAACTAGTCTCAGCATAGCAACGGCCATCGTCGTCTCATCGAGGCCCGCCCGGTGATCCGATTAGGCCGGCGCTTGGGGATACCATCTCGGTTCAAACAAGGTGAACGGGGAATCAGTTTGTTGCCCGATGTCCACCTTCTCATCCAACCAGGTGAGTTCCACATTCGGCATCGCCCATGCCAGCCTTCTAATTTGTTTTGAAACACTAGCTAGGTCTTCGCTTGATTCATTGTCTAAGACTCGGAGGCGTGTTTGCTATGGGTTTATTTGTTGATAACTACAGGAATACGCTGATGTTTCGAGGTCTTTCCTTCTATCCTTTTGATAATTGTTTATGTGTTGATTCGTTAGCTTGTTGTTGGCGGCCAAGATTGACAATGAACAAATCTAGTTTTAAAACTGGAGCACAATCGTGCAGTTGTTTTTGCGGGATACTACGCCAACTAGGGACCAGAAATGCGGTGCAGTGGCTAATACTACTGCAAGTTAAGCAATGGCTTCACCTGAGCCCTTCATTTGTGAAGGGACGGCTTGGATGAGTGAAGCCACTGCTTATCATATAGTAGTACTAACCACACTGCACTAATCTGTGTCCACCAAACAGGTCAAGATACTCAGGGCATTATAGATGAATCCTGGTCACAACAATTGAATTGTGGTTTTAATCTACGCTTCTGTATGTGACCGTCTACGTCTATAATTGGGTATTGCAAAAAGAAAAAACATGCAATTGAACTGTGGTATGTGCGGCGTGAGAGCTGAGAAGTCACTTGTGTGAATCAGATGAATAGAGTTTTGAGATGACGCAAGACATCAAACCAGGACAGTTCTCTACTAATTATTTCTAGAATCAAGTGTGTTGGATGCATATGGCTTCGGCCAAGCAAATTCTTGATTTGTTCACTAAGTAAACCCTATATATTGGTACGAGTCTTTGGATGAGCGATTGGATTTGTAATTTTGTTGATCTTCACAAAGATTTACAGACTTGAGTTTTTCAAACAAATAAAAAAACATTGGCTAGCCGCAACTATACCACCGGCGTACTCAATCAGACATGTAGTAGAACTAAGCGTTCTGCGCATTGTTACAGCTGGTTAGGGAGTTCGCATCAGGTAGCGCTCGCACACCAAGCCACGCCACCGTAGCTAGCCTGCGTGCTCTAGTTGTAATCTTGGAACTTCTTTCCTGTTACTAAAATATTGGAAAATTTGCATATGTTCGTGGGGGAGAAAAATATTGGCAATGGATGTCGCCATTACTGTCAACAAATTCTTTTTACATTTGTTGTTATGAACCTTAGTTCATATGAGGGATAAAGAGGATAACCATTGCCAAGAAGAAGATCAGGCAAAGTCGGCGTGGAGGAAGACTAGAATATTTAGGGTTTGGATTGTTTCTTATCCATCGCTTGATCCAACATAAGTTGATTACAGGATATATATAGAGCAGCCAATCCCCTGCTGGCACCTAGCCCTTTGCTGGTGCCTAGCTCTAGCTCCTCGTTTCTCTCCTAGCCATTACTTCATAACTGCCAACTAATGTCTTTGATTACAAAGAATGTACATGCACCTCCTTAGGACTTAACCCCTTTGATTACAGTTTGACTAAGCCCATCACCCCTTGGGCTCTCCTCTGCTGAGGCCTCGAGCCCATCTATTGATCATTGCTCCTCGTTGGTCACTGTGAGGCACTATTCATCACTGTAAGGAGCCGAAGAAGCCACGTTTTACGGCTCCTCTGGCTCCGTGCTACGGTGCGTCCATAATGATGAACAGCGGCCAAAAAGAAGCGTGCCAAAAAGAGGCTAATAAACAAAACAAGTATTCTGGGCGGCTCATGAAAAGTTCTATAATGCTGCGATGTGTGAAATTTGTTTCCTGCAGCACCTTCCATAGATGCTTACGCGTTGTTGAAATGGTAGCGAAATACCAGAACGTACTGCATGCCCAAAGTAATCAGAATGCCAACGATTCCAACCATCACTCCAAGGGTTGAAGCTATAAAATACATTGGGCACGCTGATGGACTGAGAGAGCTGCAGTCACTTAGATCAAGGTCCAGTAAGACAACGACGCCCAGCCCAGAGCATCCCGCGGTCATAGTCGCACTCGTCAATGCCTGTATGCATTTGGAGGTAGCTGAATTTAGTTGTGTTTTGTAAGTAGATTTTTCTTGCAAGAGACCCTGTTGTCTTACCAATTCCAGTATGATAAGCACGATGAGTGCAGTGTTTGATGGCTGCGCACGTCCGAACCACAAGCATGCAACCTGGAACAAAAGGCGAATGGCATTCCAAACCATCTGGACACCAGAGGATATAGTCAAGTACCTAACGCAATTGGCATAGTACACATTTTAGTCTCAAATTATGGCATACGACTATATATACGTAAGGCAATATGTCCACAGAATAATCAGGGTAGCCAATTACTTACAGGAACGAAGTGAAGTCGGTCAGATTGGGAGCCTTGATGATGACAGCGAATGCAACGGCGGAGAACAACAAGCACACCGCCCGACAAACAAACAGCCAGAACTCTAACACCATCTTGAAAAAAAAAAACCATATTAAGTGTGCAAAAAGGGCAAGCGCTTGGATTTGTGGGTGGATGCAGAAGAGTACTCCATCATTGACATGGAGAAAGATGTTTCAAACACTTCAGTTGTGCTAGCTATCAGGAAACAAACTTTTGGTTTGTGGGTCAGAACAATCGAACAGTTCGCCTTGGTACTGACCAAGAGCTTCTAGCTTTGCTGCGATCGTGATCTTTCAATGCTACACAAGCAATTATCCCAAATGAAAAATACATCAAATTTGGAGGACGTTATTCAATTCATGAGGGTTTGGCCAGCATCAACAACACGATAGGTGAAAGCAATTATGAAAGATGTTCCCCTCTCCACTCCACTCCACTCCACCCCAAAGTTAAGGGAGTGAACTACAGTAGTATCCAATGCATGCACCCAACGCAAAGAATCAACAGCTAGCCACCCGATCATCAAATCAAGCAACACATAGGTTTCAAAAAAAAAATCAAGCAACATAAGAAGCTAAAATGGAACAGAGATAGTGGGAAAGGAAAGAGTGGAAACCCACACCTTCGCTGGAAGCAGCCTAGCCTTTGGAAAGAAGCAAACAACAAAGGCGCCGATAGATAGGAAACTGAGTTTCTTTGATACCGTTAGATGGATTAATCTTTTAATCCTAGCTCGTTAGTTGAAACATTTGTGCCTATCGTATCTTAATTACTATGATAAGGTGTCAATGGAAAAGGAATGAATACTGGTGGATATCATCATATCAATCTCCTATCTGATCCGTTCGTTTATAAGATCACAACAGGATGATGAATGGATCTCCATCTCGACCATGTCGGCTAGCTTGTGCAATGCAAATGCGATCAACTTAGTATATATATATGGCCCCCGCCACCGGCCGGCAGAGCTTACCACTTATTCAGACTCACGTTTCATCATTCAGATATATATGTGAATCACGAGTTCACGACACCACGCATTTGATTGGATCTGGACGGAGCTGGGAGTGGGTGTCCAGCAGGCATGCGCGCATCGACTGTGCCAAGCTGCGGCACGTCCCTTCTCCGATATATCGCTGGCTAACTCACTCGATAGGTTCGTGATGGCCGTCAGGCGTTGTGGTTCAACTTTTCTAGATAGGAAAAAGGAAATACTTCGATTTTATCCTTTTCATCAGAAAAAGAATCACATCAAATTATTTATTAAAGAAAAGCCATAACTATTTTCACAGACGGTCAGAAAAAGCATAATCACATCAAATTATTTTCACAGATGGCCAGCCACCTCACTCGCCTCTTCTACGAGGCCGCTGCTAATCAGAGTTTCCTGAATATGCCCGCCTAAAAAAACCAAAAAAAGCAGGACCACGCCTATATATCCATGCTGCTCTTTTTTAGCGATCGTGTCTAGGTATGTTTTGCATTAAGCCGAAATGAGTTTTTTTACAACACAAGCGACAACGGCAATCTAAGATTACGGAAGCCAAACCGAACTCAGCCAGAGGCTCAATGATCTAGCGCCGCCCCCATCCTCTGTGACAGGTCAGTTCACCCTGGAATATGCTTGGCAATATTATTTAGCACAAAAAGAAATATATTGTGAATTATTGTTTGTCACTGATCCAAGATTTTCATTCATCCTGTCCTCCTAGTGATTCAAGGACTGCACAGTTTTTTTTTCACTTGCAATTTGTTAGTATGGAATCAAGTAAGCCAACAAAATAGTGGTTAGAGCACCCAGTATAGCTAGGTTCGACTTCCCGTGAAAGCTAATTTAAACAGGTCTGTATTTTTAAAAAATAAAAACTAGGGTTTTCCTTGCTAACTTCGATAAAAAAAAAGTAAGCTAGAGAAATATAAAATTAAAGGTTGCAATGTATTTATCAAGATAAAACCTTAAACCAGTCGGGACACTTATGTTTGCAAGATCATGCACTGTAATATATGTAATATAATTTATATCAATAATGTATGTCGTGGTTTCCCCGTTGGGAGTGCACTCACCTTGCACATTTCATAATATGATATATTTGAGGAACTTTATATAATTATAATGGTTTTCCTCATCTGTTTCATATTGTCTTTCAAAGCCATGACAGGGCAGCAGCACTAAAAACATTAACAACTAAAAATCTCTTGTTACTAAGACCTTTTACCTAATGATTCTAAATCAAACCCTACTAAATCTAGAACATATGAAATAGCTATCTGCACCACACCAAAAACAAATCTTCAGCTGAACTCCTCACGGCTGAAAAGGCACATGATCTATATTATTCCTTGTGTAGGAATTAATTTACCTTTTGAAACAACAACAAAACAAGTGTACTCTCTACTACTCCACCGGGGGGAGGGACGGGGGGCTTTTACATAAAGACCATAAAGTTGGAGAGAAATTTTACAATGGTTGTCAAAAATTAGATGGCTCACGACGCTCGATCCAACGGCTAAAAAGGCATAGTAACCAGGAGGAACCAATTTGACAGGTACCGGATGTGCACCAAGTGCGTATTAAATGGTGGGCCCATACGCACCAGGTGTATACTAAAATTGGTGAGATCGGTGGCTACAAAAAATTAATATAATTATAATTTCGAAATTTTTCAATTTATTTAGGGATAGTATGGTAAATATATAATAGAAGCATAATGCAGTAGTTGGGCGGCCCGTGAAACATCTTGGTCTGGGCTGGACTGGTGATGAATGATGAAGTGGCCCATGGGCGGCGTGCATGTGTATAGGCTAGCGAGCCGCAGCTGGATTCATTTGATTTTTTTTTCCGGAACAATGGGGTACGGCTTACCACGGGGCAACGGTGCGACCTCTTGGACGTGGACATGTGTTCGACCTGGACGCGGCGGACGGAAAAGGAGATGAGGTACATCGTGTTGTACGAGTACGGAGTACCTGGTGCTGTTCGGGCAGTCGATCGACGCACCTCTCTACAACACAGGCTGCGTCTGGGGGACCGGTCCAGCCGTAGATGCCGAGGTCGAGCACGACGTCGGAGCTGTGTGGGCGTGTGGCACGTGATCAACCTCACCAGCGAGAGCCACCCGCTGCACATCCACCTGGGCACATTCCAGGCATTCAAGATGCAGCCGCCTGTCGACCTGCAGGCGTTCACTGACTGCACGAGGTAGCGAAACGACGCCGTCAAGTGCGGCGTCGTCGAGCATGCGACTCTGGTGCCGGAACACGAGAAGACGTGGAACAACGTGGCGAAGACGCCGCCAGGGATCGTGACCACGGTGGTGGAGACGTTCAAGCTGGGTGGACACCAACCACCCCTACCCTTCACTGTCTATCTTGACGAGCAAGCCGAGGAGCCCGGCCGGACTGCTGCTTGGTCAGCATCGCGCACGCCGCAGCGGGGGTCGAGCCCTAGGAGCTGCTTCGCGTACGGGCATACGGCGACGTACATACACACGATTGACGGGCATATGCACACGCTATGCAACAGAGCGTTACACTTCGTCGAGAGACGCACGACGGGCAGCAGCAAACCGCGGCAGTTCTACAGCTCGGCGGGCATCAGAACACGCGCAAGCGCGCGAGCGCACGCTTGTCAGGCACCGCGGCGACGTCGCCCGGGCTCGGCCACGACCACGGCCACGTACGGACTCAGTTTAAATTAAGCGTGGGTGTGGCCGAGATCCGTTCGCAGCTAGCTAGCCTTCGGCATAGCTTCCACGTAGTGACTGATGGAACACGATACGAACTCACTTGACACTCTCACGTTTGTCCTAGTGGAGTCGTAGGCCTTACATGAAAGGCGGTGAATTGGTTACTCTCATGTCTTGCTAGAGTGATGAATGAACCAGCGTAGCCCTGACATGATACGAAGCCACACCAGAATCTCCACAATCTGGTGCTTGCGGATCCCAGCAATCTTCATCTCCACGATCTCAGCTTTCTGATCATCGCTGATTCTTCTATGTGAACGCAGCAGACAAATAAGCTCTGGTGGCGCCATCGGATGGCTATGTTCATCGATGAAATCCTTCACATACCACTCCAAGTTCTGATCCCGTGCAATCACAAATTTAGCGGGGCATCCAACACGGGTAATCCTCCGTGGCTTCCGCATCTTATTCGCCCTATTCAGGTGCTTCTCTTCTTGGAAACCTTGACAACTGCAAACAAACTTCCGATGGGTAATCGCCCTCGTCTCACTATGTCTGTTATCCCACTCACTATAGCTTCTGCTCACACTAAATCCTTTGCCATAACCGTAGTTGTTATAAAACTCAAATCCTTCTTCTTCACTAGCAAAAGTCTTCCTGACAATGTCATTGTATTCCAGCAAAGACTCAAGATCCAACATTTCCTCCTGTATCCATCAACAATACTGTATCAGGGAATGTTGGGGAACAACTTTGACAAATAAACATCCTTTCTAAACTTTGGAGACAAACGTTTCATTATAAACATTTGAGACGATAACATGTGTAGCGAAGACAGCGAAAGTACTCCGCTGCACGTAATTCCAACTTCGCTCACGTATTTTCACATGTTCCAAATTAACTGGCGAAGATGACTTTGCTGTACTTTGGACGCCCAACGAAGATGACGTGGACACTTCGCTGTGGCTATCAAACTCCGCACATATGATTTTGCATGTTTCAGGTTATCAAGCGAAAGACGGCTTCGCTGGGCTCTCGATGACCGGCGAAGCTGACGCGGCGACTCCGCATAAGAAGCCTGAGAGATTCTCAGTCGAACTAAGAAGTTACGATCGAGTCCGAAGTTGCCTTAGAGGGCTAGAAGAAAAAGGGCAAAGTGTGTCTCGTCACTTCGCCAACTTGCTTTCTAGCTGAAATGTATAGGAAGCTTCATGGCAAATCTTGTAAGATTCCTGGAACGGCGAAGCGAGGGGGTCTATAAATACCCCCTGGAGTGTAAGTTTTAGGATATAAGAAAATACAACAGCAACTAGTATAATGCTTTCACCTTTCTTGTACGCGTAATTTCATTACCCCAACATCTGGCGCCGTCCATTTGTGCGATCAAAGGCACCCACGACCACCACGCAGACGAAAAATGGCAAGACCTAGCAAAAAAGTAACTTCGGCTGGAGACAATTCAAACCAGGACAGAGACCCACTTTTGGAAGATGAGACAGAAACAGAAAATAGACGTGTTCAAGAAGATGAAGAAACTCAGAACGAAGAAAGAAAACTCAAAGAACTCGAAGATCAACTCATCATCAAGAAAAAACAGCTGGAGGAAGCAAGAAAAAAGACAAAGGAAAACTCTTTAAAACAAAGAATTGCAGAAGCAGAAGCTGAATTAAGAAAGCTCAATGATGAATTAGAAAATGAGAGCGAAGTCATGATTCAAGAACCAAACTCAGTAAGCAAAAACACCAACAGCAAAGAAAACCAAAGCCAAATAGCAACAATTAACACAGAGTGGCCCTTATCAATCGATATTCAGCTAGCAAAGTGGCCAGCTAGTTTTAAATTCAACATCATCCCAACTTACAATGACATGTCCGACCCAAGACAATTCCTTATGAGTTTTGAAACAGCAGTTGCATCAAGTGGGGGAGATGCAAACATCTTAGCGAAGTCACTCATCATGGCAGTAAGAGAACCAGCGCAGCAGTGGTACTCTTCGCTAAAACCAAGGTCAATCAAATGCTGCGATCAACTTCGCACAACCCTGCTCTTAGATTTCTAAGGCATACAAAGAGTTGAGCTCGCAAGCGATGATCTCTTCAACATCAAGCAGCAACTAAAAGAAACGCTGAGCCAGTACTACAAAAGATTTGTGCAAGCAAAAGCTCAAATACCAAACATACCAGACGAAGTCGTCATCATAGCAGCAATCAAAGGACTACGAGCAGGCCAACTTTCCTCACACTTCAAAACGAAAAGACCGACCACAGTTGAAAAATTATACGAAGAAATGAGAAAGTACTGTGAATCCGACGAAGACTACCGAAAAAGAATAGAAGAAGAAAATGGAGAAAGAAACATGTCAAGAGCAAACAACAAGTTCCAACACTCAAGAGTGACAAACATAGAACAAAGACCATTTCAGAGAATAAACCATATCAACAACACAAGCGAAGTCAACAGCCAAGGTCCAAGCTCGAGCAATCAAAGAAATTTCTAAAATAGCAGAAATTTCAAGGAAAATTTCCAACAATGACCAAATTATAACAACCAAAGCAGAAACTTTGAAAGAAAAATTTTGAGGCCCGAAGAATTGTACTGTATTATACATGGCAAAGGGGCTGGTCACACATCAAAGATGTGCCCAAAAGTAAAGAAAAGTATTGAAGAAGTGTAAGAAGAGAATAGAGCAACTTCACAGCTCAAAATTGTCAACCATCTGGCTCCCCAAAGAACAAGTTATGCGCTAATAACTTACCCCCAACACATGTTGCCACCACCTCCGCCAATCTATAATTGTCAACCGTTAGCAATGTGCCCGCAAAATCAATGGGGTTCAATTCAGCAGTAAAGTTTCCACCCTGAAAGTTCAGTAGTTAGCAGCAACCACCAAATTTAATACAACAACACGCCTGAAGTACCAACAAGCAATGGAAACACAATCATCCCAAGCAAAGGCAGAATTATGACAATCTTCGGAGAAAACAGCATGGAGCTCGATACAAGAAATGAAAGAAGAAATTATTTCAGAAGAATAAACTCCATAGCAGTTGAAGGTCCATTCAAGAAAACAAGATGGTCCCACATGCCAATCACATTTTCAGAACAAGATCTCAAACTCAAAGATTACCCACATATGGACGCAATGGTCATAGAAGCAAACATCGAAGGTTGGTCGGTAACAAAAATTCTGATAGATGGTGATAGCTCAGCAGATATCATATTCACAATAACTTTAGACGCAATGCCAATTGATAGAAAAATTTTGGGAAGAGCCGAGCACCCATTAGTAGGATTCGGCGGAAAGAAAATAAACTCTATTGGTAGAATTATCTTGCTAGTTTCATTTAGAACAGTGAATAATGCAAGAAAAGAACAAATAACATTTGATGTTGTCGAAATGCATAGCCAGTACAACGCAATCTTTGGAAGGAGAAGTTTAAATGCTTTCGAAGCCATAGTAAGCTACCCATACTTATGCATGAAGATGCCAGCAGTCAATGGCATCATAACCATCTTCGGTGATCAAACAGAGGCAAGAAACATAGAAAGAGATGCAAGCCCAGCTTTCAAAAATATCCATGTGATACAAGAAGAAGAAGAAGAGGACGAGTTTGAAACAGAAAACACGAAGACACAAGAAAAAGCGAAGCCTTGCAAAGACACAAAGAAAGTACCAATCGACCCAATGGTGCCAGAAAGACAAGTTATCGTCGGCACAAACTTATCAAACGAAGAGGAAAAAAGAATAGTATAAGTCCTGCGAAGTAAAAAGGATATCTTCACCTGGTCTGCACAAGACTTAGAAGGAGTAAGCAGGGATGTCATAGAGCACAAGCTAAACATCGACCCAAACTTTAGACCGAAAAAGCAAAAACTCATAAAGTTATCGAAAGATAGAACACAAGCTGCTAAAGCCGAAGTACAAAGATTGTTAGATGCAAAAGTCATAAGAGAAGTTCAATTCACAACTTAGTTTGCAAACATAGTCATGGTACAGAAGAAAAACAAAAAGTGGAGAATGTGCATAGACTTCACAGATCTCAACGAGGCATGTCCAAAAGACAATTTCCCTCTACCAAGAATAGACACTCTAGTAGACCAAGCAGCAGGAAGTGAAATGCTCAGTTTTCTAGATTGCTATTCAGGCTACCACCAAAGATTATACACAAGCTTCATTACACCATTTGGAACTTACTATTTTCAAAGAATGGCCGAAGGGCTTTGTAATGCAGGAACAACCTTCATCAGAATGACTTCCACAGTCCTCAAAGATCAAATACCAAGAAACTTGCTTGCATATGTGGATGACTTAGTAGTCAAAAGCAAAAAAAGAGAAGACCATGTTGAGGATTTACAAGAAACTTTCTCAAACCTCAGAAAAGCAAATTTAAAGTTGAACCCAGAAAAATACACGTTTGGAGTTCAAACAGGCAAAATTTTAGGGTGCATCGTATCCGCAAAAGGAATGGACCCGAATCCAGAGAAGGTGAAGGCAATACTAAATATGCAAGTGCCATGAAATATCAAGGACGTCCAAAAGTTGACAGGAAAACTAGCTTTGCTGAACAAATTTATATCCAAATCAGCTGAGCGAAGCCTCCCAATATTTCAAGCACTAAAAGGGAAAAAGAAAAAGTTTAACTGGGGTCAAGCACAACAAGAAGCTTTCGAAGAAATAAAGAAACATCTATTCAACCCCACAACCTTGGCAACACCTGACCCAACAGCAGATCTGTTACTATACGTATCAGCAAATAAAAGTACAGTCAGTGCAGTACTAATACAAGAAGAAGAAAAGGAGCATTCAACAAGACAAGTTTCAGTGTACTTCGCATCTGAAGCTTTGTCTGGATCAAAAATATTCTATTTAAAAATTGAGAAAATTGCATACGCAGTGCTTATGGCATCCAGAAAGTTGAGACACTACTTCCAAGCTCACAAAATAAGAGTGCCAACAAATCAACCCCTCAAAGAAGTGCTACAAGGCTGCAAATCCTCAGGAAGATTAGGAAAATAGGCTACAGAGTTGTCCCAATACTTCATCAAATTCGAGAAAAGAACAGCAATCAAATCCCAAGTGTTAACTGACTTCATGGCAGACTGGACACCCTCAAAGTACAACCAAGAAAGAATGGAGCAACCAGAATGGATAATTTATTGCGACAGTGCTTGGGGCTTCGTCGGCGCAGGAGCAGTAGCAGTCATAACCTCACCTTCTGGAATCAAACTCAAATATGCTGCAAGACTAGACTTTCAATGCACCAACAACATTGCAGAATATGAGGCAGTATTGTTGGGGCTCCGCAAAGCAAGAGCAATGGGGATTCAAAAACTAATAAGCAAGACAGATTCTCAAGTTGTGGCTAGGCATATAGAGAAAAATTACAAAGCAAGAGATCCACAGCTAGCAAAGTATCTCCAACTGCTGAGAGATCAAGAAAAATACTTCGCTGGATTCACAGTGAAAAGCATTTCAAGAAATGATAATACAGATGTAGACGAAATTGCAAAAGCTGTTGCCCAAAAGTTAGAGTTACCACGAGAAGTATTCTTCCAAACTATCACCGAAGCCTCAACAAGAACGAAAGTTGAACAACCAAAAGAAGTACACATCATAGAAAGCGAAGATTGGAGGGCTCTAATTATCGCATTCCTCAAAGGATTCTAGGAGCCAGAAAGTGAAGTTGATGAAGTAAGAATGAAGCAAAAGACCAGAAGCTACAAAATCATCAACGAAGAACTATACAAGGAAGGAGTTTGTCAACCACTACTAAAGTGCATCTCGAGAGAAGACGAGAAAAACCTATTGAAAGAAATACATGGTAGAATCTGTGGATGTCACGCCAGGGCTAGATCAATAGTTGGGAAAGCCTTTAGACAAGGGTTCTTCTGGCCAACTTCCCAAAGTGACAGCAAAGAAATCATTCAGACTTGTCACAATTGCCAAATGGCAGCAAGCAAAGTTAAAGCACCAGGAACAAACCTTCAATCAATTGAACCAACTTGGACATTGGCAAGATGGGGAATCGACATAGTCGAAAAGTTACCTCTAGCTCAAGGCAATTACCAATACGCAATAGTTGTAGTCGAATATTTCACCAAGTGAATTAAAGCAAAGCCAATCACAAACATGTCCTCTCATACAATGAAAAAATTAATATGGTAGAACATCATATGTAGATTCGAAGTCCCAAGACACATCACTGTAGACAATGGAACCTAGTTTGATAGCGAAGACTTCAGAGAATACTGCCATTCAATGGGAATCAAACTTTGCTTCACATCAGTTAAACACCCACTGTCTAATGGAGCAGTCAAAAGAGCAAACAGGATAATTTGCACTGGAATTTCAAAGTGCCTAACAGACCTCAAAAAGGGAAAATGGGTCGATGAATTACCAAAAGTAATATGGTCTCACAACACTTCAAAATCGAGGCCAATGAATTTCTCTCCATTCAAGCTACTTTATGGAGACGAAGCAATGACCCTAAAGAGATAAAATATGAAGGTCCAAGAATAAATGTTCAAATGATCACAAAAGAAGACCAAGTAACAAGCAAAGATTTGCTCGAAGAGGAAAGAAATGAGGCACTCAAGAATATCAAGAAGTATCAACTTGAAACACAGAAGTGGTACAACAAGAAAGTCAAGCCAAGAGGATTAGCATCAGGAGATCTCGTCCTAAAAAGAAAAGGAGATGAAGACACAGTAGAAAAATTCTAACAAAAGTGGGAAGGCCCTTTCATCGTCACAAGAACGAACAAAGAAGGTGCGTATCATCTGGCAAACCTTAAAGGTGAGGAACTCAGTCACTCCTGGAACATAGAAGCACTCCGCAACTACTATCCATAAGTAAGACTACAAGTTTAGTCCACTTTTCAGTAAAAGTAGAATCTTATTTACAAGCAAGCTTACATTACGGAAAGCATAACTGAGCTGCACTCTTTTTCTACTCAGGGGAAACCCTTCACAGGGTGAGTGGTTTTTTAACGAGGCAGTCTCTTTGTAAACCTCATGAAATATAAATGAGAAAGTAGTTTTTCCAAAGATATGTTTCTACATCGCACAGCTAAAAGTACAAAACGCCAAAGAGTATATCTAATATATACTCTCATATCGGCACAAATTTTTACAAAAACTAAGTTAGCATCAATATTTTATTAAATGTAAAAAATGCTAACTTATCCAAGGCAAATTTTTTGATTTTATTTCACTAAGGTGAAATGTTTTCTTTTAAGGAAGCGTACGCGTCCACTTCGCTCAAAAAGGAAGGGACGGCATTTCAAAATTTGCTAAGGCAAATTTTTTGACTTTATTTCACTAAGGTGAAATGTTTCAGCTTCTAAGGAATCGTACGCGTCCACTTTGCTCGAAAAAGAAGGGACGGCGTTTCAAAATTTGCTAAGGCAAATTTTTTGACTTTGTTTCACTAAGGTGAAATGTTTTAGCTTCTAAGGAATCATACGCGTCCACTTCACTCGAAAAAGAAGGGACGGCGTTTCAAAATTTGCTAAGGTAAATTTTTTGATATTATTTCACTAAGGTGAAATGTTTCAGCTTCTAAGGAATCGTACGTGTCCACTTCGCTCGAAAAAGAAAAGACGGCGTTTTAAAATTTGCTAAGTAAAAATTTTCAACTTTGCTTCACTAAGGCGAAAACGCCTCAAGCCTCCAAGCGAAGTGCACGCATCCACTTCGGACAAAAAATAAGTGACAACATTTCAAAATTCACTATGCTAAAGTTCCCAATTACATTATTTCTCAACAAGGTACATACACAGCTTAACTCAGAGTGCTTATTTTGTACCCATTCATACAAGCGAGGAAAACTCACAAACTTCACAATACAAGATGTCTCGCAATACAACCCACCCAATTACAAAAATATGTCTACCAAATTAGTCATCCCGAGAACTAACTACCTCGGTAGCATCTCCAAGTATGTCGCTCACAATTTCATCTATAATCTCGTTCGCCTCACGGCATAAATAGTCCTCACAAATACTCGCCGGCGAAGTACTTGACTCAGATGATTATAAGAAGAAGAGGTTAGAAAACAAGAGCAACCACAGAAGAAAAAACAAACCCCACACGTCAAAATTTTACCTGCGCAAAGCCCGTAAAGTCAAAAACTCGGCAATTAGGAGGCCGGACGCTGCGGCGTCGCTTGTTCACGTCTATAAAAAGATTTGTAAGACAAAACCACAAAAAAAAGTTCAAGTTCCAAACAACAAAGAGCAAAACTTACGAGTAAGAAATTCATCGACATCATAGCCATCGCACTTCGCGCGAAAATCATGAAACTCGGCGGGCTCAAAAACAAAGTCATCTTTACACATTAACAGCGGAACAATGTCTTCGACATCCTGCGCAGCCTCAGAATGAGGAACCTGCACAGGACGGATAAATAGTCAAACACTTACCAAGTGTATATCTTACAAAAACCATAACTTAGAGTCATTGTATCTCAAAATCCCTCATCTCACAAAATAAAAAGCAGCTACAGCCTAAGGATGACCACCACTAATATCGCTGGGTTCGGCACCGCTTCGACCTCCAGCACCAACCTCCGTCTTTGCGGCTTCTTCTGCTTCCCTCCGAGCAGCTTCCGCCTCCTTTGCAATTTGCTAATACAGAAAGAGAGAAAAGTTAGATACAAAGAACAAAAGAAAATAAAAGCAAGCAAGTATAAAATTTACCCTCTTAAGTTTCTCTCTAGCTTTGTCAAAACAATGGACCCGACCATCTGACCTCCAGTACTGCTCGAGATATTTGTTGCACAACACTTTTGTCGCCTTCGTCACGTTGGTCAGTTCGCCCACAGAAGGGAATTTATAATTGGCATCACAAAGTTGTGTAAACAATGGATCCTGGCTTTGTCTCATCAGATGAAAGAAAGCACGAGCAGAGTAGAAAGCGCCAATATCAACAGTGGTCTCCATGACCTGGGATAGATCTTCATATTAACGACAAAGCCAACTGAGAAAACTGTCCCGATCACCAAGATCCCAACACTTGTCTCCAGATCTGGCCCCAAACTTATCATAACATTCGAAGCAAAGCTCCCAGATGCGATTGCAATTGTCAAAGAAAGACTTATCCTGATCCGCAATTCTTCTCTCAACACGCCTTATATCTTCCCCCAACTTCTCTTTTTCCTCCTCAATCCTCTTGATAACATCATATCTTTCCTCAATTTGGGCAAGAACACTGATAAGTTTTCCCTCTAACACATTATGGGCATCCACAGCGTCATCTCTCTCTTTCTCCTTCTCATCAAGTTGTTTCTTCAGATTCTTAATTTCAGCTTGGTAGTCACGTTCGCGAAGGGCAAAGTTTTTCTCCCTTTCTTCTAGCCCAGTTTGCAAACCCCTTATCAAAAGAGAACCCTTATACATCATTGACAGCCCAGCATCAGCAACCTCGAGCAAGGGTTTCTTGGATATCTCAAGCTCCGCGTCAAGCACAGTGAAAGCCTCTTCTATGCACTTCAACAGTTGAACCTTAGAACTGCGAGGCATCATCCGAAGTTCATCGGCCCCGACACCAATAAACTTGAAACTGTCAAGACCTAAACTATTCTCTTGACAAAATGCCAACCCACGCTTGAGAGCTTCAGAAACCTCCCCTTCACCATCAACGGGGATAACGGGAGTGACAGGATCATGACCACCAAACTTGCTTAAATCGACTTGTTTTCAAGGAGAAGATGGCACGTGAGGAAAGATAGTTTCTACAAGAAAAATAAAATTAACAAAACAAAACAGTTCAAATAAAAAAGAAACATAAAATTCTAATACTTACCAGTAGAAACACGTTCACCCAAATTGCATTCAATACTTTTTCGCTCTCAACATGGATAGTAAAACTAGTTAAACGCGCCAAGCGGTCATCATTGACAACGTCATCAAAAACTTCATCATCGCTATCTTCAAGATTGATAGAATAGGCTCTAGAGCCTCCAGCTTTCTTCGGCATATTCTGAAAACCAACTTCAACTTCACCGGCTTCAACTATAGCTAGGTTCTCAACCGAAGTTGTTCTCCCAGCGTCAATATTTTCTCTAACCGGCTCAGCAAAAGAAGCCTCAGCATTAGGCCTCGGCGAAGCCGAACCACCAACTTCATGGAAATCCCTAGCTTGAATCTCTTTCTCAGAAACCAAGCCGGCTTTCGCACCAACTTCATCGAAACCACTAGCAGAAGCACCACGAGCTTGCAAATTCTGTAAGTTTTCGTTAAGTGGAGTAAGTAACAGTGGAGCCAAACCACTAGAAGAGAAAGTAATATAAATTTTTCTCACCTCATCCTCAGCATCTTGAGAAACAGGAAAATCGACATCACCACCATCACCATCACCTTTGTCAACCTCAGCAACACCTTCACCACCAGCACCGACATCAGAAACAAAGTTCCCCTCCATATCCAAACTCTGTTCAAGCACAACATCAATTTCTTCAGCATCCAACAAAATAGAAGAACTCTGATTTTTCTTCAACTTCTTAGCAACAACTTTGCTAGAAACGCCAGACTTGCATTTCTTCTGAATAACAGTCTCCTTTTTACCTTGCTTCTTTTCACGGGCATAAGCTGAAGGAGGCCTATCGCCATATTCAACATTAGCGACTTCAAAAACTCTATTCAAGCGCTTATAATCACTCCCAAGAACCTTATCAATATTACTCTTCTCACTCAGCACATATTTTCCAAGCAAATCCTCAGCCCGGCTTTCCACAGACTTCATAAATTCTTCATCAGAAGAAAATATCCTCGGGCGACAAAATCGTTATCCGAAAACTTGTAGTTTATCCCCCGAACCTTCTTAAGATGAAAACGCTGAAAAGTCCATTCTTTTTTCAATGGCCAAATTTTGGCAGCAGCATACTCCTCAACCAAATCCCTAGCACATTGCAGCGAAGCTGTACACTTGTACGCCTTCACAGCAGTCTTTAAAATCATGAAAGAAGGAACAGACGGAGATAGTTTAAAATTCTCAATCTCCATTCTAGCAGCCATTGGATACTTCTTCACCATCTTCCTCGTAATAGGGTCCTGCTCCTCAACCATGGGCACTTTATGATAAAACCAAAATCTAGACCAACCTCCAGTACCCCACTTGTTCCTAGTTGCCAGAGAAATTTGAACGGTATTGCGAGTTGTCTTGAAACTTGAACAAGAAAAATACTTAGTGATCACCCGCCCCTCAAGCATAAATTCTTTGAATTGAGTATGCATCTCAAAAAGTTCGCAAAAAGCCGCAATATCTACATTAGCCTCCTGAGATTTAACGCCCAAACAAACTGAGCCAACCTAACCACACCATTTGGAGTCAGATGGTGCACTTGAATGTTGAAAGCCTTCAACACATCTTCAACGAAGTCCTGGCAGGGGAAGCGAAGTCCAGCAGTAAACAAGTCCTCGTACACAATACATTCGTCAGGATGAGGCTTCGGGTTGATCTCCATAGGATCAGGAATCCTCACTTGATCACGTTCAACAATTCTCAATCGAACCATCTCATCAAGGTGACTCTTTTTAAACAAAGTTTTACCAAAAGTTAAGGTAAAACCTTCATCGTCTTTCACTAAGTCCTCAACTGACGCGTCAACGCCATCAAGGCCCTCATCGTCAGAATCCATTTGAGCCCTATCCTCTTCGGTCTTCGAACTCTCCCAAGACGAAAGTTGACCCTACAAATCTTACGAAGACATCTACAAAAACCGAAAATCAGAAACACTACTCAACAAAATTGCGAAAATAAAAGGTCAAAGGAACAAACCTTAGCGAAGACGTGACTCAAACTTTGAGCGAAGATTTGAGACCAGACGAGCACAGCGGCAAGAACTCAGGAAAAACTATCTCAAACTTTAAAACTCAAGACAAATTTCGGCAGAGTTTTCCTTCTTCTGAAAACGACAGCCGCAGGCGGGAGGGCCCTCGCTATTTATAGGCAGTGCCCGGTCAACCAGTCAAAGCTAGCCGTTAGATTCAAAATTCAAATAGGCCAACTCCAAAGTTTGGACGGCGTTTGTTAGAAAAAGTTTCATATAAACTTCGCGGGATTCAGACCTTTGGAGTAGGCCTTCGCCCGCGAAGGGCTGCTGTTGGGGAACAACTTTGACACACAAACATCCTTTCCAAACTTTGGAGACAAACGTTTTATTATAAATATTTGAGACGATAATATGTGTAGCGAAGACAGCGAAAGTACTCCGCTGCACGTAACTCCAGCTTCGCTCACGTATTTTCACATGTTCCAAATTAACTGGCGAAGATGACTTCGCTGTACTTTGGACGCCCAGCAAAGATGACGTGGACACTTCGTTGTGGCTATCAAACTTCGCAATATGATTTTGCATGTTTCAGGTTACCAAGAGAAAGACGGCTTTGCTGGGCTCTCGATGACCGGCGAAGCTAATGCGGCGACTCCGCATAAGAAGCCTGAGAGATTCTCAGTCGAACTAAGAAGTCACGATCGAGTCCGAAGTTGCCTTAGAGGGTTAGAAGAAAAAGGGCAAAGTGTGTCTCGTCACTTCGCCAACTTGCTTTCAAGCTGAAACGTATATGAAGCTCCATGGCAAATCTTATAAGATTCCTGGAACGGCGAAGCCAGGGGGTCTATAAATAGCCCTTGGAGTGTAAGTTTTAGGATATAAGAAAATACAACAGCAACTAGCATAATGCTTTCATCTTTCTTGTACGCGTAATTTCATTACCCCAACAGGGAACAAGTAAGCTAGCTAATGTGTTACCAGCACTTGCTTAGGAAGCCCAAATATACACAATCAGTACATAATTATAAATGATGAGACTACAGAATACTAATAGCACATGAGCGAGAGTTTAAGAGCTATTCGTATTAGCAAATGGAGTACCCGGAACAGATCAAATTCAGTAAAACAATGCACTAGTCTGCTACTAGGTGCCAATACAGGATTTCAAGTCATCAAGGTGCTCATATCAGAATGCATATCCACAACTGAGTGAAACAAAATGGGAGAACATGCACTATGAAACTCATAGATCAAAAAAAGGGTGAGCAAGCTATTTCCATTCTTTACTATGTGCATACAGGTACAACAACTACGCAAGAGCTAACCGTGTGCCTACCATCCAATCAGTGTAAGACAGGGCGGTGGTGGATTATCATGTGGCCAAGACACCACCAACCCTATTACTGATCTCTCGCCATTATTCACTGACTACGACCTCACAAATCATTCTGTCCATTTCATCATACGAAATTTTGGAGCAGGATCGCTGCACATCAACACGACATGAATGCGAAGATTGGCAGCCAAGAAATATATGGAGAAGGATATAAAGCAGTGTACTTCAACAATTAGGGAACTGCACAATCATATTGCTGCATTCCTAAGTTGAATATATGAGATAAATCAAATGCAAACAAGTGAAGAGGAGGGGAGCCTTGGCCACAGATTGGAGCTCAATTAAATCCATTTCAGAGAGTTCTTCACGAGGAAGGGTCGACGCTGACCTGAACACGGCGGCACCAGGCTGGTCCTCCGAGGAGAAGGGAGGAGCGACGGGCTGAGTGCCAGCGACGAGCGAGGGCGCGGCGGCGGCGGCGTCACGCGATGGCGAGCTCGAGGGCGCGGGCGAAGCGGCCTCGTCGGCGCGCGTCAGCCGTGGACATCGGGGAGCAGGGACGAGTGACATGTTCACAGCGCCGAACGCGGGCGAGGGCAGGCCATCACCGACGGCGGCGCGCGATGACGGGCGAGGGCGAGGCGGCTAGGGCGTCTGCGCAGCATCGCGTCCTTCGCGGGCGAGGGCGAGGCGGCGGCGGCGCACAATGGCGGGCGAGGGCGAGGCGGCTAGGGCGTCTGCGCAGCCTCGCGTCCTTCGCGGGCGAGGCCGCGGCGGCGGCAGCGACTAGGGCTTGCAGCCGCGTGTTCTGGCGAAGGCGCTGTGACGGACGGCCGGACGGGTTGTCGGCAGGTGGGAGGTGGGAAACACAATTACCATACTAACCTTCCACTAATAAAATTAATTAGCGCTAATTATTTACTTAGGAACCAAGAGGAACCAGCAGGTACCCCCAACCACCGCTCAAAGTTGGAACATGGATTGAGACTACACATCTCAAATGGATTACATGAAGGGATTGAAAGGAACAAATCTCATCCACATATGAGAACTGCCACAAAGATGTTGACAGTTTCCCTTAGCCAATCTCCAAGCAGATTTTACTGTGGAGCCCAAAACAAGAGATAAGGAATGAAACAAAGTGCAGCAATACACAGATGTGTAATACATGCATATCTCGTTTATGAACCGAGAGTGCGCACCTGTACAGAGTTTTTCATATTCATATCCAGCCCATGTCTGTTGTATATGACGTCATGTTGTTGAGCTTAGTCTCGATGATGTATTTCATGTTGATGAACAAAACCGCTTTGTTCAAAGCCCCGCCTGCCCTTCTTGCATATGAGGGAATAAAACTCACTAAAAGTGTAACCAGGAAACTCTTGAAGCAGATCACCCTGCTTGGTTTGGTAATGACAAAATAGTCATTTTCGTCCCTAAATTATCGCGCGAGGCTTAAATTGGCCCCTGAACTATTAAAACGTTCACTTTGGTCCTTGAACAATTGGTTTCCAGTTCAATCTGATCTATTCCCGTTGATTGCTTGCCACATGGATAGCTCCACATCTGAAATGTCAGTCTTACCCCTAGCTGGAATCTTTTACCCGTTTGGCCGGTCACGATGTTTCTGTCTCCATAGTAGATGATAATACAACCTCGATCGATGGCTGGCAGGCACAAGCACAATCAAATTATTCATGACCTACCAACCAAACCCTACCTAGCGCAGCAATGCAAGGATCGATCCAAGCGGCGCGTGGCCATCGAAAAATTTCTGCGGCCACTGGATCAGTCCATCGATCATGGCTGACACCAGCTGATTAATCTCCAGGTCCCAGATGGTTTTGTATCAGTTGTACTCCGATCTATGTGGCGGAGCACTGGCTGGTGCTTCAGGATTCGTCGTGGCGGAGGAGCACGACGGCTGCAAGTGCGGCACCAGCTGCAGCTGCGGCAAGTGAAGCCCGCCGCCGTGGCGTGCCCATCCTCATCCATGTCGTTATCTTCGGTTGTCGTCCTATAAATAAACCATCGCGCCATGCATCTATGTGTAAGTGTACATGTGGTTGTGTCCTCCGTCCTCGTGCGTATATGTGTACATGTACAAGGACCTGACGCGGTACATACGGCGGGGACTGGAAACACCGTGACCAGCCAACGGTTAAAGGATTCAACCAGGGGCAAGGCTGACATTTCACATGTGCAGCTGTCCACGTGACAAGCAATCAAGGGGAATGGACCAGATTGAGATCGAAATCAATTGTTCGAGGATTAAAGTGGACGTTTTGATAGTTCAAGGATCAATTTAAGCCTCACACGATAGTTTAGGGATGAAAATGACTATTTCACCTTTGGTAATGATTCATTTCTTTTTAGCTTCTGCCCACGTTGATCGATTTGACTCCGACAGACAGCCAGCACGACAGCAGCACGCAGATAGAAGTTCATTTTTGAAAGTGCGCCCCATCAATGTTGTTATGCTCTCTTTTCTAAAAACAAATGTTGTTATGATCTGAATGTCAAAAGGCCCCAAAGGGTTCGTTTCTAATTAGGTGTTATGTCTCAGTGGTCTCCACACAGATGTCGACTAAGGAACCAGCCAAGAAAATTCACTTCCGTAGGTCGTAATTCAGTTAGTGTAGATGACTTCATTTTGTTTTGTTTGGTAAGTCATTTTTTTTGTTAAACCATCTAAAATTTTGAGGTCAAACTCAGTGCAATAGTGCTAACGAAAATAGCTCAAAGAGATTCCAGAGTTTTACTCCATTTTTTCTGAGATTTTCTATAATATTAATCCCACTCATGGTGAGCTCACTATCTCCTTGAAAAGGTTGCCAATGCCAAAAGACACTACCGAGAAGATCGTCTCACGTGTTGTATATCTAAATAAAAAACAAATCATTTCCAAGCATTAGTGTGACTGTGTGAGTGTATATATATAGCCTCGCACGCGATTATTGCAACAATGGTCTTGGCCTCCAAGCTATATATACTCCGAGACCGCAACAATCCTCTGCTCTACCCGAACTCCGGATCCCATTCTTTCAGTCTCCGTCAGTTCCCCCATCAGGCTCAGCAGGTACACGTACATTTCCATTTTTTAATTTTCGTTGCTAGACAGTAGATAGCTGAAGATTATGCGTAACCTTTCAAATTAATGTCCCATAATGCAAAATACCTGTTTGATTGCTCGGACCTATTTGGTTGATTAGAATACCTAGTGTTTGATTGCTTCACTACTGTCATGGGTGCCTTCGTATTTATTTGACATCTTAATTAGTTAGTCTGCTAGTCTTACATACAGGATTTTCTGAATTTAATTTGGTAGTGGTATTCCGTCTTCCTGAATCCCTTATTGCTCCAATTTTGAGATCAGCGACAATCAAGCAATTCTTGCTGAATTTGCACTGGACAACTACGATGAAGTAGTAGGATATATCTTATGACTATGATGTATTGATTTGTAGTCATTTCTCATGCTAGAAATGTAAGAAACTTATAAAACTATATTGTCTCATTTGTCATTTGATTTGATTTTGTCCACTTATAGAATACCTGTTTTCTACATGTATATATATTTGCTACAACACCTAGAATTTTAATGAACAGACATATAATCCATGTCAATACAAATTTGAATTTATTGAATGTATAATATCATCCATTTATTGGTAAATTAAATTTATTTACATAAAGGTTGTGCATCATCTTTAAACCGCGCTAGCTAAATCTAAAGTTACTGTACAGAGATATAGGTACATATACAATTATGGTGATCAATAGTAGGGACTTCTTCCTCTTTGCAAGGAGCATTTGCTTCCTTCTTGCAATGATGGCGTTTTTGTTTATGATGTCCGCTGATGACTTTCACCTACACAGAGCATTCACGTAAGTATTTAGTATATCCATTCTTATTTTTTGTAAGAAACATATCAATTCTTATTCATTACCTATGCTCATGTAAATTGTAACTACTACTGTGCTATACATGCATAATATCACTGCAGGAAACTGGCTCTTTGCCGACTGCATTCGCTCGCTGAAAGCAGTCGGCAAAGGCCGGAATGCAGTTGGCGAAGGCTTTGCCGACTGCATTCCCATCTGGCAGTCGGCAAAGGTCTGTCGGCAAAGAAGCCGTCGGCAAAGAATTCTTTGCCGACTGCCAGGAGGATGGCAGTCGGCAAAGCCTTTGCCAACTGCCAAAGGAAGAGTCGGCAAAAGTAACTGGTCGTGCCGTCTGGCGTTTGCTTTGCCGACTGCCCGAGCTGCAGTCGGCAAAGATTTTCTTTTTTTTAAAAAAGTCCTACCCGTCACGGTAGTCGACAAAAAAATATTAAATTTTTTTTTTAAAAATAGCCTTTGCCAACTGCCGTGGCTGGCAGTCGGCAAAGCTGCACAGGCACCAGCTTTGCCGACTGCCTTGGCTGTCGGCAAAGCTGGAAATTTTTTTCCTATTTTTCCATATATATCACAGCAGTCAAATCGTATATATAACACAAATGCACACATATATAACACAAATCCACATATATATATATCACATATCCAACATCCAACAAGTCTAACATCCAATAAGTCCAACAAGTCCATAATTCTAACAAGTCAAAATATCCAACAAGTCCAACAAGTCTAAGGATCATGGTTCGCTTCAACATTGCTTCCACATGAAGCACGAGGCGACGCCTCCAGCAAGGAAAGTGGATCCCACGGTGTCACCACCGTCAAAACTTGGTAGCACTGCCATTGCCCACCAATTGCTGAACTGTTACGCCATTGATTGCCACCTCCGCCTTGATCTGACCGTCATCGTACACGCTTAGGCCGGTTGCCACCGTTGAAGTAAAGCCACCGATGCTCAGTCACGACAGCTCTGTCGCTGGCACACCGTCTTCGGCAGCGACGTGGCGAGACGCTGCCTGAGTCTACGTGGGGGCCGATCTGATTTTGGTGGACTCCGCCAGATCAGGTCGCAGAGGGCCAAATGGAATGAGCCGCAGAGGGATCCATTGTCCAAGCAGGCAAGCGCCATCATTGGGCGCCCAGCTTCGCCCCTTCTCGTCGCGCCAGAGAAAGGGCATCGCCGAGGCATGGCCCCGCCACCACCATCCTCATTTGCCTCCCGGGCCTCCCGGTGGCGCACTCCGGCAGCGGCGAGGTGGAGAGGAAGGGGTGGGGGGAGGAGGCGGCGGCGGCTAAGGTTTCGCCCCGAGCCGCCCGCCCGAGGAGTTGTGACCTAACGTTGTTGTATTTCTATATACAAATTATGTGGTACATAAAGGTTGAACTCTGTTAGCGGAGGACAAAATATGGAATCGACCCGGTTTTGTTTTGATTGTTTTTATAGTGTAGATTTTAAGAAGTACATGAGAGATTATATTTTCAAAAGTGAGAAATGTTGATACTAGTGGATAGACTTTGTCCCTTTTATGTAGCAAACAAAATCTGACGACAAATAATTGTCAAACTTTTTTGATCAGCATAGTACCTATGAATGGCACATTATTTGAATTGATAATAGCGTCGCATTATTTCACCACAGATGCATACAATAAATCAAGCCTGTTCCTGGGCCAAAAGGGGTAGTGCGCGCATCTATTGGGGTGTGTTCTGCTTGACCACAGTCCGGGCAATTACGCTGGCAATCTCTGAGTTTGCTAAAGCACCGAGGAGTTGTATTCGTGGCCTCACAGCCGTAACAATCCCCTATGCACGGTGGAATTATGCCTACGCGCGATCACATGCATAGGGGCTTTGCCCTATCGTCCTGACGTACTGTTTGACCTGCAGGAACATAATATAATATGCTTGTTCAGATGATGATAAGAAATTAATCAAAGTAATATAAAGTGGTGACAGTTTCAAACAAAATCTCAATGAACTAGAGGCTTTCGTCTATGTGGGATTACGAACTTGAAGATCCGTGTACGGGTAAAGTTTAATGTGCGGTACTTACACTGTGAATGAACAATAAGACATCCGAAGACAACCATTGAGAACACAATGACCAGCCCTCTTCCCGCCATCACACAAGCTTCTCGGTGTAATATGGAGTCGTTCCTACTTAGATCTTATTTGTTTAATTTTCCTTTGGCGACCGTCTACATTCTACAAGGTTCGTATATAAGGTGGAGAAAAGTCATTCAGATTTGGCAAAAAGTAATTCTCTCCAGGCTGGCGACTTATCGTTCAAAAATTCATAAAGATAGTCTTTGATTGATAGGACCTCACTTAGGACAAATACTGGTATCCAATCAATTGGCTTCTAAATTTCATTAAGACACCCTTCGATTCATAGGACTGTAGCCACTCATCATATTGCTCTGCAATCAAGGGGCTGTTTTGTTTCAAGTTTCCAGCCCATGATCCATTTATAGCGTGACAAGGGTTTAGTTGCTTCATTTTTTTCTCGAATACATAAAAGATTTGTGTATTTTTATATTTAAGCAGAAAGAGTTTTTTACATCGGCGCCGTAGCGTGACTGGGAGGTTAAGATATTACATGAAGCCCGTCCTCCCTATTCGATATGATTTACACAGACTACTCACACACTGGACGACTTTTCTTACAGTCCCCGACATCGACCCCCTGGTCGGCGGGTTGCTTGCGGCTGCTATGGCGGCGCTTCCGCGTCTGCTGGGGGTTGGGGAGGACCTCGCGCAGGGTCTCCACGTCGCAGGGGCCTGTCTTGTACAGGGCTTAGTAATCCTGTCTCGCCTACTCGACCGGTCTGTCCTCAAGAAGTCCAAGACGGCACATGATGAGCATTTCTCCCCGTTTGGCGACTGGCAGCTTGGCATATGGTTGTGCCGCGATACGCGTGCTTCGCCACGGGAGCGATGGGAGTCATAGATCTTGGTCTGCAGTAGCGGCGTGGGGTTTTTCTTCAGCACCCGCTGCGCGAATGTCTTCAAACGCCCAGTGAGCGAGCGTGAATGTGAACCGTGCGCCATGCTGTCTTCCGCTTGCACCTTGCCATCTGGTGTCGCGACCGGGGTCGGTTTAGTTGCTTCGTGTTTGGGCCGGATGATATCTGATCAGAATGTAACCCGTTGTAGACCAGTACAACTCGGCTACCCATCTCATAGGTCAAGATACGGGTCGTGGTACATGGTACGCTACATGTTAGAGATTTTTATATTTTGAGTCGAAAATAAACCAGTGAATCCGGGTCAGGGTCGACAACCCGAGTCAAGATTTTTACCCCTCTCCTGTCCGCTCATGGAGTCTGGAAATCAACGCGCGCCGCCACCCGTCTCATCCTCAAACCCGCGTGAGCGTGCTCCATCCCTCCTTTGCCCCTCACCGTCGCGTGGGTGCCCAGGTCTTCTCAAAGACAGCCACCACACCTAAGCGGCTTTTTCTTATTAGCCCTAGTCTAACCTCGGGCATCAAGCACATCCAAGATTCATATTCATACTCTTGACCTCGGTGCTTCCCACATGCCACAAATCCTAATACTACCACATGCCACAAACCGTAATACCACCACTCGATCTGGATGGGTCTGGCGGCCCTGGCTATGGAATTTTCTATTGTGTGTTTTATTTTTATATAGATTTTATGAAACTAAACATCACTTGTACTGAGAAGCCAAGGCTGTAAAATGCTAAGCCTATTTTTGGTGATTACATCTATGGTGATATCCCAGACACATATCTAAGATGGCAGTACCATGATAAAAGCAATGACAAAGTTCAAAAAAATAAATAAATAAAAGCAATGACAAATCAATATAAGAACCCCATTTTCTTTAGAGATGCATCAGTAGCCTTTTACATGTGTATAAGCAACACTAGTACCTCCTGCTTACCATGCATGACACAATTATACACACGCCAACCTATAGAAGAGGAACTTAATGATCAAAAATAGGAAACATCATCTACACATACTCCCAACTCTTAACCAGTACTATGGAGAGATTGATATATAGTGTCATTGATGAGATATAGATCGTAGCAAGCTCTATCATTTAGCACATATATAGCTAGGGGCGGATCTGTCACCTGGGCTAGGGAGGGGGCTCAAGCCCCCCACCCTCCTCCCACCCCCACCGCAGCTGCAGCCACGGAGCCCTCCTCCACCATGAAATTTTACCTATGGAGAAGGTTAGAAGGAGCTTAATGGCAGGAAGAGGTGGTAGCTAGCAAGAAGCATACTGCCCTCCCAACAACTAGCCACAACTCTAACCCCATCTAGATATAAACAAATCATCATTTTAGTTAGAGGAACTAATTTTTATTTATTTATTCAGGTTGATGTGCTCTTTTATTTATTCAGGTACTAAAAATTTCTATATGTGCACAAAAAAGAAACATATCATCTGAATAAAGAAATCCGAGTGGAAGTAACAACATCAAGCCATGTCTGCTACTCAAGCTAATTCTTTTCTAGTGGAGTCAGTACATAAATAGGATCAGCACGTGATTAGAGAAGGGAGGAGAGCAGAGTGGTGAGAGGAGAGCGGAAGGTACACTGGTGATCGAGGGCTTGATCAAGGCCGCATCAGCCCATTGACGAGTGACGACAGTAAACGTGAAAGCTTCACAGGTACGCGTACGTGGACTTGGTGATGCTAGTTATTATTAAGTGATTCTTGCCCCCATAATCTATTCGATAATGACTACTTCCCAATGAGTTGAAGTAGGAGTAGGAGAATAGGAGTAGAGACTCTTTTTGACAGGTAGAAATTAAATAGGAAGTTAAGAGTGTCGCCAAACCGGTGATGAATGTTTAATTTGTTCACTGCTAAATGCTGCAATGGATACGATAGATGTGGCATTGTAGAGGCATGTACAATTAATTATGTTCACAATATGAGTGCGGGCAACTGAAGCCTGTGGATGTGCTTTCAGTTTGTCTTTCTGCAGTATCATGAAATCAGTCTTGGGTTAGCTTAAGCTGTGAGCCTGTGATCTACTGCAGTCAATTTGCTTGCCTGTGTGTCTTTCTGATCCATGTATATATGTTGCACAAAAGAAACCATTACCTGAATAAATAATAGTTTTAGGTCCTCTACCTTTTCCTTGGGGGTGGGGGGGGGGGGGGAGGGAGCGGGGGCAGAATCCCCCACCTGATTCATTCATATATTGTGGCTTTGAAAGCCGAATGCTGAAAAGGCCCCTCTAACTAAAATGATGATTTGTTTATATCTAGATGGCGTCAGAGTTGTGGCTAGTTGTTCGGAGGGCAGTATACTTATTGCTGGCTACCATTGCAATGACTGTCATTCATCAAGGCACCCGGTATGAACCAAGTCTCCTCCTGCGTGAGATGACATGGAGTACCGTTGGTCTTTTGTTCCAGATTGCGTGCTTGTGCTCCCGAGGAGCACGGCCATCAGGCACTCCCCTCATTGTGCTTATTGTATTGGAAATAGTAAGCTAAACTGGATTCCTCTCTTACAGTCTGTATTCATCTTAAACTCAGCTACTTGCCTAGCAATTTTATCAATTATAACTTTTATTAATATGGCTGTTAATTTCCAGGTGCTGACTACTACAACAATGGCAGCAGGTTTCTCTGCCCTCAGACACTGACAACTGTCGCTATCTCCCTGCATCAGCTTGTGGAATGTATTTCACAGCATCCACCTTAGCAGTAGTTGTGGGAATCCTCGGCTTTCCTTCACATTGCGTTGGGTATTCTCTCGACTCTTGGTGTTCTCGCATCGCGCTATGGTTACACAACAATTGTCCATATATAATAATGACGACGTATACCGGTGGTACCTGCACCTCCATATGTATGCATAAAAGCATTTCATGCTTCACTGTATAAGTTTGCATGAGTGATGTGATGCTGAAGGAGTGAAGTGATGCTGAAGGGCTTGTGCCACAGCGCATGGCCTCCTTCAACTTGAACGACACACATGAACTTTTGAGCAGCACCATGTCCGTGTGCTCGCGTCATCCACCAGTGGGACGTCCATGATCAGCATTGGGGGCATGCATGCCTAGAATCAGTATTTTTTGACCGGACCTGCCTAGAATCAGTATTGCTCTAAGATTTTCCCAACTTTATCAAGCATATATATATATACATATATATAGTTATGATATATATTGCCGTGGGGACTGATTAATAATGAGTCACCGAGCCCAAACGACGAACCCGATCGATGGGCGTCCCTCGCGCCGGTCCCCACTCCCAATCGGTCCCGAGTCGCCCCGCGGGCCCCCAACCTGTGTCCGAATCTCCGAATCAACACGGCCGGTAAAAACTACCTCCTCCAGATCCCACCTCGCCTCCTCGGCGGTTTGCGAACCATGGCTGCTCGCCGGTTTCCACCTCCCCCTCTCCCCTCCCTCCCAACAGTTGCCACACGATTTGGAGCTGCTTTGCCGCTCCAGAGCTCCCCCATTTTTGTGCGGTTCCAATTTCATCTCAGCTCCGTGCCGCATCCAATTTCTCCTGGCGAGAAATCCTGCTAGCGCCGATCCGCACCCACTGGTGCCGCCTCTATTGCGAGCGTGATGGCGAGGATCCCGGACCCCGTGTCGCCGAGCGCCAGGTGTAGAGCGTCGCCGCCGCCGGCCCCGCCGTGTCCCCCGAAGGCGGCGATGGGGAGCCCGACGAAGAGCACGACGGCGGCGCCCGTGAGCGCGAGGCAGGAGCAGTAGATGCCGAGGTCCCCCGCCGCCCAGGAGAAGGCCAGGCACGCCGCGAGCACCTGGCGGCACCAATCGTACTCGTTCACGGGCCGCTGCTCCGGCGGCACCTGGCACCAATCGGTCTCCGGCTGGTCTCCCCACCCTCCGGCGAGGCTCCTCCCCGCACCCGCCGGCACCGACCCTCTCCCATCGATCCCTCGTCGCCGTGCAGGTCCAGGTTCGCCCCTGCATCCTCGCCCTCACTGTCTTCGCTGGGCTCCGTTGGATTGGCTAACGGGTCGCTAAGTCGGCCTAATGGGGAAGCGACCGTGGATGTCGACGAATCCAACTCCACCGCCTTCATGTGTACTTTGATTTTCTTCTTCGAGTTACGATTTTCTTAAATGCTGTGTCCGCATTGAATTGAGCATAAGCATTTTTCGGTGCAGGTTCACGTCTTCCTCTACCTTGGTATTAGGTGACCAGTAGTGACGGTGGCCAGGTAATTTCTTTGTGCATTGTTTCATGGTTCTAATCTCAATTTGGTAACGCTGTATTCTTAAAGATTAAAAACCAGCTCTCAACGAGCAATGTTATCAAGGACATGAATATAATAATTCTGAGCTTCAAAGCTGATTTCACAGTCTCCCATAAGTTACCACCAAAACGTTAAAGGCAGATCTGTATGTGATTAACTTATCATTAGCATAGAAGTATTTGAGAAAAAAAAGCAGTTTAATGTTTGGATGCGGGTACAGCTGCATCATCAGGTCTTAAACAACTATCAGTTATAGAGTAAAACAAACCTACAGAACCTAACCATGGAAGTGTCAGTAGTGCATCTCTAATCAACGAACACAGTTGGATATTCTCTTCCGTGTCTTTTTTTCTTTATCCAGTGAATTGCGCGACCTTGGTCCACCACAAGGATTATCGTTGCTGGCATCATCAAGTCACCACAATGATTTTTTCCCCTTGAGGTTGAATTGTGTGACTTGTTTCTGGCCCAGCTTCTGGAATTGCAGCGACGTCCCGAGTTGAGCATTCGTAGACGCATCGCGTCTTTTCTTGATTGCTGAGCACACACTTAGTTTTCTGAGCTTGTGTCTTCCTGGATGGAGCCGCCCGGTCCCTCAGGTTGGTTTCACCTCCTTATTTGGCGTGATTACAGTTTTATAAGACAATTTTATGTATTCTGCATTTGCAGCCGATGCCCATGCTGGAAAAGGTCATCCTTCCATAGCTAAAAGGTTGTTTGTATACATAATCCTATTACGTTTTATTTATTCTATTTTATACATTCATATTGAATTAGCAGTTGCAAATACCATGTTCTGTGCTGAGATATAGTAAATTTTAGCATTACAGTATACACACGCACTATTCCAAATTCATATTCAATCAGTGATGTCAGATATCGGATGCAGCTAGTTAATAAGATGCCTAACAACCCTAAAAGGATTGTTTTTGAGAGCACTCAGCAGTGGTTAGTACATGTTCTTTTTCTATTTTAGTTTGTCTTTTTTGTGCGTTGTTCTTGCTTTTCTCTTTATAATGTCATTATTCTCTATATAGGTATGAGATCTCTCTGCGTAAAGACGAGGGGTTACCCTCCTCCCATGGTACTACTTCTGCATCGACGCGATGAAATACAGGTGCTAAGGGGAATGGCTGTATTATAATGTTATTATTTTCTTTGTTTTATATTTTTATGATCTAATGCATGGAATCATAATTGGAGAAAATTGGAGAACACTCTAATACACATGTATTTTAAATTTATCATTTCTCAATCAACAGTATTTTTTATTGCACTTTAGCTTGTTATTTTTTTAATTTACACTTTTCATATTGGTCTCAATCTGATCCACGGACACATATTTATCGAACTATTTTTTTACACTTGCATTTTAAATTTATCTATTCTAAATTAACAGTATTCTCTGAATGCACTTCGTCTTTTCATTTTTGTCAATTACGGAATTACCATTCCTCCTTCTGTGCTAAAACCTCACAAGATTTCCCAATCTTTAATAGTATCCTTTGTTGTTTATTTACTTTCCCTGTTTCTTGCTTCCGGTATGCAGACGCTAGGCGTTCCCCTTCTATGCACCATGAGGTACCTCCATCTTCCCGGGACCCCTCTTAGAGAAGGTACTGTTTTCTCTCTCAATCGTGTTTACTAAATTTCACATCATTCACATTCTTGTGAGGCATATCAGTTATTCTATTCTAATTTGTACATTCTGTTCAAACATGTTGTACTAAAATCGTATTCTTTCTGCTATGTAACCATACCCATGCTTTCATGTGTTACCCAAAAAGTTCACGGAACATTTTTTTCCTATTGGTCTGTAGGACTCATGCTGCTAAGCGTACTGTGGATAAGGTGCCGTGTAACCCGAAGAGGGTGGTTGTTGAAAGCACGCAGGAGAGGTCCATACATATTTTAATTTGTACTACTTCTTCTGGTTTCCATGAATAACTCATTAATGTTAATTGTTAGACTTTTGATTAAGTTTATTTTTTTATTTTTTTAGGTTCGACCATCAGATTCGTCCAGATATTGTGTCACCTTCTGCACCTGGTATTTGCAGTGATGACGATGACTTCATGCCCTTTCCCAACAACCGTTCATCCACGCACATCGACAATTCTAAGAACGCTGGTCCGAGGAAGTCTAGGCAACCATGAGCAGGATTGTCGACCGGTGAATGCTCAGAGGTGCATACCATTTATTTACTTATGCATTTTCATTTCACTCAAGTATTTATTTCAAATCTCCTCTTTTTATGCATCAGTACTTAGTGGCTAGTGTTGTTCTCTCAGTATACCACAATTTTGCTGTCACGTCTCCATAGTCAAATCTCTTCTTTTTATATATGTATTGCTTTCGACTACCCCTGGCATTTTTTTTGCCGAGTTCAATACCCCTGCATTAGCTTGTAATTCATGCATTCATTTCATAATGTTTATTAGTTTTTCAAATCTGTCATCTTGACTATACTGCTCTACCCTTTCATGTTTACAGTTCTTCCTAGATTGCTAAGCGTCTTTCACTCTTTTTCATTCATGAACTTACTATTTTTAAAACTCTTCTTATTTTTCTCAGGCGACACAAATGAACAATAGAGCTACCAGTCGTCCTTACACTATTAATGTGAGGAGCTATACGAGGAAGACTGTTGATACAATCGGGCTCTAGATAATGTTAATGATGTGAACATGAGGCGCGGGTGCCAGATATGCGGATTTCAACTCCATGTCCCAGCAAATTGTCCATCTCCATTGAAGCTACGTAGGGAGCTACAAGGAAAGTTGGATGATATGTTAGACTAAGCGTATATTTGTTTTTTTATTTAGTTGCATTAATAAGAACTTGCAGAGATTTGTTCATTCTTTTTTTAGTGACAAATGCATAATCTGAAATTGTTTCTGATACAAGGAATAAATTATTTCTTTAATGATTGTTACTACTAGATTGAGAATATCTTCAAGTGTGATATGTTTATTAAAGCAGTTCCATTCAAAAAATGTGTTTGCACTGCCAACTGATCCATAGAACGGCTTGATAAACGTTTCCATGGTGTATACAAATAGTAAATGGTTGTAAATCTATATAGGCACCTTGTCCTTACTTGTGGGACGGATTACTCATGGCAGTTTTCAATCATGCTTCTCAGCAAGTGTTACCTGAACTGAACCGAAGAAAGCCTTTTCAGTCAGGCAGCAGTGTTTGGCAAGGGCCACAGGTGACAGGCCGTGTGGATGGAAGGAATTATCCACCACTGTTTTGCATGTAACCTATTTGCCTCCGCACTCTATTTTTGTTATCTTGTGCATAACTTCATGATTTAAAATAAAACATAATTCAAGTTCCCATCATTTTTCTTTTTCTTATATTAGTACAAATTGTAATAACGTTCTGCATGGCTTAGCCGGTTTTTAGGCCTCGGCCAGCTAATTTTGAAAGGCAATAACTCACACAGAGAAAAATGTTCAGGCCATCTTTGGTCACCATGGACATGTCTCATTACCACTTACCTCACTGTCCAGCATGCAAAGGCATATGTCAACAAAGGTTGGTACGCCACCTCTTTGCATACCTCTTTCTAAATTTAGTTGACCCAATGCATGCAAATGGTCTTGACATAAATATAGGATGACAGGACAACACTTTACATAGCTCTCTCTATGTTTATAATTTTGTAATCATTTGCTTCACAAATAACAAACATATAATTCAAGATTCCTTCATGTTTATACCGATGTATCCTATATAATGTTTATACCGATGTATCCTATATATAATTTACAAGTCCATGTAATGCCAAATTCAACTAATCACTCCCCGCCTCATCTTCACTCTCATACTCACCATCACTATCCCAATCTGCATACATGTTTTCTACGGTAATCTTCTGGCGTGTCTTCACTCTATTGTCCCCCTCATCGAGATCAGTATCCTGCTTCCAGCTGACCTTCTTATTTTTTGTGCCAGGTGGCCTCCCTCTCTTCTTGCTCCTCTTTTCTTCAAGCCTAATTTGGTTATCCTCCTTGGTGAGGCACGTCCGTGCATTATGCGTCACGTACAGCCCACAAGCACTGCACTTTCTTGTCCCCAATTTCTCACCCGGTGCCCCAAGGGTTACCGCTGCCTTCTCTGCCTCTGTCTTATTCCTACCCTTAGGTTTTGCTTTTTCAGGAGGCGCCAAACTTATCAATGTAGTTTCATCCTTCAAACACACAATCATATTTGTCAGTACTATTGAAATTTTATTTTATAGAAAGAACAAATGGACACATCAACTAATGCCCAACGTTGCTCGATTTCCATGCTTGCTTATCTACTTGTCTATGTTGTGCCACTTCTTCTCTTGTTGCTGTTGCTGCCTTTTTCTTCCCTATGTCTTGACTACAATCCAGCACATGGCTCCCCTCAATCACACGCATGGTCTCAGATTCCTGCCACATTTTTTCATTCAGAAGTCCAAATAATCAAGAAAAAACTAAATCATCATGTGGTTTCAATCTATTTATCACCCCATTATCATGTCTTTGTTGCTACAGATTACCTTTCCTGTTGTTGTCTTCCCTTGCTTTGAACTTCCCACATGTTCTTCTTCATTTCCTACTGTTTCATTTTCCTGCATACATTTCCAAATATTTTATTCCATATTTAATGTATGTGGTCCAGTACGGTGCACCCCACATTTTTCAGGACACCATGAAATGAAATCATTACCCGTGTCATCGTTGTCTCCTCACATCTTTCTTCTTCACTGTTTTCATCATTGCTGCTATCTTCGCTATTTTCCTACATGCCATATACATTTTAGAGACCTCCTTAATTAATATATCAAAAATAAAATACTTTTTATTTGACTGCCATTTTTAACCTCTGCCTCGATTGATTTTGTCCCTTCCTCACCTCTGCACCAATGTCTTTTGGGATATTGTCTAACTTCTTTGTGACATCTTCTAAAACATCAACCAATCTTCTGTGTGCAGCTTTAGACATGCTCCCTGATCTCACCGCCTTCATAGCTATTGGTATAAGTGTCTTTATTCTATAGCTTTGGGTTTCTCCGTCCTCCCCGGTGAGTTGCTTGTCATTTGCATCAAAGTCCACATCACTCCTAGCAAACCTTGTATATCGCTTACGGATGTAATCATGTGGAATCTTCTCAACTTGGACATGTATGAAGGCACGCAGAAGGTGCACACAAAATAGTCCTGCATTGACAACAACATTCAGTTTCTTGCATATGCACACCTACATTATTACATGATACGGCTGGAATTTGGTGGTGGCAGACCGCAGTACCTGTGTGCTCCAACTCCCTGCACTCACAGCTGTAAGATCCATTGTCTTTATCTGCCTTCACCATGAACTTGTGTTTGTTGGGAATATTCCCTAGAGCTAATCATGTAGATGATGATATTTCGATTGTATCCATGATTAATAAAATATTCATTGAATATCCATTAAAGACAACTTGTATTGATTAGCAATTATGTGAATTGTTTTGTGGAACTCTTTACTTGCATGGTTATTCTAAAGTTGTCCCTGGTCGGCGTTCTTGTGAGAACACACTTGAATATTAGACCAGCACATGTATTAGTTGATGGCTATGTTTCACAAGTCATGGACATGGAGATGTCAAACTAATAATGTGGGCACATGTGAGACATGTAGGCTAGACTGATCCGACATGAGAAAGTCTCTATTCCATTATGTCCTTAGACCTAAGATTGTGGTATGTACTCAAGATGTGAAACGGCCTACTTAGGGACTATCAAACGCTGCTCCATAACTGGATAGTTATAAAGGTGGTTTTCGGGTAGTCGGGAAGCATGCTATGAGACATATACAATCAAGATGGAATTTGCTCCTCTCTATGCGAGAGAGATATCACTAGATCACTCAAGTGATTAGATCAACAAATGCATGGCCATGCTTGGGTTAAGTGCTAACCCACGAGTTGAACCATATATCGAGTGGCAAAGGGAATAACTTGTATGTGGTCGTAGTGGTTTGTCTGATATGATCTTTGCGTATGCATAGGAATTATCACGTCTTGCTAGAGGCCGCTGTCAACTATTGGGTGAGTAGGAGTACTCAGCCCATGTCAATGTGTGCGTGAACCCATAGGGTCGCATGCTTAAGGGGCTGGAAGCCTAATTCGGGTTGGACCCGAATTAGACAAGGCTTAGGGTTACTAATGGGAATCCAACTCGTGAGCTCATTGGGGACGCCTATATAAGCAAGGGGTAGGGTGTGGTTAGGGAGACACACGCCTTTGACAGCCGCCGTCGCCCTCCCCACACTTGCGCCTTCGGCTCCTCGCGGACCTAGCAGTCTAGAGACGCAACGCTTCTTCCCTACACGTGTGGGATTCCTCGGAGGTGCTCCATCTGGAGCACTAGGATGAACCACATAAGGAGATTGATGTGACGGATGACAATGCAACTGCACTGCCTGCTGCGACGCGTACGACTACATCGAGTCGTCTTTCGCTACACATGCGCGTCTAGTGGTAATCCCGTAACCTGTAACTAGCAGTAGATCCTGGTTTATGAGGTCAAAAAGTTTTGTTTTCTGGCTACTGTAGCACCCTCATAACCCTACAGTGGTATCGAAGCCGTTACTGCCTCGTTATAGGTTCAATTTTGTGCATATGGTGATATGCGTGGTTGTAGATGAGTCTCTAACCTTGGTTCGTCATCTTGCCTTGTTGGTCTTGAAATGATCTACTCGTACCGGTCGGAATTCTACCATCGGAGTTAAGTGATTCATGTAAATCTAGTCATGGGATTTAGAGATCAATCAGATTGATCGAATTGAACCCTAGGTCAAGTGCCAAGCACATATGATGCGCGGCGATGGTAGATGGAATTTACTACCGGGTGCCGGATTACCGAGAAAAGTGCTGTTCGGTAAAACAGCCGTAACTTTTGAACCGTAACTCAGAGTAAGACGAACTCTAAACAAAAATCATAGAGAACGAAATTTTACATATGGTTCTCCACCGCTTCACTGCATTCAGAAAAATTAGAATTGCAAAATAAGGCTTGGAAAATAGAGTTTTCTACGTTGCAAGATTAGACATCGGATTCGGATAACTCTATTTTGCAGGTATTAATGACTGGTATAGCCCTTATGTGTATATGATGCATGTATGTACTTAATTCATAGCTTGCATGTCATGAGGACAATATGGGTAGGAGCCACATACATATTGTCAAAATTAATGTAATGGCATGTGTGCCAATCTGTGATGATCTATCTGCGACTATGTAATTTCTTTTTACTTGCGCTAGTAGTAGCTAGTCTTGGTGGAATCATCACTGAAGGATGGCATACTCGAATCATGGAGATGGAGGTCACCGTGATGCATAGATTGATGGAGATGAAGATCCCCAAAGGAATAATGGGCTATACCAAGTCATGTCTGTGTTATGCCGTTCTTACTGTATTCTACTTTCACATGCTATTATGTTTTTGTCTACATGAGTGCGATAGTGAAGTAGAATGATCCCTCAGCAATGTTTAAGTTAAATGCTTCTCCAAACCTTGCACTGTCATAAGTCTTGTACAATTGGTGGTGGGCTATGAAATTAGGGTGCCACTGGTTTTCCTCGACTAGGCAAGTTCGTATCGGATACTTATTGCAAGAAGGTTTGGTTACTTAAACAAGGTCATCCTAATGGTTAGGGAACTTGGAGCATGGGTAGGTTGAGTGTAGCATAGAGATGCTTCCCAACAACGAGAGTCATATGTGATATGATTAGCAAAGTGTTGCTTACCGATCTACCATGTCTTCTAGCGGTGATGCTAAAGCTCACTAGTTGACTTGTTAGTTGTGGGTCTTGAATCACTAAGTATCAATTGAGGGATATTGATTTTAGTGGGAATAGATTTTATTTTGATATAATTTACTCTTTCATGGACACATTGTCTTAGTATTTTGTGTTACTTTTGTTGTAGGTGGCCGCACGCAATCAACCATTTTCTTTGCGTACAATTCTTGAGAAAGATAAATTGAATAGAACAAATTACGTGGATCGGATCCGCAACCTTAGAATTATTCTCAGGGCTAAGAAAAAGGAAGATATTCTAGACACCCCATTACCAGATGAGCCTGAGGAGAGTGCTCCTGCTGCTGAGAAAAACTCTTACAAGAAAGCATGTGATGCAGATCTCGAAGTGAGTTGCCTCATGCTTACTTGTATGGAACCTGATCTGCAGATGCAGTTCGACAACAATCATTCAGCGAACGATATGATCGTGGCACTTGAAGATATGTTCCAAACTCAAGCGTAGACTGAAAGGTTCAATGTCTCTAAAATGCTTGTAGAAACCAAGTTAGCAGAGGGCCCAGTGGTTGGTCCACATGTAATCAAGTTGGTTGGTTACACTCAGAGGTTAGAGAAGCTAGGCTTCCCAATTGTCCAAGAGTTGGCAACTGATTTCATTCTTTCGTCTCTTCCGCCCAGTTATGGAAACTTCATCTCGAACTACCATATGCATGGGGTGGAGAAGGGCTTGAATGAACTATGTGGCATGCTGAAAACAACAGAGGCTGACATCAAGAAAGCAGGAGGTGGCCAAGTGTTGGCAGTTCAAAAGAGGCCTAACTTTAAGAGAAGGAAGGGCAATTGGAAGAAGGGCAAGGCTAAAGATAAGATCTCTAAGCCAAACCAATCATCTTCCAAGGATGAACCACGTGCAAAGAATGATGAATGCTTTCATTGTAAGGAGAAAGGTCACTGGAAGAGGAACTGCAAGGTATACTTGGTGTCCTTGAAGAAGGATGGTGGTAGTAAAGGTACTCCCGCTCATACACTTGTTGTTCATGTTACAGACATTTTCCTCGCTAACTCTTATATCAATTCTTGGGTATTTGACACTGGATCGATTGCTCATATTTGTAATACGATGCAGGAAATGATAAGAAGTAGAAGCATGGAGAAAGGAGAAGTTGATTTCCACGTGGGCAATAATGCAAGAGTTGCTGCATTGAGCGTCAGGATGATGCAACTTCCCTTGCTGTCAGGATTTATTTTGGAATTGAATAATTGTTATTTTGTTTCTAGTTTAAGTCGAAACATTGTGTCACCTTCATGTTTGATGAAGGTTGGTTATTCATTTGCGAGTAAAGACAATGGTTGTATGATCTCAAAGAATGATGTGTTTGTGGCTTTTGCATCCATTGTGAATGGGTTATTTATTTTAAATCTTGATGATGAACCTGTCTGTAATGTTAGTGCTAAACGGCCTTGGCTTAATGAGTTAAGTCCTACCTATATGTGGCATTGTCGCTTGGGCCATATAAGTGAGGATCGCATGAAGAGGCTCCATGATGATGGTCTTCTAACTTCGTTTGATTTTGAATCATACGAGACATGTGAGGCTTGCATGCTAGGCAAGATGACCAAGGCGCCATTCAAAGGATTTCCTGAGAGGGTGTCTGACTTATTGGAACTTGTACATACTGATGTATGTGGACCAATGAGCATGACAGCTAGAGGCGGATTTCAATACTTCATAACTTTTACTGATGACTTTAGTAGATATGGATATGTCTACCTAATGAAGCATAAATCTGAAACTTTTGAAAAGTTCAAAGAATTTCAGTATGAAGTAGAGAATCAGCGTGGCAAGATGATCAAGGCCTTGTGATCTGATCATGGAGGTGAATATCTAAGTCACGAGTTTAGCAATTATCTTAAGAGTTGTGGAATTGTTCCACAGCTTACGCCACCCGAAACGCCTCAGAGAAATGGCGTGTCTGAGTGACGTAATCGGACCTTGTTGGACATGGTTCGGTCTATGATGAGCCAGTCAGACCTACCTTTATTGTTTTGGGGATACGCTCTAGAAACAGCCGCTTTCACATTGAATAGGGTACCATCTAAGTCCGTAGTTAAGACACCATATGAGATGTGGACTGGTAAGAGTCCTAGTTTGTCTTTTCTAAAAATTTAGGGTTGTGAAGTTTATGTCAAACGACTTATATCAGATAAACTAACACACAAATCGGACAAGTGCTTTTTCTTGGGATATCCAAAGGAAACTTTAGGGTATTATGTATATAACCGGTCACAGGGCAAAGTGTTTGTTACTCAAAACAGTGTTTTCTTAGAGAAAGAGTTTCTCAAAAGAGAAAATAATGGACAAATGGTGTATCTTGAAGAAGTTCAAGATGAGCCAGTAGGGACTAACTCTACGAGTGATGCTAATGCAGCAGATCAAGTTGAGACACCCATAGCAGTGGAGACACCACCACAACCGCGAAGATCAGCAAGACTTCGCGCATTGCGTGGTGATTTATTATTGTTAGACGATGACAAACCTGCGGATTATGCGGAAGCTATGATAGATCCAGATTCCAAGAAATGGCAAATTTCCATGAGATCCGAGATAGATTCCATGGGAGACAATCAAGTTTGGAACTTGGTTGACCCGCCTAATGGGGTTAGACCCATAGAGAGCAAATGGATCTTTAAGAAGAAGAAGGATATGGACGGAATCGTTCACGTCTATAAAGCTCGACTTGTAGCAAAAGGTTTTTGGCAAGTTCAAGGAATTTACTACGATGAGACATTCTCGCCGGTAGCGATGCTTAAACCTATTCGGATCATTCTAGCAATTGTTGTATATTTTGATTATGAGATATGGCAGATGGATGTTAAAACAGCCTTTCTAAATGGGTATTTAGAAGAAGACGTGTATATGATACAGCCCGAAGGTTTTGTTGATCTAATAATGCTGGAAAGATATGCAAGCTTAAGAAATCTATTAATGGTTAAAGCAAGCATCTCAGAGTTGGAATATTCATTTTGATGAGGTAGTAAGGGTTTGGCTTCCGTCAGAATGAAGAAAAACCTTGTGTTTACCAGAAGGTAAGTGGGAGCGCTATTGTGTTTTTGATCTTGTATGTGGATGACATACTATTGATTGGGAATGACATTCCTATGTTGAAATCTATAAAGACTTCACTGAATAATAGTTTTTTGTGAAGGATTTAGGTGAAGCAGCATACATCTTGGGAATTAAGATCTATAGAGATAGGTCGAGAAGGCTAATAGGATTAAGCCAAGACATGTACATTGACAAGGTGTTGAAATGGTACAACATGGAACAGTCCAAGAAAGGGTTCTTGCCTATGTCACATGGTATGCGCTTTAGAGATAGGCAGTGTCCTTCATCAGATGAAGAGCGCAACCGCATGAGTAAGGTTCCATATGCTTCAGCCATTGGTTCCATCATGTACGCCATGATATGTACTCACCCAAATGTCTCATATGATCTAAGTGTTGCGAGCAGGTACCAAGATAATTCAGGTGAACCTCACTGGACGCTTATTAAGAACATCCTAAAGTACTTACGAAGGACTAAGGATGTGTTCCTAATCTATGGAGGTGAGGAGGAGCTCGATGTAAATGGTTACACCGATGCTAGCTTCCAAACCAATAGGGATGATTCACTATCTCAATCAGGTTTTGTGTTCACAATAAATGGTGGTGCAGTTAGCTGGAAAAGTTCCAAGTAGGAGACAGTGTCCGATTCTACAGCAGAAGCCAAGTACATTGCAGTTTTTGGCGCTGCAAAGGAAGGTGTTTGGTTGAGGAGGTTCCTCATTGAGCTTGGTGTGTTTCCGAATGCGTCGGACCCATTGAATTTACATTGTGATAAGAATAGGGCGATTGCACAGGCTAAGCAGCCTAGGGATCACCTAAAGAACAAACATGTACTCTGGAAGTTTCATCTCATTCGAGAGTTTGTGAAACGAGAAGAGATCAAATTATGCAAAATACATATGGATTTGAATGTAGCAGATCCTTTGACAAAGGCTCTTCCACAGCCTAAGCATGAGGCGCACATGAGGTCTATGGGGATTAGACATCTAAGAGATAAACTCTAGTGCAAGTAGGAGACTGTTGGGAATATTCCCTAGAGCTAATCATGTAGATGATGATATTTCGATTGTATCCATGATTAATAAAATGTTCATTCAATATCCATTAAAGACAACTTGTATTGATTAGCAATTATGTGAATTGTTTTGTGGAACTCTTTACTTGCATGGTTATTCTAAAGTTGTCCCTGGTCGGCGTTCTTGTGAGAACACACTTGAATATTAGACCAGCACATATATTAGTTGATGGCTATGTTTCACAAGTCATGGACATGGAGATGTCAAACTAATAATGTGGGCACATGAGACATGTAGGCTGGACTAACCCGACATGAGAAAGTCTCTATTCACATCATGTACATTATGTCCTTAGACCTAAGATTGTGGTATGTACTCAAGATGTGAAACGGCCTACTTAGGGACTATCAAATGCTGCTTCGTAACTGGGTAGTTATAAAGGTGATTTTTGGGTGGTCGAAAAGCATGCTATGAGACATAGACAAGATGGAATTTGCCCCTCTCTACGTGAGACAAATATCACTGGATCACTCAAGTGATTGGATCAACAAATGCATGGCCGTGCTTGGGTTAAGTGCTAACCCATGAGTTGAACCATATATCGAGTGGCAAAGGGAATAACTTGTATGTGGTCATAGTGGTTCGTCTGATATGATCTTTGCATATGCATAGGAGTTGTCACATCTTGCTAGAGGCCGCTGTCAACTATTGGGCGAGTAGGAGTACTCGGCTCATGTCAATGTGTGCGTGAACCCATAGGGTCGCACGCTTAAGGGGCTGGAAGCCTAATTCGGGTTAGACCCGAATTAGACAAGGCTTAGGGTTACTAATGGGCCTACAAGTCATGAGCTCATTGGGGATGCCTATATAAGCAAGGGTAGGGGCGCGGTCAGGGAGACACACGCCTTTGACAGCCGTCGTCGCCCTCCCCGCGCTCGTGCCTTCTGCTCCTCGTGGACCTTGCAGTCCGGAGGCGCATCGCTTCTTCCCTGCACGTGTGGGATTCCTCGGAGGTGCTGCATCTGGAGCACTGGGATGAACCGTGCGAGGAGATTGATGTGATGGACAACCACGCAACTACACTGCCTGCTGCGACGCGTACAACTACATCGAATCGTCTTCCGCTGCACCTGCGCGTCTAGTGGTAATATTGTAACCTGTAACTAGCAGTAGATCCTGGTTTATGAGGTCAAAAAGTTTTGTTTTTTTGCTACTGTAGCACCCTCATAACCCTACAGTGTTTTCCCCAGCTTATCACTTTTGATTTATTCCTATGACAAACCCATTACCAATGTTCGCCTAGATCTTGATCAGCCTCTATGGTGTACTCGCTGCTTTGGAACACTTTGTTTTGAAAGTTTTTGAACACTGGCCTTGAATAGACCCTTCCTAGCTAAACCTCAAATGGCCATTTGGTCTTGGTAAGTGCCTTGCTCTGCATCCTAAATCAACACAATCAAAACATAATTATTTGGTTAGTGTTACTACCATTACACTCACATAACAATCAAACTGTAAAAATTCGCTTTACCGTTGCTAGGTATGTTTCAGTTCCCTCCTTCCTTTTCCATGTCTACATGAAATCAAGTGTACGCTTTGCAAACTTTTGCAGACATGTCTGCTTACCCACAAAATTCTTCTTCATCGAATAGTTGCTGCTCTCGCTACGCTGAGTTGATGTCATCATTCCACAGTAATCACCTTTAAAGTAAGCTGGGATAAACCTTTCTCTTTGCTTGTATAAGCTCTCCATAGTGCCATTTTCTTGTAGATCAAATTCTTTTATCATTTCAGCCCATGCTCTTTCAAACTCTGTGGGTATCAAGGGGTGGTTCAGCACCGACTTGAATTTCTCTTTCAATTTTTTTCTTATAAATTTTGAATAACTCATTCAGATTTGGCATCTGCTTGTTTACCACATGCCATCGACATATCCTATGGATGACACCAGGGAATTCCATTGCTACGGCCACTTCCATTGCCTGATCTTGATCTGCTAGACATAGGAGGATGAGGATTGTTAACTTAGCATGTCAGCGTACAATGGATAGCCAACAAATATCAGAGTGTTCCATACAATTTTAAGAAATAAAAAGATCAAACTTGACAAGGTGTATGCCACTTTAAAATAAAAATACTTTAACTGTCAGTATACACATAGTCCTTTGTTTTCCCATGCATTTCTTAAAATCTTGAAATGCCCACTAGAATGTTTCTATCGTCTCATCTCCTAACAGCGCACATCCAAAATAAGTGTTCTGTAGGTGATGGTTTGCGCCCACAAACAGAGCTAGTGGCTTGTCATATACATTAGTCTTATGCGTGGTGTCAAATGTGATGACATCTCCAAAATCAATGTATTCAGCCTGCATGCTTGCATGACTCCAGAATAAGCTATGAATCACCCCTACTTTATCGAGCTTGGTGTACCATTAAAATTTTGGGTTCTGCTCCTTGCAGTCTTCAAAGAATTCCAGGAGCTTTGCAACGTCATTAGCAAGTTCTTCCCTCACATTGGCTGCCTTCCTGCAATATTGATACTATTAGATGCATGGAATCAACAGTACCTACTTATTAAATGGATTCAGAATTGTCAGGCACTGACCTGTTCTCAAGATCTTTTGTAGTAATCGGAACGTGCTCAGCTCCCCCATGCATGTCTCTAACATAGTTTTGTATACCATGATGTGTGACACCCGCCAATTGGAGGCCATCTACCATATGAAAAAAATATCAGATTTTTTTTCCTTGTGTGAACTCATATTTATTGTTTCTTCTGGCTTCTTAAGAAATGGATGGTTATGCATTAGATCAATTTGCTCAATCTCCACTGATATCTCATTCTTGTTTTTATCATATTTCCTTATTAGCTTCATCTTTGACTTGCAGTGTGTCTTCTTTGAGGTATTGTTCCTAACATGCAAGTCCTCATCTCCCTTATAGTAATTATGAACCCCCTCATTGCTGCACTGAATAATACATGAATATGGTTTTTTGTTTCCGTAGCTCAAACCAAAACCAACCTTCTCTGCGTACTTTTTATAGAAAGCCCTTGCCTCTTCTCGGTTTCTAAATTTCATTCCTACCTTAGGGATCAGGGCAGGGTCAATGTCTTCTCCCTGCAGGCAACATATTCCATTAGATATTTTCATTTTCCACAAAGAGTTAACGCCACACACGTGTTTCGGATGGCTACATATACCATGAGTGGTTGGTTCCTCGATCTATATATGTTGAATGGTTGGTTCCTCAATCTATTTATTGTAAGCTTGCATACTACAGCCTATGTCTAGTCTGAACTTTATTGCTTTCATTAATCACAAGTCAGAATGCTTTAAACCCATTTTTAAAATGTCACAAACAAGCCACTTACATGGGTGTACTTCTTTTTGGCATCTGGAGTAGCCATCTCGCTTTCTGTAACTGTTGGCATTGGTGAGATCATGCATCTGCTGGATGATGGCCCGGCTTCTGAAATTCCTGGCACAACATTCTCATTACGTCCTGGTGTGCACGACGATGTTCTAGCTTCTGTACCACATGACGGTAAGTCATCGTCACCTTGTCCTGATCTTACATCTGCCATTATCACCTCAGTCGTAGTATGTGATGTTGCTGATTCAGGCACTGCCCCTTTGCAATTGCTTCCCCCCTCCCCCCCCCCAAATAGGTTCTTCCGGCAACCCATTACGATGGATCACTTTTATAGCGACACGTTCGGTGTAGGAACAATTGAGTAGTGTTAGACTGTAGAACAAAGTTACTACATCAGTATTCAATAAGAGATAACACAAGAGCAAGGCATTTTTCACAGTAACATGGTCACATTTTCACAATTTTATGTTGATACATATCATCAGTTAGGAATGGTCAGTTTCAGAAATCCAGGGATTACTTAGAGAAAGAACTGTGCCAATATCAAATCAGTCCACTGCCATATTACTTCATCAAATTGCTGAATGTGGTGTTCTAAGTTCTATCAGAAGGATATTAGTACGAGCCAACATTTTGTTTCAGTAGTCCAGAGATATCAAGAGCATGACATTTTTACAGTTTCATGTTCGCACATATCGTCTGTCAGTAATGGTCAGTACCACAACACAGGATCCTTGACAGTACAGAATATATTGCAAATCAATTTGTGTTGTCCAAACATATGCAGCGATTGTTAAGAGTAAGTAATGGGCCGCTAACAAGGAAGTGCACTGCCACAATAGTTCAAAAACTACTACTTAAATGTTTTTTCACATGGACATTCAGATCAAAGCACACAGAACTAGTGGCGCAAGATACGAAAGGGTGGGCAATGGGCATACCTGCTTAGTGTCCGTCGACGATCTGACGACGCAACAGACGATGACGCCAGCTCGTGGCATTGGGTAGCCGCGGAGACCTCAGAGACTGGCCAGGGGGCGGTTCGAAGGCAACCTGCTGGGTGGCGCCCGGCAGCGTCGATTAGCGCCTGGTTGGCGTCGACGCCGTTGATAGAGACCTGGGTGTGGCGTCGCAGCGGCAGGATGTTGCCGGCGGCGGCCTCCACAGCCGCGCCGGGGGACCCCTACGAGGGAGACCAGGATCGGGGGTGAGACGGAGGACACCCTCCAGTGCAGGCGGCGTTGCGGCAGCAGGCAAGAGCACGCGCGGCGGAGGAGACCTCGGCGGTGTTGCTTGGAGCACGCAGCGGCCGGCGTCGACAGTTCCACGCGGGGCGACGTCCAGCCCCGGATTGACGAAATCGTGGGCCCCTCCGCGTTATCACCAGGTCAGCGACAGTTCTTTTATCTGAGAGTAGTGACGGTTCTTTGATTTGGGGAAGACGGCCCGCGGTTCTTTTGTCTGCGTGCGAGCGCAGATAGGATGCGGGCCGGGCCAGGGGACGGACCATCCAGTTGAACCGCGTAGGCGTGTCTTACCAAATATAGATTAGTACCCAGTGTAGTAATTAGTGCAGTCCTATATATATATATATATATCGTGCATAGTGAATAGTGAAAGAACAAATGAAAACAACTTTGAAGTTGTACGCGATGAAATTAACAGTCAGAATAGCATGACGTACAACCTTGAATATAAAATAATTATTTTCCAGCTTGTCACTTGAAAAGGAACCATATGAGGATTAGTGGACAGCTCTTCACCTTCACCCTTGTGCTAAATTTTGAACATGGGAGTCTTTTGTTAGTGAGGGCCATATTCTAAAAGGCATTAGATTTCAAAGGCTAATTGATATCTGTCAACACGCACCAATTGAAATTTTGAGGTATGTAGGCAACCATTCTATGAGTCAAACCTAACACCACGATGCAAATATTGTGGATTCAGACGTTTATTAGGAACTCCGATATTCAGAAGATGGCAATACCGAACGGTTGTTGGATGAATCTGATGGAGGTTAGTTTAATTATTATGCAATATGGATATCATGGTAATTTTGCTATGTCCTGTCAGAATCAATAAACTGCAGGATGATATGAACTGTTAGGATCATTTAGCTCTATGTATACAATGAGCCAATGGAAAAAAAAATATTGGCAGAGACCATATAGGATAGTCTTAACTATCTCAAACCTTATTGTTGAACCAATTATTGTAACTTTGAGCCTGTAATAGTTGATCTTTTCACACAATATCGTCGAAGGTTTGGTAAATGTCAAATAGTATCTAATTGATCAGGGGATGTACCATAAATTAAAGTAATTAATACAGTGGTACCTCAGCCATGCATATTGGAAGGATCCAATTATTCCAATTAAATTTGAAAGGCGCATTCATATCTGCAAGAAAAGAAGGTGGTAGAACCTTTAATTTCATTGATCAGGTTATCTCTACGGAGTACTCCCTCCGTTCCAAATTATAGTTCACTTTGACTTTTTCGGTGCATATATTTTGCTATATATCTAGACATATTATTTATCTAAGTATATAGCAAAATGCATGCATTAAAAAATTCAAAGTGAACTATAATTTAGAACTGAGAGAGTAGTAACAAAGAGACTATATGAAGTCCCCTCAACTTCTCTAATAAGTCATCTGTGACCAAAAGACGGGGAACACACACGTGTGCACGCACTCACTCACCTTGCCTCGCTGCCCGATCGAGTGCACCCATCCGCAACTTGGATGATGATTATGTTTTAAATTGCAAGTTTTCTGCAAGTTAAAGAGGTTTCACTTGAATTTAAAACTAGTACATAACTAACAAAATACATCATACTACGCCCGCAACGTCCATCCTCACGGTTGACGCGTCCATCCCTACGTCAACGACGCGATCACCCAGGTCTGTGAGCCATTCTCGGCCATGCATGTCCACGTAAGCTCATGGCCACCTCAGAATGAAAGACGGCAAAATGATAAACATGCAATCCTAACTAATTGGCTCAATATTCAACAATCTTTTTCACCTTAAGACTCCCGGCATTTATTGCAAAAAAAAAA
>CM041632.1:31316469-31386713 GCA_023333625.1 Bothriochloa decipiens | reverse complement strand
GACTCAAAAATAAACTATTAAAATAATGGCATAAATATTGCCAGTTTTCTTATCCATTGCTTTACGATGAAACCTCTATCGGCACGCTCCTCATCTCTGTAGATCCCATCGGCAAAACCCATCGATAATGACTCAGATCTGTTTTCCACGTCCTTCAGCTCTGCTTTCCATCGGCAACCATGCCTCTCTCTCCATCGGCAACAGCCCTCTGGCTTCATCGGCAATGTACGAAATCAACATGTCTTTTATCGGCAATCATCCATCGGCAACTCAGAAGCAATACTGGAGAATAACCACTCCCTTGCCGATCGGCACAGTTTTCGGCTTATATTGGCACGTGTCAAAAACGGTGTCAACAGCACTGTAGCGTATTAAATGCGCATTGCAGCAGTTTATTTATATTTGGTAAAAGTTATTTAAACTTTAACTAAATAAGCTCAAAACGTTTGTCTCGTAAAGTACAATAAAACTGTATAATTAGTTTTTATTTTATTTATATTTAATACTTCATATATATATACCGATATTTTAATGTGATGAAGAATTTTTTTTTTATAGTATAATTTGACGTCGAGTTCTGACAACTAAGCCTATATACTCTGCTCACCAACACTGTTGCGCCCTTTTTCGTCCAGACCGACCTCGAACGGATGAGCCTACTTAATGGAATTCGAAGAGGGTACTTGCGTGCTGAACATCAGCCTGCTGCTGCCTGCTGCTGCTGTGTACGAACGAGCACACATACACGCATCGAGGTAACGAGTACGTACTATATCCCCAAGTTTTAGTCAGTTTCGCTTCTTTTTTTACCCCTCTTTTATCCAGGCCGCTGGGCATCCATTCCTGATTTTTTTTTTCCTGCGTTCACGCATGCAGCTTCAAGCCTTCAACTCGACCTCTTAAGGTTATTGCTCTGATCGCTATTTGCTTCTGATCCAGGGGCTTTCAGTTTAGTTTCAGCCTAGCTAGCTACTAGTGACAAGTTTCGAAAACTTACACTGCTCAACAATGCCTTCCTCCGTTTTCTTTTGAGTTTTGAGTGACAGGACGGGGTGTAGTGCTAGCTGCCGGATGCCGGCCATTGGTTCTGTTCGATGATATTGACGCATGGACCTTCTTTTATTGGACTCCACATATACAAAGACTGGATATAAAGATCGATTTATATATTTTTGTGCGCATCCGAACTGATGAACAAGTATCATAGTCCAGTTTAATTTGGTGGCATCTGCATTGCTCAAAAGAACGAGCTTTACATAAAGCCAGCAGAACTTTCATGATTAAGTATTTAAATCCATCATATACATACGATACTTTGCACATGATTAAATCCAGTGTATGTGTTCTCTAATTTGCGTTGGAACAAATGAAATTTTATATTCTGTTTGGCTTTGTTGAAATAATACTGACTTTTGACAAAAAAAAAAAGTATACTCTTATTCATATGTTACGGTCAGGGCAATCAATTGGATTTGTTTTTTGTAACATACTCTAAAAGAAGAGCAACGTATCACTTTTCAAGTGCATGAGTTCATCGCTACGTGGATCTTTGCTAAGTACGAGTGGTAGTCAATCTTTTAAGAGAATTAATCCTTAAATAGTTGCTCCCTCGCTTGGTTCGTTTTTAAGAGCTTTTTATAAAATAGCACACTGCTACATAATAATTTTTGCAGCACCATTCTTATCGCCAAGAACTTTTTATAAAATAGTCCATTGCTACATAATACATTTGTAGCACCATTCTTATCGGGAATAACTTTTTACAGAATAGCCCACTGCTACGTAATACATTTTGCAACACCACTTTTCTCGCTAGTTTGATAAAACCCACGAGCGATATCAACAACCGATAACCAAAAAAGGGTTCACTGCCTCTGTTTGTATGTCAGCCCACAAAGCCATCAAGCACCCAAATTTTAACCCCCTACCCATTCTCATATAGCCACCACACCCCCTCCTCGAGCTCCAACTCTCTCTCCACCATGTGAACCCCACCACGCAACCCCTGTGTCCCTCAGTTTACTCCATCCCTCGATGATGGCGAGGGCCAATATGGTGTGGCGGCAGACAAAGGTTGTTCATGGCCACTGCGACACATCTACCCTGGCCAGGATTTGCTTTGCAGGTGGCGAGGTGTTGCATCTCCAAAATGGATCGGCATGACTAAGCTGCGGTGTTGTGGCCCTAACCCAATTCCGGCAGGCCAAGTGGGATCCATGTTGGTGAAAACCAACCAATGAAGGTGAAAATTGATGATAATTATCATTTTAGAGCATGTAAGGTGATGAAGATGATGTAGTAGTGGCAGAAAACCAAGTTCATTTTCTAAAAAATGTCACATATGCTGGCTCTAAGGCCAATTTTTTTAGATAATGAAAAGAAGTATCCTAGCTAGTTGTTTCACCCTATTAAAGAGGAACCATGCCTTATCACTACTACAAAAATCTTTAACGTGGCAGGCGAAATTGGTTTTCCGCGGCAGGCAAATCGGTCCGCCGCAGTTCAAAGGCCACGGTAAATTGTAGCTTTACCACAACGGGCCACCCTGCCCGCCGCGGTTAATCGATTTACCGCGGTGGGCAGCCTAAAGCGCCCACCGCAGTTAATCATCATTTACCGTGGCTATTGGAACACAGTTTGGCCAAGCTCTAGGGAGTGCCTCTGCCCTATGTGGGGCGGAGGTTTCCACCGGCGTGTGCACTCTGTGCGGACACCAGAACAACCAACAAAATAACTAACACCCTGACGAGACATCTTTAGTATTTATGTGCGCAGGTGCGAGCAAAGGTGACCTTCGCCTTTCCTAGTTGGGGTCGCGCCCAGTGGCGTAGGAATCTCCGCTCGAGCTACTACGAGGCACGGACTGCCCGCATGGGTAACCGAAGATCCGGCTCGGCCCAGGAGCACGCGGGGGCCAGGAGAGGGCGATACCCTAACAATTCACAAGACGGGCCGATTACGACTCCCTAGGAAAGGCGGGAGGGAATGTCATAGGACCATGACACCCTTGAGCGATCAGATAGGGAAGAGAATATTTCAGTGGTTATGCTTGTATCCTCGAGGGGTATTCTTGTAACTTGGAGTGGTAGGTGCTTGTGCCCTATAAATACAGGGCTGTAAATGTATTCAAGGTTGGTTGGTGAATGAATTAGGAGAACCCTAGTTCCTATAACTACTTTTCTAGCTTTGTTGGAACCACAATTCCAACAGCGGCGGGTAATGACTATGGGAGAGAACTTTCATGCATCCATGATGAATCTAGATTTTTTTTAAAAAATACAAGTATTCTCTCTCCTCCATGAATATGGAGATCTAGATCTAGAGCCACTCAGAAGTGAAGGAAAGACAGAGGAAGGATGATGTGAGAGCCTTTATATACCCCTTTTGGTATCCTCCTCCACAAATCAAAGCTCTAAACCTCAATTCAATGGTTTAGTCAAATTTTAGGGTAAAGCCTTGAAAGAGGAAGACATGTAGGGAAGGAGGGGCAGCCGCTGTTTATTTATAGGGTCGCGACTAACCACGGCGGCAACATAACTTGCCAGCCACGGTAAGTCAATATTTACCACGGCGGACGGCGTAGCACGCCCACTATGGTAAATACATCAAACCATGGCGGGCGCCATTGTGGTAAATTGATTTTCTACGGCGGGTGTCTCAGTTGAAGGGCAACATATGCTATGAAAACCAGGCTGTTGTGTAAACTATAGAAACTCTAATCAAGATCACAAGATTCTAATCCGATGGCTAAAATCAAATGTGGGTTATTTTAACGCTTAAACCCCACCCATCCCATCCTAATCTCTACTTCTGCAAAACACCCCCACCCCATCCACCGGTTTTGTTTCTCGGGATCATTCTTGTCTTCTGACGTCTTCGGTCCGCTTCTGGCGTCTTTGGTCCGTGCGAGGCCGCCGCCGCCGCCTCGCAATCCCGCCATGGAGATGCAGGAAAAGGAGCAGGGCCCTGGCCCCCGCGCAGCCTTGGAGACCGGCAGCACGTGCACGTAGCCGGTGCCGAGGATGACCCCCGACGCAAAGGCCTTGACGATGACGAAGGCGTTGCTGCCGGGGTGAGCCCCGGCACGGTGCCAGAGAAGAGCAGCAGGCACACGTCGATGATCACTGGATGCCACTACCAAAAGCATAGAGATACATGTCTAGTTAGTTCGGTGGTCCTTTTATTTGTGCTTGTGGATCGATCGATCGATCTCGATATGGTGATCTGATGGCGATGTGGACAGAAGCAACAACACGAGGAAATTAATGAAATGAAATGACCTGCGTGCTGCTGCTGAGTGCTAACAATCGCTTCATTCCAGCCCGTCATCATGCGGACATGGTGAGTAGTAGAGCTAGCTGCTGCATCGATCGACCGACCTCGACCTGGACAGGCCTCGCGAGGGGACGGAACGAGGAACAGAACCAGCGGCTGGGGCTGGGAGATGTTTTGCAAAAACTGAGATTAGGATGAGATGAGTGGGGGGTTTAAGTATTAAAACAACCCATATTTATCTCTAGCCATCGGACTGGAGTCATGTAGTTTTAATTAGAGTTTTTATAGTTTGCACAACAAGCTGGTTTCCATAGCATACGTTGCCAGTTGAAGACCTAATTCTAAATATAGAAGGTCATCGAAGGATGTAAACGAGGCTCAACACAGGAGTATATTTCTCCCTCTCCAAAAGAGATTTGAATCAGCACTTGTGAAGAAATTCGGTAAGACACAATCATGGCATCCTTTGAATTGTACAACTTCCTCGCACATGCATGATTAATACACCTATCTACTTGCCGGTGATCATGTTCATGCACGATTCTTCTGTAAAGTAATAACTTGTTGGCTTGCTAATGGACATAGCATAGCATGCCGATGCAGAATTAGTACGTTCTAGTGGGTAGGTAGACAACAATTAGAAAGATGTGTGGGGTTAAGCAAAGGAAAGACCCATGCGGTCCCTTGGCGAACAAAATGGCATCTTTTAGACGTTAGAAGTATTATGGTTTTGGGATGATTTACACCCCGGAGAAGCCAAAATTTATGAATTCTACTACTACTAGTTGTTTTCCCTAGTTTACAAAATAATGGTTTTTTTCTCTATATATACTTCCTCCATTTGTCCAGTTATAGTAAATATAGGATCCGTGCCTAATCAAACTAGCTTAAGTTTAACTAAATTTATAGTAAATAGTATTAACATTTATGGCATCTTGTAGACGTTACATGTATTAATAGTTTATTACATAAAACAAGGCAATATCTAAGGAAGCCCCAACATTATGGGACAAATTTATATAGGTAAAACTTTAAGTTTGAGAAGTTTTGGTTGTCTCGGCGATGATGGGTTAATGCGGGGATGAATGGATTATTCTTCGTTTGTCTACATAGTGCATAGGTTGTGCTTCTTAAGCGGTGTTTTGATTAATTTGTTCAAAAAACGTTTGAGCGGTGCATGGGCATTGTTGAATTCATAGGAGCATTTGTGGCTTCTTGGCGGCCTGACTAATCAGTTACACTTAGTAGTGTCCGGTTTGGTTTTTGGTCTTTTTTGACGATTATGTAGTTGATTTTTTTAGAAAAGAGATGATTTTATTAATTCACAATCATTCCATCGAGTTGACATGATAATTGCAAATGCACACAGTCTGAACCTAATAAAAAAGTAGTTGAATTATAATTTTCTTTTTCTGCTATGTAAACACACAACAGTCGTGTTTTGTTTAATTTGCTCGAAAACCGTTTTGAGAACTTTATATGCGCCCGGCTACAATCCCTACATAGATTATTGATTTTAAACTGGTGTTGTAGGGGACGCCAAATGGCTGCTGGCTCCCATTTTTTCCATTGCAGGCGTGACTGCATCATGCCACCCTATGCCTGCGTGCTGGATCATCCTATACTGTCAGACACGACGTATGGGCGCATAGATTACACAGTTGAAAAGACGCAGCCAATGCGGCTGTGCACATAATTAACCCAGCTAATTGATCAGGTTTAGCACAGCCCTGCGTGTTTTCTTTACTCTGAATCCACACAAAGTGGAGCATTGCAACTGACGAGCAGCCAGCACAGCAGCACTGCATTGCTCTGCTAGTGCTCCGAGCTGTAATAAAGAAAACAAAACTGCTCTCAAGATACAGGACAGTGAGATACGCTGCAGGCCCCACGTTAGCCGATCGCTTTGCAAAGGGCTTGGCAGAGTGTGAAGGGTATGATTACCTCTGCTGCTGATGCTGGTTAGTGCAGTCGATGATCAGGGGATGGAGGTAAAAATAGAATACTCAGTCAGTAAAGCTCATGGCACGGTTACGAGAGAGATCAGCTCAGTAATATAAGCTCGACGATACGCCTGCAGGCTGAAACGGGATTGAGGATCTGTGCCTGTTCATGCGTGCTTGTACGGTGTACTGAGATGCAGCCAAAAGTAGAACAAGAAACTGTTGCTCCGTATCAGGTTCGGGGGGCCTCTTGTGTAACAACCCGAAAATACGAGGTATAAAATTTTTTTCTCCAAAAACCTATGAGTGATGGGTGTAACACGTTATCATCTACCCCTAACCATGCTTATAATCTAAACATGTCATGCATAACATCCTATGTAATCATAGCATGATCAATGTTTCAAGTAATGTTTTGATCAATGTTTCACATATAGTTTTCCAATGCTGCAATAGCTATACCTTTTATGTTTCATTAGTTAACAGTCATGTTGCATCCAAATGTGATTTGGTTTTTATTTGATTTATGTGATGTTAAATAAAAATAGACCTACAATATTTATTTATGTAATAAATAAACATCTATTATGGGAAATATACCCAACATGGCCTATGACCCTTAATTATACCATGAAGTATTTTTACAACATACTATATAAGTATATATACATATATTTGAAAAATAGAAAAGGAAAAGAAATAAAAAGACAAAGGAGAAGGGCATCTGGCCTGTGGTCGAAGCAAGCCCAGCAAGCCGGCCCAGCTGCCTCTTTCCCTCTCTCCTTCCTTCGCGCCCGAACGGCCCAGCCGGCCCAGCCGCTCGCCCGCTCTCCCTCTCTCCTTTCCTGCGCCCGCACCGGCCCACAAGGCCCAGCAAGCCGCCCGCGCCCCAGCACGCCAGGGAGCCGGCCACCGCCGCTGATCGACGGGTCCCGCAGTGGGACCCACCTGTCATCTTTTTCAGGCTGAGGTCACCCGACATCCTTGCTTTTCCCCCGCGCCACGCACCCTCGCCCGCGCTCCACGTCGTGTGTCCGGCCGCTTGAACCGCACCTACCCGCGTCCAACCGCCCCGCGTGCCATGTCGGCCGACAAGCTCACGCCACAAGGCACCCACGGCCGCGAGCACCTTGCTCTCCCGCGCGCCTAACTGCCCGCGCATGACCTTGTCCCTTGCCTATGCCCTCGCTCCCTTGGCCGCCAAGGCGCCTCACCTCGTCTCTCTGCCCGCTGGAGCCCACCAAACCCGAGGGAACTGCCTGGAAGCTTCCCTTGGATGAGAATGCCCCTAGCTGCACGGGCAAACCACCATGGCCGCCATGCCCTCGCCCCGTCCTTATAAGCCGCGCCTCAGTGCTCTAGGGTTCCTAGGACGCGCCGCCGCACTGGTGGCCTGTCAATTTCACTTTGCCAGCACCAATTGGAGAAGGGGAGAAGAAAGGAGTTGGAGAAGGCCGACGCCGTCGCTGGAGAAGAAGGGGTAGAACGCTGCCGTCCCGGAGCTGCTGTTGCGTTGCTGTCGGGAGCAAGAAGGCGACGTCGTACCGCAAGCCACCGCCGGAGCTGCTTGGACATGTACCGCACCTTCTCTCCCCTCCAAACGCCGGTGAGTTGTAACACCTCTGGTGTTATATTAACTGAAACATGCCATGTCATCATATGCACTGCAAAGCATTCATGTTTAAGTCAACCTTAATGTGCATTAACTAAAACAAGTTTACATTTCATAGGTTGATTATGTTTCTGGAATGTTTTGTCACACGAAATAATAAAACCCTACTTTTGAATGTCATCGCAAATACTTGGTTTATATTCTATGTACTTGAGGTGTAAACCGTGTTTACACTAGTGTCAAGCATAGTGTATAAACCTAAGTTCAACCCTTAAAATTTTGTTTCCATATTTGAAGTTGCATTTGGGTTTCAAAGCTTATTCCCAAGCCTTGCAATTCAAATTTAAATTCAAATTGGAAAGCTATAAAGTGTTTTTCGAAAGTCAATTTGGTCAACCAAGGGTGTCATTGGGTCAATGACCTAAAAATGTCCTTGGGTGATGTTTGTGATCACTAATGACCAACCGATTAAGTTAGAAACCAAATCGAGTTTGAATTCAATTTTAAAAAACCTTTATTCTAAAACCTAGTTTTACCCCCTTTTCTGTAATTCAGAATCTATAAAGAACTTGGAGATACTCTAAAAAGATAGTTTGTAGATCTTGACAAGAGCTACAAAGTTGGTATATAAAGTTTTTCAAGTTTTGAAAAGAAATTTCAAATGAATTTGAAAATACAGTTTTGCAGCATTTGTCCCCTTTTGATTTTAAAACCATAATTCAAAAATTATGCATAATTTTGGAAAATGTTGCATGTGAAAAAGGTTTGGTTTGGAAATTTAAACATTTCATAGTTTTGAAGATTTTCAAGTTTTATTGAAAAATCAAAAGTAAATTCAAATGTTTGTTTCTAGGGTTTTATTCCCTTTTTGAATTTGAATTCAAATTTCAAAATCCAGATAGAATTTGAGGATGACAATTAAAGGAAAAGTAGCTCTTGAAAAGTTATGCAAATGATATTTTTGGAGATTTTCAAGTTCTTATATAAATTTTGGAGTAATTTGCAATTTCAAACGAATGGCAATTCTGTAATTTTCTCGAACAGTACCGAAACCTATCGACGGCCGCCATCGCCGGCTTCTCAAGCCCCGCCGCCGTCCATCGGCACCATACCGCGCTGTCGCGGCCGCCAACTCGCCCTGGACGCTCGAAGCCTCCTCACCGCATGTCGCCCTCCCTCTTCTCGAGCCCTGGCTATAAATAGACGCGCCGTGGCCGACTTCTTCTTCTTCTCCGTTCTGCCGCCGCCGCCGACGACCTTGCTTCGCCGCCCAAATTCCCTGCCGTCACTCCATCATCACCCGATTGCTCTTGCCAATAGCTCCGCCACATCCTTACGGTCGGTTTGAGATAGCTCGTGCTTGCACTCCTCGCCCGAGCTGCCCGCGCGCTATCGTCTTCTTCGCGGCCGGTCGTCGAGCCGCCGTGAGCTCTTTCGCCGTCGACCGCCGCACAGGGTGAAAACATATGTTCATTAACCCTCCTGTCATATTTTCCATCTTCGCCTGCTCCTAATGCGCACCATGGTTCGCTTTCGGGTGCACAGGATACCTCGTGACGCCGTTCTTGCCGTCGAAGCGCCGCCGCCGCCATCAGCGCCGCCGACCGCAGCTCGACTCAACCACTCCGAGCCTTCATCTTCGAGTGCATCGTGCCCATGGTGAGCTCCTGTAGCTGTCTGCGCTATCAATTTCATCCTTACCGCGTCGTAGCCGTCGGACACCGAAGCTCGCCGCCGGCATGCCTTGCCAGCGCCGCCGCGCGCGTGGTCGTTTGAGTTAGGGGTCAGGAGCGACTTCATCTTCTGGCCCAGTGTGTTCGTATGGACGCCCTACATACGCCCGAGTGCTCACCGTCGCCGAAAATCGCTCCGGTGAGCGTTGCCGCCGCGTCCGAGCTCCGTCGCGCCGCCATGGCCGCCGGCGTGGGTGCCGCCGTCGCTCCGCCGCCGCGTTAGCTACCCTGATTGACTCCCCGTGCCAAGCTGAACCCGATGGTTCAAGTCCGGTCGCCGGAGACCACGCCGTCGGCGAGTAATCGCCGGTCAACCGCCGGCGAGCCGTCGGTCAACACGGGAGCACTGTGCTCCTTTTTCTTTTTCTATTTTTAGAAAATGATTTAAATGCTATTTTTTTGAAAAATCATAATAATTCATGTATAGCTCCAAAAATTCTAAAAAGTTTTGTGTGTGTTCTTTATGATGTCATCTACCTAAGAAAAATATGAAATGCCAAATTTGAGTACTTTTTACATATGTTAAAATTAGCCCTTTTAATTGAAAAAAGAACCTTCAATAATTTTTAATAAATAAAATAATTGGCTTTTAATTCTGAAATTTATTTTGTCATCTAATTAGGCTAAGAGCTTTCCAAAATAAAATTTTGGGCTTAATTTTATAACTTTAATTTTATGCCTTTATTTTATGTCTTTAAGTAATTAATTAATCCCTTTAATTAAGTTTAATCATTATAGGATTTGTTTGACTTTGGGATTGATTGATGACCTTAGGTCATTAACCTTAATGACCTTTGGCACTTTAATTAATTATTTGTGCTTATCTTAATCATGTCATTAGGGCTTAATCAACGTTATTTCATGTGTTTAATTAATTTCTTAAATGGCGTAGTTAACCCTAATGAGCTTGATAAGCGAAGTTTTGTTGGCTTGCAACTTTATCGTGAAGAAAAGTTGTACTCAAGCCCTTAATCTGATCATGCATCCATCGAGCATCATGTTTACTATTCCATCATGTTAAAGCATATCAATTATCGAATAGTTTTCATTAACGGAGAGTTAACGTTGTCGCACCAGATCCCAAGGATGAGCAGATTCAGGAATCGGGAGTTGATCTAGAGTTAGAGACCGTCTACCTCGAATACCAAGGCAAGCCCCGGATTGCATTCAAACCCTATTCTATTTATAAAAGTTTTATCACTTCAGCTATGATATGTTGCATTAAGTAATAGGAGTTGAGTGAAAACCCACCAAATTGCATTACCTGTCTTATTTCCTTATTCCTTGTTACCTGCTTTGGAAGATAAGTAGTAACGCTTATCCCTGCTTAATTAGTTAAGTGTTCAAAAGTAAAAGAATGAAAAAGATGAGATTGGTTTTACTTGTTGGAATCTTGATAATAGTTAATAAATTGAGTCCGGACAGTTAACTTGCACTGGGAATGGAGTCCCTCTGTAGTGTTTTCGTCTGTTGATGCCCTAGGTCCCGTCCGTTGGTGAACTGGTGATATCGAGAAAATTAGAAATCCACATGCATGAAGTGGTATTCAGTGGGCCAGAGTCCCCACGCATATCATGGAGTGACATATATTGTGGGCCAGAGTCCCCACATATGTCATAGTGTGTCATACTGTGGGTTTAAGTTCCCATGTATATCGATACACGGGGCAGAAGAGCTCAGGTGTATCATGTGGTGATATATGGCTGCGGTTGTTATCCCGGTATATCTGTTATCTGGTATGCATCAGAGTTAAAGTCTCCGGTATCCCAGTGATCTATGTCCCAGCTGGGTATGAAAATGGATTCAAATCGCCGTTGCTTCTCGAAGAAGAAGACTCGATCGGTGTTCATCATTGTAATAACAACTTGAACAGTGACTAAGGTTTAATAATATTGTTGGTTGGTAATTGGAGCTAGATCAAGCCAAACTTTACATTCTGTTAAGCTTTTCCGCAAAATTTCTTATCTCTTACAGGCCCTACCTTGTCCCTCTAGCCTGCATTTCTTGAGTCTTCACCCCTCTTTTTCGTCGGGTCAGTCTTGTTGAGTACTTTTGTACTCAGGGTTGTTGAACCCTTGTTGCAGGTGAGCCTCATGGGCAGGAGTGCTTTGCATCCTGCTGCATGATAGTCGTCGAGGAAAGTGACGACGAGTAAGATGTTTAGCTCTTGGGCAGAGCTTATCGTTTGGTATTGTAATAAAGTTATCTACTGCTACTCCACTACTATTATGGTTTGTACAATTTAAACTTATGGTTGTAAATATTTGAAACTCAAAGGTTTGTAAACTTATGTTGTTGTAAGTCTTCCACTATTTTACTCCGATGTATATTATTTATATCAAACTGTTGTAATACTGCAATGCCTCTTTATAACGATTGATCCTGCTCGGAGAATCGTGGATGATTCGGGATTTACCCGACAGACTTTTTAAGTCGTATGGAATACAGTCATGGTTATTTGGAGTCTGTTTAGACAATAATCATGCGTGTGGGCCATATGATTTAGAAGGTTCTGCCACATGAGTGCCGCCGTGCCCCTGTTCCGACCTCCGCCTTGCGGACGCGTAGGCCGAGGTCACCACCGGCCTCCTCTTGAACACACTCACCCACACACGCACAGACCGGTCAAGCCCCTGGACCATGGCATCAGGAGGATGACGGACCAGAACGCCACCATGTCAGCCGCCGCGTCGTTCGCCGCTATGGCGAAGCCCGACGGTAGCCCCTTGGATGAGCCCTGGACAGCTTTGACCTCAGATCTGCACCCTCCTTGATGTGACGATCCTCGTGCGCATGCTAGATGCTAGGCTCGCTGCTTCGAATGCCGTCCTCGCACCACCATGTCGCCGCTGTGCCGCTCTGGAGCACCGCCGCCTCGACGTCGTTTCCCGCTGACTCCGACCACCGTGTGGATCAAGAAGGCACCGAGGAGCATCACCGAGAGAAGTTGCATCGACTCGAGGAGGAGATGGAGGCCGTGGACCCACCCTGGGTGTCGTGCCATGCACCGAGGCCTCGTTGGAGCTCCGCCGTGGGAGTTGCTACCCATGCTGACTCCGGCATGGGTGATGGTCGCCGCCGGCATGTCAGGGGAGTGTTGAACATCTCCAATCGACACCCTGTGCACTGCTTTGGCCATGGTTCGCTCGCTGACGAGCCACAGCCATGCGTCGTCGCCGCCATTCCGCCGATTGCCATGGCCAGCCTCGCCAGAGACCAAGCTGCTGCCTTGATACCACCGCCGTGCTCGCCGTTCCACCCTGAGTCTGATTCGCCAGTTAATGAAGGCCGAGGAGCGCCACAACGCCTGATACGCGACCTCAGCCACGCCGCTGCGCGATGAAGAACAGAGGGGATCGCCTCAGCCAGAAGACGATGGACATGGTCTACCTAGACCGTGACGCTGCAAGTGGGCCAGCGTGAGTCGGTGCATCATAGAACTACTCTATGGACTGTGTGGACCCGAGGACTACGTCAGTGAAGGTGCCACATCTCACCCAATCTCGTAGATCCCATTACGCATGGCAAATGTAGTATGGCTAGTGCTTTAATTTCTGCTGCAATATAATGGATCACTTGTGCTAGGTATGCATGGTAGATTACTACTTGATGAGCCCTACCTTGTTGTAACCTACCACCTGCTTACCCGCTATTATGTTAGCCACTTGCTTATCTACTATATTTATATATATATACTTCACTCGCTTATATTTTGATGCGACGTGATGAACCCTGGGAAGGCCTGGAGGGTGCCAGGCTGGAGGTGTGTGTGTTGATGGGTCAGATGAGCATGTGAGCTGATGATGCTATATCTAGGTTTGGGGTGGAGCTTACGGCAGGGAGTAGGGTGAGGGTTGAGTCGATCGAGCCAGGATCTACGACGAGCTTATGGAGCGAGTCTTACCGGGGAATGGATCTAGACATTCCCACGAGTATCGGTCTGTGGTGGACTAACTCAGATGTGTTGGAGAGTCCTGGGTGGAAGCCTCTGAGGGGTGGAAGCCAGGAGGAGTGTGTCGTGGTAGCACGTTAAATGGGAACCCCGATGAAGACATCCCGGCTTGGTCACACTTAGGAACTGCTACTCCGGACCTTAGGAATCTCTTGCTTTTCACTCGCTTCCTATGGGGGGGAGACGGCCGAACCGCTGGATAGATCGATGCCACTACTGCTAGGCGAGTAGTGTTAGGAAGGTATATGCATGGGATGGAGCTAACACCTACCAAGACGATCATGGCACCCTCTTCGGGAGCGGGTACATGGCATGGCATCCTCTACGAGAGCGGATACATGCTCTCTTCACAGTTTTAGCAATCCAGAGCTGGATGGTAGAGTGGCATCATTCTATGGCAGTAGGCGCCCGCAATCTTCCTAAGTGGTGGTCAACATCGATGATGGTTATCTAGTGAATTAATGAAACCTCTGCAGAGTGTATAGTTGATCGATCGATACATATGCCAATTCTTTGGCTATGGACCTTTCCTTAGGAGGATGCACCGGACTAGCGAGTGGAGTGTTCTACCTTCCCCGTGAGTGCAATTTTTGGCCGTGAGCCAAGTTGAGGGTTGTGGACCGCTGAGACAAGCCGAGAGGGAGTTGGCTTGTCGACTTGAGTCTGAGATGGTGTTTGGGGAATTGGGATGGTGTTTTAGTGAAGGATGGTGATGGATGATGTGGGATTGGGAATGTGTATAAAACTTGACTATATTATTTATATACTTGATTACTTTCTTAGGAAAACCCTAGCCTTTATAGGTTCCTTTTGATATATCCATGATTTGTATCCAATTACCACAAAGTAATGCATAGGGTGGGAGTGGTCAGTACCAATCGTACTGAAAATTTGGTTTCAGGTTCAAGGAGTGAGTACTCATCTGGGGAGTACGACGATTGAGGGTTTCGTGTCTACGCTTAAGTTGGATCGGAGATGATAGCTTCCGCACCTTCAAGCTTTTAATTTTATATTACATGAACTCTGATTTCGCCAAGTGGCGATGTAATAAGTTATTGTAAGCCTCTCTATTGCACTCTTTTGTTCGATGTATGGATTATGGTATTCAACTATTATCGGGTAATGTGATTTAAATGGTCATATTACACTTCGGCTCTGTGGATTTTTCTTCGCGAAAATCGAGGTCGTTTCATCTTGTATGTCTGCACAAGATCTGGCTACTGGATTCAGACCACCTCAGTTTATGATGGCCGGCACAGCAGAGAGGTTTCTTGGATACTAACTGTTCTTCAAATTCAGTCGTCACACAAGGAACAAGGTTTTTTTTCTCATTATAGAACACGAATATTGAGAGTTTATTTTGGACCATCTATGAAAGCTAGAGGCACGATGTGCAAATCTTAACAGATCCCGGGACGGGACAAGAAACGTTTTTGGTACCGGAGGCACCGGGAACGCTTTTCAAATTTTACTACCTGGGGGTCACTGTTCATTCCATATTTCCATGCATGCCTTGGCTTTGTCACACCAAGACACGGAAAAGTTACATTCTGTCAATGAGGTGAAAATTCCTTTAGCTCTGCAAGTGCAAACAAACACAATAGAAGCCCCTTTTTTGCCCCCATGCATGTATACAGGGCAAAAAAAAACTAGTTTGGAGTATAGAGGACATAGGAAGCAGTGAAAGGTAGCAGCATGTACATGGAGATCTGGGGACCTCTGAGACAGGCAATCAGAGTTTCATTCCTTGTAGGACCAACCAGCAGGCAGCTGCAGATGAACAGCAAAGGAGAGTTCTGATGACTGATGAGTCGAGTGGCTACAGCCATACTAGGAGCAAGAAATGCAATAGCCCCCATGTAGCCAAGCAAGCATGCTCCTGCATCAAAACTCCTGCAGAACCCAATGAAGGAGATAAAGGGGAAGGAGATGGGTGAAAAGAAGAGAATAGAGCACCCAAACAAAAAAGATGAAGAGGGGACCCAAAGGCCCAAGCCACTGGACTCTGCCCCCACTAGTTGCATTCTATTGCCTCTTGGCCCTATAGGTCCAATGAGAACACCTGTGTAGCTGAAGATTGACTAGGATTAAAGTGGTCAAGCAAGCTGCATGCAGACACAGATTTAGGACGGCCCCTTTGCAATCAAAAACAAAATTCACGAAAGCTGTACATAAATTTGACATAAATCCGTTCATTTTCACAGAAAAAATATATGAAACTAGAAAAACAAACTGCATTCTAAAGGGGCCTTATTTTTTTTGCTTGCTAGTTTAATTCATGGTTTCACACAAATAAAGTTTCCGGCTTGCTAATTACATCATATATGTGTTTCAGATAGATTACAATGCTCATTTTCAGAAATGGAAACTTTTTTTAAAAAAAAAACTAGCTTACCTATAAGGTAGTGGCAATTGTGAATTTCAGGAATTAAACCAGTTATGTAGTTCTTTTTATGAAATTTACAATAGATATCCACAAACTCACACACAAATGTGCTCCTTATTTTCATTTTCACAAGATGTATAAAGAGCTGAAATAGTTGAATGTTGCCATTTGTCCCAACAATTAATAGAAAAGTGTCTAAATGCTTGATGTTTGAAGGTTGTACCAATGGCTTCATCCAACACATATCAGTGACTAATTTATTTTCCAAACATAGTTGCAGCAAGTTGAACCAAAAGGGCAAGAGTAGTGTAATATTTTGGTATACATGGTTGCGAAGAAATGATGCATTTTTTTTACCAAAAAAATGTTCATTTATTAGTTACATGTTATTTTGATGGTGTTTATTGGATATTGTTTGATCCGTTCTTCAGAAGGAAACTACTACGTGTCTACGTTAATGGAGATTTTCCCCAAAAGGGAATGGTTGTCTTCCTATAGACTCAACGCTTAGTTTGTCATTATGCTCTTTTAGACACTTATCTTTCGTTGCTTTTTGAGAGCTTCGCTTTAGCCTAAGGCTACAACTTTACTTTTACAAAATTGAATGATTTGGTGCAAAACTCTTGAGGAGGTCGCAACAAAAAAAATAAACATTTTTGCCTTTGATTTTTATTTGGAAACAATTGATAATATATGAGTAGTTATTGAATATTTTTCAATGTTTTGATTGAAATCCTGATATGTTCTACATAAGGTTTTCTTTAGCAGGGCTTTTAGTAGCGGCTTATAATAATTAATTAAAAGGCTACCAAAGGAACACACATGAGATCAGCTGAAGGAAAAAAAAGCAAATGAAATTAATGAAGCCGAAGCCGTTTTGGATCAAAAAAGTCCAAGCTACGTCTTTTTTTGGGGTGTGTTTGTGTGTTGTTCCGTATTTAGAGAGGAGAAAAAAGAGGATGAATGGGGGAATTTGACGCGTGTAGCCGTAATTGTGTTGGTCCAGTTGTAATGCTACCTGTGCTCTCGAGTCTCGACCGCCCACACCGTATGGAATGGAAGTCCCTGTCCCTGTACACTGATCAGACGTCTGATGAGACGAGTAATTCCTCCGCGACAGGCATCTCGTGGAAAATAAAAGATGTTTGGCATCGGATTCGCTATGGAGGAGGGGACACAGCTTTGCCAGACGCGCGCGCTCTCATCAATTGTTCGACGAGGTGCATGTCAACTTACGACGGATACATGCCAAATACTCAAAGAGTATGCAGTATCCCTTTGGCCTACATACCCATCCTTCAAGTATCCCCGGCGTATGATGAGACGAGACCACAGCTGCTGCTGCTTTGCCTGTTTGTCTCTTTAACCGGTTGGGTTGGTGTACGCAAAGTGGTGGACACACACACAACATAAAAGACATGGGATTGGGAGGTGATGAGTTGTGTTGGTGTTGTATGTCCATCCATGGCAATGGCGTGTTTGCTGCCCTTTCCTTGCATACACTGACTGATACAAATAGTTAGCTAGCAAACAGCTGATAAATTATTAACTATAGCTAGCTAATTACTAGCAAGGAAGGGTCATTTGGATCCACTTGCTAATAGATGGTTGGAAAGGCTCAAATCTATTTCAAACCTACTAGTGAAACTAGCTAATAATCAGTTGATCCATTAACAGCTCTATTTAATCTACCACTAGTACTAATTTTAGCTGCTAACTAGTATTAGTAAATATTCTGCTAAAAGAACTATATATTGGTATTAATAAATCAAATAGGCCCCATCTAAACAGGCTACCCGGGCATGAGCATGATGCCGCCGCTGGCGCCACTCATTGTATGGCGCTTGCGCAGCCGCAGCACTCCATTGCATGGCATGGGCACTTCCACACCTGGTTGATTGGGCAGGGCGCCCGCTCCTTCCTTTTTTTTCCCCTCAAAAGAAAGCACGCCCACACACTCTTCAATTCCTTGACCAAGTAAATTATTCCTCCTTGCCTCGGCTCCTCCGAACTCAATTGCCTCACGCTTTGTCGGCCCCGGCCCGGCCCGGCCCCCTATGCCTAAGCTAACTGCTGGAGCACCAGTAGTTACTTCCTCTCTCTTCTACCTCTCGTCACCATGATCGATAAGCCATCGTCCTAGGTGGCTGCCAGCAGTGGCAGTGCTATCCTATATAGCGCCCCCGGTGTGCTCGCCTCGGGAGTGCCTTGGAAGAAGCAGAGCAGCACAGAGCAGAGATATCGTTGCGTAGAGGGAGGACGAGTGCTCTTTCGTTCGTCTTTGGCCAAACCAAAACGGCGACCCGCCAGGCCGCCACTGCCAGCTATCACTTGAGAGTTCAGAGCCGCGCGCACCGTCGGCCGGCCGGCGCCCAGCTCGATTATCTGTGGCGGCGCACGCAAGCAAGCCAAGCAGAGCATCAGTGACATACAGGCCGGACGCGAACCGGCCAATGTATTCTTCGTCGCCTGCTTGGGAGAAGACGAAGCGCGTCAGCAGCCACAAGCACAAGCCACTCTTCTTCTGCAACTGCAGCCGCAGGAGGTTTCAGAAGCCGGCCATCAGCCGGACGACGCCGCACTGATGGCGACGATGGCTTGCTCTGCCCACCTCGTGCTACGCCTCCTGCTCATCGCGCTTCTTCTTGCTGCCGGCTGGGCCACGGCCGCCGCGGCGAACGACACGCAGAGGTTCCGGCCCGGCGACGAGCTCCGGCGGTACAGGAGGGTGCAGGCGCTGCTCAAGCGGCTCAACAAGCCGGCGCTCCGGACCATCCAGGCACGTGCGTGCACCTCTCCTCCTCTGCTCTTGCATTGCATTGCTCTCTTTGCTGTTCCCTTGCCGATCGAGGTGTCTGTGTCTGTGTCTGCATTATTTGCAATGACGATCGACACTGACGGTGACCTCTCTTCCTTGGCCGTCGGCGTGTCTAACAGAGCCCCGACGGCGACGTCATAGACTGCGTGGCGGCGCATCTGCAGCCGGCCTTCGACCACCCACGGCTGCGCGGGCAGAGGCCACTGGCGGAGCAACCGGCGAGGCCCAAGGGACACCGCCGCCGCTCTCGCCCTAGTAATGCCAATGACACCACCGCGGACGCCGGCGTGCAGCTTTGGGCGGCGGCGTCCGGGGAGGCGTGCCCGGCGGGGTCCGTGCCCATCAGGCGGGTCACCGAGGCGGACGTGCTCCGCGCCAGCTCCGTCAGGCGCTTCGGCCGGGCGCCCGCGGGCAGGGTGCGGCGCGACTCCGTCTCCGGCGGCCACGAGGTCCGTGTTGTGCATTGCATTGCCTTCTGGGTCCGCGTGTTCTGCAGCCGATGGGATAGGAATGGGATCATGGGAGTGAATAGGGCTCGTATCGTAGCTGCTACACCAGCCTGACATCATCATTCAGATCGAACAACCAATTGGTAACCGTCGTCCCTGACGGCTGACGCATGCAATGCAGCACGCGGTGGGGTACGTGGCCGGCGACGAGTACTACGGCGCCAAGGCGAGCATCAACGTGTGGGCGCCGCAGGTGGGCACGGCGTCGGAGTTCAGCCTGTCGCAGATCTGGGTCATCGCGGGCTCCTTCGGCAACGACCTCAACACCATCGAGGCGGGGTGGCAGGTCAGCCCGCAGCTCTACGGGGACAACGCGCCGAGGTTCTTCACATACTGGACGGTACTGATCGAGCACCTCCTCTACTTAGTTGCTCATCACCTCATGCATCTTGATCGAGTCTTGGCTGTTCTGACCACCGGCTTCACCTGCAGACGGACGCTTACCAGACCACGGGGTGCTACAACCTCCTCTGCTCAGGCTTCATCCAGACCAACAGCCGCATCGCCATGGGCGCCGCCATCTCGCCCACCTCCGCCTACAACGCCGGCCAGTTCGACATCAGCCTGCTCGTCTGGAAGGTACGCACGCATCTCTCAATCTCTCATCTAGCTAGCAGTATGCGGTCCCCGCCGGTCCTAGCTTGTTCAATGGCAACTCCCTCATCTGCACAGAGCGCAGGCGGCAGGCGCCAGACAGCAGCACACGCCGCACATCATTGCACTCCATTCAGTCCTTGCTTTAGCTTGCTTGCTCCTTTCGGCTTTTCAAGTGCACGGCTTTTCACAAACATACTGCGCGTTAGTTTTTTTTTAAAAAAAAAAAAAAGAACAAATGAGTGTGATGAGTAGCAGTGGTGGAGCTGAATTTCCTCCTTTCTACTTTTTCGATCTCTGTTTCATTCATTTCAAATTAACCTGAAATCTACTACTGGCTTTCAGGACCCGAACCACGGCAACTGGTGGCTGGAGTTCGGCTCCGGCGAGCTTGTGGGCTACTGGCCGTCGCTGCTGTTCAGCCACCTGGCGTCGCACGCGAGCATGGTGCAGTTCGGCGGCGAGGTGGTGAACACGCGCGCGTCGGGGTCCCACACGGCCACGCAGATGGGCAGCGGCCACTTCGCCGGGGAAGGCTTCGGCCGGGCGTCCTACTTCCGCAACCTGGAGGTGGTGGACTGGGACAACAGCCTCGTCCCGCTCGCCGCCGGCTTCCACGTCACCGCCGACCACCCAAACTGCTACGACATCCAGGGCGGCGTCAATGCCGTCTGGGGTAACTACTTCTACTACGGAGGGCCGGGCAGGAACGTCAGGTGCACCTAGTTACTTGATGACGATGAATTGATGATGATGCAACCAGGCAGAGCACGGCATTGGCAGCAGGGGAGGAGCTGAGGATGGATACCGGCCTTTTTGCATGGCTTCTCAAGACAAAAATCAGCTAATAGTGTCTTTCTTGGTCTGGTTCTGGTCTTTTCTTTTCTTTCTTGTTATTATTTTCTTTTCCTTCCTTCCACCAAAGGTTAATTAATTTCTCAAAAGGGAGAATCATGGATCATGTAGTGTTTTCTTTCTTTTTTTTTTCATATTTTCTTGGAGGTCTGGTCTGAAACAAAAGGGTGAAGGTTCAGTGCCAGTTAAACGTAGTCCATCCAGTTCATCAGGTAGCGATGATCGATCGAGTTGTAATGTAAAATCCCCCTGAACAATGTAGCCAAATCTAGCAGCAGTATATATACATGCATTTGTTTACTCCTTTCCAGTTTACGTCTCTGACTCAATGTAGATCTTCGATGGTCGATCATTAACAAGAAAACAAAAAAGAAAAGAAAACTAATAGCTTGTACCCCGCTTGGACGCTAAGCAACAGAGCAATGTCTTGTCTTTCAAAGTTCAAGCGGAAACAAATCAAGTACCTCGACCTCGAAAAGCTAGTAAATAAACCGTGTGCTAACATTTGAAGCTACTAGAGGCAATCAAACACCTCGGTGAAATAAACAACCGATCGCGCCTTAAAGCTAGCGAATGTTACTGCTGATGCAACGAGGAACAAGAAAACTCATGAGACGACAGAATTAGTCGGAATGCCATGCATTCTATATATCTCTAGAATCTAGAGCTGTACAGTAACCTGTAGGGGGCCGGCCGAGTACACTACTCTAGTACAGTAGAATTGTCTCCTTTAGCTTCTTTTATCTCCCAAGGCATCTGTCCCTTCCTTCACGTCCAAGTTACATACATGCATATTCGATCTCAAGTAAAGCGGAAGCATCTAATGATCTAATCCACCGATCCAACCAGCCTTATTACACTTAAATCTCCAGGACCTGGACCACCTCACCGGTCGGTCTGCTCCCGGCCCGTTCACTGCTGCGGTTAGCTGTAGCTCCTCCTAGAATCTACAGCCACAGGTCGATAAGAGTGAGAAGAAGGAACATGGCCGCCGGCCACCGAAAGTTAGCAGATGGCAGCTACTCGGGCGAAGCAGTGAGCAGCTGCTTCAGGCCTTGCAGCAACCGTTTGTCCCGTCATGTTGGGCGCGGTACTAGTAGCAGAGCACTTCTGTGACTCTGGAATACTGGTCTGCTGCAATTGCAGCTTCAGTTGAACTGTTGAGGGCAATAATATTTCAACAAATTCGTGCCCCCGTCAACGCGTATGTCGACTGTCAAGAGGGTAGATAAATTTCTCCGTCGACAACAGGCTTCACCGCCGCTGTCATCAGGATGTAACAGTAACCTCGTCGTACTAGCTACAGCTTATCTAACACACATTCACAGTCAGAGGCTCAGAGCAGGAGTTTATCTAACACACATTCACAGTCAGAGGTTCAGGGCAGGAGTAGGGCGGAGGTTAACGGTTTGGAACGAACTAAAGCCCCGGATATTCAGTTCTGTGAAGCCTGAGGCCAACTTCTAGACGCTCAACCAGTTTCACCTTGTTCTTCGTGGTATAATACGGTGCTAACCCATGCTTCCGACCGACCGACTTATATAGACTATGATGAGCAAGGTCAACCGAGGCACGACAAGACACTCATCGACCAATTAGGCGAATTACAGTGTCACACTCGTTCGATTGGGCATGTACCAATAAGCGCTCCAGCGCTACAACGACTGACACCCACACGATTGAGCTTTCAAAGTCAGAGAGGAAGTGCCTATATGACGTCGATGAACACATCTATGCCTACTCGTATCTGCCCTTTATAAACTGCTAGTGATTTTGTTCCCAAAAAAATGAATCGCTAGTGAAGAAAATACTACCTTATCGACCAAGCGAAAAAGGTTTCCGTACTAGTGTCTAATTCGAAGCTATTTAGTTGAAATATATAAATAAATTATTAATGTAATCATGCTGTATACTCTTGATGGTAGTGGCATATAGGTGATGCATTAATAATACCATATTTAAAATATTTGACACTAAAATCTGATGTATTTAAATGTTTGTCCGAGCGGTAGAAGATCAGAGTTACTCTCACCGCGAAATATACTCCCTCCTTTCGAAATTTATATAATAAAATAATAATATTTATAATATTAATTAAGTATTATTAGATTCTCACTAATTATATTCTCATAGTAGTATCATCAAAATTCAGAAACCGGGGGCATCCATCGTCAGTGGGGTCATCTACTCCTAAGAGTCTTGCCTCTTCGCTCAGAACGCAAGAGACAAAACGGAGGTGGAGAGGAATCATCAGAAAACGGAGAAAAAGGCTCATCAGACGCCAGGAAGGCTGACGCCAACAAAGAGATCTGCACCGCGCCAAGGTTGGAAATGGTGGCGCTGAGGTAGTGGAAGGAAGGTTGCAGGAGCAAACCGTCATAATGCCACAACGTGTCTAACAGCAGAGAGACAGCGTAACTTAATTACAGAGCTAGTCACAAAAAAAAAACTTAATTACAGAGCTCCGATGATAGGTTGTACTCACCTGACAGCATGATTGTGATACAGAGGTTGTCGTGAGAGCAGGTAATAAGCAGGTCAAAGCATCTACTACCATCTAACGTACCTGTCAGAGAATCCGAGAGGCTTCTGTCGCGTCTACTAGTAGGAGTAGATCAACTGCAGTTGCAGACGAATGGGGGATTCTCAGGAGGCATAGATCAACTGCAGTTGCAGACGAATGGAGAATTCTCAGGAGGCACCCTCCTGTTCTTCTGCTTCAGCATGTCTGGTAAAACAGAACAATAGATATCATATGACCCCAGCAACATGGTCAACAATCCAGCAGACAAAGGCACTGTGTGGCTCTGGAAAGGTGAACCGGCCGGCAGCCGGCAGTGCCAAGGGGAGACAGCACTAGAGCAGGAGCAACGATCGCAGTGGAAACGAAGCGCAAATCGCTGCTCGCTGGTGCATCTTATGACTGTCGCCGCTCTGCTTAGTCCCCAAATGGATCTGAGAACCTGACAAGCAAAAATGGCTGCTGGCCTGTTGGGTGATGGTGGTCCGATCCCGGCCACAGTGATAATTTTCTTGTTTGCAGGATTTGCTTGGGGCCTTATGGACCAATCGCCATAAGATGGCTATTACCAAGCTTTTTCTTAAGTGTTGACACCGTTTTTCGGTACGTGTCAATAAGGATCGGGAGACTAAACTAATCGGCAAGAGGTTGGTTTTTTCTTCAGCATTGCTTCTGAGCTGCCGATGGGTGGCTGCCGATGAAGGGCATGTTGATCTCGTACATTGCCGATGAAGCTGAAAAACTGTTAGAGGATCGTTGCCGATGAGACGGAAGAGCTGTTGTCGATAAGATAGGCAGGAAGACTAGAAGGTTGTTGCCGATACCAGGGATGTGCCGATGAGGAGATAACTTCATCATGACGGAAGCGGACAAAGGATCGGCGACACAGAGCTTACGATTTTTCGTATTATAGTTTAAATCCAACTCCTATACGAGTTTTATTTCTTTTTCTTAAAGAAATAGAGTTCGTATAAGGAATTGGTTTATTTCTTCTATATTTGAGCTTTGCATGTTAAAATAGGACTCTTCGATTAGCGGAGTATAAATATATGTCGGAGGGCATTGTAATGAGACATCCAAGCATCAATAAACAAATCTACTTTTATCGTAATTTACCTTTATCAATACTTTACTTTTCGACGACTTCGTCAAGTATCTTTTCTTTTTCAACGAGTTCTTTCAAGAATCGACGGGCTGTATCAACTTGATCTCCGGCGACTTTGCAGGTTCCGTGTCTACCGAGCATGATTCAGGCTTTGACTTCCGGGCGTATCGCTGTCGTCTCGTCTGATCTGTTCAACAGTTATCGAATACCTTCGGAGCTTTGACGTCCGGGCATATCGCTGTCGTCTCGTTCGGATTTTATTCAATCTATCATCCTTGTCGATTAACAGGTCAAATCGACTGGCACGCTTCGGATATCAAATTTGGGAATTCGCCCGGTGTGTTTGCATATAAGAATTTTGCATCAACACATCTTTTGGCACGCCCGGTGGGACCAAGTTCAACAGATTTATCATGAAGAATCCTGCTGATATCAATCCAGAGAACATCATCGAGATATCAGAATCAGATCTCAAGGAGGATCAGAAGCTAGCCATGGAAAAAGCTATGGAGGATTACAGGCAGCTCTGCTTGAAGTCTTTCAGCAAGAATAGGGGCGGAGAAGTCATCCAAAAGCAAGATCTGCCGTTGCCTCGGCAGGTAACCTTTGACTCCAACCCTGGTAAACTACAGGAGATGGTTAATTCTGCATTAAATCAAGCTTTGATCAACCACTCCACCGTGCTGTCTAATACTGTTTACAATGCTGTTGTGCAAACATTAAGAGAAGGATAAGCACCAGGTTATGTCGGGCCGGCATATCATCAACCGGGATCGGCATTTGTCAATACTCTATCGGCAACTCCAGCCGTTGAGAGTATGGAAACGCCTACTCCTCCAGTTATATCAGGACCATCTATCATTGAAGCCACACCGATAGGATCAGATCTAACGTCTCAGGAGAGGCCTAGTACTCAGTTGAGCACAGATCTATCGGCATCGGCAATGTCAGGTCCTTCAGTCCAACATAATCAAGTTGCTGCTAATTGGTGGGGATACGGGATGCCTCCAGGTCCATCTACTGCCAACTTTGGATTGCCTCAAGGGCATGATATAGCAGGGAAGGGTCCAATGACATCGGCTACTCCAATTCGACCGATGACTCAAGTGTCACATTACTCTACTACACCTCCTGCTATACAGCCATTGTCAATGGGATTCCACGCGCCTCCGCAATAGATATCTTATGCAAATACATTGACTAGTCCTCCACCAGTTCAACAGAGAGTTTCCACTACAGGACAGCCCATAGTACCATTTGTATCTCAATTTGGGTTATGTGCAATTCAGAGCAATTGTGCTGGCTATCATCCACCCATACAAGAGCATCAATTGTCCGCAAGCTATCAGCCATCGGCAAGTCAGGTGTCGATGAGTTATAATCTCAATTGGTCAGGGCAAGCGCCAGTTCAGCAATCTGCTATTCAGACAGGTTACCAGGCGATGGGAACTCAGCAGTATAGTCCACAGGCAATTGTCCAGGATCAAACATCGGCAATACAGCCGATGAGTTTTGCTCCGCAGACTGGTGCTGTGAATATGCCGATTTCTCCAAGTCAAGTACCACAAGGATATGTAGAAGCATATCAGCCAGCGCCTCTAGTGGAGATTTAGCCAGTGCATCGGCAAGATCAGGATGCACTCTTAACCGATAAGATCGCAGAAGTGATGAAATAACAATTTGGGATTTAGCCTAAGATTAATACTTACTCTTATCGGACTCCGTACCCTCCAGCTTATGACTCAGTTCCTTTCCCGAATCGGTACAAGGTGCTTGATTTCACTAAGTTTTCTGGGCAAGATGATACATCGACAATGGAGCACATCAACCGATTGATCATCCAGTGCGGGGAAGCTGCTAACAGGGATGAGTTGAGGATCCGTTTATTCTCGTCCTCTTTGTCTGGATTGGCATTCACGTGGTTTATCTCATTGCCACCGAACTCTATTCTTACTTGGGCCAATCTAGAAAAACAATTCCATAAGTACTTCTTTGCTGGTGTCCATGAAAAAAAGCTTACCGATTTGATGAAGTTAAGACAGCGAAGCGACGAATCGGTGGAGAGTTTTGTGCAAAGGGTACGAGACATGAAGAACAGATGCTACAGTTTAGTGCTTGATGATCGCCAGTTAGCTGATTTGGCTTTCCAGGGTCTGTTGCCGCATCTCAGGGACAAGTACGATTCTCAGGAGTTTGAAAGTTTAAGCCATATTGTGCAGAGGATCTCTGATCAAAGTGCTCAAGCTCCGGAACATAGGAAGAGCTGGAACAAGAAGGTGTCCTTTATAGAAGAGGCAAAAGAGTCAGATTCAGATGAGGAACCAACTATCGGCCTAGCTGAGTGGGTGAAGGGTAAGAAGCCTATATCTTGTCCTTTTGGTCAGAAAGAGCCAGAGAAATTCACATTTGACGTCACAGAGGCCGATAAAATATTTGATCTGTTGCTTCAAGAGGGCCAAATCAAGCTGTCACCCAATCATGTGATTCCATCGGCAGAAGAGCTAAGAAAAATGAGGTACTGCAAATTTCATAATGCAACCTCACACAGTACCAATGACTACAAGGTGTTTAGACAGCAGTTGCAATCGGTGATTGAATCTGGAAGGATCAAGTTTGATAACTCTAAAGCTCAGAGGCCGATGAAGACTAATCAACATCCTTTCCCAGCAAATATGGTGGATGCTGTAAGCAAGACCAAAGTGTTGACATCGGCAAGCGCTAAAAGGAGAGCATCGGTGGATCCTAGAAATCAAGCAACTACCGATGACTTGAAGAGGAAAGAGATAGTTAAAAAAATAGTAGTTCCAGAAGACCTCCTAGACCTGCTCCGTACAGAATTTCAGGTAAGCGCTATCGACATCGGCAAGAGGAGTTGCGTCGGGAAGAATGGCGTCGGCATAAAGATCATTGGAGATGCCCCTTCTTCATCTACTGTTGGGAAGAAGGCATTAAATTGCCTACTGTTGATAGCTGCCCCGAGTGCAATGGTTATGATCGAGCCGATCAGGCAAAAAGAAGATCGTGCTATGGTAATCAGAGCAGATATATCAATGAGCCGATCAGGGGAAGAACATTGGTACATGATCGGCTGGGGGTAGAACCAGTGTACATGAAAAGCTGGGCAGGCATAACGACTACTTGCCGATGAACCAATAGGAGCTCGAAGAGATGGTCAATGCAAGAGTCCCTGATGAGGCAATACTCTATAGAGATCCCAATATAAACTGCCCAAATTCAAGTGCGAAACTTTATCAGCCCGTCTGGAAGACAAAGCTTCCCCAATAGTGCCCTGAAGGTCTGACAAAAACTCAAAAGAGGAAGATGCAAAGGGAGCGCAAAGAATAAAATCCCCATGGGGCAAAGTCTCAAGTGTGGCAGCTGAAGTGTAAAGACGGAAGTCCATCGGCAGATATCAACATGGTTTTCATGTTGCCGATGGAATTTCGGACACTTGCCGATGAGGAGGAAGAGAGAGTTCTTTTAGAACAAGTGGCTCAACTAACTTTGGATCCGATGATGGTTGTCTTCGAGAAGCCTACCGATGATGAGAGACAGCATCTTAAGGCTTTATTCGTTAAGGGCAGAGTTGATGGGCAGCCAATGTCAAAGATACTCATAGATGGAGGGGCTGCGATTAACATCATGCCATATGCCGTGTTTCGGAGGCTCAAAAAAGGAGATCCAAGATCTAGCCAAGACGGACATGAAGCTCAAGGACTTTGAAGGGAACATATCACCGGTCAAGGGAGCACTATGCACCGAGTTGACCATCGGCAGCAAAACATTACCGACCACGTTCTTTGTCATCGGTGGTAAACGTGCTTATAATTTACTATTAGGAAGGGATTGGATTCATGCCAATTGCTGCGTTCCTTCTACAATGCACCAATGCCTCGTGCAGTGGGTTGAAGATAAAGTTGAGGTGGTTCCTGGTGATTCATCTTATATAATTGCATTGGCAGAATCAGAAACTTACAAGCGGTCCAAGTGCATATCGGGAGAAGCGTGGGATTCGGAGTTCCTCAGGATTGCCGATTATGAGCTGCCACCGATCCAAGCAGTCGATTCTGAAGATGAGTTGTAAATGGATAGGTTTGTCGATGATGAAAAACTAGGCCATGGGTTTACATCGGTAGATGATTTAGTTGAAGTAGATATCGGTAACAGCGATAGACCAAGGCCGACTTTTGTTAGTGCTAAGTTAGATCTCCAGAGCAGAGAACAATTGATTGCTTTATTGAAAGAATATAAGGATTGTTTTGCTTGGGATTACACAGAGATGCCCGGGTTAGATTGATCAACTGTTGAACATCGGTTACCTATCAAACAAGGATTTTGGCCGCATCAGCAGCCCGCACGCTGATGCAATCCTAAAGTGCTGCCTGATATTAAGGCCAAAATAACGAGGTTAATTGAAGCAAAGTTCATCCGACAATGCCGATATGCTGAATGGATTTCTAATGTGGTTCCTGTCTACAAGAAGAATGGGAAACTTCGTGTCTGTATTGATTTCAGGAATCTTAACAAAGCTACACCGATGGATGGCTACCCGATGCCCGTTGCTGATTTATTAATTGATGCCACTGCTGGACATCGGATTATTAGCTTCATGGATGGGAACGCCGGATATAATCAAATCTTTATGGCCAAAGAAGATATCTCCAAGACTGTCTTCAGATGTCCAGGTCATGTGGGGTTATTTGAATGGATAGTCATTACTTTTGGTTTAAAGAATGCTGGTGCTACTTATGAGAGAGCAATGAATTACATTTTTTATGAGTACATCGGCACATTAGTTGAAATTTATATAGATGATGTGGTGGTTAAGTCTGAAGACTTCGAGAATCATCTGGCTGATTTACAGAAAATATTGGAGTGCACAAGGAAATATGGGTTGAAAATGAATCCCAACAAGTGTGCATTTGGTGTATCGGCAGGACAATTCTTAGGCTTCATGGTGCATCAGAGGGGTATTGAAATTAGCAGGAAGTCCATTGATGCCATCAACAAAGTGATTGCTCCTACCGATAAGACTGAGCTGCAATCTCTGATCGGTAAGATCAATTTTATTCAAAGATTCATATCTAATTTATCAGGAAGAATCAAAGCTTTCAGTCCATTATTAAAGCTGAAGGCCGATCAAGAATTCATGTGGGGAAAGAACAACAGTTGGCTTTAGAAGAAATTAAGAAGTATTTGATGAATCCACCAGGGGAGCCCTTCAGGTTGTATCTTTCGGGTGATGATGAAGTCATTGGGTCAGCTCTAATCCAAGAGTTTGAAGGGAAAGAACGTGTAATCTATTACCTGAGCAGAAGATTGGTAGATGCTGAGACCAGGTATTCGGCCATTGAAAAGTTATGTTTATGCTTATATTTCTCCTATGTTAAATTAAGGCATTATCTGTTACGGCCGAATGCATGGTTATATGCAAAGATGATGTGGTCAAATATATGCTATCAATGCCAATTCTAAGTGGAAGAATCGGCAAGTGGATTTTAGCATTATCAGAGTTCGATCTGCGGTATGAATTGGCTAAAGCAGTCAAGGGGCAAGTCATGGCTAATTTTGTTACTCAGCACTACGGCGCGGTGAATTCTTTGGAGATTGCTCCGTGGAAACTCTTGTTTGATGGTTCTACGTGTGGCGAAGGAGCAGGCATCGGCATTGTGTTGATATCACCTCAAGGGAAGAAATATGAATTCTCATTGCCGATTGCTACCACATCGATGAACAATCAGGCTGAGTATCAGGCTGTGTTGAAAGGTTTGGAGTTACTCAGGGAAGTCCGTGCCGATGCTGTTGAAATCTTCGGTGATTCGATGCTGATCGTTAATCAATTAGCTGGGGTATATGAATGTTGAAGTGAGGTTTTAATCTCGTATTACGAGAGATGTCGACAATTATTGAAGGAGTTCAAAGATTTTCGCCTTGAACATATCTCCAGATTGCATAATGAAGAAGCTGATCGGTTAGCGCAACATGCTTCGGGGTATCAGCCAATCCGCGAAGTGCTGACATCGGCAATTGATGCCGTTGACTGGAGGAAGGAGATTGCCAATTATTTGAAAGATCCATCTAGGAAAGTCGAGAGACGTGTAAGATTTCAAGCTACTAAGTATGTGCTCCTTGGTGATGAATTATATTATCAAACAATGGATGGAGTTTTGCTCAAGTGTCTTGGCGAAGAAGAATCAAAGAGTTTAATGGGCGAAATCCATGAAGGAGTATGTGGGGCACATCAATCGGCTTTCAAGATGAAGTGGATGATCAGGCGAAATGGATATTACTGGCCGACGATACTCGAAGATTGTTTCAAGTATTTTAGAGGGTGTCAGGAGTGTCAGAAATTCGGCAACGTTCAAAGAACGCCTGCATCGGCAATGAATCCTATCATTAAACCGTGGCCATTTCGAGGATGGGCTATTGATCTCATCGGTCAGATATATCCACCATCAAGCAAGGGGCATAAATTCATACTTGTCGCTACCGATTACTTTACAAAGTGGGTCGAAGCAATTCCTCTGAAGAATGTGACATCGGCGAACATGATTGACTTTGTAAAAGAGCATATTGTGTATCGGTTCTGTATTCCTCAAACTATTACGACCGATCAGGGAACCATGTTCACATCAGGGGAGTTCGATAGATTTGCCGATGAGATGGGGATCAAGGTTTTAAATTCCTCGCCTTATTATGCTTAAGCCAATGGTCAGGCCGAAGCCTCTAACAAAGGGATTATTAAACTTATTAAGCGCAAGATTAAGGAAAATCCTAGAAAGTGCACACGGTTCTGAACGAAGCTTTATGGTCGTATCGGATGGCATGCCATGGTGCTACTAAAGTATCGCCTTATCAGTTGGTATATGGACATGATGCAGTTTTGCCTTGGGAGATCAAGACTGGTTCGAGGCGGATATTTCATCAAGATCAGCTGTTGTCAGATGATTACAGTACACTCATGAAAGATGAATTGGAAGATCTGGCGAGTCATTGGTTGAAGGCTTTAGTCAGCATCGAAGAGAACAAGAAGAGAGTTGCTAGGTGGTACGACAAGAAAGTGAAGACGAATGAATTTGTCGATGGTGATCTAGTCTGGAAATTGATCTTACCGATGGGGACTAAGAGTACAAAGTTTAGTAAATGGACTCCTAATTGGGAGGGTCCTTATCGCGTCAATCGATCCGTTCCTGGTAATGCCTATATCCTAGAAACTCTCGAAGGAGAAGTATTTCCAAGAGCGTTGAACGGTAAATATCTGAAAAAATATTATCCTAATATTTGGGTAGACGCTTAAGGGAACAGGTGCATTTACTGATTCAATAAGGACGTATCGTCATTACACGAATATGAAGTTCTACAATTACCGATGCATTGCGTCGCTGCCGGAAAGAGAGGCTAGGATTGAATTAAGGATGAAAAATGGGCCGCGGCAGAGGAAGCATTATATGGGCCCGTTGGTACAGGATTTTCACTGCAGTGTGCGCAACCTTCGAAGAGAAGTTCAGGCGGTTTGGGTAATCACGACCTGGAGGAAATTTCAGAGCATAAAGTATTTTATACTCCGAAATTGGGGGGCATGTGTTGACACCGTTTTTCGGCACGTGTCAATAAGGATCGAGAGACTAAACTAAATCGGCAAGAGGTTGGTTTTTCTTCAGCATTGCTTCTGAGCTGCCGATGGGTGGTTGCCGATGAAGGACATGTTGATCTCGTACATTGCCGATGAAGCTGAAAACTATTAGAGGATCGTTGCCGATGGGACGGAAGAGCTGTTGCCGATAAGATAGGCAGGAAGACTAGAAGGTTGTTGCTGATACCAGGGTTGTGCCGATGAGGAGATAACTTCATCGTGACGGAAGCGGACAGAGGATCGGTGACACAGAGCTTACGATTTTTCATATTATAGTTTAAATCCAACTCCTATACGAGTTTTATTTCTTTTTCTTAAAGAAATAGAGTTCGTATAAGGAATTAGTTTATTTCTTCTGTATTTGAGCTTTGCGTGTTAAAATAGGACTCTTCGATTAGCGAAGTATAAATATATGCCGGAGGACATTGTAATGAGACATCCAAGCATCAATAAACAAATCTACTTTTATCGCAATTTAACTTTACCAGTACTTTACTTTTCGACGATTTCGTCAAGTATTTTTTCTTTTTCAACGAGTTCTTTCAAGAATCGACGGGCTGTATCAACTTGATCTCCGGCGACATTGCAGGTTCTGCGTCTATCGAGCACGATTCAGGCTTTGACTTCCGGGCGTATCGCTGTCGTCTCGTCTGATCTGTTCAACAGTTATCGAATACCTTCTGAGCTTTGACATCCGAGCGTATCGCTGTCGTTTCGTTCGGATTTTATTCAATTTATCATCCTTGTCAATTAACAGGTCAAATCGACTGGCACGCTTCGGATATCAAATTTGGGTATTAATCTGGTATGTTTGCAGATAAGAATTTTACATCAATACTAAGCAACCCTCTGATGTTGTATTCAACGCACTGGCATCAATGCAGAAATGGAGCGTCACACTTAAGGAGAAAGATCAAGCTCGGTCACCAATATGAAGAGTGCTATCACGGGATGGACGCGGGCTTTCTCCTGTCATATTCGCACTTACATATCAAACTGGAATCCCCAGTTCTTTGTGTACTGTGTTCAAGCTTTCAATATTATGCCTTGTTCGCGGCTTATCTTTTGACTGAAGGAGATTATTTAAAATAAAATTCCGACTCTGTGTAATAAGCGGAGTAGAATTTAGTTTAATCTAAACAGAGTAGAATTTAAGATTTAAGATATAATAAAGCTTTTGCAAAGACATGAATACAAGCAAAGAAATTACATTAAGGCTTAATAGCCAACTTTGTCCCTGACCTATTGACCGAGGCTCATTTTGGTCCCTTAACTTTTAAAACATCCAGTTTAGTTTTTAAACTTTTTATTTGCGAATCAATCTCGTCATCTCTGGTAACTATTTACCACGTGGCTACAAGCACATGCCAAAAGACATTGTTGCTCTCCTTCCATCTTTTAGGATGCACACAGGCATCACGATGTGCTGTTGTGGTGCAAGCTAAATATTAAATATAGTAAATGACAATTGAAGTACGATCCTGGACTTTCTGATCTTGCTGGCTGAAGCTTAGAGGCCTGAGCACGTCCATGTATGTTGTTGTCATGCTGATGTCGTGCTGACCGTGCCTAGCCGTTGCATCGGCGTTGGCTCTCAGCCACTTGCATGCTCGCTCCTATGATAACTTAGCGACCATAACACCTATCGGCTTCTTCTTTGTTCTTCCCATCTCTGGTTTGCCCCATGCCGTTGGCGAGAAGGTGGACAGAGTGGAACTGCTCCTGATGCGTAGGTGCGTCCTAAAAGATGTAGGAAGGGGTAGCAATGTCTTTTGGCATGTGTTCCTGGTCATGTGGCGAATAGTTATTGGAGATGGACGAGATTGATCCACAAATGAAAAGTTTAAAAATTAAACTAGACGTTTTTAAAGTTGAGGGACCAAAGTGAACCCCGACCAATAGTTTTAAGACGAGATTGGCTATTACGCCTTACATTAACTTATATCTGTTTTTACAAAACCACATTTTAACTCTTTGGAATGATAACAAACTAGCTAAAGCTTTGAATTTTTTTAGAAATGTTTTTAAATCATTTATTTATTTAATGTTTGCTTGTCACATCTCAGTGGAGATTTTAGGGTGACATTGAATGCAGTAACATATTTGGAATCATCAGAATATAAGCTACGCCTAGTGTCTATTCAATTCAATGCAGATATCAGAAGGGTGACTGATTTGACCAATGATTAGTTCCTTAGTGACAGCTTCTTTTACATGGAAGGCTTTAACAGTCCGATTGCCATGGAAGGCCAATACATTGACCTTCCAATTTTACGCACAATCTCACATCAGAAACATGCAAGGTTGGATGTTCTATCATGAAAGGTAGCACTGCAAAGACAAACAAAAGGGATGCAATGCACAATTGTCCTTCCAGTTGACAGACTGAATATCCACAAGCTATTAAGTATCACATCATATCTTATTAATAAGGATTCACGCAAGCACAGGTTTACAATGCTTGATGCACTGAAGATTGTGCATCAGAGAGAGCGTTATCAATTAGTCTCACTAAATCCCCAGGTCCACAAACTTCATCAACCAACGAAGTAATGTGATCAACAACATTGCAATCAGATTTCAAGCAGATCACTGACGAACAGCCCTTCAGATATGAGGTCGAAGATTTGTGACTTGGTTGCCCTCTGTCTATGTGGTCATATGCCTTTGACAGTGTCATCAATAGCCTTCTGAAACTCTCCTCTTCTAATATTTGTTTGATATTAGAGAAAGCACTGCGGTTATCTTCCGAGATACTACAAAGATGATTCTCAGTAGTAAAAGCCTCTGTAGTTGTCATTTTTGATGCAACATCACGAATTGACGTCAAATTATAGACCAAATGGTGTGCAGTTGCTGTTGACAAGGTTGCAACCTCTGGCTGCTGAAGATGGTAAAGCTCAATTGCATTGGCTAAGGCAAACCGCACTATGAAAATAAAGAAATCATAGAAGTTCATGCCTGAAAATAGTTCCAACAGGATGTTATGAGAAGGTAAACAAGTGATTTTCTTCTTGTTCACGTGATTATTCCAGATACTGGAATATTACCTGTATTAGCTGCCAAGTTCCGTTGACAAAGTCCTTCAAAATCATCACATATATCTCGAATGTCTTCAATATATTCTTTTGCAGCTTTGTAGTCTTCATAAAGCAAGTTCCACTAAATGAGGAGAGTATTAGCAGGTATGAAATCTTGTTATTCTACAACTTATAACTTGATAAAAAAGCAAATACGCACCACCCAGTGTAGCTTGTAGGCATTAAACCAATTATGATTTATAGATATAGCATCCTCCTGTAGTAATTACCACAAATAGAAAAAACATGAGTTTAGCAGCTAGTAGTACACTTATAGTAATTGGCACAATTCATTAAACACATTGTACAAAGGAAACCCCCAAGGACATCAAGACATAAATGAATGCACTGCCATTTGAAACGTCTTTCAGATTGATCTACAATAATAATGTTAACTGATAAATAAATACTTCAGACATAATTTCACTAACTAAAGTTTAGTTGTTGGGAGTAAAATGTTCTTCATGTTGACTAACCATTGCATCATTAAATGCCAAGGGAAATGATTCAAAGTTCTTCCAAGGGTATGGGTCCAGCAGCAATCGACAGTATGGAAGTGCAAAATGCACAAAGATGTGTTCCCTCAGTTGTTTCGAATATCATCTCGTAATCAAGAAGTTGCATGCACATCATTTGGCAATATATCATGATTAATTGTTTTCTTCTTTTGGATCATCCATACTAGTTTCTTATACAAAAAAAAACTCAACCAACATAATCTCACTAACTATATTTTAGTTATTGGAAATAAAATGTTATTCAAATCGATTAACCATTGCACCATTTCAAATGTCAAGGGAAATGATTCGTTCTTCAATGGACATGGGCCCAGGAGCAACCACGGCATGGAACTGCACAATGCATAAAGATGTGTTGCCTCAGTTGTTTTGAAGACCATTTCTTATTCAGAAGATGCATGGATATCTCCTAATTTAGCAATTTATCATGATTATTAGTTTCTCACCACCAACATTCCAAATTATAGTTCACTTTAGTTTTGTTATAGTCAAACTTATCTAACTTTAACCAAGTTACTAGAAAAATGCACCAACATCTACAATATTAAATTAGTTTCATTAAATTTTCCACAAAATGTCTTAAAAATGGAGAAGTTTGACTTAGGACAATGCTAAAGTGAGCTAATTTTAGAATAGAGGGAGTAGCAGTCAAGTCGTGCTCCATCCATATAAGGATAGGATAGTATCTTTTACGTGTTCATGTGCGACCAATGGGAATGAACAGTCTTTCCCTCTTCTGAAGTTTTCTCCCATGTCAGTCACCTTCCCTCATCTATTGTCAGCCTCTCTCTACCCTAAACCCTCAACCCATAAAACCCCACTGTCCTGGCCCTCTTCTGCACGATATTTACTCATCACAGATTTAGACAGTTTCAAACCCCATGAATGGGACAGTACAGCAAACACTTCCACTTGTTTCGGTAGAACAAAGTGCATATCTGCCCTCAAAGTAAGAGGGTGATGACTCCAATACCCATGTTGGACAAAATTTGATCAAAGCAGATTACACATGTCACTTGGTCACTGTTAGGTGGAAGATATTTAAAAAGTGTCCAGTAAATTTAAACATTTAGTGTATCAACCAAATCTGATCCAAGGGCCATGATGGATAGTTCACATTATCCTATCCCATCCCTATTTAATCCAATGTAGAATGCATAACACCCAACCATACATTATATCTCAAATAACAAATGATATTTACCAGGTTATGAACTTGGTGATACCATCCACTGGGAACAAATATGATTTCATTCTGCTCTTGAACACATTCTAGCCATTCAGCCTACAAAAGGAGCTTCATAAAATTAACTTTCAAAAAAGGACATAGGGAGGGAGGGAGGAGACCTTACTAAATTCAGGAAACTGCTTTTCAGAAACACCATCATGTAAGTTATAGACGGAGGATCTCATGTTCCTACATGGCATAATCAACAACCACTGATCATGTAACAATAGAAAGTACAAAAATATATATCGAACATCATTCCACAATGTATCATGTTTCTTTTGAATAATGCAAAAGCTCTATGTAAAAGTAAAAGTTGCAACAATGCTTAAATGGTTACTTCCCATTAGCACCTAACAGGTTCACTTGTTATGTTGTCATCAATCCATTCTACATCAACTGATAGTATCAAACTCAGTTTTACCTCCCCTCAAAAAAAAACTCAGTTTAACCTAACAAAAATATAAAATGAATAAATAAGTAATACTAATACCAAATTGTACCTATCAAATATACAATGACTTTGTGATGGTGGTAGAAACAACCAATGTTTTCTCCCACAAACATTTGCTGACCAGCTGTATGACCTAAAAACATCAGCATGCAGTGGAGTCCAGGTTCCTACAGATCAAGGCTCAACCAAAATCATATGTGGAGTTAATTATCATGTAGCATGGCAATTTGCATGTATAACCACAGAATTTCACAATGCTAGACATGTAAAACAGAGAGGAAAGATACACCATAAAACACAACATACCTTTTGTCCCCATGTAAACAAACCGATAATCAGAACAGTTTACTTCATGATTGGCAATGTCAGAATCTCTATGTATAGGGTGACTGTCAAGATACATGTTGAGCCAATCATCAATAAAGAAGGTTGGTGTGGTATATGCAATATAATCAGGGTACTCCTGGAAAGTTAAGTTAAAAGAGTAATTAAACAATGTTGCTGCTAAAGCAGAAAATGGAATATCAATTGCAAAAAGAATGAGGCGCCATCTGTCTAATAATATTGTACTATCCAAGGATTACTCAATCTTGTAGCTTTGTAAGCATAGGCACAAAAATTGTTCTTTTCAAAGTGAGGATCAACTGCATAACAAAGAAGTTATGATGAAATCCATACAATCCAGGACTCCAGGATTACACAAAAAAAATCAAATAAGAAAATAACTTGGTCCTTAGTATTCATATGTGGATTAAGACAATGTTGCCAATGTTGGAACAAAACATTGTAGCTAGACAATTATACTTATACCAATTAATAAATTTGACCTATGCCAAAAAAGAAGAAATAAAATCATCAGTGGCCATACAACTTGCAACAGGGCCATGCTGCTTGGTGGAACTGACTCCACAATACAATTTACCTCCAACTTAAAATAATATTGAACATACAATAGTTTATAAAGTAACCATCTCTGTTATATATTCCAGCTTCACATAAACACAGCGTGTAGAAACAAATATAACAGAGATAATGGCAAAATACTATATTGTTACCATAACATGTTTTAGCAAAAAATTAGGAGATGCAATAAAGTGACTCGCTGTTTGTTTCGATATACCATAAACCAAAGAATGTAAATTCAGGTTCCAGCTATTTTTTCTTTTAAAAAAAGGTAACACATTACCACTACTCTGTTTTACAAATATCAGTGCATCTATATATGCATCAACACTAAATCACTGCATCATTTGATCTGCATAACTAATGAACCAGACCGCCAGAGCACCAAAAAATACTAGGCAATGTTATTGCTGAGCAAAATTAAGCAAGCAGGGCACTGGGCACATACCTTAACGAAGTGCCAGTCTTTCAGGTACAACATAGAACCATCACGATCCCCATCGCTTGAGCCTCCGTGAGCACCCCCAAGCCAGTGGTCTATGAACTCTTGCATGGACATCTCAAGCCGCTTCTGGTCCGTGAAATCTCTCGAGGAGCAGTCGGCAACTTGCGCAATTGATAACGCTGTGTACGGATCCTCCATTCTCGTAGCAACTACCACGGGCGATCAGCACGGATGAGGAAGGAATACCTGAATGAGAGGGGAAGGGAAGTTTTCGGCGAAGAAGCCTAGGTTAGGGCGGCGGCGGTCGCCGGACCCTGGGAGCGTCCAGTACTTGCAGGCTCGCCAGGACGAGGTGAGCCCTGTGAGAACGACGGGGCGGTTGGGCGCCATGAAGCGGCGGACGAACTCCGCGTAGGATAGCGAGTCTCCGTCCACCCGCTCCACCTGTCCTACCACCTTCACGCGGCAGTCCATCTGGTCGACCGGAGGGAAGAGGAGGGAGGGAGGGGCCGAGGGGGGGCTGTGAAGGGGAGCTTGCTGGTCATCCACAGCTTCGCTGGGGCCTGGGGCGGCGGCTGGGTAGTTGGAAGTGCGCAGCCGCTGAGTCGCCGGAGATGGAGGCGACAAGACGAGCAGACCGCCAGTCTAGTTCAGTTCCACTTCCGCACAAGTCGTGAGTTGGGCCGCTGGCGTCCACCGCGCCTGTGTGCCGCCGGGGTTGGCGCGGCCCAGCAATGCGCGATTTTTTGTTTTTCTCCTTAAAGAAAACACGTCGTGCACGTGAAGACGTCCCCAACGCAATAACGTGAGCGTGAATCCAGTGGATCCTACCGACATATTTAAATTCTGATGCTCTCATCTTTTTTTAAAGTTTTTTTATAATTTATCAGCGTTATACGTTAAATAGTAAGTGACGTTCTCGTCGATAACGAGACGCTAGCGGTGACTTTAGAAATCTACTGATTTGCCGGCTGCTCAATCCTTCGGAGGTGCTCGTAAGGATAAGGGTATGTTAGCGTACGTATATTCATAAGGGGTGAATATGTGTACGTGTTATTAGAGTTTGCATTGTAGTATGTAATTCTAAAAAAACACAATAACGTGAGCACGTCGCCAGTGGTAAGGACGGCAACAAACGGATTTGGAGGATTCCAAACTCGAAATCGGAATTCGTCCCGAACACCAATTTAAGTGGAAATCTATCACTAAAATCAAAACCGCGGATCCTTAAATCTCACGGATTACCCATGAATCCGTTAGGATGTGCGCCACCTGGCCCTATGATCTGCGACGCTACCGTCCTAGTAGGTTCAGATTCCGCCATTAGGGTCAGGTGTAGTAACATCCTAGATGTTAATGACAACTAAAACTTGATTAAGTGCATTGTTAAAGCATAATCATTGAGCATTATGGCATAAATGTATTCATGTTTTAATGATATCTTTTATGTGATGCTTAGTTTTATACATGAAATGATGATGCTTTCTGTTTATTTAAAGTTTCTTATCATTTTATGTATTCCTACAAGTTTATAAAACAACCTAAAATTCATTTTGTTACCTTGTGCTTTGCTTGATGTTTATGTTAGGTCAACCTTGATATGTATCAACTAAAATAAGTTTACATTTCATAGGCTGCTTGTGTTTCTAAACTGTTGTGTCGCATGAAATCATAAAACCCTAATGTTTAATGTCACTTTCAATACTTGATTTATGCCCTATATGGATTAACGTGTAAAGTCATGCTTTACTCTTGATTCATGTGTAGGGGATAAGTTCAAGAGCAATAATTAAAAATTGGGCTGCAAGTTTGAGTTTGGAATTGGGTTCCCAAAACTTGCTTCAAGTTGGATAATTCAAGTTTAAATTCAAAGTGGGGCAATATTAAAAATATTTTTCAAAAGTCAACTTAGTCAACCAAGGGTACTATTGGGTCATTGACCTAAAAATACCCTTGGCTGATGTTTGTGATTACTAATGACCAAGCAATTAATTTAGAAACCAAATTGAGTATGAATTCGGTTTCAAAAACCCTTTATTTCAAAAGGTGTTTTATCCTCTTTTTGATAATTCAAAATCTATAAAGAATTTGGAGATACTCTGAAAAGTAAGTTTGTAGATTTTGACAAGAGCTACAAAGTTGGTGTTCAAAGTTTTTCAAGTTTCCAAAAGAAATTTCAAATGAATTTGAAAATACAGTTTTCCAGTATTTGTCCCCTTTTGATTTTAAAACCATAATTCAAAAATTATGCATAATTTGAGAAAAATTTGTATATTAAAAAGGTTTGGTTTGAAAAGTTGAGTATTTCCTAGTTTTGAAGATTTTCAAGTTTTATTGAAAAATAAAAGTAATTTCAAATATTTATTTCTAGGGTTTTGCTCCCTTTTTGAATTTGAATTCATATTTCAAAAACTAGGCAGAATTTCAAAATATTTGTAAAATAAAATGTGTAGCTCTTGAAAATTTATGCAAATTCTATTTTTGGAGATTTTCAAGTTCCTATATAAATTTTGGAGTAATTTGTTATTTTTGGTGAATGGTATTTTTGTAATTAGCTTGAACAGCATCGAAACCTATGGGCGGCCGCCATGGCCGGCTTCTCAAGCCGCGCCGCCATCCACCGTCACCCTGCCATGGCCGCCAGCTCACCCCTGGACGCACGAAGCTTCATCGTCGTCATGTCGCCCGTCCATACCTCGCCTTTGGCCTATAAATAGCAAGCCGGCCGCCACATTCCTTCTTCTTTTTCCTCAGCCGCCATTGCCGACGACCGCCCTCCGCCGCTCCAATTCATCGCCATCGATCCACTGCCATCTAATTGCTTTTACCAGAAGCTCCGCCTTGTTCTTGTGCTCAGTTTGAGCTAGTCCGTGCTAGCTCTCCCTACCCATAGCGCCGTCTCGCCGTCGTCTTCTTCACGGCCGGTCGCCGAGGCGCAGTGGAATCGCCACCGTCTACCGCCACCAAGGTTGATTATTTATCTCCTTTGACCTTGCTATCGTGTTCTCCATGTAGTCCTGCCCCTCATGCGCATTTTGGTCGGCTTAATGGTGCACAGAAACCACCGTGACGCCGCCCTTACCATCGGAGCTCCACCGCCGCCATCACCGCCGCCGACTACAGTTCGACTCAAGCCCTTAATCTGGTCATGCATCCATCGAGCATCATGTTTACTATTCCATCATGTTGAAGTATATCATTTCATCATATAGTTTTCGTTGACGGAGAGTTTAACATTGTCGTACCAGATCCTAAGGAAGAGCAGATTTAGGAATCGGGAGTTGACTAGAGCTCGAGACCGTCTACCCCGAATACCAAGGCAAGCCCCGGATGCATTCAAACCCTATTCTATTTTATAAAGGTTTTATCGCTTCAGCTATGAGATGTTGCATTAAGTAATAGGAGTTGAGTGAAAACCTACCAACTGCATTACCTGTCTTACTTCCATATTCCTTGTTACCGGTTAAATGGGAAAATGCGTAGTAATGCTTAGCCCTGCTTAATTAGTAGGTTTTCAAAAAGGAAAAGAATGAAAAAGATGAGGATGTCTTTTCTTGTCGGAATCATGATAATAGTTAATAAATCGAGTCCGAACGGATAATTTGCATTGGGAATGGAGTCTCTCTGTAGTATTTTCGTCTGTTGATGCCCTAGGTCCCGTGTCGATGGTGATCTGGTGATATCGAGAACTAGAAATCCACGTGCATGAAGTGACATACTAAGGGTTGGAGCCCAAGTATGTCATGGAGTGCTATATTGTGGGGCCAGAGTCCCCACATATGTCATAGTGTGGTATACTATGGGTTTAAGTTCCCATGTATATCGATACCCTGGGCCTGAGTGCTCACATGTATCATGTGGTGATATATGGCTGCGATTGTTATCCCGGTATATCTTTGGTATGGTATACATTTTGGTTAGAGCCTCATGCATACTAAGATCTAGGTCCCAGTTGGGTATGAAAATGGATTCGAATCGCCGTTGCTTCTCGGAGAAGACTCGATCGTTGTTCCTCGTCGTAGTAACAACTTGAATGATGATAAGGAATAAAGATGAAGCGGGTTGGTAACCTTGAGCTAAAGCAAAACAGCTTTTACTTTCTGTTAAGCTTTTCTGCAAAAATTCTTATCTCTTACAAGCCTTACCTTGTCCCTCTAGCCTGCATTTCCTGAGTCTTCACCCCTCTTTTTCGTCGGGTCAGTCTTGTTGAGTACTTTTGTACTCAGGGTTTGTTGAACCCCTGTTGCAGGTGCTAATTGGTGTTCAAATCAAGTTCATGTCGGTGGGCTCAACGTGATCTGGATGTCCCCTCCCGACTTAGGCGCTCTACCTAAGTTGTCTTCTATAGTTCTTCTCTGCTTCTGCAATTGAAGTTAAGTTTGTAAAAATTTAACTTATTCATATATTTTGTAAATTTAATTTTATTATTCTTCCACACTCTGATATATATTTTATAATAAATGTTGTAATGTTGTAACTACTCCTTTGTTGATCCTGGTATGAGTTGTCAAATGTGGTTTAATCGGGGTCCTTTAAGGGCACCCGACAGGGCTTTCTAAGTTATCTGGAACATATGCATGGCTGTCAGAGGTCTTAGGGACAATGATAGGTGTGTGTGGGCCATATAATTTAGGAGGTTCTGCCACAGGTGTCGCATCGCCTGCCTGCGCCTAGGGCCTGGAGGTGCTGCTCCGCTGCGTGCGGCACCACTTGTAACTGTGTCTTGAACGCCGTGCCATCGCCTTGGGATAGGGCCTGCTCCAGCTGGGCGCAAGTGCCTGCAGCTGCTCCTCTGCTCCCTGTGTTCATCTACCCTTGCTCTTCTGTTCCCCAGCCCTTGCTCCTCTACTCCCAATGGCGTCAGCCGACGGGTGTATAGGCGGAAGGCAGAAGCTGTAGCTGCATAAGGCCCCTTTTAGGTTGGGTGGCTGGCCGACCGGTTGAATGGGTGAGCCTGAGGTGCGGCCGTGAGGGTATGAGAGTGAGTTTATTATATACCTAGGGTTACTAATAGGCAGTTATTGGGCTCCACGTTTTGGGCCCCAATTGGTGCTCCGCGAGTGAAAAAGGTGATCCGCCTCAAACTCACAACCGTTGGATATCTGATTCCGAAGATCCATGGGTACAAAACTGTCCCCAAAAGCATAATCGCTAGACCCAAAATCCGCATATATCCAAACTGAACCCAACCCGCTGCCATCCTTAGCCAGTGGCCTCAAATATCTCGCCCAAGATTTTTCAATCTTGAGAAATTAAACTATAATCCAATAAGTAACACCTCAGTATTGATGACCTTTAAAAGCGCTATCGTTAGCGATGCTCAGGAAGTGTAATCTTACTTTACCTTTTTTTTAAAAAACTTAAAAACTTAGGATGTACTTTTTTCTAAGTGTTTTTTAATTACGAATGATCATGAAGAATGATGCAGAGGTCTCTGAACTAGTTCTCCCCAACAAAAGAACTTGGGTAGCGAGGTTTTCTAAAGGTAGGATTCTTAAAGAAACTGAGTCTTGCTGCTATAGCCTTATTCTGGGCACTCGATCACATCAGGTCTGCCAGGTGATTCCAGTATATACATCTACACCACACCAAGTTGTGGGGGATTACAAGGGACAGACAGAGCTATCGCCACCTTTCGCGTGCCTACGCCTCAACCAGATGGTGTATGAGGCAAACGAGGGTAACTCCTAACTTAGACACCATGTCTATGCAATTCATTATAGCTTTATCGTTGGCGAGGAACTTCTGTCTTTATGAGGAGTACTCTACTAGATCTTCCACCATGGGGATGGACGATGAACCTACAAGATTACAATGAACAAAACAACTTGCTTAAAGGAATCAAAAAATAGATAAACATGAGCTTCTTACTCTAAATAGTAAGACAAATATTGAGGTACAAGTGTGGAGGGAGGTGACAAGTTTGGCACTCTGTCCACCTGGAAGGCTAAGCTTTGCCAAGAACTCAGGGTAGAGAAAGTCGAGATCCGCTCTTCTCCTTAATCGATCCCCACTCAATCCCTAATCTATTCTAGCTAGAATCTAGGTGGATAAGTTTAGCTCTTCTTGTCTCGTGTGTAGCTTGAATATTGATATGATGTGAGTGGGAGAGAGCCCCTCCTTTTATAGGAAGTGGTTAGGCTGGTTTGGGGGAATATTCCACGAATACAACCCCACACCGCTCTCCACCCAATTGATGGAGCCTCCACGCTATAGTTTGGCCCATGCGTCAGAGGCAGAGCTACGGTCGCGCCTAGGCCAGGTGTGCTGCTCCTCGCCACCGCTTTAGGCCTGTGGCTTCTGTCTAGGCCTCAACTTCGTGTGTGTGTGGGCTGATCCAATATAGGTGAGGGGATTAGGGCTCTTTCTTGCTTTTCCTTGTTTTGCTATGGGCCAAAATGGTGTTTTTATTTCTTTTACTCTTTTTCTCCACTTTAGGCCCATTTTAGGTGTGTTTCCATGTACGCCCTGCAAAACAACCGAATTCACCAAAACTATGAAAATGTCCAGATTAAATCTCCTATCCATGTTGTTTTCAGTGAACTCTACACTATTATTGTTGGGCTAAAATATTAGTTAACGACCGCCAATAAGCTCGTCCAGATTTAGTACTTTTCTTGTCCTTGAGTAAAGTTGTGAAGGACTAAGTTGATTATTCCAAAGCTATTGCCAAAATGTTAATCTGCATAAAGGTTTTTGCAAGCTTCACTTGTACTTGTGAGCATCATGGAGACTACCAAATTATCTTGGGTGATTGAAAAATGGAATAGCCTGGATTCAAGTCAACTTATTACACTCATGCTCTCTTATACATCATATTTCGTCATTTTAGATGCGTGATGGAGAGGATTAACAAGGGAAAGGTCTGCTACATTCATAATGCAAGGCATCACAGACTTGTCAGGGGCTAATTGCATATGGGAAGCATGCTAGTACCTTAACAAAGTTGAATGAGAACCAAGTTCAAATTTCCTCAATATCCTCCATTAGGCTACCGTGACACTTCTATCCCAAGGAAAGAAAGAGTTCATACGGACTCCAATTGCGACATTCTAATATTTGTGTACTTTTCAAAGGATCCAACCACATAATGACCATGTACTAGTGTTCTCACATGAACAAAGAACTCCTTTTGGTCATCCTCTCAAGGCTTTTAGAGCTGCCACCTAATATTAGCCAACGGACCATGCGTGATATTCACTACATAATGACCGTGTAATCTAATCTTATCCAATGGATCATGCGTGATATTCACTCCATAATGACCGTATACTAGAGTTATCGCGTGACCAAAGAACTCCTTGTGATCATCCTCTCATTTGTTTCATTGAGTTAGCCATTGCTACCGTATTGCAGCGCACATGTTGGATAAACCACCTATTTGATTTTGTATTGAAAGCTTCATATTTATCTTGCAATTTAGTGCTTGTTCAACTTGTTCTTCGATCTCTTGCAGGACGAGTGCCCTCGTGGCTCGACGCACACTACAAGAACGCAGCAATCCTTGGATACAATGTATCAGTTGCTAAGGTGCATCATCCCTAGATGGTTATAGTCAGATTGTGAACGTCGTCTCTACCTACTAAATCGAAGTTACCCATAGATCGGGACACCCACACCTTTGTTAGATATCACTCAAAGGACTATTTTTTGGCTAATAGTAGAACACATTCATATTTTTGTTATTGTGGTATTGTTTTTCCATTGCAACATAAATATAAGTTTTTTTAGCTTGTCACTTGACAACAACCATATGAGAGGATTAGTGGACACTAACAGCTCTTCTCCACTCTAACAAAATAATTTTCGCATTAATCTGTAGACTTGAAATCATCATTTTCATTCTTGGATAGTAGTTTTATAAGATGCACATAAGCTGTCTAGATAAGTTTGAGCGGTTTCAGAAAAACAAACAAACTAATGTACTGTTCAAGATGATTTATATATTATATATCTATGTGGAGCACCTAATTGTGATAGGATAACGCATTCCAAAAAACAAAATATTATAATGTTTCGATAAGGTTATGTAAATAACAACGGCTTTCAAAGCGGCTTATGCCCCTCCTTTTTGAGATTGCATCAAAATGGACTATTACCATATCATAACGAAGACTATGACGTACCTGTTGTCGTTACTCACCTTGTTGCTGGCCAACACACTGGAGAATCAGCCCGTGGACACACTTGTTGTGTGGCTCATTCGTTGGTATAGCCATCCCTGGATCCACCATTTGCAGCGGAGTCTTGGCTTGACAGTTTTGTCATACCGAACTATATTTATATATAGAAGTGTTCTCGTTATCAGGTTTTAATAAACAGCAGCGAACAAACAACTCATAAACTACAAAAGAAAAATGTTAACAGTATATGTGCGTTGTTATATGTATGAATGAAAATGGTATGGATATTTTTCGACCGTATTCAAGACCGAATTCATCTAGAAGGGTTTAAATCCATCCGTATCTGTGTCCGGATATTCAATATCCGATACCATATCCGTATCCGAATACTAAAATCTCATATTTATGATATCGATACCCAATCATATCCTATCCAGCATGGTTGACACTATCCGTATTCGAATCCGAATCCAGGCCTAAATATAAAAACAAATATGGTATGACTGATATCCATTCGTATCCGGTCCGTTTTCATCGGGAGTTATATGCCAGATATTCAAATACCCGGACTGAACGTTTCATGTTGCTAGGTTCTTGCTCTTTGGCTAGTTAATAAAGGACAGACGTTCAACCATGTTTGCAAAGTTCAAATAATTGATGACTGATTTTCTCTTACAGGACTAATTAATGTTGTCCAAATTATGCAGAGTAGTTCATGAGTCATAAATCTAAAATTGTCTAGTCAAATCAGAGATTTAAATCAGGGCGACGACGGAGGAGAACCTGATAAGTCGCCTGCCTGACATGCCATGCCGTTGCTGTTAGCGAAGCTTCTGTCTATCTTCCAAGATCTCTTACCAGTTGCCACACCTTCCTGAAGCCTCACGCAGTAAAGACTACAAGATCGAGGCTTCAGATTGGCGTCATCACTCAGCTCTGAAACCCATAACATAAACAGATTGGCAATGTACAATCAGCACCACAACAACATCAAAATCTGGACATATATCCTAGTCAGAGAATCGAAGACAGTTGTTCATACATACATACATACCACAGGGAGACTCTTGTTGCGGATGTACAGACGGGTATGCCAACAGAAGAATCACGCTTTGAATCAGAATCTGGACATACCCTAGTCAGAGATTTATCCAGTTATTAGATACATAGAAAACAAGAACCGCTATGTTTGCCGGTACATATCCTAGTCAGACCAGAGAGAGATTTAAATCAGAAAGATCAGAGCTTTAAATCAGACACAGGCTTTCCAAATTGGAGAAGACGGTGGCCTTGGTGGCGGAGACATATCATTCCTAGTAACTAGTCAGAGATTTGAAGAAGTCGCTATAGATCTGACCGGCGACTGCTCGAAGTAAGGGTGACGCCAGTAGGGTGCAGATCACGTCCCGGCGACCGCCGTAGTTTGATCTTGCCACCGCCCACCGCAGCCCTCTCTAGGTCACGTTCCCCATCGCAGATTTCGGTGGCACTGTTAGAGAACGCCGAAGGATAATGCGGGCGTGGAAGGAACAGTATATAAAGGGAGGGAGGCAGACGTGAAAGGAAGTAAACAATCTGGGAGCGTGATCGACGCATGCATGCAAATAGGAAAGGAAATGGAGGATGGATGCCGATCCGTGGGAGACGATTTTTTTTTTTATTTGGTGGGATTGTGGGAGACGACATTTTTGCCACCTGATTTTCTGAGTGACCAAACCGTTGCCAAGCCCATCTTGAAAACCAACCCGATCCACAACAACGAGAACAACCCTTGGCCCCTCAGCTGTTCCCTTCTTCACCTCTGCCAGCGGCGGCGACGCCAATGGAGCCCGTATTGAACAGAAAAGGAGAAAATGATCTTAGCTTCTCAGAGGATCACGGCAACCGGGAGGAGATGGTTGCGCAGCAAGGAGCACGATGAAGAAGCCACCCGTTAAAGACGAAGAGGAGGAGGGGCTGACAATTCTGAATAGGTTCCGCAAGAATTGGTTGGAGGCGTTGGTCGGTCCATTGGAAGCAACCAGTAAGTTCTCGGACGACTCTCCACATAATAGCGACTCAATCGATAGTCACCTTTGAAATTGGACTAATTTTCTAATTGAGCTACTGTTGTTTCGGTCCCAGCTGGGACGGAAATTGGACCCAAGCATTACACTGAGTCAGGGCCGCCCCGCTATGGCTCTATCGATTTTCTATCTCAAGGTCACCGAGATCAAGGAAGGCTTGGAGTGACCTCTTCATGTCTTTGGCCTAGTCTCTGTGCGGGACTCCATGGATTATATAAGCGCAACATACTTTTCCTTCGCTCCAGGGAAAACTGCCAAGTCCTCACCGCAGAGGTGTAGCTATGGTGTCTGTCGCTCTCTCTGATCCTATTATGTTCTCCTGTCTATCAACTGCAAATTTGAATATTTAGAATACAGCCTATGTCAAATTTCAGCAGACAAGAATCTTGGTTCATCATGTGTGCCTTGAATTATACTTGAATCTGTGATTGTGTCATGGACCAACCAAGTAATTCAGCCAGCAAATTGTGCGATTTACTACTATAGTCCACTTGTGCATCACAAGTTGATTAATTTTGGTTGCTCTAAATTATGACAAAAGTTTTCCTGTGTTTAGGTGATATAATATGACATCATCATAATAATAACAAGCCAATTAAGTTATTTTCAGGTATAAAATTTCCAGTTGTATCAAGTTTATTCAACAACCATGGGCAGAATATTGTTGCTTCATCACATGACTTTACCATCAGCAGCCACCAACAATTTACATTCATGCAATTTCTTAGATAGGGGACTCCATGGAATTAATTAGTTGATTTGTTCTTCATTTGGTAGTTGGATCTAAAACAACCTGCACTACAACTGATCTTTAGAATTTCGGTAAAGATTGATAAATATTCGCATGGACCAACGCTAGGTGGTTAAAGCTATACGGAACCATTATTCAGTATCCATTTTATCAGTGCATTTATGTTTAGTTATGTACCAGTCATTGTTGTAATGTTTGCTCCCTGTGTTATTATTTTATCAAATAAGCAATGCACAATAAGTTTGTTATAGGCTGTGCTCATTATTTTATCCCGAAACACTTTCCTGTCACATCCTTCCATTCTTATCTCTTGTTTATTATTGGAAATTTGGACTGGCGTCTTAAACCAGATATAACTTGCAGGATCCCTATTTGGAGCTTACAGGTCCTAGTCGTGCTATTGCATTGATTGATCCTCCAGAGTTTGAGGTTGAGCTCAGAGTCATTGGCAGCAATCCATCAGAGGACAAACTTTTAAGTGCTGCAATTTTCAGATATAACAACAATAGCTATGGTGAAAGTTTGGCAGGCCTGGTCCGGACTCGCATAGTGTCATCTAAGCATAGCACAATAGAAGTAAAATACTCACATCTAAAAGTGCCACTGGAGGCAACCATTGAAATACGTCACTTGGAAGGAGAAAGTGATTTTCATGGAATATTTTTTTGCCCATATGCAATATATGGGTGAAGATAAAATAGTGTTGCTTAATTCCAGTGATCGTAATGTAACAGTGGAGTCTAATGGCAGCATTTCACTTTCAAGATGTGTTGTTCTAGTTGATGAAGATGCAGAGCTTACACTGGTTGTCAAGGCTTGGCAAGGTGAAAATGGACAGAATGGTGTTGAACGACATGTCGAGTTTCCTGCTAAATTCCACAGTAAGAGTGATGGAGAGTTTGATGTTGGGTTTTGTAAGATGGGTGTTTCTGTTTTTTGGTCAGTGTTGTGCTAGTTAAGTGATGCTTTGCAGGTGTTGCATTCTACTTCTATCAAGATTATCATTTGAGGTTTGGTTATGCAGATCTGCGTCAATGTGTCAATGTAATTCACTACTTGTGCCTGATACCATTATCAATGGGCAACGGGTTCATGTTGAAGTATAACTGCTATCGCTAATATTTTCATAAAGTTGTTCTCTCCGGTACAAAAGCATTCTTGGATGCAATCTCTTCCACATGTGATGAGTATAATGATAACATTACGTAATATTTATGTTTGCAAATAAGTGATGTTGATTTTGGAGCAGTACCTTATTTAACTAATTCTTTTTGAGAGCAGACATATATGCCTATATTTCATTAAGAGGAATGGAATGATCATAAGACATACGACATAAGCTTAGGACGATGGTGGCGAGAAGCCATCAACGACCTAAACATCAAACAACAAATCTAACTACTGGATCCTTAACGTTTGTATTACATGAATAAATGATTTTGCGACCACGACTTGTCACGGCTGGTCCTATACCAACGCTGGCACCTCAGCCGTGAATCGGGCCTTCCTCATGTAGTATGTCTCCATGGCCTTCCTGGTCTGCTCCGGCAACGGAAGTGTGAAGGCAGCTTGGAACTCGTCGAACGAAGTCGTGTCCGGCTCCTGCGTTTCAACCTCCATGCCCAGCTTCTTCATCAAAATCTTCCTTGCCTATGCCTTAGGCTTTGCCTCCCTGAATTGGCTCTTCGCGACAAGCCACGCACTTCTCTTGGGCACAAGCTCTTCATCTTCAAGTACCAGACCCCTCATAGCCCGTGTGGATCTGAGCTGCGGAGTCGCGAGGATGGACTGCAGTTGCGGCGCCTTGAATCTGGTGATGAAGTCATGCACCAGCACGGGCTGCACAGGCGGTAGGATTGGCAGCAGGAGTGACGGTGTCGTCGCACAGTGCGTCTGTCGACCCCAACGTTGCCACTGCGTGAACACCACCAAGCGATCTGACCTCAGACGACGCCGCAGCCTCGAGGCGGAGGAGCAGGGAGGCAACCCCACTAACCACTAGGTGGGAGATCCTCACTGTCTCGGCAACCGCGCCGGTGTCGACAACACAAACACCACCATTGTCTGGCTCCCCCACATCCTGCTCAACGGCTAGGTTGGCCCCGGTCACAGGAGTGGAGGCTGGCACCGAAGCTGCTATCGGCGATCCAGGTGCAGGAGCTGCAGGCGGTGAATCAAGCATAGTAAATGCAACCACGCGTCCTCACCAACTATCCGGGACACCTCTCCATCCACGAAGTCGATCCGAAGGGGATCCGCCACCGCCATTTGTGCATCCAGAGAAACGACTGTCGGTGAAGATAGACGCCGCAAGGCATCTGTTGGCCGACCACGACAAGGGAGGCAGCGAGCTCATCGAGCAACAGGTCAACCCAGATGGGAGGCGCGGTGCCCTCGCACATCGCAGCGCGAGAGGGTCAGGAGGCACAATGACGTTGACCTTCGTAAGCAGCTTGCTTTGGCACTGCCGACGTCAATGATGAACGCCATTGGTGCCGTCCACAGTCTCCTGTGTGGCACCGCCCATGCCACTGCGTGGAGCGCGTGGGGAGGACTGAAGCCTACTATTCGCCAGCAGCGACACCAAAGGGGCCGGGCAAAGGATATGCCCGACAACAATGGCTGCCGCTAGGTGTGGTTCCGGTGCGCCAACAGCACCTAGGCCACCATCACCGCAATCGTCTCCCTCAACAATGCCTGCAACACCTGGACATGGCTGGCATGGGTACGAGCCCTTGCGACCATCGTTGCTCCCAACCGCATGGTCCTAAGTTCTCCACCAAGGCGGCGCCCGTGCTCGGTCTGAGGAAAGGTGTCGGGGCGGGCAACGAAGCCCACAGTCCCTCATTCGGTAGTTCTTGCTGAGGCAGAGGAGGTAGCGGGATGGGAAGGTGCACCGTGCGGCAATATGGTCGCCCGCCAGATAGTTAAAGTTGCAGGACATGACGATGCCCACGTTGACAGCCCTAAACAAGTGTAAAGCTATCAACGTTGATAGGCACAGGCGCTTGCGGAACATGGTGTCGAGAAAGCCCCTCTAGAGGATGGGCGCACAACGGCCTCGGAGGTCGATCGACGTTCGTCATAGCCTCTGGCCGATGATCACGAGGCACCGATGTGTGGTGGTGCTGGCTGAGGCGTTGGTGCACGGGGCACGCTCGGCTAGCCGCGTGCCGAGCTGCTGATGCACAGGCATCCTAGCAGCCAGATGGTGAGAGGCCACAGTAAGAGCATCGGCAACCTGGGACTTGGCTCGACAACAATGACACCACCTCTTCTTGGTGACGACGGCAGCAACAATCAGCACATCGTCCGAGACCCCTGCCGCAGGTGGAGGCATGGTCTGGACAACCTTGCGAGTGATGTCCACATGTGACGCGTGCGTGGCAGAGGAGGTCGGCTCGTCGTCAGAGCTAGCAGTGCCAGAGTCATCCTCCTAGGGCTATGATTTGTTCCTGCCTGTAGAACGACAGGCGGGGAAGAACGGGACGGCCTACGGCGACAGGGAAGAAGTCGGGGGCGTGCACAAGCGAACAACCTCCCCCTCCTCGTCTTCCTCATTGGAGACATCTTCCACAAGGACCTGCATCACCTCAGGGGCAAGCCGTGTGGAGCCACGGTAGCCTCTGTAGGCGGTGGTGATGACTGCAGACCGACCCCCTCCAAGGACGCCACCGGAGGAGCCTCGGCCCCATTGCTGGAGGGAGGGGCAGCTGCGATGGTAGGGACCGACACTTGCGACCCCACGGCGCAAGGTTGGACAGGGGTGCAGCGACGTTGATGGAGTCAGGGATGGAGGAGAAATACGATGGCGACGGTGCCACCGGGCGGTCAACGGCAGCCATGGACCCGTCCAGGAGTGTCCCGCTCTCTCCGTGCACAGCCGAGGTGGGTACCGACTCTGGGAAGGTTGCCGACAGGGAGTGGCAGCGGTCTTCGCTGGCGAGGTAGCCATGGGTGCCGAGGGAGCCAGTGGTTGCCAACGGGGCTGGAGAAGCCTCCGGTGGGTTGGGGTCTAAGTTCCCCGGGGAGGAGCACCCATGGAATGGTAGATCACGAGCAAGGCAATTCAGATCTGTGGTCGGGGCATTAACTAGCAGCTAAACTTAACTCTTCTAATCTCATGTTCTCCTTCTTGGAACTTGCACTGGCATTAAGCCTCACCGCCCTGGCTGCCCTCTCCATTGGCAGCTGCTCTACCTCGTGCTCGAGGCCGGCGATGGTACTGTTGCCCCCACATGACATCTCTTCCCCCTCGACGAGCAGCTCGCCCTCGAGCTGGAAGCTGGGGTAGCGGTCCTGGAATGCTTCAAGATCTTCCTAGGTTGTGGACACTGCTGGCTCTCTTTGCCAGTGGATCAATACCTGACGAACGCCGCGGGCGAGGCGTGTGCGCATCACACATTACGGCACCGGCTGAGTGGCCCCATGATGGACCAGAGGCAGAGGCGGTGACGATGATGGTGGAGTCCCCATGAACTTCTTGAGGAGGCCGACATGGAATACGTCATGAAGGTGGGCGCGAGGTGGAAGGTCGAGGTGGTATGCGACCTCATTGATGAGCTCCGTGACTGCATCTTGCCCTTGGTGACAGTGCCCAATGAAGCGGGAGCTCGATGTCGTAGGCGCAGCCAAGCCCAATCGCCCATGCTGAAACGGACATCGCAGCGGTTGCGGTTGTAGATGCACTTGTAGACCGCCTGAGCCTGTTCCATACGGCGCGTGCGTCCGCCAGGAGCTCATCACATTGTGCCATGGACTTAGCCACGACCGCCACACGCGTCTCACCTGGTTCGTAGGAACGGATGGTGGGCGGGTCGCGGCCTTACATGATCTGGAATGGTGTCGTCTTCAAGGCGGACTGGTAGGCGGTGTTGTAGATGAACTCTGCCCAAGGGAGCCAGCGCACCCACTGCCGCGGCCGATCACCAGTCATGCAGCGGAGGTACATGACGATGATCTTGTTGGTGGCTTTGGTTTGGCCGTCGGACTGAGGGTGGAAGGTCATATGGAGCTTGATCCCGGTCAGGCGCATCAGCTCCTTCCAGAAGATGGAGGTGAAGACCAGATCACAGTTGGAGACGATGGACTAAGGAAGCCCATGGAGCTTGACGATGTCGGAGAAGAATGCTTGAGCCACTGATTCTGCTGAATAGGGGTGTGACATGACAGCAGAATAAAGTGGCAATAGTTGCTAAATCTATCGATGACCGTGAGGATCACCATCTTCCCCCCACCTTGGGCAGTGCCTCAACGAAATCCATCCCAACGTCACTCCAGATGGACGATGGAACAGGCAGGGGCAGCAGCAGGCCCGTCGGGTACAGGTGCTCTGTCATGTAGTGTTGGCAAAAGGAGCAGGTGCAGATGGGGTCTTGGATTGTCACCCGCAGGTTGGGCGAGTGGAAGTCACGGCGCACCCAGTTGAGCGTGCGCTGGATGCCCTCATGGCCGTCATCGTGGATGGCGGTGATGAGCTCGTGGAGGAGCAGGGCGGCCGGTGGCAGATACATGTGGTTGTTGAACACCACCAGGCCGTCCGTGACGGCCCACGGGGCCCCGCGTTGTCCTGAGCCGATCTCCTCCTGGAGGGGCGGGGTCTTGCTGGTTCGCCTGGAGAAGGCGCGCGATGAAGTCAAAGCGAGGCTCCGAGCTTGCCATCAGCTCTGCCTCCTCGGTATCACGGCTCGATAGAGCGTCCACCATCATGTTGGTGTTGCCCGACTTGTATTCCACCGTAAAGTCAAAGCCGAGCAACTTGTCGACCCAATGGTGCTGTGGAATAGTGGAGAGGCACTGATCGAGAAGGAATTTCAAACTGAAATGGTCAGTTCTTACCAGGAAGTGGCGCCCCCAGAGGTATGGCCTCCAGTGCCGAATGGCCAGGATGAGCGCAATTAGCTCACGCTCATAGGCGGCTAGTGATCGGTGTCGGGGCATGGCCGGATGGCTGAAGAACGTAACGGTGTGTTGATCTTGGAGCAGGACCACGCCGAAGCTGTGGGTGGAAGCACACATTCCACAATGAAGGGGCGACTGAAGTCTGCAAGTGCCAGCACCGGGGCCATGGTGACCGTGGCCTTAAGAGCGGTGAAGGCGGTTGTGGCCTCCGGCGACCATGTGAAGCCGTCCTTCTTGAGCAGGGCAGTCAACGGTGCGGCGATGGAGCCAAACTCCTTAACGAATTTGCGGTAGTAGCCCGCTAAGCCAAGGAAGCCTCGCACGGCGCGCATCAAGCGCGGCTGCCGCCCACCGCCCGTACCTTCTCCAGGTCCATGGCGACGTACTGGGCTGAAATAGTGTGTCCCAGATAGGCGATGGACTGCGTGCCGAACTCGCACTTGGACCTCTTGACATAGAGGTGGTGCTGAAGGAGGACGTCGAGAACGGTGCGGACATGCTCGGCGAAGGAGTTGCTGTAGATGAGGATGTAGTCGAAGAAGACGAGGACAAAGCGGTGCAGAAACGGTCACAGCACGTCGTTCATGAGGGCCTGGAACGTGGCCGGCACGTTGCAGAGGCCGAAGGGCATGACCATGAACTCGTACAGGCCATCATGTGTTCGAAACGCCGTCTTCTCGATGTCGGCCGGCCACATCCTGACTTGATGGTAGCCGGAGCGCAGATCCAGTTTGGAGAAGAATCACGCGTCGTTGAGCTTGTCTAGTAGCTCGTCGACGACGGGGCTGGGGTAGGCGTCCTTCACCGTGATGGAGTTGAGGGTGCGGTAATCCACGCAGAACTGCCATGAACCATCGGCCTTTTTCACGAGCAGGACTGGCGAGGAGAAGGTGGAGGTGCTGCACCGGACCAGCCCTTGCGCCATCATAGCGGTGCACTACCACTCCAGCTCATCCTTGTGGGAGGCCGGGTAACGGTAGGGCCGAACCGCCACCGGGGTGGAGCCAGGAACGAGGTTGATGCATTGTTCCCTGAAGAGTGGCGGCGGAAGCCCTGACAGCTCGATGAAGACGGGCGCAAACTCCTCCAGGAGCGCCGGCATGAGGTCGCCGAAGTCGCACGCTCGGAGGTCCGAGCTCAGAGGCCCCGCCATGTCCTGCAGGCTGACTTGGCGGCCTTGATGCTAGAAGGCCATTGTGCCCGATTGGAAATCCCAGAGGATTGGTCCCAGTGTGGCGAGCCACTGGGTGCCGAGCATGACGTCATAGCCGGCCAGCGGGAGAACGAAGATGTCGGAGACGAACGACACCCCCTCGATGGAGAAGGGGGCGGTGCGGTAGACCCCTAGGCACGGGACGCGCTCGCCTTAGCCACCGTGACCCGCATGCCACCACGGAGCTGAATGCGGAGTTGGGTCCATGCGGCCGTGGACTCGCCGACGAAGTTGTGTGTCGAGCCGGAGTCGAGGAGGGCCAGCAGGGAAGTCCCACCGAGCTGGATGCGGACTTGGATCGTGTCACCGACGCGGACACCCGCTATCGCGTGGAGCAAGATCAGCAGGTCATCGAGGTTGGTGGTGGCCGCCGTGTCTTTGACCTCATCTTTGTCTGTAATGTCAAGAAAGAACAAGCGCTGGCAGATGCGGTTATGGCCACGGGAAAATTTCACGTTACAGTTAAAGCAGAAGCCCTAGCGGCAATGTTCGTCCATCTCTGCGGTGAACAGGCGGCGGACTTGGCGGCCCTCAAATGAGGTCGGCGGCGGTGGGCGTGGCGCCGGTGGTGGAGCCGACAGTGCCAAGGGCGCAACTGGGCCCTGTAAGAGACCTTTGCCTGCAAGGCGCGGGGGGTGTTGGAGGCGGTGGCGGCGGCGGAGGCGACGGCAGCCGCTCTCTCCAGGTTCCGGGCCAGGCTCATCGCGACGAGCAAGGTCTGCAAGTTCTGGATCTCTACGTCGTGGCTGAGCGGTGATCCCAGGCCCGTCGTGAAGGCTTGGACGCGCTGGCACCCTCCAGTGGGCACCCGTGGAAGGAGAGCCTCGAAGCGGTCCTGGTACTTGGCCACCGTGCTCGTGCGGCGGCATGCCATCAGCTCCCCCATGGGGTTGGAGCGGAGGGGCGGCCCGTAGCGGAGGTTGAGGAGCTCCGCGAAGCGGCACCATGAGGGCGTCCCCTCGGTCCGCTGTAGCTGGATGTACCAGAGTTGCGCCCATCTTCAAGGTTGTACGAGGCCATCCAGACCTGCTCCTCGGCCGGAATGCGTTGCTGGACGAAGAACGACTCGCATTGGTTGAGGAAGGCTAGCGGGTCCGATTTCCCGTCGAAACGAGGGAAATCGAGCTTCTGGTGCCACGGCGGACGGTCACCGTGGTGCTCGCCGAAGCCCGACCCGCGCGATCCTGATGAAGCGAAGGACGACGGTTGGGACTGCTGGAGCGTCACCATCTGCTGTTGCATCATCGCCATGTTCTTGGAGAGTTCCGCCATCATCTTGGCGAGGTCGTTGATGGTGGGTTCACTCATGGTGTGGACTTTGGGGTGGTTGGGGGAGTGGTGCGGGGAAGGTGGTTGGGACGCGGCAGCGGAGGAGGATGAGGATGGTTGGCTGGAGGATTATCCTGATACCAAGTTGTCAAGGACCTCGATACCAAGCTCTGGAGGTCCTGAGCTGCGTAGGTTGTAGCTGGAGGTAGAAGACGGCGCCAGGGTTTGTCTGGCGCCTGTAAGCAGGGGGGTGAGATTGAAGGCAGCAGAGGTGAGATGCTTAGACTGATAACTTCATTGCTTAAACCCTAATAGAGTCATTCGGTTACATAAATAGGAGCTCTGCTCCTTGATCCTGCTGCTAGGCATTAACTAGCTGCTAAACTTAACTCTTCTAATCTCTTGCCCTCCTTCTTGGAACTTGCACTAGCATTAAGCCTCGCCGCCCTGGCTGCCCTCTCCATTGGCAGCTGCTCTACCTCATGCTCGAGGCCGGCGATGGTACTGTCGCCCCCACATGACATAAGTTCAGTGTGATATGTGGACAAAGAGAATATATGCTGTGATGCTACGATTTTTTGTTGAGCATCTTACCAGTGGGAGTGCTGAAAAGGCTTGGCAAAATTTAGTTGTATATTGCTCTGACTGTAAACGTAATGCTAACTGGTCACATGAAGATTGTACAATATATTGCTCTGATGGTAAACATAATGCTGGTCAGATGAAGATTGTACAGAATGTCAATGTTGTCAAGAGCAATAATGCTGATTAGTCACATTTTCTAAATCACAATGTCCATTTGGTAACATGTCCATGCATGCCAACCGAGTTAAATGAGCACAAGCAAAAGCTTTGGAACAGGAAGCAGATTAATAATCTCAATGCAAAGCGGCAAATTTAGAAACGCGGCACGGTTGAATATCTCAAAACCATACACATTCTAGTTGACAGTACAGACAAGTGAGACCCATGGAGCTTCAATGTGTTCACTTAACATATCAAACTACAAACCAATTTTTTTACACCCTAACTGTTAACCACAATTTAGGAACCAAAATTTCTCAATTTCAGGATATGCTCACACAAACAATCCACGGTTCCTAATTTTTCAGTACATAAGCACATTTCAGATGTTGCCTACACCCTTGAAGCAGATGGTTGAAGAAATTGCGAGTGCTCATGAAAGGTAGCTGATGAAAGACCTCCATCTGGAGCACTGCCACATAGACATAGCAGGTAGAATTTAGAAAGTAGTATCTATAAACCATTGCTCCAGTACCAAATCTTGCCTAGTATTCGCACAATCACATCAGCCAAATCTGGTTACTTCAATAAAAAATTTCCCACCACATATGGTACGTACCTCTCCTCCCTGCTATACCATTTTCCTCCACAAACCATATTTCAAAAAAAAAAAAATGTTCCTCCACAAACCATCATGCATGCTGTGCTGTTCCACCTCTGAGAGACTGAGGCAGCCGAGGAATCTGTCAATGGCATCACCATGGATCCAAAAGTCAAGGCTCAGGTCAAAATCAACTCTGTGTTGATTATGCTTCAAGAGAAACCGCTGCCAAGAGTCGTTGGGTTCAGTCCATGACCTTTATACAGTATATTCGCTAATGCATTCCTGATGTATTCCTTTTTAGAATTTATTTAAATATAAATAAATGTGATCTCCACCACAAACCATATAGACGTTTTCCTTCAAAAGAAAAGTTGAAACCAAAACCCCAAAAAATTGTGTTTTCCCTGCAGCTCCCTATACTGGTGCAGTTATATTACTTAGCTTGCCAAACTTACATTTGATTGCCTTGGGTCCTCAATGTTCTGTCCTCTACACCATTTGCTAACAGAATTTGATAATGGGGGCAACCACTCAGCTTTGACCAGCAGGTTTGACCTCCACATTGTATGTCAGACCAGAATGAAATGTTGCCTCCAGTCTGGGAAATGGGTGCATCATACACGCATATTAAGCAATAATGCAGACCACTCAATAAGAGCCTTCTGTAACAGATATCAGAAACTCAACCAGGGCTTCTTGAAAGTCCATAGATAATAGATCGACAAGTCTCGCTGTTTGGAACAAAACCCAGCTCTAACATTCGGTCCTGCAGTGCAAGTGACTCTGCGGTGCTCCTAGTCTCGCAGTAAGTCCTCATCAATGCATTGTAGCTTTCATAACAGCGGATCTGAAAATCGAGCATGAACGACTTCACAATTAGTTCTCCTCTATCAAGGTCGCCTTCCTTGCAGAAGCCACAAACCAAGGCAGCACAAATGGACTCGTTCGGATGGAAATTGGACTCAATCATCTCCAACATTATTGACTGACCTGCCAAGCTCTTTCCCAATCTGCAAAGACAGGTTATGAGTGCCCGGTAAGTGTCATAGTTGGGTTTCACTTCTCTAGAGGTCATCTCAGCCTTTACATCTAAAGCCTCCTTTGGGTTATCACATTTGCAGAAGCAATCCACAATCATATTGTACACCTGCAAACTAGGACTGTGCCCATCCTCTATCAACCACTGCAGCAAACCCCTCGCAGCATTAGGGCGCATATCCTCACACAAGGCACTGATCAAGCAGCTATAACTCTGTGATGGGATGGCAATACCATATTTCCTTAGTGGCGCCACCATATTCAAGCAGGTAAGCAGCTTCCCAAATTTTACATGACTCTGAATGACAACCTTGAGAGCGAATGTTATGTCCAAAAGCCCACTCCCAGCCTTCTCCATCAGCAGCGACTTCGCCTCCTTTAGTCGTCCCTCATTACAGTAGCCTGTGATCAGGACACTGTAAGCAACAGCGTCAGGGCACAACCCACCTTGCACCATCCTGTCAAACATCCGGCGAGCATCGTTCAGCCTCCAGGCTTTGCAAAGCCCGTCCATCAGGATGGTGTGCGAGACCAAATCAGGGGGCACGCGCCTGTGCGGCATTACGTCGAACAGGCGCAGCGCGTCCTGCAGCTTCCCTTTGCGGCAGTAGCCCGCGAGGAGGGTGTTGTACGTCACGACGTCCGGCTCGAACCCTTGCTCCTCCAGCTCCTCGAGGAACCCCTGCGCACGCTCGGCGTCCTCCCCGCGGCAGAGCGCGGCGACGAGGATGTTGAACGTACGGGCGTCGGGCCGCACCCCTGCGCGCGCCATGGCGCCGCGCGCGGCCCAGAGCTCATCGAACCGGCCCGCGCGGGAGAGCGCGGCGAGGAGCGCGTTGAAGGCGGCGGCGTCAGGGGCCGCGCCCGCGGCGGCCGCGCGGAGGGCGGAGCGGAACGCGTCCCGGAGGCGGGCGTGGCGGAGGAAAGCCTTGACGAGGAGGCCCGGGAGGGAAGGGTGCGGCGCGGTGGCGGACGCGAGGAGCAGCGTGGGCAGCGCGTCGTGCCGCGGGTGGAGGCGGATGAGGTGAGAAAGCGCGTCGAGCGCGTGGGAGAAGCGGCGGGAGGAGGCGAGCGAGTGCGCGAGGAATGCGAGGTGCGGAGGCGAGGGCTGGAGCGGCGGCGGGAGCACGAGGAGGAAGCGGAGAGTTGGGAGCGGGTGGGAGTGGCCTGCACGCAGAACGACAGCAGTGAGCTCGTCGTGGCCGAGGTAGGGGAGCAGACGGGTGAGCTCTACGGGCTTGGCGTCGTCCGTGGCGGCGGTGAGGTGGGTGGCGACGAGGTCGACGATGGCGACGTGGGGGTTGAGCGCGCGGGGGAGGAGCGAGGTCAAGGTGCTCGACGGAATGCGCGACACAGCCTTCGACATGGGTTCGTGCCAGTGCCACAAGGGAGCCAGCCACTCGACCCAAAAGGCCAAAACCTACGAAGGGGCAAGTGGGACCCACTGGTCAGCCAAGGAGCATAAACCCCATCAGTGCTTTGTCTCTTTCGCCTTTCGCGTGCTCCGCTGCCACGATTCCAGATTAGAGAGGAGCGCCAGCGGAAAAGTGAGCGATGAGTCTGCAGATTCCGGCGAGATCAGGGGCCCTCCGCCGCCTCCTCCTTCTAGGTGGCGCTGGGTGTCTCGCGCGCCCCTACTCCACCGGCGACCGGCGCCGGCGGGTGATCCGCGAGGCACGGCAGGAGGAGGAGGACGAGGCGTTCCTCCGCACCCTCAACTTCGGCGGCGACCCCGGGAACAACCCCCTCCCCCCGCCGCCGAGGCGTGGCAGGGGATTGTCCGACGCCTCCGCCGGGAAGCAGCAGCAGCCCGAGCGAAGCGCGCAGAAGGTCGTCGGGGAGACGCTGCTGGAGAAGCTCAAGCTGGGCGATGGTCCCTCCGCCGGCGCCGCCGCTACGGGAGGCGGCGATGAGCAGCGCCAGACCGAGGACGATCCGCCGCCCGCGCAGCCGGTGGACGTGGACGAGATCTTCCGAAAGATGAAGGAGACCGGGCTGATCCCAAACGCCGTGGCCATGCTCGACGGGCTGTGCAAGAACGGCCTGGTGCAGGACGCCATGAAGCTGTTCGGCCTGATGCGAGAGAAGGGAGCCATCCCGGAGGTGGTCATCTACACAGCCGTCGTCGAGGCATTCTGCAAGGCGGCCAAGCTCGACGACGCCGTGAGGATTTTCAGGAAGATGCAAGGGAATGGAATCATCCCCAACGCATTCAGCTACTGGCTCCTGATACAAGGGCTGTACAAGGGGGGCAGGCTGGATGATGCTGTTGGCTTCTGTGTGGAGATGTTTGAGGCTGGGCTTGTGCCGAATGCTGAGACCTTTGTAGGCTTGCTTGATGCAGTGTGCAAGACAAAAGGGGTGGATGAAGGTGAGAAGCTTGTGAGGAGCTTCCAGGACAGGAACTTTTCTATTGATGAGAAGTCAATCAGGGAGCACCTGGACAAGAAAGGCCCATTCTTACCAGTGGTGTGGGAGGTGATCTTTGGCAAGAGAAAATCTGGCCGGCCTTTATAATCTCTACCAGAAAGTAGTATGTCCACACTCTCATCATTTTGTTAGCCTTGTACTTATTATTTCTGAGTTTGCTTTCCATGATGAAACAAAATGGCTACCGTGTCTTCTTATATGGAATCTATCGTTGTGGTGATCTGTATGCACTTTTGTTATATGCGATTCACCTTGATCTATTCAACTGTCCCAATCATGACATACTTACTGCAATTCACCTCGATCTATTCCACTGTCCCAATTAGAACATACTGCAATTCATCTCGATCTATTCAACTGTCCCAATTAGACAGTTTCCAGGACATTGAAAATTGCTTTGTTATGATGTTTCTATTATGAAGGCAATGGGTTGCTTTTGCACTGTATTTTGACTATTGGCAATGTAAGTGCAGGGTGATCAATTCACACATGAATACATGATTTATGATCAGATAAAACTTCGTTGTCAACTTATTGCTACTTCAGTTCAGTGACTTAATAATTTGAGAGTCAACTTGTTGATACTTCAAGTTCAAGGTAGTGCCTCATAAACCACAATTGGCTGACTAGTGACATGAAAATCCATCCAACCACATCTAGAACTTTTCAAAATTATTGAAACACTTGCCATTTTCAGATTTGGTTATTATATGATACCATGCAAAATTTCAAGTTCAAAGTCCACATCATTTGGGAGATAAAAAAAATGACAAATCCAGGTTTTAGAAGGGCAAAAGGAGTGTCTGACATTTTGCCCCTTTTGTATCTCACAAAATGGATGAAGTTTGGTCTTGAAATTTTGTGTGATGTGATAATATGACATCAATTAATGATAGTGAGTTTTCAGTCTTTTCGAGAACTTCTAAATATCATTTTTATGGGGTTTTCATAATTCTAGCACTCTGGTTTTGTAGGATAACTTCCCGTCAAAGTATATTAGTTGAGGAGTCATTCTTTTAAAGTAGAAAACACAATTCAGATTGCTAAGGGTTTGTTGTTGATTGCCGCAACTCGCCGTGCCACAAGTTTGGCGCACTGCACATGCTAGGACGCTGTTTGATTTGTGACTGCATTTGTGTGCCACACTATACTGTTAGACATCTTTGTACTCCCTCCAGTTGACTTTGCACAATCTTTGACCACTAATTTCTTCTAGAATGTATTGTTAAAATATTTCAAATTTATGAGATTTTGTGAGTATATGTGATACAAATCTACGTAAATAGTGTTTCTGAACTAAAGAACCTTAAAGTTATTGATATTTGTAGTTTTAAGGTTTGGCCATCTAGACCTAAAAGATATGTTTTTGTGACTGGAGGGAGTAGTTGTTTACAGCTGCCACATTCATAAAAGTGTTGCAAACATTTTGCTTGCCTGATTTGGTGGCTGCGCTTGTGGCATGGCGAGGTTGGGAAGCCATCCAACCATGCTTAAGCTAAAAAAGGGCGTACCCAGTGCCGTAGGCTCCCGCACTACGGGGTCTGGGGAAGAGAAAATAGCCAGCAGCCATCCCTGCACAAATGTACAGAGGCTGGGGCTTGAACCCTGGACCTCTTGGTCACAGACGGTAAAGCTCTACCGCTTGCACCAGGGTTGAAGCTAAAAAGTAAAAAAAAAGTGTTTTTCTCATGAGTTAGTTGACAACTTTAACCTAAGTACCTCCTCTTTTCCATAAAAAGTTGACCACTCTTTTGTACATATCATGATAGATCTTTTATTGAGCTACAATTTAGTAAATGTGGACTAGGTTTATTTCGACGTTGCCATCCATCCAGGTTCCGAGTTTGCTTGTTCCTTAGCTAAAGTTGTAGGTATATATGGACTTATGGTGCACTGAAAAGCAGACATGCTTAAGAAAGTCTTGGCCATTACTCACCGTCACTGGAATGACCAAATCGAGCAAAAACTATATGGGGCAGAACTGTATTTGAATCAAAACAAGCATTTTGAGCTGAAGACAGATGATGTTCAGACTGGTAAGCTAAGGTGTTCATTCACTGAGGTTGTTGGAAAAAATGGTGCCTAATGATCTTAAAAACAAGATTGTTGACCTGGCTTTGGAGTTTGGAATATGAGGACCTAAGGGTTAGTTTCAGAAACAAAACTGCAATCAACAGCCTCAAAACCATGTCACCTAAGTTATTCACAAACTTCATGTTCAGTTGTTGAGATACAATCTGAATTTCTGATTGTTTTTCCTTTATTTATAACATAAACCGCTTTGTGGCAATTTGATCTTATCAAAGATGGCATTCATGTGGTGGTAAAGCCAGCTCCAAAGATTTCCAAAACGTGTTGGGCTTTCTGCCTCAACTTCAAGCTTTGAGCACAACTGGAGCACATTTGAGTTTGTATGTAATTAACTAGTAATATTGTCAATCATTTGAGTTCAAGAACTAGATCAAAACTATTTGTGCTTGCTGAAAAATTCTTTTGTCTACATGTGTGCCATTTTAGATTCATGCTTAGAAAAGAAACAAGATTAGAGCTCAAGAGGCTAAATGATTTGGTTTATGTTCTGTACAACTGAAGGATGGCAACGCAATGAGGTTTCAAAAAGCAGGCAGCTTCGGTCCTTTGTGTTTGGAAGTTTTTGATTGGAACAATGAATGGGTTGATGTGGATACTGAACCTGTCCATAATGGCAGCGGACTAGACAATAGACATTACATGGTATCAAGTTAATAACCCTGTTGGTGCATCTCAAATGCTTCGAGGTCATAATTTTCCTAGTGCGTCCTGCGGTGTGACAGATAATGATGATGACTGAAGAACTGCAGAAGGTTAAAAACCTGGAAGATGTTGTGGAAGTTGATGACTGGTGAAATTGTATCCTAGCCACTCCACTCTGCCTCTCTTTCCATTCGTTCCCCGTCCATATCCAGACACTAGCAGCACTTGCTTTCCCTCTACATCTCTCCAATCCTGCTCCTGCAGGAACCCGGTGACATGAGTAGCCAACTGTTGCAATTGCAATGTGACAACCTCACTAGGGCTAGCGCAGGGCGGTGCACATGGATGCGTGGTTTGGTGGCACCCAGTAGTAGGTATTTTGTTTTGGCACTTCCCAACCAACGAAAAAGCCAGAAATCAAGGTAATAATAACTAGAATTTTCTATTTTCCAATCCCTCTGTTGCTTCATCACTCATGTTTGATGGCTCAATATTCATCGTGATTCAACATGGAATAAAGAAACTGGTCGAATGTTACTCAGTGATTTCAAGAAATGCCTAGTTCTACTTCGATGTGTTTTACGTTTTAGTATTGTCTTGTCATGTTGAATAAGTAACATATAAAATGCTAAAGCTTGAACCAATAGTTTTCGTGGAACCTAAAAAAATCTTCCTGCAGGGACAGTGGTACCAATCATCTATGCAGGTTTAACTATTTGCTGCTTCATGAACCTGATAACTACTACTGTTTCAAATTATAAGGGTCTTTTTGACTTTCCTAAATATATTATTTTTATTAGATATATAGTAAAAATAATTATTAAATCTTGAAAACTTAAAATATCTTATAATTTGAATTGGAGGGGGCAGTTGTATATCTGCCTCAGATTTCATTGGCACAACACCTTAACATATCTCAGAAACAATACAAGATAGCTTGCCACTCAAAAAAAGTTGTGTGCTGATGTTCGTACAGCATTAATAATAGACGAGCAGACACAGACTGCTGCAGCTGAAGGAATCACAGAAACGCACAGCCGGACGGCTCAGTGCGAACAAAGTCTAGACACCGCAACATGTGCTGCAGTATCAGAGGGATAAGCAACAACCCAGATTTCAGTGGAGTGAAGCGGTTTGCAGCACAGATTCCATGCCGAACTGGATTTGGGACACGGCTTCACAAAGTCATGTACAGTCTATCTCAAACAAAAACCGCATCCAAAGGTCAACAATTTGAGATGAACTGAGAACATTAGAGAAACCGTAGGAAGGATTTTTGAAAAAAAGAATCGCTGAATCAAGATACTCGTGAGGGGATTCACCAAAGTGATGATTAGAATGTCCCCTCCCCACATGTCCTAGCACCGATTTTCCTAAAATATCCACACCAAAATTGTATAATAAAACGAAGAATGAATTTTCCAAGAAAATAGCCTGAAAATAGCAGGAACAAAGAAAAACATTAGGGAGATCAAAATGAACTCAGATTTCTCAATTGAACTCGATTAATAACCAACCATAAATTCATATGTACAAAACTAGGTCCCGCTTCCTCCCTTCAGTCTCCCTCAAAATGATAAATTTAGAGCCAGAGGTGCTCAATTCTCTCTATTCCTCTCTCTTTCTCCTTAAGCACTTGCTTAGCATAGCAAATGAAATTACGGTTGCAAGAATAACCATCCCAACCATCTACGTCCGATCCCTAAAAGATAGAACTAGATCCTGCCTGAGGACCAAACCTATCTAGATTTTTTTCTTGCATACCTGACGGTCTGGAGGCCTTCATGACTTTCTTTAGCCATGATGCAAGTATCATGAGCCACCACTTGACTGTCGATCCATCACTTCCCGATATATAGGCTCAAAAGAGGCTCAAACTGGCAAACTTATCGCCCGTGATTTTGAGACTAAAACTACCAAACACACTGGAGTCACGTTGTCACTATGTGTCAAGGGCGTCGAACCCTGACTGGCCGGACCGTGGCTACGCAGCTCGTAGCCGTCGGCCGTCTTCTCCGGTGAGGTTATTCCCCTCAACCGCAGGCTTAAGAGGAAGATAGGGATTAGGAATATAATTCTTGCTTAACTCTCAATCTTTGGTTTACACGGATATAAGGCCTCTGGCCGCAACTGCATGAGCTAATTGCTCCTAAAATCAAGCAACTGAAAATAGGAAACTAATTATCCGGAAACAAACTGATCATGCCGATCTTCTAGCCACTGATGTTGGCCTGGTCCAGATCGGCCTGGGCAGCGCGCTCCGCGGCCCTGCGCATGTCGCGGGCACGTCGACGCCTCGTGTACGTTTTTCCCCACACAACATCTCCCCCGCCGTCGAGAGACAGCTCGTCCTCGAGCTGTAGGCCGGGGTACTTGGCGATGAACGGCTCCCTATCCTCCCATGTCGCAGACGCAGCAGACTCCCCCTTCCACTGTACCAATACTTGCACCACACCTCGAGCCAGGCGCGACTTGATGATGCGCTCTAGTTCAGGAGTCACGACACCGTGGTGCAGGGCCGGCAGTGGTGGAGGCGCAGCAGGCGTGACTCCGTGGAACTTCTTGAGCAGGTTGATGTGGAAGACGTCATGGATGCGCGCCCGGGGAGGCAAGTCTAGGAGAACTGCCACCTCGTTGATGACCTCAGTGACCCAGTACAGTCCGTAGTAACGTGGCTTGAGCTTGCCAGAGGTTACCTGGAGCATGGACGAGGCCGCGCGCTGCCTGAGTCGGAGCAGGACCCAGTCGCCCGCCTGGTAGGACACCGCGCGGTGCGTTCTGTCGTAGATCTTCTTCTGCGCCGCCTGAGCTTGTTCAAGGCGGTAACGGATATCAGCCAGGAACTCCGCGCGCTCTTCCATGCTCTTGGCGACCGCAGCCACTCTGGTGTCCCCCGGCTCATAAGACCGGATGGAGGGGGGTCACGCCCATAGACGACGCGGAAAGGAGTATCCTGCAGTGAAGACTGATAAGCGGTGTTGAAAACAAACTCCGCCCATGGAAGCCATTTCAGCCACTGCCGCGGCCGATCCCCAGTCATGCAGCGCAAATACATGATGATAACTCTGTTGGCCGCCTCGGACTGCCCGTCGGACTAGGGATGGAACGCTGTGGTCATGTGCAGCTTGGTGCCCAGCAAGCGCATCAGCTCGCGCTAGAAGGTGTAAGTGAAGACCGGGTCGCGGTCCGACACCAGGGACTGCGGAAATCCATGGAGGCGAACGATGTCGGTGAAGAATGCCTGGGCGACGGACTCGGTGGAGTACGGGTGCGCCAGTGGAATGAAGTGGCAGTATTTGCTGAATCGGTCCACCACTGTCAAGATGACGGATTTCCCATGAACGCGAGGCAGAGCTTCGATGAAATCGAGGGCGACGTCAGTCCACACGCCCTATGGCACTGGGAGCGGCATGAGCAGCCCTGTCGGGTGCAAATGCTCTGACTTGTAGCGCTGGCAGGTGAGACAAGCCCGCACAAAGTCCTGCACGACCTGCTTCATGTTAGGGAAATGAAAATCACGGCGCAACCTATGCAAGGTGCGCTGGACGCCTTCGTGTCCTTCCTCATGCACCACGGTCACGATCTCCTGGATGAGAGGTGACGCCGGGGGATGTAGAGGCGCCCGGCGAACTGCACCATACCGTCGATGATGGACCACGGCACGCCACGGTGCCCCACCCCGACATCCTCCTGAAGCGCTGTGAGAGCCGGGTCGGTGAGCTGTGCTTGGCGAAGACGGTCGACAAGCGCGGGGCGGACAGGGCCAGCACTGTCCCGGTCTCCTCCGTGTCGCGGCGCGACAGTGCGTCAGCCACGGTGTTCGCCTTGCCTAGCTTGTACTCGACGGCGAAGCCGAGTAACTTCCCAACCCAGTGATGTTGGGGAATGGTGGCGAGGCGTTGATACAGTAGATACTTGAGGCTGAAATGGTCCGTCTTGATGAGGAAGCGACGGCCCCAGAGGTAGGGACACCAGTGCCGGATGGCCGTGACGAGGCCAATGAGCTCCCGCTCGGAAGCGGCGAGGGCGTGATGCCGGGGAGCAACCGCTCTGCTGAAAAAAAAGATCGGGTGGCCCTCCTGTACGAGCACCGCCCCGAACCCGTGCGACGAAGCGTCGCATTCGACGGTGAACTGCTTGGTGAAGTCCGACATGGCGAGGATTGGGGCTAAGGTGACCGCGGCCTTGAGGGTGTCGAAAGCTGCCGTGGCCTCCTCGGTCCAAGAGAACCCATCCTTCCTGAGTAGGGTCGTGAGCGGCGCGTAGACGGTGTTGTAGTAGTGGACAAACTTGCGGTAGTACCCCGCCAAGCTGAGGAAGCTGCGAACAGCCCGCGCTGAGCGAGGCACCGGCCAGTCGTGGATGGCCTGAACCTTCGCCGGGTCCATGGCCACGCCCGCCGCGGAGATGACGTGCCCCAGGTACGCAACGGATGACGCGCCGAAGGAACACTTGGAACGCTTGACGAAGAGGCACTAGCGTGCCAACGCGGAGAGGACGACGCGGAGGTGGCGAAGGTGATCCGCCCAGGTCTGACTATAGATTAGAATGTCATCAAAAAAGACAAGTACAAAGCGACGTAGGTACGGCCGGAGGACGTCGTTCATGAGCGGCTGGAACATCGCCGGCGCGTTGCAGAGGCCGAATGGCATGACGAGGAACTCGTAAAGGCTGTCATGTGTGCTGAAAGCCGTCTTGTGGACATCAGCCGGTCGCATTCGGACCTGGCGGTACCCAGATCGCAGGTCCAGCTTGGTGAAGAAGCGCGCGCCGTGGAGCTCGTCGAGTAGCTCGTCCACGACCGGAAT
>CM041632.1:31267010-31302488 GCA_023333625.1 Bothriochloa decipiens | reverse complement strand
AAAACTTATGCAGCAGCATGAATGCAACAATGCAGGGTTTTTCTAACATGCTACTCATTTTAAAGTAATCCATAAAACTTTGATAGTTGTCCTATGAATTTAAAACATCTATGCCAAAATAAAAAATCAAATTCATTTAAATTTTAAAGTTCAAAAAAAATCTGGGTGTTATATGGGAGAGTGGTATGAGCGGGTTGGAGAGGATCGACGTGATCTCGATACCAGGTTGTCAAGGGCGTCGAACCCCTGACTGGCCAGACCGTGGCTACCCAGCTCGTAGCAGTCGGCCGTCTTCTCCGGTGAGGTTATTCCCCTCAACCGCAGGCTTAAGAGGAAGATAGGGATTAGGAATATAATTCTTGCTTAACTCTCAATCTTTGGTTTACACGAATATAAGGCCTCTGGCCGCAACTGCATGAGCTAATTGCTCCTAAAATCAAGCAACTAAAAATAGGAAACTAATTATCCGGAAACAAACTGATCATGCCGAACTTCTAGCCACTGATGTTGGCCTGGTCCAGATCGGCCTGGGCAGCGCGCTCCGCGGCCCTGCGCACATCGCGGGCACGGCGATGCCTCGTGTACGTTTTTCCCCACATGACACTATGCCTTCCCCATGATGACGATGATTGTCGCGCTCGTTCTCGAAAGGACAATCATCAAGTGCTTGCATGTCCACCTTGACTTGGTCCAATCACCATTTTGACTTCGGTCAATACCATCTCCATCATCACCATCCTCGCATGTACACTTTTGTAGTACACATGTCTAAGTGCTAGCCTTCTACAGTCCATCCTTCGTCCCTCGGTCTAAGAAGCCTACATGTATGCCCTTCACCACTCTTGGCCCGGCCCATTGCGCCTGCTAAACCTTATCCATTGCAATCGATCCTGCTCAACACACATTACAAGATCAACAAGAGACATGCTACAAACACACTCTCACTCATGCCTCAATTAGTCTCACACATACTACACAAAAACTCCTATCACCTCATTAATAATCAGTCATCACTCAAATATAGGTACATATCAATCATGTGTTCATATTCTCCGAATGCTTCAACACATCAGGACACTATATATATAATTTCTATGGAAAAAACATGATGACACTATATAATTTCCATCGGGGCTGTTCAGCTGATGATTTCTGTAGCTGATAAGATGTCTTATTTTGTTTTGTTGTGAGAGAAAAATATTGTATTGTTGATAAGCTAGGCTTCAAGCCAAGAGGGCGCGTATTTATCTCCATACCAATTGAGATGCACCTATCCTTTGAGTAATTACAACTTCAGTATATCAACCATAAATTCCATGTATCATAAAGCAATGATTTTATATCCCCTTGCACATACAGAAATGCGCACACAGATCAGTTCACGTTAGTTCCTCTAAAATATGTAAAATAAGTGTGTAACCTACTACCAAGCTTTTTGTGGTGTGACCGGTTAGAGCAGTGAGCTCTAGGACTCTCCCATCTGACCTAGGATTGAACCCTAGCACCTTCTTATAATCTATTTTTTTAGTGTGTAAACTACTGCAAGCCACCACCAGCAGCAGCATCAACTCGATCACCTTTTTTAATTAAGTTATGAAAAAAAAGGATGTACCAGCACGTGTAGATGTTAGTGGACTGGGAACCAGTGACCACGGAGAGACGTGGTTCGGCACCTCTAGGGTGCTGCATGGGTCTCCTTTTAGTGTAAGTGCCAAGCCATCCATAAAAAACGCAGTTGAGATGACGATATAATAGAGAAGGCGAAAGAAACACAAGATTTTAAATCTAGTATTAATCATCCGCTTTACTCCTGCCATATGACTCAGAAGGAGAGTAATGTTAAAAATCATAGTTATAGATAAAGATATAATAGATCTAGACTCAATACAACTTGTATTGTAGTCCACCTTGATTTATAAAGTGTTTGGTTTGTAAAATCTACCCATTCTAAGTGGGTATCATGAACTTATTCCTTAAATTTAGTGGAATATTTTTATTTCTGATACAAGTATTATACTAGTACTAATTATTACTCCCTCCATTTCAAATTATAAGAAATTTGATTTTTTAACACCAAATTTGACCATTTGTGTTATTCAAAAATTTTGTCTTATTCTTAAAAATGTTTATTAATAAAGCAAGCCATAACAACAGATTTGAAATTTTGTATAAATTTTTAAATAAGATGAGTGGTTAAATTTGGGATAGAAAAAGTCAAATGTTTTATAACTTAGAACTGAGTTAGTAGCTTGTAAGGAACATGACGATACTCATGGATAAACTCATTTTGATTAACAATCATATCCAAAGAGAAAACCAAACAGTGAAATGATGGGACTATCTCAAATCAGGGGCGTCCTTAGGCCCGTGCGAGCTGCGCGAACGAACAGGGCCTCTAAAAATCATGTGCCTCTAAAAATACTAAGTATCCTAAGCATATATTTTGTCTTTTGTTTTAGTTAAAAAATGAGCCATAGCTATCAATTTTGGCCCGAAAACGTGGCCTGCTTGGGAACTAGTCCACAGTCGTGTCTTCTGGTGAGTGGAGTTGGAGAGCTACCACGACACCGTTATTTTCTTCATATTCCTCGTCCTCGCCAGACTAACGTCCTATTTCTCACCATAGCCAACGCCATTATTCTCATTCGAGACCTAATCTTAATTCAGAGCTACTTCTAGATCAGAGATGGAGGTCACAAGTAAATTCTATGGATAATAATAGCTTGAAATATTGTTATCATCATCTTGGTGCTGCACTTAAATGAGATGGCCGATTTGATATTGATGCTGATGATCTTTATGTTGAGTTGATTTTTCTTCAAGATTTTATTCCACAAGAAAATAAAGGGCTAGTTGAAATTCTAAATTTTTTGAAGCGACATTAGTGTTTTCCCAATGTAACCATTGCATATGATGCATATATCATTGAAGATTTCATTTCAAAGAATGGTAAAACAAAACATTGCTTTTTAAGTGACGGTTATACAATAGGTATATTTTTTTTTGCCTATGATTCTATACTTTGTGACATAATTAATATATTGATTGATATTTATCATGAGATTCTTGTTTAGGTACTACATAGTAGGCCTCCACTTCATACTTAGAACTAGGCCTCTTAATTTCCCGGGACGTCACTGCTCAAATTCAACAAACCAAACATCTCTTTAAAGTCATGCTCGGTCATGCATCAAAGTCCTAAGACATGTATCAATTATGCCACCTACATACGACATCCTAGAGGCTTATTAAGTCGTTTCCATTTTTCCACAATGATGACGACGACAATGCCAAGAAAGCTCATTCCAGGATAGAACACTGACTTAAAGTTTCAAACCTACACTATCCATCATTCTAATAGATAGTGTTACACGTACATCTCTCACTACGGATGGTTACAATCGAAGCCGTACACAGTATTGGTCTGAATGATTAATGCAGAATGCTTTCTCATCCATTCTTTGTAAAGATGCCAATGGATGAGGGTGTCATAACGTATAGCATCAGGTAAAAGATGCATGTTTCTTCTTTCTTTCTTTCTTTCTCTCTTGCTTGAGAAAAACAGAGGAAAAAGTACCTTCCTAGTGTATCGGTGCACATGCATACCGCTAGTGCGTATGATCTAGAGTAATGCATTATAATTTTTTAAGCTAGTCTATCAAACTCGTGCTCGCACGGGCTACAATTTTAAGAGATCTAAGTATTATTAGTCACAATACTGTTTAATAATCCATTCAATTGAAATTAGAAGATATTTTGGCTTTTATTATGTATAGCAAAAACTATGTATTTAGAAAACTCAAAATGTCTTATAATTTAGAGTACAAGGAGTACATCAGATTAATAGACAATTACTAATGTTAAATTATATGTTCTATTTGTTTTTTATTTAACATAGTAGAAATAATAGATACACAGTAATCTATATCAAGTTATCATAGACTTTGGTGGGACTGCGGTCATAGGGCAGCCAGTGATTCAGCTGATGCAAGAGAAGAGAGAGAAGAAAGGAGAGAGAGGGTATTTTAGGCAATATGAAAATATGATCCAATGTCTCTAGCTAGAAAAACGTACAGTGACATATTTTAGGCGAAGAAAGGAGTATATAATGCATGTTCCGTTTAGATGAATTGCAGTGACTTCTCTCTGAAGACGAAAAACTATAATGACACCCGTAAAAAAACCTTTAAAATAGCCTCAGAAATAGTGAGCCACGGCAGTACACACCGCTAGACCCGCTCCTCCTCTACAGTCCGTATCTACCATAATCATGCCCACACGCACTCGGAGTAGAGTTGTTGATGACGCACTTGTTTACAGTATCTCATTGTACTAAGTGCTGCCTAATATATGTGCTGAAGAAAAGTCATGCGGCACCACCACCTGGAGAAAACTGCGGTTTCCTAAGTTGTGCCAATCCAGCCAAATTTGAGCTACCCTATTAGCTCCCAACCAAAGTCACAGTAGCCACTTTTTCAACCTTTCTTACATTCATTTCTCTTGGTCATTTTGGAAAGTGATGGCTAGTGGATGTTCTTGGGCAGATTGCACTTTTTTTCAAAAATTAAAATAGACGCCTTATAGTTATTTAACTGGAATAAATTCTGAGCCTCACAACGTGCTGCTTTTCCTGGAACACTGTCTTTGCATCAGAATCGACTGAATATCGAATCCATTGTTTGCGTCAGTCATCAAGCCCCAGGCAACCTGTATCTATCAAGTTTGATGTTAATCTTGTTATGTATGCTGGCTGACGCAAAAGGTGGTTGCATTGTGTTATATTGCAAGAATGCACCATCGTTGATTATATTATATAATACATATGGGGATTGCTATTATACAGGTCTGTTTTTTCCCCCAAGAGCCAGGGCGACGTTGCTGGCCACCTGTCAGGCTTACCTTGATGCTTACGTCAGCTCAACAGCAAAAGACAATAGACGGACCCCAAAAACCCATTGGCTGACGACCGAATTCTAGCATGTGTGTGTATATATATGCACTCCTTGTGACAGTAGCTGCCATAGGAAGTTAGGAACTCACCCAGAAAGAAGAATCTTCCCTGCTCGATTATATAAAAAACCATGCATGTCCAGGAGTCCCAACCGACGAGCGCTGCAGGACTGTAGAAATGGGCAACAGAGCAGCTTTCGTGGTTGCATTTCTCCTGAGGGCTATATATGGAGGCATGCAGATAGTGACCAAGGATGCTTTCGATCAAGGCATGAGCACGTCGGTGTTTGTTTTCTACAGACATCTAACTGGTATTCTCTTCTTGGTGCCCATTGCTTTTGTGCTTGAAAGGTAATCAATCAATAGTTCAATACGGCTCTTGCTTGTTACATAGCTAACTAGCTGCTTGCATGACACTGTCATTCAAAGTCTCTCTGAAATTGGGTTTTTCAGGAAAACTGCTCCGCCACTGTCATTCAAAGTCTCTCTGAAATTGTTTTTTCATGCACTATACGGGTAGGTGAAGATGGGAGTCATTCTTATTTATTTGATTTCAAATCGGCTATGACCTGAGATATATTTGGAGCACCAACGGTTATCAACCTTTTAATACCGCTGCTTTCAATGAATATAGCACTACTAGTTTTGTCTCTTCATGTTTAAAAACACATGTTTCGTAATCTTAAGTTTGGGAAGCTTCTGTCGGGCACCTATGCAGCTATGCTATGGCTTCATTTGAGTTCCCATCTTGGCTCCTCTGTGCGAAGTTGCGAAGTTCCCAGCTCTCAGTCATGTGTCCATTTCTCTTCTTTTCTGGGTTGAAGTGCAGGATTTGATGACTCCGCATTTTCTTAGCCACCATGGCTTATATTAATTGCATGTCTTTCTTTAATTTTTTTTTTGCAAAGGTTTCATTGGTGGGTTCTACTTAAATATTTATATACTTAATTAACAATCAACAAAAAAGATAACATTTAGGTGTCCTGATGAACAGGTCCAGCTTATGCATGCTCTGTTTGACTTATGTTTCTCAACTTATACATATGCCGAGAACTTATCAAAAGTTTGCTTTTTGAGCTCAATGGGTTGTTCTGTTTGAAAATGGTAGTACTATTTAGCGAGTTTTTCTCATTCAGTTTGTGTCCTTTGTTACACTTACATTACATACAGTCACTAATAATTGCATCTTTTTTTTATAAAGAAATGATATTCACTATTATTGCATCGACTTGATCATACAATAAAAGTGAATTCACTTCTGGCTTCTGCCTAACACAAAGCTGTATATTTGTGTTCTTATTTTAGGATTGCTGGAGCAATAAACATATATGGCCTTGGTCTCAGTTATTCTTCAGCAACATCATCATCTGCAATATTTAACCTCCTGCCAGCTGTGGCTTTCTTTCTGGCTGTTCTTTTGGGGTGAGCATCTTCATTTTCATGCTTCCATTATTTCCTTATAATAAGATTGGAATTCTGGATCCATAAATACATGGTTTCGAGGATTCTAACTTTGGACAAAACAAGGCAGAGCGCAAGCTGTACCTTGCCTTCTATAGTTTGCCTTGTGCATAATGCCATAATCTCCAGCTTATATGACATCATGTCTGAACAATTTTGAATGCAGAAAGATGAATCTTGATTCTTAAATTACCACTGCCTCAGGACTCGTGTCGGCATATGCTAACATTTTGTAGGAGTTTTACTTCAATTCCTTTTGACAATAGTTGCCATAGGAGAACTCACCCACCCACACCAGCCCTGCAGCTCCAGCACATACCGTTCCTACCAATGTAACATGTAAAGCGGCAAGTCAAAGGGACTTGAATCCCTCTAGCAATTTTTTTATGTATGTTTAAATATAATTTCTTTTCATAAAAATGTGTAATATGCAAATTATATAAAGTGACGGTCACACAAATGGATGATGAGTACGTCTTGAGAAGAGTGCTGAAACTGTCATATTTTGAGTCATTTTTTTTTGTGAATGATGTGGAAATGAGTTCACCATGATCTATGTTTAAGACAAGACAAACTTTAACAGTTGGAATATTCATAATTTTATATTTGGTAGGATGGAGACTTTGAACTTGAAGAGATTCCATGGGATTGCAAAAGCTTCAGGCGTATTGTTTAGCATTGCTGGAGTAATTGTACTTGCATTTTACCAAGGACCTGCATTCAGATCATTCATCCACCATGACCCTTTTCATCACACAAGTAACTCCCATGCTGGGGTTACTGCTCATCCATCCTAAAAGGGTTTGGATATTTGGTATTTTCTTGACGACTTTATCAACTACATCGTGGGCTCTATGGACAGTTCTTCAGGTAAGAATGTGTCCCGGAGTTTCATTTATTTATACGTTCAGTGATAATAGCAAATGCAGATCAAATGCCAGTCTTTGCATGCTCATGATATTTACCTACACAGTAATTGTTTTTCAGGGGCCTATGCTGGAAGCATACCCATCTAAACTTCTCAACACAACCCTCCAGATGATCTTTGCAACAATTCAGTGTTTCTTCATCGCCCTGGTGGCCGAGAGGGATTTTTCAAAATGGAAGCTATCGCTGGACATACGTCTTTTTGCTGTGCTGTATTCTGTGAGTTCAATATGTCTTTGTTAGACTTAATCTGCTGTTCCCCTATATTTTTCTCTCTTGCAGTAGGTCGAGGGGCAAAGGATAACATAGGCTACCCATACCTTGGCACTGCAGCTGTATGGCATTAAGCCATCTCTTATAGTTGGTAGTAGTACACCAGCATTTAATGGGCCGGTTTCATCATGTATTAGCAGCAGGTATGGCTGATGTAAGCCATGTACTCTAGGAGTATGGGTTGGTGTAGTCACCATCCTATAGTGTACCTTAAAAGGTACAAGTAGTTGTATATATAAACCAGCAATATACAATGAGAAAAGACAGGTCTTGCAACCATATTTCAGAGTTTTGGTTCAGCTAACGCCGAACCAGAGCGGGTGCTGTGTGTGCTTGTGTTCTCAAGCTCAAGCTCGTCTTTTTCTTTGGTTTAGAGAGAGAGACGAGGGGAGGGTCGAGTAGGAGCTGCTCGCCTTGACGACGCTAGGACCTAGCGTCAACGGTCTTCAGATTGTGTTAGAAGTGTTTTTCTTTTGTAGCAACAGTCGAATAGCTAGTTCTGATTTCTCAACAACTTATATTTCCATCTTTTATCTCTGTTGACCCAAACTTTTCAATAATAATAATAATGAATCTCTGTTGACCCAAATGGCACAAACTTGCCAAACTGTATTTCGGAGCTCTGCTCCTCTGAAACTGAGGTTCACCACTTCTCCTAAGCTCATGCATAGCAATGTTTGGAGTGTGAGGATTTCACATGAAACAGTTCTAACTACACGGATTTGAAAAGAATTTTACTACTGTACTACCGCTGCCCACAAGTAGTTGTGGTTGCCGACCAGAATTTTGTATTGCCATTTGGTTTTGCGAGAGTAAAATAAAGCGCATGGCTCATTTTTCCCAATGTTATTATATTTATTGTAGTAGAACACGACCAGAATTTTCTGAATGACCCTGGTCAGTAGAGCACAACCAATGTGAATGTGATGCTAGCATGTCTGAAACTTCTGAAACATGCATGATACAGGGAATACTTTTCTCAGGAGTTGCGTATTATATGCAAGTATGAGTCATTGAAAAGAGCGGACCTGTTTTCCTGGCCATGACAATGCCAATAACCTTGCTTGTCCCAATAATTCTGTCCTTGTTTCTCGGAGAAGCGGTTACCCTGGGAAGGTATGTGCTTGTCTTCAGGTTAATTACCTCATTTTTCTTTAAACGATGGTGTTGATTTGTAACCAGGAACTCCACATATCCCCTGCAGTATCTTAGGTGGAGTAATCATGGTTGGTGGTCTGTATAGCGTCCTTTGGGCCAAGAGGTCTGAGCAGGTGGATGCCAGCAAGCAACAAATGGCGCCTGCTCCAGCAGAGCCAACACAAGTTTAGCTTCCAACTTGTAGCTTATTATGGCTGCACACCGGGCCCGTGCTGAATGGTAGTTTCAGGCTGGTTTGTATTTTGTAGCTACTGAATTTGAGAGAACTGTAAAGTTATGTAGTCTTTTTCCAGTATATGCCTTCTCTTTTAAAAGCTTGGAATGCTCAGACTTGGTTCTCAGGTTTTGTGCACTATTCATTTATTTTGGCAAGATTAGAGATGAAGCGAGGCTTTGAAAAGCGGCCGGAGCAAAATATCCGGCTACTCTTCTAATTGTTTCTTGATCGTTTTCTAGGTATACTTTACTTTGGGCACGTGGCACGCTAAAGCGCCTTGTATAGTGCTACTGTGGTTTTTTTTGGCTTTCTCCTTTTAATACTAGGTAATACACCGAGCGTTGCTGTGAGAATTTTGTAGTATTATATGGAATGATTTATATATAGATTAAGAAATAATGAAATCCTAAAAGAAAATATGCACATGTTTATTTACAGTCCTAGTATTGGATTCTGAGGACCGTGACAACTTCGGCCATTCATGCAGTGTCTCGATTCTGACTACGTGGATGAACACGCCTGATGAGTGGAGGAAGTTCAGTGGGAGTGGACGGCCTGCCGAGCAGGAGCCAGCGGCGTTGATCGAGCGAGAGCGCGTGGCCGGGCGACCAAGCGCATGGAGCCAATTAAGGATTCAGAGTAAAAAAGTAGCCTCTCAGTTGCCTCGTTGCTGCAGGTGGGTATGATTTATTTTATAAGAGATTGATGCATGCGTGATAGTGGCGTTTCAATCAATGATGCATCATGCGTCATAGCTAGTGGGTAAGGGCAGGAGGCAGGATCGGTGGAGCACTGGAGCCTGGAGGAGAATCGCATGCGTCACGAAATGCCCGTAGCGGTGGGAAAGGGATGGATGAGATGTGAAGACGTGGCTCTACGAGAAGCCAGGAAAATCATCTAGTGGGGATTTCAGGCGTAGAGGATTTGTTAAAAATAATTATTTTGACAAATGTAAATACAAGACAAATGCAAAGAAACACAAACTCCTGAGACGAGGCAATACAACCAACAGTGATGTTTAAACACGTACAACCCCTAGTCTACGTTTTAGATTCTTATAAAAACAAGTGTTCACCACTAAATATCACTGTCCTTTGTTTATGATGATTTCTACTTGTCATACACTCTACAAAACATGACGAACCATGATGCCTTTAATTGGTCAGTTGTCACAATAAAAATGACAAAGAAGGTCACACTTTTTTGCGTAATGTTCACATTTGTGACTTAGCTCTATAGATTTTTTTTAAGAACTACTTAGCTCTATAGATAGCCAAATGGCATGAGGTCCATGAGCATGGCCCATGCCTAGCATAGGCATGGCATGGCTTGAAGGCCATCATGCCCATGACAACCCGGCCTGATGTAAGGATTGTATATGGGCCATTCCCTTGGTATAGCCCGATTAAATTCTTTAAAATCTCCCCTGACTCCTATTCTCCTAGACACTATCCACTTAGCCACCACCTCTCGCGCTCTCCCATCTTTTTCCAGTGAACATCGCTGCGGCTTCCCTCACCTTCCCCCAAGAGCACGCCATCATGGCTTCCCTCCCCAACAGTGTGGAACCTTCTCCCTCGATGCCCGTGGCTGTCACACCCTGGTTTCCAAAGAAGACCAGAGGTCGTCATATGTGTGCCCAGGAAGTCCACATATATAACAGAAAATAGATAAATATCAGAAAACAATATATATTATAGCGGAAATATATATATTTGACACTTACACTTATCAGAGTAATCGTGGAACGTTGGCTAAGACTTCTCTTCAGTCTTCAGTCTCCTCAGGGACTGTTGACTGGGGGCTCCGTATGCCAAACACTTTCAATACCCCAACTTCTTTATCCTTCATTTGAGAAACACTATACTACAAACTATAGCAAGAGTGAGTTCCATATCGAAACTCAGCAAATACAGGTGAAAAGTAATGACATGCAAGGCTAATACAAAGATAAGGCTAGCTGCAGTAGCATTTTAATATAGCAATTAAGATTTAACAAGTTGCGACCTATTCTCTAATCATCTTGGTTAAAACACCCAACCCTTTATTAAGGTTCAAGTAGTATTTAATGAATCATTTATCATCACAGATATAAGCATATATCATTAACCTTGAGAGTGTCGTCTCAAGCAACACATGATTGTCATCCCGTTTGAAAACAGAGGTAGCCACCTCCTTAAACAACATCACCATGATTTCACAGCTTAAACCATTTGGCTAATTATGCGAGGATCTGGGCCGCTCGTGACCATGAGCACGGACGATATATTGATTTTAACTCTGCGCAGAGGTGTACATTTTCACTCCAGATTGTGATTACTCTTTATGCCCGAGGTTGCAAGTCTCTTAGCCCATTACCGAGATAGGCTAGCAGAGGTCACAACAAGGCTTTTCACAGGGTCATAAGCAGTAACAACTCGCCAGCCTTGAGTCCAAGCGTATGGGCGACTTCCCCGTGAGGCCGCCCCCATCACGGATCTCTAGCCCCTTCCATACTAAATACTTGTAACTAAGCCGCAGCGACCACAGCTATGGCCACCTGTCGGTAAGCTGTCTATCCTGCACATGATGGTCCTACTAATCGACCAAGCCAGAGCCCATTAGCTTGGAGATGTATGGAAGTCCTAGGTTGCCGCTCCACGAAAGGACCACAAGGGGGAGGAGATATGAATACCCTCGTCAACACGAGTCCCACTAGCATCCGTTTCCCCCTTCATTCACCGCCAACCAACGATGCAGAAGTGCATCGACTTCTCCAACGGCCGAAGCCAAGAGCTCACGGCTCCAACATATTTTAAGAAGAAAGTTTTATCTTCATTAGGCAGGTGAAAGGTGAGGTAGAGCACTAGCAACCTAATGACCTATCAACTAAAAACCCCCATAGGTGATATATGGACAGAGTGGCTAGTAAGTCCTATGGTTTGCCAATTTAAGACACATGCAGTGAATTTACTTAAACATGAATAGGCACAATATGTTCAAAAGAATGCCTGCACTTGCCTTAAATCCAAAGTCTAGCTGCACTTCTGGCCTCTAGCTTTAGCTGCACTTGTCGGTCCTCTGCTTAGTCTTCAGCGTTAACAAACCGCTCTTCGTCTAGTCGCAGCAACCGAATAACACAAACAAACACACAAAAAAGAAAAGACTAAGAACAATACACCAATCAAAAGGGAAACTAAAAATAGAACGGTCTAAATGGCCAAACTCGATGCTACGGTCATAAGAGCGCAAGAACGACGAACGACGGATCTATCGTTAACGAAAACATGGCTATTGAGGTACTTGCAACAAGTACAGAGACAAACTTTAAGATTGATACATTTACTAAAGCAAGATGCGGAACATATAAGAAAGACATAAAGTCAAATCAGTTGGACGATGTTGAAATGTAAAGCAGGGTTAAACCTTAGTCATACTCTATTTATAAGCAATTATATTATCTAAGCCAATTAAACATTCATAATTTATAAAGCTTAGAACATGCGAGTGCATTAAAGAAAACATCATATGCTTAAAGATTAATTTAAGAAGGACATAAACGACAAGATATGTTGATATTAAATATAGAGCATTTATGATTCAAGGTTGAACTAAACATGCCATTAACGCAGAGGCATTAATGCTAAAATTAATCATATTAGCATAAAAGGACGATGTGAATATAAACTAAGTTACTTTTATAAATTATAAAGGACATTGAGTCGTTATTAACTAGGTTAATATGATATAACATGTGAGAACACTTAACGAAGCATGACATGTTTCCAAGATAACTCTAAACAAGTCATAATTAATAAAGAAGCATTTAAGTTGGTACTAGTCATATTAACAGGCATGTATGAAAACTCAAGGTACAAACCTAAATTACTTTTATACAAGAGAGCACACATTAATTAATAAACAAGATTACTTATATAACACATGATGTGATAAACATTACTGATAACAAGCAACATACATTGACATGATCGCAACACAAGGACAACGAAAGCATAGCCCTAGGTTGCTTTTATTTAGTTGAGCATCAACTAATTATTACACAAGTGAACAAGATTAAATGCACAGACATATGACATCATGAAGATCATTACTAAAACAAAGCTTAAGGTCGACACGGTCATAGCACAATGATATCAGAAATATAAAACCCTAGATTACTTTTAATTAGAAAACTATTAAATAATTATTAATCCAATTAACATTTTGTTGACACCGTTTTTCGGCACGTGTCAGTAAGAATCAGAAATTGAGCTAATCGGCGAAGGATTGGTTATTATTTTGTCTTTGGCATTGCTTTGGATGTTGCTGATGAATGGTTGCCGATAAAGGGTGGATTGGTTTGAGTTGTCACCAATAAAGCTGAAGAGCTGTTACCGATGAGATTGCTGGCCGGAGATTAGAAGATTGTTGCTGATGCCAGAGAGTATGCCGATGGAAAGATAGCTTCATCATGATGGAAATGAACAGAGGATCGACATCATGTGAGCTTTAGATTTTCGTAGTGTAGTCTGAGTCCAGTTCCTATACGAGTTTTATTTCTTTCCTTTAGAGATAGAGTTCGTATAAGGAGTAAGTTTATTTTTCTATATTTAAGCTTTTCGTATTCAGTTAGGATTCTTTGAATAATAGAGTATAAATATGTGCCGAATGGCATTGTAATGAACATCCAAGCATCAATAAACAAATCTACCTTTTATCACAATTTACTTCTACCAGCACTTTACTTTTCGATGACTTTGTCATGTATTTTCTCTTTTTCAATGAGTTCTTTCAAGAATCGACGGGCTGCATCAACTTGATCTCCGGTGACCTTGCAAGTTCTGCGTCTACCGAGCACGATTCAGGCTTTGACTTCCGGGTGTATCGCTGTCGTCTCATCTGATTTGTTCAACAGTTATCGAATACATTCTGAGCTTTGACGTCCGGGCGTATCGCTATCGTCTCGTTCGGTTTTTATTCAAGTTATCATCCTTGTCGATTAACAGGTCAAATCGACTGGCACGCTTCGGATATCGAGTTTGGGTATTAGCCCGATGTATTTGCAGATACGAACTTTGCATCAACACATCTTTTGGCACACCCGGTAGGACCAAGTCAACATATTTATCATGAAGAACCCTGCTGATATCAATCCAGAGAACATCATCGAGATATCAGAATCAGATCTCAAGGAAGATCAGAAGCTAGCCATGGAAAAAGCTATGGAGGATTACAGGCAGCTCTGCTTGAAGTCTTTCAGCAAGAATAGGGGTGGAGAAGTAATCCAGAAGCAAGATCTGCCGTTGCCTCGGCAGGTAACTTTTGACTCCAACCCTGGTAAATTACAGGAGATGGTTAATTCTGCATTGAATCATGCTTTGATCAACCACTCCACCGTGCTGTCCAATACTGTTTACAATGCTGTTGTACAAACATTAAGAGAAAGACAAGCACCAGGTTATGTCGGGCCGGCATATCATCAGCCGGGGTCGGTATCTGTCAGTACTCCATCGGCAATTCCAGCCATTGAGAGTATAGAAGCTCCTACTCCTCCAGCTTTATCAAGATCACCTAACATTGAAGCCACACTGATAAGATCAGATCTAACGTCCCAGGAAAGGCAGATCACTCAATTTGGTACAGATCTATCAGCATCAGCAATGTCAGGTACTTCAGGTCAACACATCCTGGTTGCTGCTAATTGGTGGGGATATGGGATGCCTCCAGGACCATCTACCGTCAATTCTGGATTGCCTCAGGTGCATGATGTAGCAGGAAAGAGTCCTATGGTATCGACTACTCTGGTCTGACCGATGACCCAGGTATCACATTATTCTACTACACCTCCTGCTATACAGCCATTGTCAATGGGGTTCCACGTCCCTTTGCAGCAAACATCTTATGCGAATCCATTGGCAAGTTCCCCGCCAATGCAACAGAAGGTTTCTACTACAGGACAACCCATAGTGCCGTTTATATCTCAATCTGGGTTACCTGCAAATCAAGGCAATTATGCTGGTTATCTTCCAATCATACAAGAGCATCAATTGTCAACAAGCTATCAACCATCGGCAAGTCAGATGCCGATGAGTTATAATCACAATTGGTCAGGGCAAGCGCTAGTTCAGCAACATGCTATTCAGCCAAGCTACCAGATGATGGGGACTCAGCAAAATAGTCCACAGGCAGCTTTCCAGGATCAAACATCGGCAAAACAGCCAATGAGCTTTGCTCCGCAGACTGGTGCTGTGAATATGCTGATTCCTCCAAGCCAAGTACCACAAGGATACGTAGAAGCATATCAGCCAGCACCTACGGTAGAAATTCAGCCAGTGCATCGGTAGGATCAAGATGCGTTTTGGACCGATAAGATTGCGGAAGTGATGAAAGAGCAATTTGGGATTCAGCCCAAGATTAATACTTACTCTTATCGGGCTCCGTACCCTCCAGCATATGACTCAATTCTTTTTCCAAATAGGTACAAGGTACCAGAGTTTACTAAGTTCTCTAGACAGGATGATACATCAACAATGGAGCATATCAATCGTTTCATCATCCAGTGCGGAGAAGCAGCTAACAGGGATGAATTGAGAGTTCAATTATTCTCATCTTGATTTTCTGGATCAGCATTCACATGGTTCATCTCATTGCCGTCGAATTCTATTCATACTTGGGCAGATTTAGAGAGACAATTCACAAGTACTTCTTTGCTGGTGTCCATGAGAAGAAGCTTACCGATTTAGTGAAATTGAGACAATGATGTGACGAATCGGTGGAGAGCTTTGTGCAAAGGGTACGAGATATGAAAAACAGATGCTACAGCTTGGTGCTTGATGATCGCCAGTTGGCTGGTTTGGCTTTTCAGGGTCTGTTGCCACACCTCAGAGACAAATACGATTCTCAGGACTTTGAAAGTTTAAGCCATATTGTGCAGAGGACTTCTGACCAAGGTGCTCGAGCTCCAGAACCTAGAAAGACTTGGAATAAAAAGGTGTCCTTTGTAGAAGAAGCACAGGAATCAGACTCAGATGAAGAACCAACTATCGGCCTGGCTGAGTGGGTGAAAGGTAAGAAGCCAATATCTTGTCCTTTTGGTCAAAAGGAGCCAGAGAAGTTCACATTTGACATCACGAAGGCCGATAAAATATTTGATTTGCTGCTTCAAGAGGGCCAAATCAAGCTATCACCTAATCATGTGATCCCATCGTCAGAAGAGCTGAGGAAAATGAGGTACTACAAATTTTATAATGCAACTTCGCACAGTACCAATGATTGTAAAGTATTCAGGCAGCAATTGCAATCGGCTATTGAGTCCAGGAGAATTAAGTTTGATAACTCTAAAGCTCAAAGGCTGATGAAGATTGATCAGCACCCTTTCCCAGCAAACATGGTGGATGCCATGAGCAAGACCAGAGTATTAACATCGAAAAATGCTAAGAGGAACACATCAGTGGATCCCAGAAATCAAATAACCACCGATGACTTAAAAGGAAAAAAAGCGGTTGAAGAAAGCAGCAGTTCCAGAAGACCTTCTAGACCTGCTCCCTATAGGGTTTTAGGTGATCGCTATCGGCAGCAACAGGAAGAGTTGTGTCGGGGAGAATGGCGTCAGCATGAAGATCATTGGAGATGCCCGTTCTTCATTTATTGCTGGGAAGAAGGCATTAAATTGCCTACTGTTGATAGCTGCCCTAAGTGCAATGGTTATGATCGAGCTGATCGGACAGAAAGAAGACCGTATTATGGTGATCAGAGATGGTGCGTCAATGAACCGATCAAAGGAAGGGCATCAGTGCATGATCGGCTGGGGGGCAGAACCAGTGTACATGAAAGGTTGGGTAGGCATGATGACTGCTTTTCGATGGATCAGGAAGAACTCGAGGAGATGGCCAATGCAAGAGTTCCTGATGAAGCAATACTCTGCAAAGATCCCAACATAAACTGCCCAGATTCGAATATGAAACGTTATCAGCCTGTCTGGAAGACAAAGCTTCCTCAATGGTGCCCTGAAGTTCTGACAAAAACTCAGAATAGGAAGATGCAACGTGAGCACAGAGAAGAAAATTCCCATGGGGTGAAGTCTCAAGTGTGGCAACCAAAGCACAAAGATGAAGGCCCATCAGCAGATATCAACATGGTTTTCATGTTGCCGATGGAATTCCTAGCACTTACCGATGATGAAGAAGAAGTTGTTCCTTCTGAACAAATAGCTCAGTTTACCTTAGATCCAATGATGGCTGTTTTCGAGAAGCCTACCGATGATGAGAGACAGCATCTCAAAGCTTTATTTGTTAAAGGCAGAGTTGATGGGCAGCCAGTATCCAAGATACTCATAGATGGGGGAGTTGCAATTAATATCATGCCATATGTCATGTTCCGAAGGCTTGGAAAAGGGGATCAAGATTTGGTCAAGACTGATATGAAGCTTAAAGACTTTGAAGGTAATATATCACCAGTTAAGGGAGTGCTTTGCATTGAGTTAACCATCGGCAGCAAAACATTACCGACCACGTTCTTTGTCATCGGCGGTAAAGGTGCTTATAATCTGCTATTAGGAAGGGATTGGATTCATGCCAATTGCTGCGTTCCTTCTACAATGCACCAGTGCCTCGTACAGTGGGTGGAAGATAAGATTGAAGTAGTCCCTGGTGATTCATCTTATATAATTGCATTGGCAGAGTCAGAAACTTACGAGCGGTCTAAGTGTATATCGGGGGAAGCATGGGATTCAGAGTTTCTCAGAATTGCCGATTATGAGCTGCCACCGATCCAAGCAGTCGGATTCGAAGATGAGTTATAATGGATAGGTTTGCCGATGATGGAAAATTGGGCCATGGATTTACATCGGCTGATGACTTAGTAGAAGTAGACATTGGTGATGGTGATAGGCCGAGGCCAACTTTTGTTAGTGCTAAGATAGATCTCCAGAGCAGAGAACAATTGATTGCTTTATTGAAAGAATATAAGAATTGTTTTTCTTGGGATTACACAGAGATGCCTGGGTTAGATCAATCAATTGTTGAACATCGGTTACCTATCAAACAAGGATTTCGGCCACATCAGCAGCCAGCACGCCGATGCAATCCTAAAGTGCTACCTGATATTAAGACCGAAATAACAAGGTTGATTGAAGCAAAGTTCATCCAACAATGCCAATATGCTAAATGGATTTCTAATGTGGTTCCTGTCTACAAGAAGAATGGGAAACTTCGTGTCTGTATTGATTTTAGGAATCTTAACAAAGCTACACCGATGGATGGCTACCCGATGCCCGTTGCCAATTTATTAATTGATGCTACTGCTGGACATCGGACTATTAACTTCATGGATGGGAACACCGGATATAATCAGATCTTATGGCCGAAGAAGATATCTCCAAGACTGCCTTCAGATGTCCAGGTCATGTGGGGTTACTTGAATGGATAGTCATGACTTTGGGTTTGAAGAATGCCGGTGCTACTTATCAGAGAGCAATGAATTACATTTTTCATGAGTACATCGGCACATTGGTTGAAATTTATATAGATGATGTGGTGGTTAAGTCTGAAAACTTTGGAAATCATCTAGTTGACTTGTAGAAGATATTGGAATGCACAAGGAAACATGGGTTGAAAATGAATCCCAACAAGTGTGCATTTGGTGTATCGGCAGGACAATTCTTATGCTTCATGGTGCATCAGAGGGGTATTGAAATAAGCAGGAAGTCCATTGATGCCATTAATAAAGTGATTGCTCCTACCGATAAGACCAAACTACAGTCTCTGATCGGCAAGATTAATTTTATTCGAAGATTCATATCAAATTTATCAGGAAGAATCAAAGCTTTCAGTCCATTGTTGAAGCTGAAGGTCGATCAGGAATTCGTGTGGGGAGCAGAACAGCAGTTGGCTTTAGAAGAAATTAAGAAGTATTTGGTGAATCCTCCAGTGCTGGTTCCACCTCAACACAGAAAATCCTTCAGATTGTATCTATCGGGTGATGATGAAGTCATTGGGTCAGCTCTAATCCTAGAGTTTGAAGGGAAAGAACGTGTAATCTATTACCTGAGCAGAAGGTTGGTAGATGCTGAGACCAGGTATTCGGCCATTGAAAAGTTATGCTTATTCTTATATTTCTCCTGTGTTAAATTAAGGCATTATCTGTTAACGACCGAATGCACTATTATATGCAAAGATGATGTGGTCAAATATATGCTGTCAATGCGAATTCTAAATGGAAGAATCGGCAAATGGATTTTAGCGTTATCAGAGTTCGATATGCGTTATGAATCGGCTAAAGTAGTCAAGGGGCAAGTGATGGCTGATTTTATTACTCAGCATTGCGGCATGGTAAATTCTTTAGAGATTGCTCCACGGACACTTTTCTTTGACGGTTCTACATGTGGAGAAGGAGCAGGCATCGGCATTGTGTTGATATCACCTCAAGGGAAGAAATACGAATTCTCATTACCGATTGCTACCACATCGACAAACAATCAGGCTGAATATCAGGCTGTGTTAAAAGGATTAGAGTTACTCAGGGAAGTCCGTGCCGATGCTGTTGAAATTTTTGGTGATTCAATGCTAGTTATTAATTAGCTAGCTGGAATGTATGAGTGTCAAAGTGAAGTTTTAATCTCGTATTACGAAAGATGTCGACAATTATTGAAAGAGTTTAAAAATTTCTGCCTTAAACATATCTCCATGTTGCATAATGAAGAGGCTAATCGGTTAGCACAGCATGCTTCGGGGTACTAACAGATCCAGGAAGTGCTGACATTGGCAACTGACACCGATGATTGGAGGAAGGAGATTGCCGATTACTTGAAGGATCCATCTAAGAAGGTCGAAAGGCGTGTAAGGCTTCAGGCTACTAAGTACGTACTCCTAGATAATGAGTTATATTATCGAACAATGGATGGAGTTTTGCTCAAGTGTCTTGGTGAAGAAGAATCAAAAAGTTTAATGGGCAAAATTCATAAAGCAGTATGCGAAGCACATCAGTCGGCTTTCAAAATGAAGTGGATGATCAGGCGAAACGGATTTTATTGGCCAACAATACTTGAAGATTGTTTCAAGTATTTTAAAGGGTGTCAAGAGTGTCAGAAGTTCGGCAACGTCCAAAGGGCACCCGCATCGGCAATGAATCCCATAATTAAGCCGTGGCCGTTTCGAGGATGGGCTATTGATATCATCGGTCAAGTTTATCCACCATCAAGCAAAGGGCATAAATTCATCCTCGTTGCCACTGATTACTTTACAAAATGGGTTGAGGCAGTTCCTTTGAAAAATATGACATCGGCCAACATGATTGATTTTGTGAAGGAGCATATTGTGTATCGGTTCGGTATTCCTCAGACCATTACGACCGATCAAGGAACCATGTTCACTTCAGGAGAGTTTGATGGATTTGCCGATGAGATGGGAATCAAGGTTTTAAACTCTTCTCCTTATTATGCTCAAGATAATGGTCAGGCCAAAGCATCTAATAAAGGGATTATTAAACTCATTAACCGCAAGATTAAGGAAAATCCTTGGAGGTGGCACACGGTTTTGAACGAAGCCTTATGGTCGTATCGAATGACATGTCATGGTGCTAATAAGGTGTCGCCTTATCAGTTGGTATATGGACATGACACGGTTTTGCCTTGGGAAATAAAGGCAGGTTCGAGGTGGATATTTCATCAAGATCAACTGTCAGCCGATGATTACAATACACTCATGAAAGATGAGTTGGAAGATTTGGCTGGTCATCGGCTAAAGGATTTGATCAGTATTGAAGAAAATAAGAAAAGAGTTGCTAGGTGGTATGACAAGAAGATAAAGGTGAAGGAATTTGTTAATGGCGATCTAGTCTGGAAACTGATTTTACCGATTGGGACTAAGAGCGCAAAGTTTGGCAAGTAGTCTCCTAATTGGGAAGGTCCTTATCGAGTAAGTCAGTCTGTTCCTGGTAATGTTTATATCCTAGAAACTCTTGAAGGAGAAACATTTCCAAGAGCGTTGAATGGTAAATATCTGAAGAGATATTATCCTAGTATTTGGATGGATGCGTGAAGAAACGATATAATACTTGTTCAATGAGAATGTATCAGCGCTACGTTAATATGAAGTTTTACAAGTTGCCGATGCACTACTTTGCCAATGGAAAAAAGTTTACAAGTTCAGCAGTGAATGAATGGCCGATATCGCACGTAGGCGAATCTGGTTGGCTTCCTCTATTGTTTTTACGTCTTCATTGGCATTGCCTTCTACTAGCTTGATTTTCTTCTTAAGGGCCAGTGTCTTGAGGGCTTGGTTGTCCCTTTCCTGCTGAAGAATCTTGATGGCGTCAGGCATTTGGGCTTTCTCTTGCATGACTGTATCCAGGGCTTCTTCAATCTTTTTCAGCTCTGCTAATAAAGCTTCTCTCTTTGCCGATAATTGGGAAATCTTCTCTTCCAACTCTACACGGGAGGCTTCTAGTTTGCCGATGTCTTTGTGTTTCTCATCGGCAGATTGTTTATGCTTCATCATCTCCTCCAGGAGTCATGCCTAGGTAGTTTTGTCGGCAATACATTTAGCAGCTTTCTAATACTGGAGTTGCCGACTCTCTAGATGTGCGGCTTGAAATAGTGTCTCTTCAACATCGGCAGGGATCTGGCCTCGGATTGCCTTAAAAGTTGCCCTGGTGGAGTCAGAATCCTAGATTAGCTGAGATGTGTCCTGTTGCAGTAGGGATAGCAATGTCTCCAGCCTAGACTTGATTTCAGATGATAAGGCTTCGGAGGCTGGAGTAGAGCTTTCTTTGTTTTCTTCATCATCAGGAATATCCCCAATAATAGAGAAAGAGAATAGGCTATCGGGGGAATCTTGCTCCTGAAAGGAAAGAGTTGTTAGTCAAAAGATATGAATGTCAAAAATTAACTAAGGAAGTTAACTTACTTGCTTCAAGGCAATTTCTCACCTTTGGCTGGAGGAAGCAACCTGAGATATGATTGCCGATGGCGTTTTTTGCGTTGGTGCCTCGGTTGGTTGCTGCTACAATACCAGTGCCGATGAAGACTCTTGTACAGGAACAACTGTCGGTTGAAGAACAGTTGCCGATAGGGAAGCCTGCGCAGGGGCATCGGGTGATATCTGGCGAGGCGAGGATGCCGATGATGCGATTGGAGCTGGTGAAAGCCTCGACCGTTTTGATTGAGACTCGTCCTCCGATGAAGCCTTACGCTTGTGCTGTGAAATATTGGCACTGGATGGTTGGGGGCATTGGTAATGGATGGTTGAAATGTCTGCGCACTTGGGGCAGTTACCGACGCGACTACTTGGCGCTGTGAGAGAAGCAGATGAGTAAAAGTGTCGATACGATGATCAGAGTTTAATTTGAGGGGTACCTCTGGAGAATCATCAAGGATGACAAGGCGTGGCGATGAAGGTGCAGCAGGTGGAGATGAAGGGCAAGTTGCCGATGAGGATTCATCAAATGTAGAACTTGCACCCTGAAATATGAGATTAGTATATCATGGCAATTGGCACACACAGAAGAAAATAAGACAGTTACCTAGAATGTCCGTGCTGAGGATGCAGCCATGTCCGATGGAGCAGCCATACTTCTGGTCGATTTTGATTTGAAGGAGCTCTTCTTGAAATGACCGCGGCACATCAGAGCATCTAATGAGGGAGTTCTGTAGCCGATTGTGGATATTAGGGATATTGGTTGGAGCCTTATAACTTTGCCACTCTTGCTCAATGTTGGAATCGGGTCATCAACCTGTTGAAAGGGAGCTAGTTGCCGATAGACTAAAAAAGAGAATTGGGAGAAGTGCAGATGGTCAAACTTACTGCATCGGCAGGTATGACATGATCAGGGTCGATGAGATTCCAATAGAAGTGAGGAGATGCGAAGAATAGTTGCTCTTTCCATTCTTGCCACCATAATTTGAAAGATTCAGTAACGAAGGAAGCCGGTACCCAATCGGTCAGTTCAACATTAGAGGTATCGGCATCAGGAGGAAGACCGACTATCTTGCACCAATCCATGCTGCTAGTGATAATTTCTCTCGGCTTAATCACATCAGCATAGCAAAGTTTGATGGGCAGTTGCCCGAAAGCTAGTTGTCTTGCTACTACCGATGGATTGTAGAACTCATATGTAGTATTGATGTTCTTCCCACTTCCAAACATGTTGACTGCGATGGCATGAGGGGTGATCATTGCATTGAGGATCTCAGTGTCTTTATTCAAGGCATCATCGGCAAAGTTGAAGAGCAGATGGAACCTTGCTTCTTCATCAATGTAAGGGACCCAGGCCAGAACTCAGGAGGAATGCCGATGTAGAACCTGTGGAAGAAGTTGCCGATTTGGGCTCTGCTTGCCTCTGGCCCTGGAAGTACTGCTTACACTTCTCCAAAATTAAGGGGGGCGTGTTGACGATTCATCTTCTCCAAGTTGATAATCTTCAGGGATATCTCAAGGGAACTGCTGGGTGAATAAATCAAAGTGAAGGTACTTGTGCATATGTGCATTCAGCCACATGTTAATGAACCACCAAGGACCTCCCAGATTGCCGATAGACTTGTCTTGTAATAGCCTTTGTGAGACTTGGTGGAGGAGATGATAGACTGAACCAAGAAGGTATCGGCCAAGAGGAAGTTTGACGCCATTAGCTAACATTTCTGCTGCAGATAGATGCATATTGGTTGGTCCGACTGTTCTGCCGCAGAAGATTAACTTTTCTAGCCACATATTCAGGAAAGCTGAATGTTCCCTCTGACTGACCGATCTAGATTTTTGATATTCCTTGATGTACCCAGTCCAGCCACCGATGTTTCGGGTAGTCAGTCGATATTCAGGCTTCCTTTGCAATAGAGTGTTGTCATCAGCAGATGATATGTCCAGGCCAGTGAGCATAAACACATTGGCAAGAGTTGGAGAGACTGGTCCATGTCTGAATACGAAGGCGTTCATGGTGTCAGACCAGAAGTAAGAGGCAGCAATCAATATTGATTCGTTCCTTTCCATATCAGCAATGGACAGTCTGATTGATCTAATCTATGTTCTGACCAATAAACCTACATCAACCTGGCGACCCTCAAGTACCATTCTTTCCATCGTTTGGTGATCTTTGGCCAGGATCAGAAAGTATCGGTCCAAAGTTCTAAGTTGAAATTTTGAGCTTTGAAGGGGATGCGGTTGGTTTCTGCATTAATGATATCGGTTGGATCTGGATTCCCCATTGGGCCTAGGCAAATTATTTGGTCTCAGTGCGTGGGGATGACGAGCTTATTGCAAATTTCCTAGATTAAAGATCAAGGAGGAAGATAAAGAGGAATCCTGGGCTATGCGGAAAAGGAGATAAAAATATCAAAAAATGAATGGAGAAGAAAATTAACCTTGGGGACGTCGAAGTTGACAGCCATGGCTGCGGATGAAGCCGAGAAGAGCGAGGAATGCTGATGGAAGATTGCCGCTAAGAATGCCACCAGTCGAGTTCGCCGGAAGACTGCTTGCTGATGTCGCCGCCGGAGAGAGAAAATGCTAGGGTTGAATCGAAAGTGAAGGATGGGCCGCAGTGGAGGAAGTGTTTTATGGGCCCATTGATACAGGGTTTTTATGGCGGCGTGCGCAATGTTTGAGGGGATGTTCAGGCGGCTCGGCAGTGGGTAATCATGACTTGGAGGAAATTTCGGTGCATAAAGTATTTTATACTCCGGGCATGTGTTGACACCGTTTTTCGGCACGTGTCCGTAAGAATCGAAAATTGAGCTAATCGGCGAAGGATTGGTTATTATTTTGTCTTCGGCATTACTTTGGATGTTGCCGATGAATGGTTACCAATAAAGGGTGGATTGGTTTGAGTTGTCACCAATAAAGCTGAAGAGCTGTTACGGATGAGATTGGCGGGAAGCTAGAGGATTGCTGCCGATGAAGCTAATGGGTTGTTGCCGATGAGACAGGCCGGAGATTAGAAGATTGTTGCCAATGCCAGAGAGTAAGCCGATGGAAAGATAGCTTCATCATGACAGAAACGGACAGAGGATCGGCATCATGTGAGCTTCAGATTTTCGTAGTGTAGTCTGAGTCCAGTTCCTATATGAGTTTTATTTCTTTCCTTTAGAGATAGAGTTCGTATAAGGAGTAAGTTTATTTTTCTATATTTAAGCTTTTCGTATTCAGTTAGGATTCTTCGAATAATAGAGTATAAATATGTGCCGAAGGGCATTGTAATGAACATCCAAGCATCAATAAACAAATCTACTTTTTGTCGCAATTTACTTCTACCAGCACTTTACTTTTCGACGACTTCGTCAAGTATTTTCTCTTTTTCAATGAGTTCTTTTGAGAATCAACAGGTTGCATCAACTTGATCTCCGGCGACCTTGCAAGTTCCGCGTCTACCGAGCACGATTCAGGCTTTGACTTCTGGGTGTATCGCTGTCGTCTCGTCTGATCTGTTCACCAGTTATTGAATACATTCTGAGCTTTGACGTCCGGGCGTATCACTGTTGTCTCGTTCGGTTTTTATTTAAGTTATCATCCTTGTCGATTAACAGGTCAAATCGACTGGCACGCTTCGGATATCGAGTTTGGGTATTAGTCAGGTGTGTTTGCAGATACGAACTTTGCATCAACACATTTAAATCGATAAATAAATTCACAATTAAATGACATGAAAACCACTAGCACTACTGCGTAGATCACGACGATACGAAACTAACGCAACTGGAACGACTCAATTCGGAGTTAAAACGGTGAAACGGCGGAGATTATACGATCAGTGGCAAAACTGTAAATAAATCGCTTGGTGGCAAAGTCGTAAATACCTCATCTTCTACCTCTGTCCATCTTCCTCTCCAGGTCATGGTCATGGCAGCCATGCTGCTGCTCGCGCCGGGTGAAGGGGCCTCGGCCCTGCCCTTCTGGGGCCAGCGGCGACCTACTGCGGCCTACCACGGCAGGCTGAGGCCTGCTACGGCTGGCAGCGGCTCGCTACGGCCTGCTACGGCCGGCTGCGGTGGCTAGATGCGGCTTGCAATGGCCGGTGGCGGCCAGATGAGGCCTGCTATGGCCGGCGGCGGCCAGCGGTGGCGCGCGGGAGAGGAAGGACCACGGCCCTCGGCTGGGACTTGGTCGGCCAGACGGCTAGCTGTGGCCAGCGGCGGCTGGCTGTGGCTGGCTGCGCGCGGTTAGGGTTTGCCAAGGGGCTACAGCACGCTGGGGCTGGCCTTTTATAGGTCGGCGGGGAACTGGTGGGGCTAAAGCTGCTGGGCTTGGCCTGTTGGGCCGGCTGCGGCTACCTATGGCCGCTAGTGGCCGGACTGGGCTGGCTATGGCCGGCCAGAGTTGGCCATGGCCGGCTGGATGTGGCCTCAGGTGGCTGTAGCTGGCCAGTTGAGGCTGTGTGAGGCCAGGTGTGGCCCAAGCTAGGTAGGAGCTGGCCAAATCAAGTTAGGAGCTGATGGCCAAGTTTGGCCACTGCTGGCCCGCTGCGGTTACTGCTTGCCTGGCTAGGGTGGCCATGGGCGGCTAGGGCTGGCCAGGACTGGCCAGAGCTGATCAGTTAAGGCTAGGAGTGGCCAGATCAAGCTAGGTTGGGCCAGGATAGACTTGGGTAAGCCAGGGATGACTGGAGCTTGGTACGGAATGGTGTCTAGCTAGAGCGGTGGCTAACACTACAAAGGAAAAAGAAAACTCTTTCTCTCTCTCTTTAAGCAAAAGAAAGGATTTTTCTAAAAATGTTTTCACCAAACCTTCTCGAGGCAAACTTGGGTTTCCGAAGCTTTATTTTTAAATTCTAAAAAAACCTAGACGTGACTTGCTCGAGGTTTAGAAAATTCTTTTTCACACCAGCAAAACCAAGCAAAGCACCAAGCACAAACCCATTCCATTATTTTCTAAAATATAGAAAATCACATTTTATTTAGTGTTTTCTAATAACAACTCAAATATAAATTTTGCGGTGTTATAGTGGCTTCCTTTCCACGGACGGACACATACTCATCACCGTTAACTACTACCCACTACTCGTGGCAGACTAAACATACATATGGCTTGCTGGCATTCTAGAGGGCTTAATTGCACTAGCAATGTGTCATTTTTCTTACAGACGTAAAGATTAGTCCCACGCCTCAAACTAAAAAGCTAGAGCGCTTAGATCGCAAAACAACACCTTGAAATAGCACTTCGCTAACATTGCCTGCAAAATTTGGCCTAGTTAGTTTGAGCCTGGCCAAGCCTATTTTTTAACCAGGCCTAGTTTGGATTCCAAGATTACACCCGGGAAGTGTAAACATCACTTACACGATGAAGAGCGGCTAGGTTTATGTGCAAACCCGCAAAGGATAACTATCGCACTTATGCAACAAAGAACAACCAATCTCTTGGCAAATTAAAGAGACCGTCGAAGCTCTCGCCTAGGAAGAAACCATTTGGTGATGACATCGGTGGGTTGCCCTAGGTTGTCTAGCAAACATAGGGTGCCACCCTTAGCCCTTAGTCATAGTATTATGAGACAAACAATTGATCGGAAAAGTAGGGCAAAGGAGAGGAAATAATGAAAAGTACATTGTATATTGATTTAGTTTGATCGACCTTTGGTCAATCGACCGTGGCTCTTGATATATACAGGGAGGGATAACCTTATCCTATAGGAGGTCGACATCAATTACAAATAAACATGTCAAAATACAACTCTAAACTCGGAGTAGCTAGTCTATCAAACCCAACCTATCGACTTCTAAACCCAGCCTAGCCGACTTTTGCCTTGTGATGAACTTTCATGGAACCATAATTTCCTCATCTGGATTTCAAATTATATTACGTGTCCTTTATATGCTTTTCAATTGTCTTAATGAGATAAACACAATGACCATGAAGTCCATTATGCATTTTGACAACGTTACCCATCCTTGTCTAGCCAGGTTTGAAACCTAACCTAGCATGTTTTCTCAGTAAATACAGGATCGACCTCCCTTGAACAATTTTAGTTGTTAACAATACGTAATTTACAGGTATTTTCAACTGAATACAAGACTTCTGAAACATGACCTAAGAGACCCTTCCCATTAAGTTGTCACATTCTTCTTGGACAAAATGCCTTGATTCATGCGATTTGAAGTTATCTAAAATCACATAGCATGATACGTAGTTATCAAAATAAAGAGGAATTGTAGTAGTGTTGGTGTCTAGGAACCGGTGGTCAAGACAAAGCGACTAGTAAAGTTTTTGCGTGACTAGACTACGAAGGTATGCAAGGCGGACACGAGTATTTATACTAGTTCTGGTGAAATTCCTACGTCCTCGTGTTGCTCTGCATTGATTTCTTGTAGTAGGGGGATACAAGATGGTCAGAAGAGGGAGAAGAGTCCCAAGTATCTAAGAAGAGGAGAGTGGATAGTGGAGAGAGTGAAGTGTGTGTGCTTGAGCGTCTGTGCCTCGATGGTCAAGCGCCCAGGCTTGTGAAACAAGGGTCCCTGCCTCCCCTTTTATAGAAGCATGGATTATTTTTATCCCTGACAAGTAGAGTGAGTGAGTGAAGAGAGGCAAAGAAGAAAGAGAAAAACAACAAAGAGAGGAATGGGTCCTCGGTCATCCTTGTTTTTCGTCTTCTTCGGGTGGACGGTGGGGCTGGTGGTGGCGTATGGGATGGTGATCAAAATCCTGGCCTTACCATGCTCAAACGTAGCGTGGCTGGACATGCTTTGACTCATGTTGCATGTACACGAGGGATGGGTACTACCGTGTGCCTGGTTTTCCATCAAGAGGGCAAGTGTGGTTGAAATAGTGGATTTAACCCCAGCCACTATAGGTTAGGGAGCACAGTGGCGAGGAATGATTGTGGCCATGCTTGGTCATACTCAAAAGCCATGCCTAAGTACACATCACTCGTCTTATCCGGAATAGGAACGAGGTGGACCAGACCCGGCATGGCTTGTGCCTGAGCCACACACGGTTTGGACACGGTGCGGACACTGCGCCCAAGCGTCCCCGCTCGGTATGGGTGATGCAGGAGATGATGTCACACCTTCTCACGCGAGGCGAAGAATGCGCCCGAGCGGTTAGATTTCCCAGGGTGCCACCGGTGGGGCCGGGCGAGGCGATGGTGGCCCTTTCCTTCTCATGAGCCTTTCGTTTGGCCTGAGTATCGCGGGAAAAACCTGTTTAGAGTCAGTTTAGGCCTAGACCCTTTTTAGATGAAGTTGTCACGTATTTTGACAAGTAGAGCTCATGGTCTTCATCATGTTCGTTAAGAAACTTGATCTACTTGACACCAAAAATGCAAGCGTATGATCAATCCAATCGCATACAGGATCCAAAAATCTCAGGCATGACAGGTGATTTTCAAATATAGACAAATGGTACGAATCGCTAACGTCATCAGAAGCAAAGCCATGTAAACAATTACTCTCTTCATTCCAAAGTATCTCTATTCTAAATTATAAGGCATTTTAGGCTTTTCTAAAAACATAGCTAGTAATAAAATCAATGTATTTACAAAAGTCAAAGTTTCTTATTCTTTAGAACAGAGGGAGTTTACTAACATGCTTTTGTAAGTTTGTACGAAAGCTATTGCCATTCACTTACTTATCCCCAGCTTCTAGGTGTCTTGTATGAATAATGGTCCTCTCAACTTGACTCCATATCTAAGCTGAAATGTTGAATTGAAGTTGAATGCAATTCCCGGTCGTGAAGTAATCGGGTTTTGACTTTTGGATTCACATTGAACGATTCAAACATATTCACTAGACTTGGTATTCATATATGTAGACATGCTGGCAGCAGCCGGCCATGGTGCAGGACATTTTCTAGATGCATAAGTGCATAACAACTAGGCGGCAAAGTTGAATAAGTCTGCAGTCCATTATCGAATTTTATGCGCATTTGTCGAGTGCTGAGATACAACAAGGTCGATTCCTTATCCTGTTGTCCGTGCCGGACTGCCTCCTGGACAGGAAAAGCATTCTGCGTAGCTTTCAAATAGAAACAGACAGAGACAAGGTGTGACCGGCCGGCCTACATCATTTGATACCATGCGCTATATAGTAGCTTTAATACACACACTTCATGGTCGTACAGGTGAAATTTATATATGCACAAAGCAAGAAAGATGGTATTCAAGATACAGAGGAACTGTAGCAGACTTCACATTCTCATCATGTTCCTTCCAGGAACATCAAAGACTTCGTGTTGCTAGTTGCTACAACACTAAACGGACGATCAATCCAATCTGTACAGCATCCCGAGAAAAACAAGTATAGACTAACGGTACGAAGTACGAACCCTTTGAAACGAGCAATCTTAATTACTAGTTCAAATGCAATCTCAACTTTCGTACTGATGTATGGTGGACATCAACAACTGAAGCTGATACTCTCGCATAGTTGCATTCAACAGTACAATTTTGCAATCATTCGTCATTAGGATCATTGATGATTTCCCTCTAGTTTTCAGACTGCCAACAGATTGTTGTGGCTAAATCCAGAAAGAACTACATATATATATATGTATGTACGTGTAGTTGTGACTACTATGGATGTGAATGTCCTTGACAACAGACTTGCAAGGAGAGCCACATCCAAAAAGGCAACCCTTTAAAAGTTCACAACAAATCAATAAATTTACAAACTGCAGTGCGAGAACCATTCTCCTTCAAATAAAAGTAAAAGGAGTGTGCTTTGCTTCTAAACGCCGAAGTATGCTGTTTCATTCATCGACCATAGGAAACACCAGTAAATACTTCACCATCACCTCCAAGTGATGCTTCCCATTCAATAGAGGTGAGATGGACTTGACCCAGAGTTGACATGATGTCCCTCATTTCAGGCCGGTTCATTGGATCCTCACTTAGGCACCACATTGAAACATTTGCCATCTATAGAACAGAGAAAGGAAAGATTCAGTTAACCCAGACCCCGCACAGCGTGGGAGCCTACGGCACTGGGTACGTCCTTTTACGCCCTCTCTTTTATGTATATGCATTGTCACTAACCTTGCACACTTCTTCTATGGGGTAGCTGTCCTTTAAGTTAGGGTCTATAATTGTTTCCAATGAGCTCTCTAGATCTTCTGATTTGAAGGCTTTCCTCATCTGTTCACAGCATGATGTATTTCTTGATTTTAGTTTATTATTAATACAACCTTAACTGAAAGTTACATGCAAACCACAAAAAATAACCACCCCAGACATTCTAAGTGCTCGCAAGGACTCTTACAATTGAGATTATTGACTTCATCTTGTTGACTTCTTTGTTATCCCGGATAAGTGCACGGAGTCCAGTAATGAGCTCTGCAAGAACTACTCCAAATGCATACACATCAGACTTGGTAGTCATGTGAAGTTCAAGAACTGACCTGCAGTATTAAATTCATAGTGAGTACTAAATATGCTGGTTGGACTGAAAATCATATTCAAATGAAAACTAACTCAGGTGGAAGGTATCCTGGTGTTCCAACTAAACGGGTTGCCACACATTCTTCTTCATCACTACGCTCAACAAGCTTCACTAGTCCAAAATCTGCAACCTGTTCAACAGCGAATAATCAGATGCTCATCTCTGAGCAGATACAGAAATTTGGTCGTTTAAAAGAGACTTACTTTAGCTCTTAATCCATTGTCGAGCAGAATGTTGGTTGTTTTGATGTCACGATGCACATAACAGGCCTTAGTATGATCATGAATGTACTCGATACCACGTGCTGCATCCAATGCTATCTGTGTTCTAGCAGTCCATGAAAGAGGTTGATGACCTAAAAAAAATTATCATGAAAGCAAGTTAGTGTATATCAAAACTCAGCACCATGTATAGCCTCATGTAATACAGGAAATTTCTGTTTCCAGAAACTTCCTATAAGAATGAATAATGTTATACCTGTTTCTTTTAAATGTATTTGTAGAAAATAAATAATAAATCTTAGCAAATTAGGAATATAACATACTTACTATCATGAAGATGTATTAATTTTTAATATTAGTTTACATATTTACTGGAGGGGGCACTGATTAAACTTAACGTACACGGTTGTTTCTCCATCGCATACCTTTCAGCAACGGATCATGTAGATGCTCACTAAGTGATCCATTCTGGACATATTCATACACAAGGTACAGGTGATCATCCCCAGCAGCATAACCAATCAACTCAACCTATATGTAATTGAACGCATTAGGAAAGTCTGTGTTCACGAGCAAATAACCAATACAAAGATATCCATTTCCTATTGGATTTTATGAATTAAGTATATACCACGTTAATGTGATGTACTTTGCACAGAGCTTTCAACTCAGCAAAGAATTCCTTCGATTTGCTTGCTTTCATCTTCTTAATTGCAATTTCCTATGAGCAAAGTAACACATAAGGATATTTTCATGATTCTACATGAGACAATACAGAGATATCTTACATGTGCTCCTATGAAACCAAGGTAAACACTGCCATATCCTCCCTCACCGATCTTTCTTTTCTCATCGAAATTAGCTGTAGCATCTCCAACCATTTTCAAACTAAAAATGACAGGCCTCTCTGTTTGGAATGGGTCAATATCTGCAACCATTCAATTCAGAGTCAGATAAGATACGTTATGTTTAGCAAAAAATTTAGAAGCAGAAAAATGTATCACAGGAGAAGACCATTAATTCTCATGGATGGAAAGAAACGGCTCTCCAGAGCAGCGATGCTGGTGTTGCTGGGAGCTCTCTCCATTTTTATTTCAGGTGCTTCAACATTGTGCTGAGAAGGCCTCCTTCTCAGGCGAAGAATGACAGTGAAAATGCAGAAGAACAATATTGCAGCTGATATGGATGCTGCTATTATGATTGTCATACTACCAACCCCTAAAAAGGATCAAACAAACAACAGACAGAAAACAAAGATCAGGTTGATGCAGAAAATAGCATGTATGTTTTAATTGAATACCACTGAAGAGCACAAGAAACAAAAAATCACTTTCAAACACATTTGGATTGCAAGAAGCATCTTGTGTGTTAGTACTAGACAATAAACATCAATCATACAAATATCTTGTAGCACAAGCCTTGTGTATAAATTTTAAGTAATTTAGAATAAAGTAAATATGAAAATATTTAATTGTGACTCACTTTTTTTAGAAGAACTAGCAACTCCCATTGGAATAAACAAGATCCATCCTGGTTTAATGAAATTAGGATTTGTCACGCTCGGATTCAAGTTTAAGATATCTTCTGGAGTTGAATTGAACAAGCTTGCAATAGTAATCAGGGTATCTTCCTCCTCCACTGCATAAGACAATACTCCCTCTGATGCTGTTGAGGAACACCCGCATGGGAGGTGAACTGTAATTGTTTCCCCAGCTATCAAATCATCGCCAACATTCATGGCAAGCCCGCTGAAGTTATTACTCTTGATATTGTCAGCTGTATCACCCGACTCCACTTTATATTGAGTGTCATGATGAAAAAAAGCACTCATGGAGTCGCTGATAGCCTGACACTTGCATGCCACGCCCATCAACAGGTCCTCCGAACCAGAGATCCGCTTGACAGGCTTGATGGTAGATGCATCCCCGTTGAATACAGAGACTATCTCTGACAGGTTGCGCCCTTGAGGAGTGACATAAAGGAATGAGCCGCATGAAAGGTTGATGGACCCTGCATTGCAATGCAAGGGTTGCCATTCTGCAGTTGACGCTATGCTCCTTGACTGATCAATGAAAGAGGCGCTCGTATAGTGGTGATGCAGAAACAAGGTGAGGAAGAACAGGAAACCATGTTTAGCCATGGTGAGCTAGCAGAGAGGCAAATGATGTTTGGTTACAGAGGAGGTTTATTTCATAGTACAAGCCGTGGATTCTAGTGCTTGTACAACTACCTTGGGCTTCCTGAGACGTCAATTGCCTGGCATGGCCGGCTGTTGCACACCTGCCGCTGATGTTTCTTGTTAAATCCGCTTCTCTAAAGCTCTCCACTGTTTGGAGCATAGGCAAATGACATCATAGAGTATTGCTTATTACACCGTCCACCAACTCAAGTCCAAAACTATACAAATTGGCCAGCTAGCTGCAGGCCTCATGGTTTGATGGAGTCAAGCATATCTTTGGCTTCCAACATTTGGCATTTTTTGCAAGGTTTAGAGTTCATTCTACTTGTAAATCGGGAAAACATAAAGCACTGAAAAGGACTTGCTAAGGGAGATTCAAAGAGCATGTTGACTATTCATTCAATCTCAACACACGTGGATGCAGACAAAAATGTACTACCATTATTTCTCACAGATACTGCAGGGTCCACAGCAGAACACAAAAAAGTCAGCAAGAAATACCTCTTTCTGATTTTGTACCAAAAATAGTCCAGAATACATCATTGATATCACAATTAGCCAAACAATTAAACTGGTAATTTTATAATAGTTGTTTTTAGCACAAAAATATACCATTTTCAAGAGACACTACCATAAAATGGCGAACCATAGTTTTTTTCTCTCTAATTCGCAGGAGATCTGTGTATCAATATATTAAGAACAGGGTATACAATCCAAACAACACCACCAAAGAGCTAGAACACACACAAAAAGAAAAGGAAAAGAAGAAAAAGAAACTCGCCATGAAAAATGGCAAGCACCAAACAGCCTCCACCAACAAACTAACTAGTGCTAGACCCAAGTGAGGAGATGTGAAACCCCTCGAGCCCCAGCTAAACATCAGAAATATAACTCCTTGATGAATTCTAGAACTCCATTCAAACTAGGAGAGATCCCATCAAACACGTATTGACTGCGGAGGTTCTAGATTGCCCATGCTCCAAGGATGGTAATGAGTTAGACCTTTCTGGACTCGACCATCCACTCTTTCATTAGATTTGGACCACCAATCATTGAATGAAAAATCGTCTGGTTGAGGGGTTAAATTTTGCAAGCATAATTTCTACAGGAAGATATACCATACTTGTTGAGCAAATACACATGAGACAAGTAAATGATCAATTGATTCTTCAGCCTGGTCACACAGCACACAGCGATCTGGATGACCCAGTGCCCTTCTAGCCAAGCGATCGGTGGCCCAACACTTAATACGAGCGACTATCCACATGAAGAATTTACATTTGGTGGGAGCCCAACTTTTCCAGATTCCTCCCACGGTCTGAATTGTATAGCACCTATGAACAAGCTAGCTTACGCTGATTCAGCTGAGAACTGTCCACTGGCAGAGTGCCAAATATGGGAATCTTCAACCTCAGGCTGCAGCTCGACCTCCAAGGGAAGGTTCCATATATGGAGATGTTCAGCAATGACAGTTACGAGAGTGCCCTTTGTATATCTGAAATCCAAGTACTATTTGTCAAAGCATCATAAAGTGTTCTTTTATTTGCCCTCCTTTTGGAGACACAACCAAAGAGGAACAACAGAGCTAAACACTTTCCATGCAGCCAGTTATCTATCCAACAGAGAGTATTCTCTCCATTCCCAACCTCTGAAGCAATCACTATTGAGAAGAAAGCATGACCAAAGAGTGTACTTGCATGGGGACCAGAGCCACCTCAAAGGGCCCAACCTAAATGTTGCAAATTAGAAATGCCAAATCCCCCCC
>CM041632.1:31169845-31267000 GCA_023333625.1 Bothriochloa decipiens | reverse complement strand
GAAGCATGAGATTAAGCCAACCATTGAATACCCATCTGGCTGCTCCCCAGCTCTCCGCATTAGGGAAAACATCTGCAGACCATCATACCACATTCCCTGGTACCCATATGCAGATATCATGGAGTTCCAAAGGACCAAGTCCGGCTCGCACAATCCAGCAAACACTCTGCGAGCATCGAACACGAGGCCATGTTTGGCGTAGCCACTGACAAGCGCGCTCAGGACAATCGGACGGGAGCACATACCGCCTGATGTGGCGATACCGTGGACGACCTTGACGGCGTCCGGGCGTGAGGATTCGGCGCAGGCGCGGAGGACGCAGGCGAAGGTGTGCGCGTCTGGCCGGGTGGCGGAGCGGCGCATGCGAGCGAAGAGCGCGAGCGCGGCGGAGAGATCGAGGCGGCGGGCGTGGGCGCGGATTAGGGCGTTGTAGAGGAGCGGCGAGGCCGGACGGGGAGCCTCGTCCAGCAGGCGGCGGGCGGAGGAGAGGTTTCCGCGGGCGGCATAGGAGCGGAGCACTAGGAGGCGGAGGTAGGCAGGGCCAGAGGCAGAGGAGGGGGAGGCGACGATGAGGCGCGCGTGGAGCTGCTTCGTGTGGGAGAGGGACAGAGGGAGGGCGGCGCCATTGCTGGACGCGGCGGCGAGCAACGGCAGGTTCGCGCGCATACCATGGACCCGCTCACCGGCTCAAAGCATTTGCGCTTAACTTAAAAAAGGGGTTTTCTTTTATTTTATCCAAGCCATTACAATTCTTCTAGGTTTTAAGAAATGCCTATTATATTTCAAATATCATTATAATTATATCTCTCCTCATTCGTAACATTTTGTATACTTGCTAGGTATAAGGGTCCATTTTCAGACGCGTATGTGTAATGTTTCTCTGATTCCCATTCCTTTTAAAAAGTTGTGAACCTATCTCGTCGCAGTGACGTACGCGATTGAAATCTGTGGCACCTATGGTGCTGCGGGCAACGGTGCCAGAGAGGGGGAGCTTCGACTATGTCTAGCGCCAACGAAGCAGAGCGGAGTGCCCCTTTTGCTTCGTTCCTTTTACTCATATTTGAAACAAAGTAGGAGGACACGGCTATGATCTGAACTCACGATTCCCCTACGACTTCATTCGATCAGACGCTGACTATGAAGCTTTATAAGCTCATGAACGCCGCTTGCACATCAAGGACACACGACGTTTGATTTCTCTATATGATTCATATGCCGATTTGAAGGAAGAATTGTATGAGATCCGGTAAATTGTGGATAGTCTTGTCTCTATTGTTTGCAAATCAAGGTGCAGTTTGGTGAGCAGAAGGTGCCGTTTGTTGAGCCCAAGGAATTAGACAACAAGAAAGAGTTTATGTTGTGGTTAATTATTCAGCTATAGCACTTCTGTCTGTAGGGTTTGTAGGTGTTTTCCATGGTGTCATTATTGCCGTTATAGTGTGGAACTCAAGGTTTTAACTAACTAACTAATTTTATTTTGGTGTCTCCCAAGTGAAACACAATTTGTTGGTTTAGCTCCAAACAAATGTGCAATGCACAGTGCAATGTGAAACAAAACATGTGATGTCCTTAACTACATTGATAGCCAAAGTACAGGGCAGAGCTTGCTTCGGAAAACCGAAACAAGTTGACACATTTGAACATAAACAAGCCAATATCATCGATAGCTGACACAAGTAGTTTAACAAGGACAATATTACAAGTTTAGAGACCATTACTACAACACAGGCTAGTACTTGAAGTTCAGAAAGACCACTTACAAGTTCACACAGGCTACTACAAGTTTAGAAAGGCCACTTACAAGTTCTCACGTGCGACCAACTATCTTACAGGCCATATTAATACTGCATCATAGGTCACGATCATATAAGATGATGTACAGTAGATAACATTATTCAAAAATTGACAACAACACAGACTTTGATTCCCAAAAAAACTACTAGTTCTTACCCAAAAAAAAAAAGTAGAATGCAACACAATAACAATATGCCTGATCTCAAATTCTAGGACTTATGTATAAGTCTTCATTTGCGATTTTACTAGTTCGAAATATTAAAACACTTAGTTGGCTGGTAACTAGTGTGGCTTATCATGAGGAATCATCAACTCGATCCAATTGGGACAAACAAGATCCAGCCTGGTTTAACAAACTCGGAATTCATCAAGCTCGGGTTCAACTTTAAGATATCTTGCGAAGTTGACCTGAACAAGCTTTCAATCTGAGGCAGGGTACCCCCCTCCTGCACTGCATAGGAGACCACACCCTTGGATGCTGCGTTGGAACACCCACACGGCAGGTGAACCGTTATCGTGTCACCTGAAATCAGGTGCAAGCCATCACCAAAGTTCATTGCGAGACCACTGAAGATCTCGCGATTGACACTGTCAGGCATATCTCCTGGCTTCACCTCGTATCGAGTGTCGTGGAAGAGAGCACTCATGGTGGCGTTGATCACCTCACACGTGCAGGGTACTGCCACCAGCACGTCCACCACACCGGAGGGCCGTTTGATCGGCCGGAGGTGATCCGTCGATGACGTAGTAGTGTTGAAGACGGCGGCTATTTGGGACAGGTTGGCCTTCCGAGGTGGCATAAAGGAAAGAGCTGTTGCATGAAGGGTTCATGGATGCAGCGTCGCACTGCATGGGTTGCCATCCCGCTGCTGATGCTACGCTGGTATCAAGGCGTTGCAGAAACAAAACCAGGAGGAAGACGATGAGGCCATGTTCACAAGAACAACACTGGTTAGCCATAATGAGTCTAGGCAAATCAAATGGAATTTGGCTCGGAATTTAATTTGGTTCCGAGGGACGGATCGGAATTTATTTGATACTCCATTGGCTCCTAGTGCTTGCAGCCTTGCAAGATGCTTTGGCGTTCCTGAGATATCATTTGCCTCTCGGCTCTCGGCCGGCTATCATACAGTTGGAGCTAAAGTGGTTCCTTGTTTCCGCCGCCCCGAAGCTTCACAAGGTTTGGAAGATAGGAAAATGGCATCACATTATTGTAGATTAATAAAACATCACGCTGGCGATCAAGGGCAACAGCGAGCTGCACAAACTCAAGACATACGACTACGAGTGGATTATGGTGGAACGGTTACACTCTGCCGACTGTGCAGTAGAATCGTGGCCGATGGACTTGATTTACAATTAGTCAGGTAACGTGCCTGCCAGTGACCGAACTGTGAGAGGAGAGTCTTGTCCAGACTGCTTTCTTCATGTCCGTTATTTGAAAGGGTATTTTTCTGTTTTGGCATCTGCATCAAATTTTTCACCGCTGCATTCTTATTGTAGTTTTCAGTTATTTTTTTTTATCAGAACCTAGGTTCCATAGTTCAACTAATCAAACTATAAACTAAAATTTTGAGCAATTGTTATCCAGTTTATAATATAATAACGTATCACCAAGTCATATGTATATATTAGTGCAAGCCTTAACAAGTGCCGATGCCTATAAATCAAGAGAGGTCTCCATTGCAAAGATCAACGCAACTAACTCCTGTCGAATATAATAGAAAATTCAAGTTATACTATGGTTATGAGTAAATATTTGTTAGCCTCACGATAAAATAAAACAAAAATTGTTGTCAATATTAACATACAACATAGTAACATAGTAGTACAGATAAAAAAAAGTACTATATATTGGCATCATAAGATATAAATATATACCCCTATCCTCATTTCTTATTAACATTTCATAATGTTTTCCTGCCATTACAACGTATGAGCATGTTTACGAGTATATATTATTTCCCTGTAGCTTGAATTGTAAAAGTATTCAGTCATGTTATTAGTGTTTGATGAACAATATAAGCATATGGAATACCAACGTTTTCTAGTATACAAGGTTGGCTTGGACTTAGGCAACATGAAAATTGAAGTGTTCAACGCCTTAAACAAACACATTAGAAGCCATGTTGAAGACTTGCAAGACAGGACAGATCTAGAAATGGGCCAAGGAGGAATAAGGCTTCGAATTGGAGCTGAACACTGAGTTGGGCTGACGTGCTCCTTGTTAATTCTAGACCGGGAGGCTGTAGCACTGTAGCCCCATCAGTCTTTATCCTAAATCCACTCGTGTGATGTTAGTCTACACTACTATATAATTTGAACTTTTCTAAAGACACACTAATTTGTCTCTAACAGTTATTAACAATATTAAGTACATCAGAAAAAATACACCTAGCCAATGTGAAAAGTTAAAAATGAATGAACAAGATTTACTCTGCCACCACGCTTCATTACTCCCTCTCTCCCGAGTCCCAATGCCCCGACGCCGCGGACGACTCATCTCCCCAGGCGCGACTGCAGAGTCTCCGACTCCTCTCCCTTGCAGTCCCGTGGCGTCGCGCGCACCTCCCCCTCTCTCTCTCCCGAGGCGAGCGAGCACCAGCATATTCCCTCCCTCAACCCCACGCCGGCGGGTCGCGCCATAGATCTGGCGTCGTCGCCACCGGCACTACCTTGACGCCCACGATGACGCCGACCCCGACGCCCACGGCCGCCGACTCTGCTGCACCGGCGCTCGCGCCTCCGCCGGACCCCATCGCGGCCGCGCTGCAGCAGGGCCGCCGTCAACGCCGCCGGCCATGACACCCGCACGAGGCTGCAACGACGCCGTCCACCCGCTCGCCACGAGGCTGCAAGGATGCCGCCCGCCCGCCGCAACGCCGTCAGTCCGCCTGCTTGCCCACACGACGCCGGACGCCGGAAACGGTAAGTATACTGCTTTGCTTTCCAATTGCAGATGAACATGTGGCCATCATCGAGATTACTGCTAGGCACCAGGCGAGGGCGACTGATCCCCCTGCTGGCCGTCTCCAGAATCAGGTCGAGTCATGATCTACGGCGACAATGAGAGGAGTACGACGCCCATGCCGCCAGGCTCGCCTCCGGACAGCCCTGGCGCCGCCGCCGAACGCAGTGGCGGACAGCCACGCCGTGGATCCCAGCACGCCTCCGACGACGAGGGTTCGCGTGCGCAGGCACCGGCACGACGACCGTCTGCTAGGCCGTGCATCTGGACGCCTACGTTTGGCCTGGACCTAGCAGCAAATGAGTAGCCTGGATCCAGCGCTGTCACGCAGCTCGTCACCGGCACCAACAGGCAGGCGTGTGCATCTCTCATCTTCCCTTTCTTCTCCTAATTTTCCTCCTCTTCTTGCTATGGTTGAATGCGTTGGTCCTGTCTTGGATCTGCAGCACCCGTGTACTCTCTAATATGTGCTTCGATCGTAAGTGTCCGATGGTATTCTGCTGAGAAGAGGCGTAGGTCCAATCCTGTATGCATCTTGGAGGTATGAGATGTATAACCGGCTCTCTTGCTTGTCTGTAGACTGTAGTTGATACTTTAGTCTGACAAATAGAACGTGAAGCCCTGCAATTGATGATAGTTTCTCTAGAACTATAATTTTTACCCATACAAATTTGCAATACAAACTAATGTTTAGTCATTACAAATATATCCTTTTGCTTTTCAAAAAGAAATTAGTATTATCTTTGGCAATAAATTTTATTGATAAATTGTGTGTTAAAACTATTCTAGCATTTTTCAGAAATTAGTATTATTCTTCTCATGATTCTATCTTGGAGCTTGGTTAATTTTTTATCTGATTAAAGCATACATTCACTGATGTAACTTTGGTGACCAACAGGGTGCTGGCTGCAACGCAGATGCCTCAGGAGGCTGCTGGTTGGTTCCAATGAACATCAAGGTGCTTATTTCATCAATCACTCGCCAAAGCTACGGAAGTCCATTGATTCTAGAACAGACAGTGTGATTATGTATATCTTAACATGCCTTAATTATTTACTTTGAACCAATATATTTTTTTGACAGTTATGGTACTTAGACTCTTCTATTTTTCAGTCACCGGGGATTCTTGCTGAGGCACAATACTCTCAGAACAATTATGGTCCCTGCTGCGCACTGGGGTTCATGCATTTTTATAAGATGGGGGAGGGCATGCTCCTTGTTCCTGATAGCCCTCCCTGTATAAAGTGGAACAGGTACAACTCTAAGGTGTAGTTAGATTACATTGCTTTTGGTTTTCTGTACATTCTCCATTCAGTTCAGTAGGAAATTGTTTGGGAAAAAATAACTCAATGTCTATGATATGAATTGCAATCTACAAGAAATCTTGTAATCTGTGACGGATTTGACAGAACGGTTCGTCCTGATGATGGGGGAAGAGAATGATAAAAGTTGAGGACTTGGGAGTTAGATGAGATGATCAATATTCCAGTGTGGTCTTTTTTTTAAAAAAAAATCATCAACTGGTATATGGATTGAGGTTCTAATTTAAAACTCATTCTTTTACCAAATTCAGTTATGAAACAATATTCGCCTTCGCCGGGGACGACTCTGCCTGATCCCGCTCCCCATCTCCGGCTCCTCATCTCCTGCATCTTTACCCTGCCGATTCCGCCTCCTCCATCTCCTTCTTGGCCGGGAGATGTGCCGTAAGTATTGGTCAGTTTAACATCTTCAAATTTGCATCCTGCTGTTATGACTTCTTTTCCTCAAGGACACCTTTTATCGATTCTTAGAAGGGTCATGTATGTTCACATTGCAGGAGTAGTAAACTATTCCTGCCGGCGAGGCTTAACAAAGGCTCTTCAACTTGCTCAGTAATGGCAGATGTTGGGGCCAATTTCTCTTTCTGGGTTGCTTAGAGTAGCAACGATCTTGCAGAGACTTTTGTAGGTGCATGTTCTTGCACCGAGATCTCTGTTCAATTTGATGTCATGCTTTCATTTCATTGTCAATGTCAGGGCTAATCTCTATGTTTTGATTTTGAAATAGCATAAACTAATGTAGTTTATTTATATCATTGGCTGATTACATGCACTGCAGGTTTACCTCTTGCCTGGTTGATTTCTGGCCTAAAGCATAATCATATTTTCAGTAGCTGACAAGAATACCAAAAAAAAAACTGACAAGACTGGATTAGTGTGAATTTTGTTATCACTACTCCCTTATTTGAATATTTGGCTTTCGACGATAAATTTGGAACAAGTGAAGTCACCAGCATTTCGGCCCAAAAAAGACAAGAAATTGCTCTGGAGAATGGTACAGTATTTATGACCTGAACATTTCTTACATCTTTCGTTGTGACGATGAGTCTGATGATGACTTGGACGTGGCTGCAGCTTTGATGATTGCTCATACGGAGAGCAAGCAGCCCAAATATGGCGGTGGTATAGCAGGCTGTGAGATGTTTCGTTAAGACACGCAGCTAGGCCATGATAGGATTCGTCGAGTTCTTTTTTTTATGATTTATGTACTGTAGGCACGAAGCTGCAGCTGACAACTGAGCTATGAGGGCTGTTGCTGTAGTTGAAGGCACACGTGAAGCCATTTTTGGTCTTGTAATGAGTATGGATGTAACAAGAAATGAGTATGGTTTTCTAACATTCTGTATCAGCTACTGAATTACAAGCCGGAGGGCAATGATAAAGGGCTCTGAACAAAATCGTCATATCATTTTTGCTCTTATTTCTCTACTACAAAACATAGTCTCTAAAAAAACATCTGTCAAAATCTCATGGACTGATTTAAGTGTGTCCCCTAAATGAATCTATAGCAACGCACGGGCCTAGAAGTTTAAGATTTATACTAGTTGCTAGAAGTTTAAGATTTAATAGAGGCTGGATTGTGTGCACCGCTCCTTTCCAGTGACAAATTAAACTAATCCTGGAGGCGAGCAGCTTTGACAGTTTACGTCGCGGGAATATCGTGTGGGAGTTAAACTACTCCGTACGGATCGGACTTGAGCAGCATCCATCAACAGCGAAACGTCGATATATAGGCACCTATCTGATACCATCTCCAGTCAGCAAGGTAAATATAATTATAATTATTAATTAATTGGACGTGCTTATAGCTAGCTAGCCGGCTAGCTCACATGACTGGTCTGAAACTGGGTACCCGATCGCTGATATTTCTGCACGGATGCTTCATGCTGCATGCTTCGAGACGATCTGTGTGCTAGCTTCCCTTGCCACGCCTACGCGCGCGCCGATGAATTGGCTGGTATAGGCTACTCTCTCCATCCTATTTTTAGAAAAGTTTGATTAAATTTATGTGAATATAATTATGCTTTCATTTAAGTGAATCATTAATTATATGTTCATAGTGTATAATCTATTCGATGCCATAAATATTCGTAGTATTCACTATAATTTTGATAAAATTTAAGATGCTTAATTTGATTATTTAATGTTTTTAAAATGACTTATAATTTAAAATAAATAAAGTACATGTACTATATACAGTATGCATGGCAACTCAACACCGACGATGTACAGAGGATGATTATATTTAACATGCTTGCTTGCACGCTGTGTGTTCTTTAGCTTGTCAAAAACTGTAACTAGCTTCTAATTAATTTTCTAGGGTAGAGATTATCTGAAATTATCTTGACATATTACATACATTTCAAGAAAGGTGACATGCACAGGGCAACGACCAACTGTACTAGAGGTGACATGTGACGTTATCTCACGGCACAGGCACTGTGGTCGGCAGGTTGGCAATGCAATTCCGGCTTATTTCTCTCTCACAACATAATATTAAATAAGTCGAAATCAACTGGCTTAGACCAACTGAACAGCCAATGTATGCAAAGGGCATCGCCAACAACAGTACAACATAAGTCGTTATTGTTGGTAATGTACCCTTTTTTTGGTTCCAGCTAGGCACTAGGAAGTACGCAATAGGCACACACAGTCCCCTCCCCTCCATGTTCCATGTTGCATGTTGCATCGCAAATTCACACACCAAAGTCGTGGTTACGTTGATGATGCGCCCATTGCATTATTGCATATGCATGGTGGCCCAACAAGCTGCTAATAAGGTAGCAGTAGTGCTTAGATATAAACAAAGTTAACCAGCCTTGCCTTTGGAGACCTGTTCGTTATTTAGCGACTGTCTGTCGTTGCGACGATGGTGATTCTCAACACAATTTGTTATGTTGCTCATGAAATGATCGAAACACAGGGATTAGGGTGACTAGTGTACGTACTTGTCACCTAATTAGATTGCATTGGTTTTGGTTTGTTAGGCTGTCCATTAGAACTTTAGTCAAAACCTTACCTAACCAAAAATCGTGCAATGCATTCAACAATACGGCAGGCCAGCGCACGCGTTACTCGAAACATAGGACCAGTGTAGTGTATTTCTTTTAAAATACTATTAACAATAATTATTTGTGTGAACTAATCTACAGTATCTATCTATATTACATTCCACACTAGCTACCTAAGTGAAAACCAACCGGCATTGCTATCTCTAGCTGACGTGGCCCATTGTCGAATGAAGACAAAGGTGGATGCGGATACATCATCAATCTCATCTCACGCGCGATTACGTGTTGTATATATGACAATTTTTCTAAAAGAGTATAAATCAATTGTTTACGTGGTACATGGATATGATATACTATTTTGATACTTGTGGAACAATCTCATAGGAAAATTACAAACAATTCCTCTTTAAATTCCAAAATGGCAATATAGTTGGCAAACTGCGGGTACTTAGGCATCCTCATACTACTCTTTTTGTTGCATTTAGTTTATAAATGAATCTAGACATGACCTCAACGATGGTGAGAACGACTGAAGTTTAGGGTTTAAATTTGTTTGCACTCAAGTATTTCCGTGGATATGAAGATACCACTATGTATGTCATTTCACTTTCTTGATGTACTCTCTGCATGACTTGGCCCAATATAATGGATTTGTGCCCTATATATATAGAATTTTATGGCTTATGATAATCATGTAAAAGTAATTTATAGGTTTGGATTGTCTCCTGAAGCAATTCGATTATTACACTACTAGATACAGCAGTGGCCGCTGGAGCCCGAGCCACCGCGCCGGAGCCGGAGGAGGAGGCCGCGTCCGGAGAGGGAGGAGGCCGCGTCCGCCGGAGAGGCTGCCTCGAGCTCCGCGTTCGCCATGGCCCCGAGCTCCGCCGCCTGCCATGGCCTCGCCGAGAGAGGGAGGAGGAAGCCACGCCCGCACAGGAGCCGGAGGAGGATGCCGCATCCGGAGAGGGAGGAGGCCGCGTCCACCATGGCCTCGAGCTCCGCCGCCCGCCATGGCCCCGCCGGAGAGGGGAGAGGAGGCCGCGTCCGCCGGAGAGGGCCGTCCCGAGCTCCGCCATGGCCTCATCCGCCGTGGCCCCGAGCTCCGCCGCCCGCCTTTGCCGCCTCGCCCCGATCCGTGGGCGCAAGGGGGAGCAGGGAGGGCGGCGCTGGCCTCCATGGCGGCAGAGGGGGAGGGAGGGAGCCCAGCCCTGCCCCAATCCGCCCTTGCCAGAGCGCACTTCCTGAGCCTCCCTTGCCGGAGCCGCCCTTGCCGTGCCGCTGGGAGGAGGAGCGAGGAGGAAGCGACTCGCCGCGTGCGCCGAGAGGAGGGGGCGAGGGAGGAGAAGCGGCGTGGGGCAAGGGAGCCGCCCGAACGGCCAAACCCTAGGGAGGGGGGAAGCGACCTTATATACTGCGTGCCTCTTGTTGGGCCAGTTTGTCGAGTGGCCTTGGAAAGGCACTCGACAAACCATTTTTTATTTTCTGTCTTAAATTTTTAAAATTTAAAAGAATGAGAAGATTAACTCAAATGAAAAAACTTTTAACTACAAAGTTTTATAACTTTTGAGATCTATAAAGTATATTTTGGCTGTTTTTCCATCCTAGGCTGTTTGAAAAAAATCATAACTCGAGATCTACAAGTCTTATATCTCTCTTTTCATGAAACTCGGAGAGATATGTCTGGGTTTTTGGCATCTGACGTCACAACTTACTCAAAACTTTCTCAATTTTTACCACAGCCTCCGTATGCAATAACACGACGCCTCGACAAGTTTCATGATTTTCGAACTTCGTTTGGATTTTATATAATTTAAAAATACTTTTTCCGCAAGTACATCGAATTTCAGGTGAGTTCCTGGATACGACCTCAACATACACCAAATATCATAAATATCATTTTTAAATCACCAAATTCTATTATTCTATGTACCTGCAGTTCAAATTTAAAATATTCAAAAAAATCAACAAAAATAAATAAATTAAATAAATATATCAAATAAATTAAAAATTACCCCAAATTTTAAAATAGTTTAAAATACCATAGCAAGTCACCATAAAAAAATTTGGGCCAAAAATAAAAAACAATTTGCTCCGTGCCATAGGCTGTCACTCGGCAAAGAAATTCTTAAAAACAAATAAAAAATTTACCGAGTGCCATGCTCGCCACTCGGCAAAGAAATTCTTAAAAATTTAAAAAGAATTCCCGAGTGTACAGGGCTGGCACTCGGTAAAGAAATTATTTAAAAAAATAAAAAAATTTTGCGAGGGCCTAGGGGCTGGCACTCGGTAAAGAAATTCTAAAAAAACTTTTACCAAGTGCCCAGGGGCTGACACTCGGCAAAGAAATTCTTTAGAAAAATAAAAAAATTTACCAAGTGCACAGAGCCGGCACTCGGCGAAGAAATTCTCAAAAATATAAAAAAATTTGCCGAATGCCCGGGGGCCGCCACTCAACAGAAAAATTCTTAAAAAAATAAAAAAAATTGCCGTGTGCCTTCGCTTTGCCGACTGCCTGGCACTCGGCAAAGCCACCTTTGACAAGTGCCTTATTTTGCCGAGTGTAGCACTCGGCAAAATATTTCTTTGCCGAGTGTCTCGAAACTTTGCATTCGGCAAAGTCCAGTTTTCTAGTAGTCTTAGTTAAACAACAAAAGCCTTTTTTGAGGGCTCAAAACTACAAGTCTTATTAGTCTTCAACACAAGAACTTGTTATGACAAGGTCCAAACTTTAATATTACGATGTTTTGCAAATATAAAGATTTAGACAATGGTCTACAAGAACCAAAGTTCAAACCATGATATACTGTACTATTCAGTTCAAGGCATAGTGGATGTTTTCACCAAGATGGAGACATCTACTTATTATTATGAACATTACCCTTTTTTTTACGCAAAAGACCGTGGAGAGGTCCCCACGGTGTAGAAGACCTTTTTATTAAAGAAAGTAAACAGGGCTACTGCTCTATCTACTTCCTTGATTCTAATTGATATGGAAGAGTGGCTTCATCCTTGAAATTCTGTAACCAACTGGTGAAGGAAGCTTGAATGCCATCAAACACCAATCTATTTCTCATCTTCCAGGTTTCCCAAGCTGCAATCTGAAATACTTCCACGAAGAACGGTATGACAGACCGCTATTTGGTTCTTGCAATCTTTCAACTCTGTATCATTCACCCAAGATATTGCTTGTTTGTCCCAACATCTTTTGGCAAACAAACACTCAAAAAACAAGTGATCAATTGACTCCTCCAGGTTGTCCCTGCAACATTATCGTTAACTTCAAGAGATAATCAAGACTGTCACCACCTAACTATCCGCATTCTTCCATAGGGACTAGTCTCAATGTCACTAGACAAAGGCACCAGTATATGTAAGCTCGTCTCATCATCATTGTTGCCATCACCTGCCTAGACTCACATAATTCTCGTGATCATTGGGAAAAATAACAACCACATTAGTTAAGTGATTTAACTCAACTAAGTTTAGGCAGGAAACATGTAAGCATGAAATAAATAATTAAATACAATTGAGGAAATCTAATAAAATGAGCAAAGATAACTTAGCAAGCTCACCAGTCTAAAGACCACTAGATTTCATGAGGTACATAAGTACTTGAAGTTAATGTAGAATTGGCTTGAATCAAGGTAAAATAGAAAGTCCAATATACCATTATGATGTAATTTTCTTACAACTTAAAATAAGATAGAAGAGGGGACTCTAGCAAACTCTAAAGAAAGCTACTATGAAACTGGATTGGATTGATGAGGACATAACACATATGGATACACTCATATGTTAAACACAAGGTGAGCTTGTTCCTAGGTTTGTGCAACGACATAAGTAAGAATTTGTTGCTACACCTAATGTCAGCACTTCCAATGTGTTTAGGAAACAATTTAAGGATGCTAGGAACCTTGGAGGGACTTGTTACATGGTCTGTATAACTCATAGGTCGTGGATGCACCATACTCAAGACCCATCTTGGGGTATAAGAACATCAAAGCACAACATTTCATTCATCGACAACCCAATATATAGTACTTCACTAGGAAGGCCTAATTCCTCCATCTGGAGTGCCATTGAGGTCAAGCACTTTATGAAAAGCTTGTGTCATAAGATGTCAAATTAATAGATCTGAATCCCACCCCAATATCACGTTGTCAAGGTCTTCAAATCATCATGGTTTGGCCTCACCGTTTTATTTCTAGTGGTGCCCCTATACATTATGAACCGCCGGTAAAAAAATAGCAACCATATCAGCGAAAACCAAGTTTGTACTAGTTAGCCTTTGCTTATCATGTTTTCTTCTAGATTCCTCTGCATGTACATATGCATGTGTGTGTATACGTAGCGTGTCATATCCCAACCACCACCACCACCACTACCCGGGACGGAGAGAAGGGAAATGACGACAAAGGGACGAAAAGGCAACGGAGGTTAGCTAATGACAATAATAATTAAAAAGGCTAAGCACCTTTACCCCGTACAGGTACTATTGCTGGGAGCTGACGAATTGGCGATGATGACGAGACGCCGATAATGCATGTGGTGTGGTCGACCGGCGCTAGCTGGTTGCCATTGCATTGCAATTGCCCGCGGCCCACATGCAGCTAGGTAGCTAATAGCATGCATTGCCATGGCCATTGCTTTTGCTAGCTGCCGATGGATCGATGGAGTTTGTTGTCGCATCGTGGGATTATTGTACTTGATCGCCCTCGCTAGCTCTTCCCCGCACCTCAAGCTACCTGCTGCTTTATTTCCATAAATCTCCTCCAACCCACCCCCATCCATCCATTAGCCCACGGGGGCCTTGCATTGCCCTTACCTTAACTTGCTTCAACCTCACTTTTCTCAGTAGCTAGCTGCTAGAGTGCCCGGCCTCTCTCTGTCTCTCTCTCTCTCTCTCTTGCTCGCAGACAGTGAGGCAGACCTGCTGGTTGCTGCTTTTTTTTTTCTCCCCTTTCATTTAGTTACAAGCTATAGTCTCTTCAGCTCCACTTTAATAAAAGATCGCAGTCTGTTATCACTAGCTTAAGTCTCAAGCATCAAACTGCCTGCTGTCCCCTGAGAGCTGAGCGAGCTAAGCTGCTGAGATAGCGAGCCAACCGTCGCTTTTAATTTATATCTATCACCCGCCAGCTCGTCTCATCATCATTGTTGCTATCACCTGCCGCTAACTGGAGGCTGCGTGCTGTCTGCGAACTGCGGTACTAGTAGTCTTGAACAAACTCATCCATGATCTGATCCCCCACAGCACAAGCAACGGTCGATCGGGCCGGCCGGCTGGGGTGGCAAAAGAGCAGCTTAGAGAGTGTTAATTAGTTACCCGGCCGGCCAGCCGCCGGCCTCGCTCCCCCCGGCCATCCATCAGATTGATACATGGGGCGTGAGGCGGCGGCGACGAGGCCCAAGCTGCGGAGGGGCCTGTGGTCGCCGGAGGAGGACGAGAAGCTCTACAATCACATCATCCGATATGGCGTCGGCTGCTGGAGCTCAGTCCCAAAGCTCGCTGGTAAGTATTGTCAGTATAATACTATAATATACGGAGTATATAATTTGCTTGATATATAATCTCCTGCTGTTGCCTTGCATTGTGATCAGAGAATGTTTTTTTGGTGTAGGGTTGGAGAGATGCGGCAAGAGCTGCAGGCTGAGATGGATCAACTACCTGAGGCCTGACCTCAAGAGAGGCAGCTTCTCCCAGCAGGAGGAGGATCTCATCATCAGCCTCCACAAGATACTAGGCAACAGGTAGTTATACCTAGTAAACAACACACATGCATGTAGTACTATGCAGGCACACTTGCAGATCTGATTTTAGTGTTGCACTGAAATCAACAATGACAATCAATCTCACTCAGGTTTTCTTATCACCTACTAAAATAACTAGGAGTATAAGCTAGGACACATGTGTTTGATCAGGTGGTCCCAGATCGCATCGCAGCTGCCGGGGCGGACGGACAACGAGATAAAAAACTTCTGGAACTCGTGCATCAAGAAGAAGCTCCGGCAGCAGGGCATCGACCCCGCCACCCACAAGCCGCTCAACGACGACATCGTCGCGGCCGACGACAACGCCGACTGCGGCGCCTCCAATAATAATAAGCAGCAGCAGGTCCCCTCAACCGAGGACCACTGCTTCGGCGCCATGAGCAGCGACGACCCTCTTGCCCCACACTCCCCGACCGTCAGCTTCGACCCACTGTCCGTGACCAACGTCCCGGCAATGCAGCAGGGCTCCTACGGCTCGTCGTTCCGCTCCGAGAACCACCACCTCTGCGACTACGGCGGCGTGGACGTGGTCTCGGACGCAGCCACGACGTACAGCGCCGCCTACACAGGCGGCGGCGACAGTTCCAGCAACAGCAACGGCACCTGGACCTGCGGCGGCGACAATGTGGTTGGCGGAGAACCGATGCCGCCGCACATGGACATGTTCGGCCGTGATGCCAAGGCGGCGTACCAGTTCGACCCGGCCACCTGGCAGCACCCGGCGGCGGCGAGGCTCCATGGTTACAACGTCGGCGGCGGCGGCGCTGCGGGCTTCCCGATCCGGTCGATGTCGCGGGACCTGCCGGATTCCTGCTTCGACCTCGCCCGTAGCGCGCTGGAGGACGAGTTCAGCGTCGACTTCCTCTAGCTGACGACTCCGCCGACGCGCACCGGCCGGCCGTGAGGTCGTTGATGCATGTCGCCGTCGACGTCCAACACTCACTCGACACTCGACAGACACACACAGATACACTTCATTCACTATTGCTTCACTACTACCACAGAAGATCACCCAACAAAAGACACTCCTGAAGCATCTTTGTCTGGCATGTTCGTTCGTTATTTTTTCACCCTTCTTTTCGTCAGGTCGGGTCCTACTTATTTGGACCGATCGATCAAGTTGTTTAATTAACACGTTGGTGGTATGGTATACTGTGTTTATAATAAGGGTTTTATATATGTTATACATACTATATACACCTCATCAACTATATTCATTGGAACCATATATTTTGTCAATGGAAATAATTATTAGTAGCCCAAAGTAGAGTTATACATCTTTCGATGTCTGTTCATTGCAAGAGCTTGCACTGTTGCCTGACTTGCACACACACAAAAATGCTGTCGTGACGTCGTCGTTCCGTCCACACGCTTGTTTAGGAAGAGCCTATCTAAGCAACATCAACACACGTACGCATCTCATCAGCTCCAGCGCGACGTACGGCGCCGGCCATGTGAGGTCCCTTTCCCATTTTCATTTGGCAAAACGACATTGCCGGGATGCTTGCATGCAACATATACTAGTGCAATGCACGGCTGTTGGGATTTATCAGCATGCGCGATCGAGACGCGTCCTTTGTTTTCCACATAAATGATCATACTGCGTATATATGATGAAGCATTATTTGGACCCATTACGTGTGTATGTACAAGCACTACTACATAAATTGCTTAATTTGTAGAGCCAGCTGAAATTGCTTCTTAGAGGCAGCTATACGATATGCCTCTATCCATGTCTTTCTATAAAGTTGATGATTTCTATAAATATTATTGTTTTTTCTATAAATTTAGTCAAAATTAAACTAGGTTCACTTGGGACAATCTAAAATGCACTATATTACATGACGGGGGGAGTATGTGGGTATCCGGACATTCATAGAAGGTTTTCTCGAGTCTTACTGTTCTTTTATCTTTCTGGAGAAGTGAGTGCATGAAGGAGGAGGAAGTTATATATTTGCATATGGCCATGGGTTATACTAACTTATTATAAGTGTGTGTTTTGTTGGAGGAGCAAAGTGGGACAAGATTGGGCGATCCCATTTTAGCTAGTAACTGGTTCAAGGTGTGTGGGACGAATCCATCCCTAGAGGGCAATATTTTCTACGAATTAAATATGGGATGGATCTAGCCCCTCTTCCACTACTACAGATTACTTGATCACTGCCGGTGACATCAGTGGCGGAAATGACTGAACCGCCACTGATACCCTTTAGTGCCGGCTCTAAATGTCAAAAAAAGAAAAATGATCCAGGTAAACGAGGAACCGGCACTGATTACACACATCATTGCCGGGTGGTGTTATCAACCAGCAGTGAAAATTTCAGTGCCGGTTGGTGATACTAGCCGGCACTGATAGCTATATCCAGTGCCGGCTTTGTTTCACCACCCGGCATGGCGTTGTTTCAGTGGTGGCTTCTATTATAACCCGCCACTGATCTGTCTATCTCCCTTCACCTAGGCAGGGCAGAGAGCCAGAGAGGGACGCGATTTTGCTACAGTATTCAATTCCATCCCGAGAACATAAGCAAACAAAAAAATTAAATTAGAAATAAAAAGAAATCTGATAACATATATATCCTCGTGCAATGCACGGGCATATTAAATAATTAACGACGCCGGCTACATCAGAGATGGTCGGCGTCCAACGTCGCGCTCCACCACCAAGCCGTGTGGATTCGACTAATCCACACGGCCGTGCTCCAAAGCCGCAACACGGGCATCCGCCGCCGTGAGCTAGCGGCGAACATCCTCCATCTCTGCATCGGAGGCCGTGCGGGCGCCTGCTCAGCCTGTAGCGCCTCGCGGAGACGGATGGCCTCCACCTCGGTGGCCCTATGCCATCGCTGCTCGTTAGCAATCGCCGCACGGAGGCCGGCCATCTGATGCTCTGTTGTTTGGATATGGCAGCCTCCACCGGATGACACAAAGGTCGCATGGATGAGCCGCTGGCCCCTCTGCCCCGCTCCATCGCCACCGGAGCGACCACCGAATGCCATGCTTAAGTGCGATCGAAGATGTGGAAGAAGTGTGCAGACGAGGAGGCCGGGATAGGTTGAAGAACGCCAGTTTATATAACATCCCCAGGCAAGGGGAGACCGATCGACCGCCCCTCTAGCTCCCGAGGAGTTAATGTCCACCATGACGCCACCGCTTCCCCATGGATGCCTCTTTAGTTTCCCACACATCCTGGGAAACGAAGGGCTATCAGTGCCGGGCCGTGCCATGCACCGACACTGAAACAACCTTCAGTGCCGGTTCTGTACGTCAAATCAAAAAAGGTAATTGATAGCGCAGGAACCGCACCAAAGTCGTATCAGTGCCGGTCGTTGCTAATAACCGGCACTGAAGAGTTTATCAGTGCCGGTTTGTGGAACAGCCTGGCATTGATATGTGCTACTATAAATACTTTTCTCCCTCCTCTCTGTAGGATAGAGCACACAGCCAGGGAGGGCTCGCGATTTGGTCCTGTCCTCCATTGCTGCGGTCGCTCTTCCCCGTGAATCTCTTGGATTTTGAAGCATGGGCATGTCCTTCTTGGTTCAAGGTTAGTAGCAACTAACAATGAATGAACTCCATTGATTTTGTTGCTTAATTTCCATTGCTGTGATGGCTACATTGCTTCATATGGTGATCATTGTTGATTGTTTCTCCATTGTAGCAAGAAAACCACATTTCAGTTTGATTTTGAGGATACATCTAAGCAGAGTTGCGGTGAAACGATCTTCCTAGAGGTTGGTTTGTATGGACTCATTCAATTTCACACCCTGATAATCATGGTCGACTTGATGATAATTAGTACATGTACGATTAGGGATTAGCTAGGTTCTTTTACATTCTCGATGACCAAAACATTGTTTTGAGCTACATTGTTGTTGATGATTATATCTGAAATTTTGGTGTTTTATATTTATTGTCGCCATTTTTTGGTACGGGGGACCTAAATACTCTTCGGTCACATATGTAAATGCTCTAAACGGGGTGAGCTAAATAAAATTTGGTGCAAAACTAGTCTGTATGTAGATTGAGGTCTAAATATTATTTTTGTGCAGGCATAGATCGAGAGTGGATGTATGGTGTGCCTCGAATGGACGGCCGGTACAAGAATGGCGTCCGCAATTTTGTCATCGTAGCCCAAGCAAATGCTAAGGATGGAATCCCAATATTCTGTCCATGCATAGATTGCATCAATCATGTGGCATTTTCACATGTTAAGTCTGTATGATCGCACTTGATTCTTAGAGGTTTCATGCCAAACTATACGATATGGACTAAGCATGGGGAAGTTGATCACAATGCGCCGTGAGAAAACATTGATGATATGCCCATGCCTGACATTGTCATCCAAGAAGCTGTTATGAATGAGTGAATCGTCAATGATGTGTTTGCTAATACATTAGCTGATGACACAGTTCATAATGATGCGCTTTCACAGATGCTAGACAATGTGGATCATGTGGATCATGGATTTCTCAGTGAAAAATAGTCGAAGAAGCTAGATGTCATGAGAAAAGATGCCCGAACACCACTGCATGTAGATTGTGAGGTGAGCAAACTAGAAGCCGACATCATGCTATTGGAGTTCAAATCCATGAACGGGGTTAGCGATCAAGGCTTAAATGACTTGCTAGGTATAATAAGAAAATTCCTCCCAGCAAAAAATGAGTTGGCAGAGAATACATACATGGCCAAGAAAATGATCTGTCCAATTGGTCTAGAGGTTGAAAAAATCCATGCATGTTACAATGATTGCATACTGTATCGTGGAAGTGAATACAAAAAGTTGGATAAGTGCCCCGTGTGCAAAAATCCACGATACAAGGATGGGCCATCAAATGATGGTAGCAAGACCAGAGGAGGACAAAGAAATGTTCTTTGGTATTTTTCTATAACTCCACGGATATGTAGGCTGTTTGCATGTGAAAAGTCATCAAAGTTGTTGCGCTGGCATGGCAAAGAGTGCAAGAAGGATGGAATTTTGAGGCACCCCGCCGATGGAAAGGAATGGAGGACTATTATTTCTATGTTCTCTGACAAAGTCAGTAAAGATGTAAGGCACCTTTGCTTAGGTTTGAGCACATATGGGATGAATCCTTTTGGCCATATTAAAAGCAAACATAGCACCTGGCCAATGATGCTTTGTATATACAACCTTCCTCCGTATCTTTGTATGAAGCGATCGTACCTCCAAATGTCAATGCTTATCCAAGGGCCGAGGCAGCCTAGGAATGACATCGATGTGCTTTGGAACCAGTGATTGATGAACTAGTAAAGATTTTTGAGGAAGGTGTGGAGGTCTGGGATGAGTACAAAAAGGAACACGTAATGATCAGGGCAGTACTTATCGCTACAATCACCGACCTACCAGGGCGAGGTACCTTGTCTGGCAAGAAGACAAAAGGATACACTTGTTGTGTGGAGTGCTTGGACGAGACAGACGCTGTATTTCTTCCACATAATAAGAAGATGGTTTACATGGGAACACATCGATCCCTACGTAGGAATCACCCTTACCGTAGGAACAAGAAGGATTTTAATGGGAAAGTTGATAACCGCCCACCTCCAAACTATCGAGATAGGAAATAGATACTGAAAGAAGTAAGCACTCTCGAATATGTCTTTGGGAAGGGGGCTAGGGCAGTAGCGGTGCCTGAAAGTAGTCCATGGAAAAAATCTATTTTTTGGAAACTGCCTTATTGGCCTCTGCTTAGTGTGCGCCACTCTCTTGATCCCATGCACATTACTAAAAATGTATGCTTCCACACACTGAACACCTTGATGAACACAGGGGGTACAGAGAAGGATACACTAAGCACACGTTTGGACATGCAATACTTGGGGCTCAAGAAAGAGCTGCATCCCATCAAGCAACCCGGTGGACAGTTTAAACTTCCTATTGCATTATGGACATTGAAGAAGGAAGAAAGGGTTATGCTCATAGCCTTCTTCGATGAACTTAATGTGCCGACAGGCTACTCTACGAACCCGCGCAGGCTAGTTAACAAGAGTGAAAACAAGTTTAACTATGGTTGTATGAAGGCCCATGACTGCCATGTCAGTATGACTCAGCTGCTCTGGGGTGCTCTTCATGGCATCCTACCACCAAAGGTCGGGACCCAATCATTAAGTTGTGCTCGTTCTTCAACGCAACCTCAAAAAAGGTCATTGTTGTGTCCACGCTTGACAAGCTGCAGGAGGATTATCGATACTCTCTCTAGGCTTGAGATGCATTTCCCACCAACCTACTTTGATATCTTAGTGCATCTACTCGTTCATCTTGTTGATCAGATTAGAGCACTTGGCCCAATGTACCTGCACCAGATGTTTCCTTTCGAAAGGTTGATGAAAGTTTTTCAGAGGTATGTTCGGAACAAATTCAGGCTAGAAGGGGCATGGTAGAAGGAGGATCAATGGAGGAGGCCATTGAGTTCTGCTCATATTATATGGACATCAGCAGGGTTGGAGTTCCACAATCTCGTCATGAAGGAAGACTTGGGGGAAAAGGAATTATCGCTGAAAGATCTCGCAGAGTACAGGATCCCAATTCTTATCAACAAGCACAAGTCGCTATTCTACAACAAGCCAAAGATGTGATGCCGTACATTGTACAACACAAGCAAGACCTAAGAGCTTCCTATCTGAGCAGGTCGTAGGCTTGGCTTGAGAAGAAACATAAGGAGGAATTTGTCGACTGGATGCGATGCCAAGTGCTTGAAATAAGAATCCCATCTCATTCTCAGCTAGAAATCTTAGCCAGAGGACCTACAACCATGGTGCGTAAGTATCAAGGGTATGAAATCAATGGATTTATATTTTACACTAAAAAGCAAGATGGAAAGGGCACGTACAAAATAGTGGTGTTTGTTTCGATGCCCACGGTGAAGAAGGCAATGTGGAGGCAACGTACTATGGTTTCATAGAGGAGATATGAGAGTTAGACTATGGTAGTCGACTAAAGCCTGCTCTCTTTCGCTGCTAGTGGGTCCGGCAAAATGCAGTAACCAATGAGACTGAAGGGTACACTCTAGTTGATCTCACAAAGACTGCGCACATAGATTACCCCTTTGTCCTTGCAAAAGATGTTATGCAAGTCTTTTATGCAAGGGACAACAATACGAAAGGCAGGTTAAAGGTAGTCCAAGAAGGAAAAAGAAAGATTGTCGGTGTCGAAGGAGTGACTAACGAAGAAGACTATAGGGGATATCAGGAAATGCCTCCAGTCGGGGGAACATAACCCTATCTATCCTTGAAGAGGGCGAGGAACCTGCTTACATATGGACTGATCATGATGAGGCCATAATAGTTCGTCTGCAAGACAAAGTACCCAAATAGTTAGAAGAAAGCTGCTCAAGAATCCAACCTACATGGATGTTGACTATATGTTATCATTATTCGCACCTTGTATCAGTTATTTGAACTAAATCTACAATATATCTATGCACCTTTATAGTTTTATTATTGGCTATATACCCAAACATGATATAGAATCATTCTAATCCCAACATTACTTGAACCCATAGTGTCGATGTTTTTTTAAAAAATATAAACCCAAAACCTAATAATTATAGAAGCATCAATTTTTTAAAATGAAAACAAAAAAGGAGACCCTATCACTGTCGGTTCCTGATTTGAACCGATAGTGGTGATGCTTTTTAGAAGGAAGGAAAGTCAGATGTACAACGTTGCCGGGTTGTATTAGGATCCGACATTGAATATTGTCGTCAGTGCCAATCTTTGCTAGGAACCGGCACGGATTTGGCCTTTTTATTTTTCTTTGTGGCTCCCCGATTTGAAACCGGTGGCCACCATAATGGCACCATAAAAAAACATGGCAATGCTTCCACCTACCATTCCAGCTCGCCTATAAATATGGCACACACCTAGGGAGCATATGCATGGCTAGTTGTGTTCATTTTCCCACTCTTCTTCGTGCTTAGGGCTTAGGGTAGCTAGTTTAACATGTCCTCTCTGTGGGAGAAAGCCCTCCACATACAGAAATTGTAAGTTCTCATAGTCCACCAGAATGGTGCACACAACAGGTGCTAGAAGAATTCTACTGATAAGCAAAGCGGTATGTTGGTTTCTCCAGTGAGGCTCTGGCTTTGTGTTTGCTCGTCGGAAGAGGACATACTTCCCCACCGACAACCACCGCAACAAGAGCAACATGGGAAGGCATGCTAAGGCACGAGTTTTTCCTAGCCTCCTTGATTGCCTACTTTCACCGGCATAGCTCGTCAACACCCCGACATTTCTGAGGTTTATGGATGCTAGAAGAAAGCTACTAGGGTGGTTAAATTTTATTGTGTTGATACTCTTGGACGGTAACATCGATTCTGTATAGTGTAAGGTCTTTGTTATCGTATATGTAATTTCCTTCTATTTCTATTTGTTATATCTTGGACTCTTGGACTATATCCAAAAAAGTATTTCGTTCTTGTTTTACCAACTAAGTACTCTAATTTATATTATGTGTGCAAGGCTCAGTTATTTATTAATAACTATGTATATGAATTTCTTAAGTGTGCATGATAAATACTCTCCTACCTCAAGTGGTTAAGTCTCCAGCCCCTCTAGCTCGAGTCCACTGGTTCGATTCCCTTTATTTCATTTTTTTCATCAGATTTTTAAGAAAACAAAAAAGCTACCGGCGCACCCACATCTTAGTTCGAATTCGAGGACGTGGCCGGAATGGCCTGGGCCCATAATAGCAAGCGGAAGCAATGGCAGCTTGTGACAGTAGTGGGCTCTTCTTTTAAAAAAATGCCATTGGACCCTATCACTGTCGGTTGGTAACCATAACCGACACGGATGGCCACTTCACCGCCGGTTTGTAACTACAACCGGCACTGATGTAGAATAGTTTTCAAACTTTTACATGGAAGCATGCTCCCTCTGATCCAGCAGGAGCACTGCTTCCACCCACACACAATGAGTAATATTATATTTATTGAGGGGCAGTACAAGAGAAATATATGATAACAAAGGCCTTAAAATAAAATTACATATACGATAACAAAGACCTTTTTCTATATAGGTCAATGTTACAATCAATGTGTACAAACATATTAAAATTTAACCACCTCAATAGCATTCTTCTAGCATCCCATGAACCTCAGAAATGCCAGGTGGTAACGAGCCATGCCAATTCGAGATGATCAAGGAGGCCATAAAAACTCATGCCTAAGCGTGCCCCCATGAACCAATGCCTCTGCGCTCTCCTTGTTGGGGACGTTGAAAACTACATGGCTTGTTCTGCTCTTAGCCTCCGATGAACCTATGCCTCCAATTGCAAGAACAATCCAGGATGCACCGGATTCCGCTCGACGCGGTCACCATACAGCAACCAACACCGCACCACCAGAGCAAGAGTGCGCATCCTCAGATGGCATCGTCAATCTCGTGGCGACCCCAGTAGTCGGCATTGCTCTATTTTTAGTAGCATTCTTCTAGCACCTCTGTTGTGCACCATTTTGGTGGACTAGGATAGGCAAAAATATTTATATATGTAGGGCTTTCTCCCATTGAGACCTCATTTTGAGTGGATTGTCTAGCTAGCTCGTGAAGTGAAGTAGTGTGTGGAATGAGATGGAGATAAGGGCTCTATTTATAGGAGTGGCCACCGTGGTGGTAGGTGGGAACAATGTGCTGGGCCTTTGTTGCAGCATGCATGCATGCAAAACCAGCCAAGGTAGGAACATCACTGCCAGGCTGGATTAAAGAACCGACAGTGATACAGACGATCACTACCGGGTTGGTCTATGCCCCAGCAGTGATGAGCACTAGCATTGCCGGTCTCAACTAATGGAGTGACAGTGATGCGTATAAATGATGCCGGCCACATTCAAATTTCATGAAATAGGTTGCACTTTGAGTTCATATGCATTCCTGTGTCGAATTGATCTAAAACTTTTTGTCTTGACTTCCCATGCCACATACAAAGTATCCGCCAAGTTTGAGATTTTTTTAATTTGTTTGCTACTTTTTTAGGTTTAATTGAATTTCCGCGCGACTTCACCCAGTAATTATAGTTTGAACTAAGACCACCCCCGAAAAGAGCCAGAATGGCGCGAAAATTTTCCAAAAGGTCTCATGTGCCCTAGGAAACAATGTTTTATGGAGGTTGATGCAAAATCCATGTGTTTGCATTCTGTAATTCACCATAGTGTGTCTCACCATGCACAAAGAAAATTATAATAATTAAAATAATTATCAGAAAAACATGGATCTGGTGTGGGACCATGGTGCAGGTGTACAAGGTTAGCAAAAAAATTCAAGCCATTTCGACGTAGTCATAATCTACATGCTTCATAAAGGTATACAACACCTTTCATCGAACATTGTCTATACACTTAGGTTCTTAGAGATTCTGTGGTTTATATGCATTCCTGTGTCGAATTGATATAAAACTTTTTGTCTAGACTTCACATGCCACATACAAAGTATCCAGCAAGTTTGAGATTTTTTTGAATTGGTTTGGTATTTTTAGTTTTAATTAAATTTCCGTACGACTTCACCCAATAATTATAGTTTGAACTGAGACCACCCCGAAAAGAGCCGGAATGGCGTAAAATTTTTCCAAAAGGTCTCATGTGCTCTAGGAAACAACGTTTTATGGAGGTTGATACAAATCCATGTGTTTGCATTATGTAATTCATCACAGTGTGTCTTACCATGCACAAAGAAAATTACAATAACTAAAATAATTATTAGAAAAACATGGAAACTAGTGTGGGACCATAGTTTAGGTGTATAAGGTTGGCAAAAAAATTCAAGCCATTTCGACATGTGAATATACAAGTGTAATATCTTTATTGAATTATTATGGTATATGAACCCTTTCATCCATAAGTGTAAGGATTAGTTTTATAAGAAAACTAATAAGAATATTATTTTAGAAAAGGAATTATTTGCTACAAAAGGAAATAATTGCTAACCAATAATTATGAAAATTTTAAAATAAAGATCAGTATTAGGTTTAGTTTTATAATTATATTCTAAAAAAATGAAAAGGAAATAATTCGGGACGCAAGGTTTTGAACCTGGGTCTCGGGGGCTGAGGGGACATGCCTTATCCACTGCGATAGAAGGGATTGTTCAGTATGCTGCTAGACTACAGTTTAGTTGACCATAAATTCTCAACCACATCAGTCCCGGGTGCTATTGTGACCCGACACTGATTATTGTCATTAGTACCGGGTGCTATTACAACCCGGCACTGATATGTATCATCATTGCCGGGTGCTATTTCATCCCGGCACTGATATGCCTAGACTATATAAGCCCAGTGCGCGGGGCCAAAAATTCCCCAATCTTTCACTCCATGCTCACTCAGTTCGAACTCTCGCCTCCGTCAGCCACCGTCCACTGCCTCCACTCGCACCACCGGCCGCCATAGCTGTGCACTCCACTTCGTCTCCACCGTCGTCCGTGCATCGCCGTGCACCCTGCAGTGGTAAGGGAGCCACCCGACCCCATCCTCGGCCCTATTTTGCGCCATGCCGGGTCCTTGACGCCCCGCAACCGCACTCGACACCGGCCCGCCATTGCAGGTGCTCCGCGACTCCGGCCGTCTTAGGTGAGCTATCCAAGGAACTTTATAGGCTCTCAATGGCGGCACTCACACTAGAGAACTCAGGAGCATGGGCTAGGCTGCACCATTGTTCTCGGCGAGCGCCACCCCTGGAACACCCCTAAGGTGTTTGACGTTTTGTCGATTAGGAGCGTGCAGTGACAATCTTTTTGGATGTGTGTGTACAGTGGTTTCTCCATCACCAGCAGCAGCTTGAGCCTGGACTCCATGGTGGTGGCTGGTTGTCCCCTAGTCCATGCCAAAAACCTCGTCGATCGATTTGCTTCCTCGTCCATGCCACCGTAGAAGCCCCACTGCAAGGAGCATGGACCGCAGCTGCACCCAGCAAGCTGAGTGTGTTCGATCATTGAAATGCCCATGTTAAGTTATTCTCTAGCTAGAGCAGTGACCAAATGTTAATGATGTGCCATATGCTAGATGATTAAATTCCCTTGCTAGAGATATAATACTTTGCCATGCTATAATGTACAAATAGTTCATCCACACATGATTTGATGTGTAAAAAACTATGGCATGATGTACACAAACATGTTATATGTTGTATTATAAAAAATTTGGCAAATTGAGTAGAAAACATGATTGAATGGCTTAGTGATAACACACTATATTAACTTGGTTTATTTGCTCTGTCAAATTCATGTGTGAATGGCATAGTAGCAACAATGGCATGGTATGTAGTGTGGACTGGCCAGCAATCGAGGATCTACCGTAGGTGGGCAGATACGAATTGTCAAGTCCATCACTATCCAGGCAATTCTCACAAGAAATTCAACATAGAGGCTAAAGAGAATCCACCTGCTTTGGCGACGAAAGAGGATCCATAGGCACTGGAGATTGAAGAGAACCCACCGACTGGAGATAGGAAGATTAGGACTCTGCCTACTCTTTGGTCTTGGACACATGCCATGATTTTATGTCAAGCTATGTTCATTGCATTTCTTCTATGGAAGTTGATGTAAACTTCCTTTTGTACATCTATCATTACCCACACTTTGTGATATGGAGCTAGTTTTGTGGACATGGTATTGTATTTTGTATTTTATGTTCTCCACACTTGTTGGGACCAATAGTTGGATTTGCAACACTTACAATAGCCAATTCTCTATATGTCCATAGCCATGACTACTACACGTCGCCAGATGGCCCATCGCCAACTTGGCAGGAGGCAACAAACATCGTAGGATGGGAACGCTGGGACAGGAACCCCACAAACTCCTGCAAACCATGCACAACAAGCACCTAATCAGATCGCTGATACAGGAGCCCCTAGGATGGGAACCCTGCAAACTCCGACAGTTGTCGGAGAGGCATTTAGCCCCACCAATTGGCTAAATCTTGCACAAGACAGTCCCTTGGTGTAAGATAATGTCAAGGTAACTTAGTTGTTAATAAACAAGATAGACTAACATGATAAGTTAGTGGCTCATCAATAGCTTGTTTTGTGTGTCTTCAGCAGGCTGCGAGCAATTGTGCGCTAGATGGTGCGGACCAACAACGTGCGTACCACCAGACACAGGACAAGCCGAGGAGCCTCATTGCTTCCTCAGGGCAGAGGTGCACAATATCACATAGCTAAAGTTGACCAAACAGGTGTAACACCCGGTTCTAAGGACAAAACCAGATATACACTATATGTGAGTCTTAAAGGACAAATCTCACATATAGCTATAAATAGTATCAATTACAATGCTTTAAAGATAACGTACACAATATATAGAAGATCACCTAATGAACAATTAGTGGAAAGACGACTTCAAACTCTGGGTGTAGACTTCACTCCACTGGATCCAACTGACTAGTTGACAACAAGCCTAACACTCCTTCTGAGGTGTGGGGGGAATTTCAAGAGTGAGTCCATGTCGAACTCAACAAGTATAGCAAAAGTATAGGTCCTATAACACATGATCAATGTAACATAAATAATATAAAGCATAAAACAGTAAACCATGAACATGTTAGCAAACAAAATTCATCATCTTAGTGTAAAGATTCCAAGGCCGCTTGTGTCCTTGAGCAAGGCTAGTATACCAGTGATTTACCCTTTCACTGTGAGCCGTGATTTACCCATTCGCCCGAGGTGATCAACCTCTTAGCCCACTACCAAGGAAGACCGGCAGGGTTCACTATGTATCCTTTCAAAAGCTCTTCTACCTTACTAGGGCTACCGGATCATCAGATGAAGGAACCCCCCTTCCAATATGGCACATTCCTTCCTGGCTATACACATAAGGATAGAGGCTGTCCTATACCCAACTCGGCAAACCTCTAGCAAGCTAGAAAATGTCCTCATACTAGGCTAAAACCAGAGCCATGTAGCCCTCACAGCTATACTGTAAATCCCGAAGGTTCTCTTATAGATAAATCATCAAGTTGCTAAAAAGTCATTTTTATCATTTATTGCTTAAACATTAATTAAGTCACAAGATCATGGCCACAGAAATAACACCCAAACTGTACTTGCCTTAAGACTTGCTTTACACCCAAAGCAATGTGCTTAGAGAAACATCATCTTTATCTTCCATTCGGCTGTTTGTGATCTCCAACGCTCACAATGGTTCTTGTTCTACTCGTAGCAAGCACCATACACAGAGAACATACAAGCAACAAGGAAAAGCAACTAAGAATAGTACACCACATAAGGTAAACAACGTACTAAAAGAGAGTTATAGCTACGATCACAAGAAACGCCTACCGAAAGGCTTTACATTATAAAAGAAACAACATTAAGCTTTATTTACTTTATTTAAAGAAAAACATGAACAAGTTATTAACTCATAGAACATAAAACCATAATTTATTTTAAAAACCAAGTTAAACTAACTATGTTTTATTTATAAACATATCTCACATTATCAAGCATTTAAATTTTGCTTTGCAAACGACATAAACATATGAGAGCATCTATGGTCTATTACATGTAGCATGTTTAATCTAACCAAATCATAATTAGAAACACATAGGTTAAGATTAATCAAATTAACATGTCATGTATAATTATGAAGATATGAAATGGATATTGTTTTTAACTAAAAAACTAGCTAATTACAAGCATATTAAACAATTTAATATTTAGCTAAATATAGAAAAGCATCAGACATGATAAAAATTAACTCTACTGCATAGAACACGATGATACAAAACTAACGCAACTTAAATTGCCCGAATCGGAGTTAAAATGGTGAAACGACGGAGATAATATGATCGATGGCAAATATGTAAATAACTGCTGGGTGGCAGACTAGTAATTACCATCATCTTCCACCTCTGGCTATTGGAGATCGTGGCCATGGCAGCTATGGTGCCGCTGCACCAGCACTGGAGGCAAGGGGCCTCGGCCCTGGCCTGTAGGACGGCCGGTGGCGGCCGCCTGCGGCCTGCTACGGCCTGCTGCGGCCTGCTACGACTGGCGGCGACGGCCAGCTGTGGCCTGTTACGGCCGACGGTAGCCAGCTACGGCCTGTTACGGCCGGCGGTGGCCAGCTACCGCGCGCGGGGAAGGGAGGACCACAGCCCTCGGCTGGGACTTTGCCGGCCGACAGCGGCTGGCTGTGGCCGGCTGCGGCTAGCTCTGGCCGGCCGCGCGCGGCTTGGATTTGCGGGTGGCGGCGCGGCTCCTTCTAGGGTTGCCAAGGGGCTGCGGTGCATGGGGCTGGCCCTCTTTATAGCTGGTCAGGAACCGATGGGCTGAAGCCGCTAGGCTTGGCCCGTTAGGCCGGCTGCGGCTACCTGTGGCCGCTGGTGGCCGGCTGGTGCTCGCTGTGGTCGGCCGGAGTTGGCCATGGCTGGCTTGAGCTGGCCAATGCTGGCCATAGTTGGCCAGTTGAGGCCAGGAAAGGCTCAAAGTGGCTGGGGAAGGCTATGGCTGGATTGTGGTCGGCCGAAGTTGGCCATGGCCGATTGGGAGTGGCCACAAGTAGCTATGGCTAGCCGTGGTTGGCCAAAGCTGGCCAGATGAGGCTAGGAAAGGCCAGAGCAAGCTAGGTCGGGCCAGGGTAGACTAGGGCAAGCCAGGGATGTGTAGAGACTGAACTAGTTCTGGTAGGGCTAGGTAGGGGATGGTGCCTACCTAGAGCGATGGCCCACCCTAAAGAGGGAAAGGAAAGGCTCTTTCTCTATCTATGCAAGGGAATGGGTTTTTCTGAAATTGTTTTCCAAAACCTTCTTGAGGCAAACTTGGGTTTTCGAACCTTTATTTCCAAACACGAAAAGAACCTAGCCGTGTCTTGCTCGGGTTTTAGAAATTCTTTTTCAAACACCAGCAAAATGAAACAAGGCACCAAGCACAAACCCATCTTTATTATCTTCGTAAAAGTTTTATAAAGCCACACTTTTCACAATTTTATAATGATAACAAAATAATAAAATCTTAGATAATTTTAAAAAAATGCATAAATCCGTTAGTTTATTTAGTATTTTTGGTTCACATCCCAAAATAGAAATTTTGGGGTGTGACAACAGGCGAGCCGATCAGCCTGACTGAATCAGTGACAAAATGGAATAATATCATAGGGATTCATGTGAGGGACTACATCCCGATCAAGTATAGGTGCTGGAAAGGGGATGCATAGAGAGATGAATGGGTTGTCCCAAAACCAGAGAAGGCTACCATTTTAGTTTAATTTGTTACCATATTTCACTTTCCCATCTAACATTGATATGGAGTTGGTCAAGAAAAAAGCCAGATCAAACATGAGGATAATGTTCATATGTTTCAAGCACTTTTTGACAGCTAAGTATATCAATGAGGATAAAGAGCCAAATTGGGGTGAGGCACAGTATGAAAAGCAGAGGCAATTTTGGTCGGAATTCAAGGAATATAGGCTATCCAAGTAGGCTAAGGCCTTGAGCAAGAAAAACAAGGCGATCTCTGAGAAATTGACAACTTATCATTGTCGGTGTTTTGACCCCGGGGGTCAACACCAATGAGTAAATTCTTAATTGCGTGCTCCCTTAATCCGGTGGGTGATGCAAGAAGGACACAACGATTTATCCTGGTTCGGGCAAAGAAGGCCCTACGTCCAGCGGGGGGGATAGTTTGTGTTATCTTGTACCGAAGCGCTAGTACAGGGGTGAATACAAGCGGGTGTGAGAAGTGTGGGCTTGAGCTCGACCGTTTCGGGTGCTTAGCTCTCTACACTCTCTCACGGTGTTGTTCTATGATCTAAGCCTTAGCGTGTGATGCTTCCAGATCCTCTCTAGCTAAAGTCTTGGCTCCTCCTTTTATAGGCGAAGGAGGGGCACAGGAGTACATGTTTTTGGGGCTCACATGGTTGGTGACGTATAACGTTGATGCCGATCATGTCGGTGCCACTGTAGAGGCGTACGTCGGTATGGGAGGTCCTGCAGCCATTGTGTCGGGAGATGTTGAAGTGTTGACCAAAGTTGTTGAAGTCTTGCTCGAGGGTCGGTGACACGGTGTCGAGAGGCGATGGTCGAGGCCTTGGGTCGAGTCGAGGGGCTCAAGTCAAGGGGCTCGAGTCGGGGGGTCGAGGCCCATCGGATAAGGTCAAATTCTAGGAAATGTGGGGAACGTGCTGACTTACCCATCTCGAGGGGGTGCCGAACGAGGCACAATGCTCAGTATGGCGTAACAGTGAGGTACGACCCACGAGATTCTAGGGTGTGGGTGGTAAAAGCAGGATTCAACTGCCATACTCGCAACTGTTTCGGTAACTGTGGCCATACGGTTAGGCGGGAGTAGGTAAAATGCATTGAATGTGCCTGGATCCGTACGGGGAGTAGGTAGCCGAGGGGTATACTATGCTTGAGGGCTGCCCATTTACACAGTGAAGTTCTATCCTCGAGGGTGGGCTCGTTCACTTGGGCGAAGTTCCATCCTCGAGGGTTAGCTCATTCGCTGGGCAAAGTTCTATCTTCGAGGCCGGCCCGTTCGCTCAGGCAAAGTCCGTCCTCGAGGATGGGCTCGTTTGCTCAGGTGCAGTTTCGTCCTCGAGGCCAGCCCATTTGCCTGGGTGAAGTTCCATCCTTGAGGGGTCGCCCGAACCATACCCTCGAGCGTACAGTCTTGGTCTGCGCGGTAGCCCGTCGAGCAGGCTGTGGCTTCGGGTTATCGATGCCCGTTCGGGAGTCGGCCCAGTATGCCTTAGCCTGTGGGCTTTTGAGCGATAGTGAGGGACGTCATTAGAGGGTTTGTGTTGCTGACCTCAGGGATTAGTCTGGTTAATCGAGGCTTTAGGGTGCCCCTTTCCCAGGTACCCGACAGTAGCCCCCGAGCCCCTGCGCCAGTGCTGGCACTCGGGCAGGGGGTCAGTAGTCAGGAGTGAGGTGTGGCTTGGATTTTTCTATGGGGGGCACGCGAACGTCCCCCGTGGGGGTAGCCCTCGAGACCTCGGAGGAGTCGGAAGACTCCTTCGAGGGATTTATTTGTTTTTGGTCGAGGGGTGCTCGTCCAGTCGGGTACAGACACGAACTGGAGTTGTGGCGCTTTTTCTGAGGGGTACGTCAGAACGTCGAGCCCTGGGGGATTTTTGACCCTCTTTTGTCAAGGGGTGCCAGGCACAGTCGAGCCCCCGAGCCTCGTGCGGCTAGGGCGTTGCCAGCCTCGGTGTTCATCTCACGAGTCCTTTCGATCGGACGTGGGGCGAGAAGCGTCGGACTACCCTCGATAGGGCGAGCCTTGAAGTTCTCAGTGAGCTGGTAATGGGAAAATCCAAGTGAGAGCCCATTCTTCGTTCGATAGAGGTCAGCTGGTGGCCCGGAGGCAGTCTCATTAAAGCAAAAAACATGGACCTATGGATACCGATTCCATTCGATAGGTCTCAGCGGCTCGATGCCTCCCTTTGGGGGATTCCATAAAAGTCCATAACATTTCACCTTGGATATGTCCCAAGGGGTCTCAAGAGTTTGTTCTTGAGTAGGGCCTCGTGTTGGCTCCCCTTGGTCACCCCTGACTCGAGCGCTCGAGGGCGGCTATCAAACCCTGGTCGAGGGCCAGCCTTCGCTCCCTCGAGGCTTCTTGTGGGGCCGAAGCTCATTTACCTTCTCCTTCCTACCTACGAATTCGAGGGGTAGTGTTTCGCCCATTCCCCATCTTGTCTCCCTGCTTTCATTGCCGCCGCCACCGGAGAATGGAGTTTCCTTGTTCGTTAGCGCAAGAGGGAAAAGGGCGAGAGAGATTGGCTCCCATCGTCAGTGATGAAACGGGAGCTCGAGGAGTTGATGGACGGGGGCTCCTTCGCCCTATTATCTTGGCTAGTCAGTCAGAGTGGGTGGTGCCGCAAGCCTGGGGGTCGAATCGCGAGGCTGTTCGAGGACGAGGTGCACCTTCCTGCTGTTGGCGATGACGACGAAAGCCTGGGAACCATATTTGGGCATGAAGGCCCATGTAATAAGTTAGTATTTTGACTCGTGTTGATGTGGCCTTGAGGGCCTCGAAACATGATGTTTATATGCATTTTGAATGCTTTCGAGTTTGAGTCTGTCATTCCTATCTTGCTCGAGCTGAGTTTTTACGCAGTATTCTTGGCACACGGTTGCGTCCTTCGGTGTGGGGTGCGAGTGGAGGTACCGTAGCCCTGAGGCGTAGGTGATCTCGCAGCTTGATGACCCCTCAGCCTTAGGATGCCCTCGCGGCCTTGTCGACTACATAGGAACTCATATCGAAGCATATAGGAACGTTAGACATTAATTTTTCAAAATCATGAGTATGAGTCTGTCATTCCTATCTTGCTCGAGCTAAGTTTTTACGCAGTCTTCTTGGCACACGGTTGCACCCTTAGGTGTCGGGGTGTGAGTGAAGGTACCGTAGCCCTGAGGCGCAGGCGATCTCATGGCTCAACGGCCCCTCGGCCTTAGGGTGCCCTTGCGGCCATGTCGACTGCGTAAGAACTCATATCAAAGTATATAGGAATGCTAGACATTAATTTTTTGAAATCATGAGTATGAGTCTATCATTCCTATCTTGCTCGAGCTGAGTTTTTAAACAGTCTTCTTGGCACACGGTTGCGCCCTTAGGTGTGGGGTGCGAGTGGAGGTACCGTAGCCCTGAGGCATAGGTGATCTCATGGCTCGATGGCCCCTCGGCCTTAGGGTGCCCTCACAGCCATGTCAACTATGTAAGAACTCGTATCAAAGCATATAGAAACGCTAGACATTAATTTTTTGAAATCGTGTGCTTTTACCAAGTCTTCTTAGCACGCAGTTGCACCCCTTGGCATGGAGGAGTGAGTGGAGGTACCGTAGCGCGGACGCGTAGGCGATCTCGTGGCTCGACAGCCTCTTGAGCCTTAGGGCACCCTCGCAGCTTCGTCGACTATGTAGAAGTTTTTCAAAAAATGCAAATTTTTAGGGATGCGAAGGGTTCCCCCTTCCAGCCCCCGAGGGTGGTTCGACTCTATGAGGACAGGGTCGAGCCCACCTGTTTTTAATGAAAGAAAAGGTTTCAACATGGATGTACTCTTTATTCATGAATTGAGAATATGTACGGAGCCTCGAGGCTCTAAAGGTAGGAGTGATGTAGCTGTTCGATGTTCGATGTTCCAGGCGGGGGTCGAGGTCCACGGTGGCTCGTAGGAGGTGCCCCTAGAGATCCTCATATGCGCTCATGTTGGTGCTCGTCATGGGTTGAGGCCCTCCTGTCTTCAGTTGAGTCCCCTTGGCCCGTGTTCATGGCCTCCCGGCCCACGGCCGAGGTGGGGTTGTCCGCACCCGAAGTCTGTCCGAGGCCCCCCGTCGAGGGGGTGCCCAGCGTATCGAAGTGCAGTCAAAGCCAGGAGCGATCGAGGCGGGGCCGTCCGAACCCAAAGTCCATCCGTCTGCTGAGGCTGCCCGTCGAGGGGGTGTCCAGCGTACCGGAGTGTGGTCGAGGCCAGGGGCGGTCGAGTCGGGGTCGTCCGAACTCGAAGTCCGTTCGTCTGCCGAGGCTGCCCATCGACCTCGACGCCTATGTCTTGGTAGAGTTTGTTTAGGCCAAATGGGAACAGGCGACGGGCCTCAAACCACCCGTGTGGGAGTAGGTTGGATGGCGTTGGAGCCACGCCCATACAAGAGACCACACTCGGTCCCCTCGCCGAGCACGTATCGAAGCTGAAGTCGGGGTCGCCGTGGAGCTCCTGAACTCAGGTCAGATAATCCACCAACAAGGGGCTCCTCATCATTGATTAGGAGCGAGTGGAATGCGGTGGGCACCAACCTCGACTCAGGTTGATGGCGATGACGACATCGATCGCGCCTCCTTCTGGTTGCGGTAGCATGGTGGCGAGACCAATGAGTGGCCCCTCCTAAGCATGGGGGCACACTGCGACATCCGCTTGGGTCACTAATCGAGAGCAGGGTCATGTCATAGCCCTGACTGAGGGACATGAACTCCAGGCTCCCAAACCAGATCACCATAGCGTGCGGAAGTGGTGAGACAGAGTCGCCCATCCAAAAAAAATGGCGGGAAATCATTGTAACACGCTGGACCCCTACCTGGCGCGCCAACTGTCGGTGTTTCGACCTCGGGGGTCAACACCAACGAGTAAAATCATAATTGCATGCTCCCTTAATCCGGTGGGTGATGCAAGAAGGACACGGCGATTTATCTTGGTTCAGGCAAAGAAGGCCCTATGTCCAGCGGGGGGATAGTTCATGTTATCTTGCACCGAAGTGCTAGTATAGGGGTGAATACAAGCGGGTGTGAGAAGTGTGGGCTTGAGATCGAGCGTTTTGGGCGCTTAGCTCTCTACACTGTCTCACGGTGTTGTTCTATGATCTAAGCCTTAGCGTGTGATGCTTCCGGATCCTCTCTAGCTAAGGTCCTGGCTCCTCCTTTTATAGGTGAAGGAGGGGCATAGGAGTATATGTTTTTGGGGCTCACGTGGTTGGTGACGTATGACATTGATGCCAATCATGTTGGTGCCGCTGTATAGGCGTACATCGGTATGGGAGGTCCTGCAGCCGTTGCGTCGGGAGTTGTTGAAGTGTTGACCGAAGTTGTTGAAGTCCCGCTCGAGGGTCGACGTGACGGTGTCGAGTGGCGATGGTCGAGGCCTTGAGTTGAGTCGAGGGGCTCGAGTCAAGGGGGTCGAGGCCCATCGGATAAGGTCAAATTCTAGGAAATATGCGGAACGTGCTGACTTACGCATCTCGAGGGGGTGCTGGACGGGGCACAGTGCTTGGTATGGCGTAACAGTGAGGTACAACCTGCGGGATTCCAGGGTGTGGGCGGTAAAAGGAGGATTCGACTGCCATACTCGCAACTGTTTTGGTAACTGTGGCCATTCGGTTAGGCGGGAGTAGGTAAAATGCATTGAATGTTCCTGGATCTATACGAGGAGTACGTAGCCAAGGGGTATACTGTGCTCGAGGACTGCCCATTCACACGTGCAAAGTTACGTCCTCAAGGGCAGGGTCGTTCGCTCGGGCGAAGTTCTATCCTCAAGGGTTAGCTCATTCGCTGGGCAAAGTTCTATCTTCGAGGCTGGCCTGTTTCCTCGGGCGAAGTTCCGTCCTCAAGGACGGGCTCGTTCGCTCAAGCGCAGTTCCCTCCTCGAGGCCAGCCCGTTCGCCTGGGTGAAGTTCTGTCCACGAGGGGTCGCCCAAACCGTACCCTCGAGCGTACAGTCTTGGTCCGCGCGATAGCCCGTCAAGTAGGCTGTGGCTTCGGGCTGTTGACACCCGTTCAGGAGTCGGCCTAGTATGCCTTAGCCTGTGGGCTTTCGAGCAATAGTGAGGGACGTCGTTGGAGGGTTTGCATTGCTGACCTCGGGGATTAGTCTGGTTAATAGAGGCTTTGGGGTACCCCTTTCCCAGGTACCTGACAATCATAACCTTGGCTCTCATGGCTACCTCGGTAAGCTACCTGAGTTTCATGAGGACATTGCAGAGTTGCAAGAACAAGGGATTGAGCCAGAGACCGTCACTTGGGAGCCAAGAAGCGTGTATTACAGCATGGCTCAGGGAGCACACCACGGCCCCGATGGGACCCTTTCAACCTGGCACAACCCAGCAATGTTGGCCAAAAACAGTGCTAGTTCAGAGGTCATTGATGCGGTGATCGAGAGACTTTTAGTAGCACACTGGGAGTTACACTCAGGGTCCACACTTCTGATAGGGAAAATGACACTTCTGACAGGGAAAATGACGTGCTCACCCAGGTATTAGGAAAATGAGCACCCCAGTTGCACAAGAGGAGTCAGTAACATTCCTTGGAGTGCAACACTCAAGGAGGATGCTGACACCTATCGTAAATGCGTGAGGGGAAAAGCGTAAAGATTAGCAGAGGAGGAGAGGCAGCTCAAGGAGATGGTGGATAGAGTTGAATCTCGAGCAAATGAGCAAGTTGCGGCCTTGGTCACTGAAGAAGTTGCTCGGAAAATGAGTGAAGAAAGGGCATCACTAGCAGCTCCACCTCCTCCTGCAATAAGCGATGAAAATGTTCCGACCAACTATAGCCCAATGATGAGAAGTCATAGTAGCTGTGGGTCAACCCCTGTGATGGACGATCTGGAGGCTAATGTGCCTCATCGTGTGGATGACATCACCAGACCAGTTAATGTTAGGTTGTACGTCCGCTAGATTTTTACAATTGACAAAGTGGCTACCGGCCAGGCCTGGCCTACTACTAAAGATGGGAACCTTAATGGTCGACCAATTCCACAAGGCTATGCCCGCTTTAGCATTGACACCATACTTATGAAGAAGTATAACAAGATAATGATTGAGCACCCCATATCGGTAGATAGGCCATTGCTTAGTCAGCACAAGGGAGCTCATGTGGCCTGGCGCAAGCACTTCATTAAACTTGATCACCAGGCCTCTTCGGATGAAGAGGATGATGCCAAGTGGCCACCGGCGGGGCCTAGTGATGGCTCTCATTCTTCTCCGCCTCATCATGTGGGTCACCTCTTAGATGAAGTGTTGTCTCTTCCTCATGTTGAACCTAGACTGGCACTGCCACCGTCACCTCTTCTTCTTCATGCACCTTCCTCGCCACCGCCTTAGTCGGCTACTCGTGGTACTGCACCTTCACCACCAAAACAATATCCACCTACAACTCAGAGCAAATTGCATTCACATCCTCCTTCCCAAAAGGCTCTATCACAAAAAGTTACAAGCCATAATACACGTGCCTTTGGTCGTCAACAATCCCCGCCTCAATCACAAAAAGGTGCTAAGAAAAGGAGCAACAACAACCAACCGAGAACATCATCTACCTCAGCAGGTTATAATGTTCCAAAAAATAATAATAACAAATGGAAGAGGCAAGTGGATGCGAGCGTCACGTGCTTGGGAAAGCAACATGTGGGCTCTGGCGGCCATAGTGAAAAATGTGTGAAGGTGTGCAATATCTGGTTTCGTAGAATTGCCGATTTTCCCAAGTGGATGAAAGTCAAGGACATCGAAAGGCAGGATGTGAACCCTGTCACTAAACAAATGGTCTGGACAAGTTAATGGTGAGGAAGTTGTATGTAAACCAACTGATGGAAAATGAGTCCCTTAGCAAAGATCAGGTGGAGATGCAATATACAAATGAAATGGAATTTGAGATGGCTCTGACGGTATACAAGTTCAGTCTTGGGAAGGATATGATGGAAACACAGAACCAAGTGAATCAGCTGACAACAAACATACACCAGCTCCGTGACTATTACATTTGTGATGTTGTGCTGGAGCAAGTACTCTGGTTTCAAAGTTGTCATAAAACCCAACATACACTGGTTTGGCAATCCCTAGGAAATCTAGCATCATGTCGAATATGATGACTTGTTCCAACTGTACCATAGGTGTCACCTCGACAGCCAAATTATGATGTTGTGGACACTGTACGTACCCTATACCCACTTTTATTAATTGTTATAATTAATAATGAACTATCATTCACACTGTTCCAATGCTTAATTTTCCAGATGTTGGCTACCTGGATAGGGCATACCCTAAACCTCAATCCAGGTAAATTAGTCCTCAAACAATTAAAACCAAATCACCAAAAAAGCCCGCAACCAGCTTTAGAGACAAGGGCCCACCAAAGCGCGTCGAGCCATGTTGGGCCGGCCCACGAGTAGCATCCAAGTCAAGACCGCCTCCTATTTGATGGGGAGCCTCGAATGATGGACATCCGCCTAGGCGGATGACCCCCCATCGAAGTGACGGATCGCATTATGGGCAGCCGACCCCCCGTCGAAGTGACGGATCGCATTATGGGCAGCCGACCCCCCGTCGACTACGACTCCCCCTTTGGCTCACTTACTTCTTGTACGGGATCCAAAGCATTTAATGCCCCACCAACTCCTACCTAACCTCATGGCTACAACGTGGTTACAGTGGCCGGGTGCCATGGTCAAATCCTCCTTTTACCGTCCATACTCGGGAAATTAGTGGTTTGTACTACACTGCAACACCATACCGAGCACTGTACACTATCACGCGTCCACTCGAGGAACATTTACCAATATCCGTACCATATTTCCCAGGGCTTGGCCTTATTCATTTGGGCCTCAACCCCCCTTAGCCACCCCTTGTGTTGGACCTTGACACCTCCAGTCAGCACTCCAACAACTCCTGACGTGACGTCTATAGGGATTCGCACGCCCCCGCATGAGCACGGGTCTTTCACTGACCACCTACGGGTGTCATCATGAAACACATGAAGGACAGCCATCGATTCCAAGCACGTCGGCGTAGGGTGACCCATGCCCGAGACACACTTCTACAGCGCCCATGAAATGAGCAGCATCCCACATCGGCGTCATCGCTTACAACAGCCCTCACAGCACCATTAGGGTTTCTTGTACACCCATGCCCCTCCTTGGCCTATAAAAGGGGGCGCTGGGCTAGCTGTAGAAGGAGAACGAGAGAGGGGAGAGCTCACTCAAACTCGCTAAGTCACACCATGCACACAGGAAGGCATAGGGCTAGCGCTCCTAGACTTAGGCCTTGTTCTCAAGTCCTCTTCGTACACCCTCACTTAACCCCCCTGTACAAGCACTTCGGTGCAAGATAATACATCTCCTCCCCCACTGGACGTAGGGTCTTCATTGCCTGAACCAGGATAAACCCTTGTGTTCTTCTTGCATCACCATCTGGATTAGGGAGCATGCAGTACACATTTACTCATCGGCTTAGGGCCCCCCTGGGTCCAAATACCGACAGTTGGAGCGCTAGGTAGGGGAATCTACGTGTCACAGCCGCTTCCCGCCATTTCTTGGACGGCAGACTCCGTACCATCACTTCTATTCACTACGGTGATCTGGTTTGGGAGCTTGGAGTTCATGTCGCTAGGCCACGACCAAGACATGGTCCTACTCTCGGCCGGAGATCCGAGCGAAAGTAGTCCTAGGCCCCTGCAACGGGCGCCTCACTAGTCTCATCACCATGCTTCCGCACCCAGGAGGAGGCGTGGCCAGTGCAACCACCATCGCCACTCCTAGATGACATCCACCTCGGCTTCCTCGTTCCTAGTTGAGGATGCAGGATCCCTTATTGGGAACTTGGCTGTCAGGTACTAGGACAAGGGGTGCCCTAAACCCTCAACATCCAAGAAAATTAATCCCCCAATAGCAAAACCCCAAGATCATCTAAGAAGCCCACAAACAGATGTGGGTCCACTGACGTATACTGAGCTACATTGGGCCGGCTCACGAGCAGCATCGTTTGAACCAAGATAGCCTCTCGATCGATACGACCCTCGAGCGACGAAAGTCTGCCCTAGCGGATGACCCTCGTCGAGTGACGGAACTCCACCCGAGCGGATGACCCCCTGTCGATTACTACTACCCCACCCTCGAATCCACCTACTTCCTGTATGGGACTCAGTGCATTTAATGCTCCCACCAATTCCTGCCTAACCGCATGGCTACAACAGTGTTACAGTGATCGGGTATAGCGGTCGAATCCTACTTTTACCATCCATCCATGGACGTGCGGTGATTTGTATGGTACTGCTATGCCTTATCGAGCACTATTCCACCTCCGACTCCCCCTCGATGCACTACACGATAGCCATCAGCTTCGGATGCACTAGGGCTCGGTCTTATCCACCCAACCTTGACCTCCAAGGCTACCCCTCGACTGGGCCTCAAACATCGTTGGCCACCCCTCGAGTCAGACTCTGAAGCCTCTGGTCAGCGCCCCCAACAACTCTGGACACGACGCCTACAGCGATCCGCACAACCATGCGTGGGCACAAGTCCTTCACTGACTAGCAGTGGTGTCATCTTGGCATGCATGGAGGACAGCCAACAACCCTGAGCACGTCGCTATAGGGCAGCCCATGCCTAGCACATGCCTCTACAGTGGCTACGACATGATCGACATCACCCCCTCGACATCATCACCTACGACAGCTTAGGATTCCTGTATGCCTGTGCCTCTCCTTGGTCTATAAAAGGAGACGCCAGGTATGTCATAGGGGAGGAGAGCTTCTGGAGCTCAAAATGCTCAAGTCCTAGCTCAATCTCACTCTCTACACCTCCGTTCTCACTCGCTTGCTTGTATTCACCCCTGTACAAGCACTTCAATGCAAGATAATACAAGTCTCCCCCCGCTAGACGTAGGGCCTTCTTTGCCTGAACTAGGATAAAAATTGTGTGTTCATCTTGTATCACCATCCAAATTAGGGAGCACGCAGTACACGTTTAGTCGTCGGCTTAGGGCACCCCCTGAATCCCGATACCAACACTTGCAGACCTATGCCTAGGATCGGAGGAGGAGTTGGGAGGCCTCGACGGCAACCCAGACTCCACCTTCATGATGTGTTCACTGAGGGAGCCGGGTACCTCCTCTCCGGCGGGCGTGGCCTCAGTGCCACCCGATATACGGGACTCATCGGCCGTTCCCGTTCGGCCTAGACAAAAAAGCCGGGACGTACTCCGTCACTGTACGCTCTAGTCTCTATGTTTACGAAGACCATCTCGGGCACCTCCTGTGCACTGCTCTACGTTTGGAGGCACCCATGCTGATCCCAGAGTATCCAAGGCCGTCGAGTGACACCGGCCTGAGACACTACACCCTTGGTACGCTCCGACGATAGCTGGAGGAGGAGCGGCATGGGCAGTTCCCCATCTTCTACTTCAGCAACCCTGACTCAGACTTTGACAACTATGACCCCATGTGCAAGTGCTTCCACATTGATGGAGGCATCGTGTCGAGCAGCGACACCATTGACCCCACGACCACGACCGCAGCTGCAGCCACAACGGGAGGCGCCCTTGTCGTGGTGGATCGGGAGGAGCAGCCACCAGCTGCGCTAAATGACGCATGGTTGCCTCAGGACGTTCAAGATGCCTAGCTCGCACAAGTCTGAGAAATGTGAGCCAAGCTTGATGAAGACCAGGAGCATCTGCGCCAGCTCGAGCGGACCCTCGAGCAGCAGCGCAGACATCTGCCCGGCGAAAGGGCTCGAGCTAGAGCCCAAGAAGTCCACCAGCAAATCGTTAGGGAGGGTGCGATCGATCACCCCATCTTCAACCGTGCTAGCCAAAACATGCTTCTCTGCAAATGCTGGCCCCCTCGAACCCTAAGGCCCATCGCATCTAGCAGGAGGTCCAGGGCCTCCTCGAGGTAGCTGCCACACGGCAGGCCGAAAGCTCATCCTCAAGACGTCGAGGGGTGGTTTCAGAGCAACCTCGTGAACATATCCATGATGACCGCGAGCCTCGAGATGCATGCCACGACATCAACAAGAACCACAGACGTAAGAGTGGTGATGCCGAGGCATGAGGCTACAGTGCACATAGGGGTGGGTGTTACGACGATGATGAGAACTGGCATCAGTTCCCCGAGCCGTCGTGCCCTCGAGTCTTTAGCCGGACAATTCGGAGGACAATGGCGAGACTAAGCCTGAGCTATGGCTGGCAGACTTCAAGTTGGCATGCTAGTTGGGTGGGGGCGCAATGATCATGCTATCATCCGTCAGCTCCCCCTGTTCCTATCAGACACCGCTCGAAGGTGGCTCAAGGAACTCCCCCTGATCAGATCCGTGACTAGGCTGATCTTGTCAGGGTGTTTGAGGGGAACTTCAAGAGAACCTACGTGCGCCCCGGCAACAAGTGGGACCTCCAAAGCTGCAAGCAGAAGTCCGAGGAGTCACTCGGTGATTTCACTTGATGCTTCTCCAAGCAGTGCACCGAGGTCCCGAATATCCCCGATGATGATGTGATCCTGGTGTTTATTACTGGGACGACCTGCACGGAGCTGGTTCGGGAGCTAGGACATAACCACCCCAAGACCGCCGATGAGCTGATGGATGTCGTCGCTAGTTACGCCGCCGGAGAGGAGGCTGTCGGTGCCTTCTTCAATGATGACCAGGCCAGGGGAAGGCCAAACAAGGTGACTCTGTGGGCTCGAACCAGTGTGCCAAGAGGAACAACAACATGAAGAAGAAGAATTAGCGAGGCAAGCGCAAGGCTGTCCCCGATGAGCTCATGGCTGTCACTGAATGCAAGAAGCCCTGAGGTCCTCCCGAGAAGGGCCTCTTTGACGAGATGCTAGAAATGTCGTGCCCCTATCACAAGGGGCCTACCAATCATAACCTCAAAGACTACCAACGCGTGGAACGTCAAACAGCTATGTCGCTTTTACCCCTAGGGCCTCAAGGCTTTGTACATTTTCCATGCCATAAATGAATAAGAAGTACTTTCGTTTACAAGTTCAACTTTTTGTTCATATGCATAAAGTAGCCTCGACTCTACTTCATCAGAGTCGAGCCTCCCTTGGGGGCTAGAAGGGGGAACCCTCTTGCATTTTTTGAAAAACTTTTACATAGTCGACAAGGCCACGAGGGCACCATAAGGCTCAAGGGGCTGTCGAGCCACAAGATCACCCACGCGTCCATGCTACGGTAACTCCACTCACTCCCCCATGCTAAAGTGTGTGATCACACGCTAAAGAAGACTTAGTAAAGGCACATGGTTTTGAAAAATCAATGTCTAACGTTCCTATATGCTTCGATGCGAGTTCTTACATAGTCAACAAGGCCACGAGGGGGCCCTGAGGCCAATGGGCCATTGAGCCGTGAGATCAACAATGCCCCTAGGCTACGGCACCTCCACTCACACCTCACACCAAATGGTGCAACCGTGCACTGAGATGACTACATAGAAACTTAGCTTGAGTGGAAAAGGAATGAATGACTAGAACTCGAGAGCATTCGAAATGCATATAAACATCATGTTTCAAGGCCCTCATAGCCACATCAACACGAGTCAAAATCTAACCTATTACATGGGCCTTCTTGCCTAGGTTGGCTCATAGGTCAACTTCTTCTTCTTCATCAACACCGAGAGGAAGGACTTCGGGCTCGAACAGCTTCGCTAGCTGACCACCGGGCTCCTCAGCAGCCTCAATCAAGGCCCTGTGCCTCTCCTCGTTCTCGATGTCAGTTTTGGTGGGGTCATAGACAAAGCCATGGGAGACCACTCCCAGGTCATAGGTGAAGCTGAAGCAGACCACCGCCATCGCCCGCTTCACACTGACATGGAGTGCGTTTCAGACTTCCTCCCTCGTGACCTGGCTGAGCTTGTACAACTGGTTGGTGAGGGAGGTCCCGTGCACTTCATCATCAACCTCCGCTTTAGGGTCAACACCGAAGTCATCACAGACTGAGGTGATCGAGGTACGGAGTGCACTGGTCAACTTAGCCTCGGCCCAATAGGCATCCTGGAGTGTCTTGGCATTGTCCCAAGCCTTGATCAACTCCTCGTTGAGATCTGAAATAGAAGATAAGGATCAACCCATGACAAGAGCGGTAGAGACAGAAATCCTAAAGCTAAAGAAAAAAGACTCACCGGTGGCATGGGTGTCAAGGGCCGTCTACCCATCTTTTAACTTGGCGTACTCCTTCTCAGATGCCTTCAGGGCATGGGCCACATCCATCTTCTCCACCCTCAGGTCCTCGATCACCTTGCCAGCCAGCATGATGGCCTCCTCCTTCTTCTGGAGGGTCTTCTTCAGTGTGGCACCATTCCTTCCCAATCGAGATGTTGAGGGCATCGCGAGCTTGGGAGGACTGGGCGACGTCCACCTCGAGCCCCTTGATATGCTCTGAGGAGCCCATGACCTCCCTCTCAAGCCCCTGAATGCGCTTCGCCGATAGGGAGAGGTCCTTGAGGGCCTTCTGCATCTCCCCCCGGGCCTTGGTGGCATCCTCCTTCACCTAGGCCGCCTCCCCACAAGCCACCGAGGCATCCTCCTTGGCTTTCTCTGCCTCTTCCCGGGCCCTAGCCAGGTCATCCTTCACCTTCACCATCTCGGCTCGAGCAGCCTTGAGCTAGTCTCATAGCTTGGGGACCTACCCCCATCCACCTTGCGTCATGTGGATGAACTGGGACTTGGCCTGGGAACGCATCCTAACTTCCTGAAAATGAAAAATCACAAAATACTAAGAAATCAGGAGGAAAATAACCTAGTCCCAATATAACAAGGAGCAGGTCATGTACTGCAAGGGCTCGGGGAATGTCCTCAATGGCGATGTCGACGGATAGCCACAAAGCGTGCTACATCCACGCCCGAAACTCCTCGACATTCTCCCAACGCTCGACCTCCACTGGGTCATCCATCTCAAAGAGGGGCACATTGGGATTGGTCGAGTCATGGAGTCGAAGTGCCTCCCAACCTCAGTAGGGAAGGTCTTCCTCAACCCTCCCTCAAATGGCCACCATAATATGGCCTGCCATCTCAGCCGAGCCACCATGACAGACCACCTGGTCAGCCAAGGTTGGGAACAACGACCCGACCTCCCTCTCAGCTCCCGACGACTTGGCTTCTCCGGCCTTACGCTCCCCCTGGGCGATATAGCCAAAGGAGTGTGGGCCGAGGCCGTATAAGGATCCTCCGGAGGCCGACACCCCAGCGTGCAGTGGGCAAGGCATCAGTGCCATCGCTACCACCTAGACTCCAATGCGTCTGCAAGGACCGCCCACGCGATGGGCTACTCGACCCTCCTCCACATTGGGATGTCCTCGGCCGCCAGCCCCTCTGGCTGGCTTGAGGTCAGCAGCTCCGATCTCCTATCCTCCTACCCCGTGTTCGACGGGGCCTCCACCACCTTCTCCTGCTGCTGTTGACGTGACGGGCTCGAGGCCACCGTCTCCCCTGGCTATGACTGCTGTGTCAGGCTCAAGGCCGCTGGCTCTTTCGGTTGTAGTAGCGGCGACGGGACCACGGTCGACGCCTCCTCCTATCACTATGATAGGACCGAAGGCGCCACCGCCTGCTCTCCTTGCTACTGCTGCTGCGACTGGTCTAGCACCTGCCACTCGCCCTCCTGCTGCTTCTGTAGCCACTCCTGCTTCTGTCGTTCCTCGAGCTCGTGCAGCCCTTATGGCCATGCTGGCCACAGCTGCTGCTGCCGAGGGATCTCTACCACCTCCTCCGCACCATGTGCAAAGGGATCCCCCTCATCCTCAATGGTGATCGGGGCCTCCTCCATCTACCCAGGATCTCGGCCGCAGGCGGTGTCCCTAAGCCCGGCGGTGCCGAGTGATGCCTTGATCTGCTCCTGGCTCTGGGCTATGTCCATCCCCGCCATGGTCCCCAAGGCTCTTGAGCCTACAACGAAAGCAGCGCCCGTCAGCCTACCTCGAGTCATAGCAGCGCGGGCATTCATAACCCAAGAAGCCATTGCCGCCACCCGGGAAATTAGAGTAGCACCTGGTGTCGAGGCCCTCACCCTTGCCGCGGCATCGACCTTGAGCTTCTTGATGGGGGAGGGGGCCGCCGTCTTTGGCGCGTGCTTGACCCTGGAGACCACACGAGCAAGAGACGCTAAGAACCCCTAAAACACCAAAAAAGGAATGAAAGCCCCAAGATACCAAAAATTACCCCATGGGGATGAGAGGTGTCCTCCTGCCCACCTTTGACCCGCTCGGGGGCTTTGGAGCCCCCTTCGACGGGCCCTTGTTGGAATCAGAGCCACTCGGAGCCACCACCAATGACGCCTTCGGTGTCCCTTGGTTCTCCAAGGCCGACTGGCTTTGGGTCCATGTGCTGGGTGTCGAGGACCTGTCGAGGCGGCGGTGTGCTAGACCCACCCCGTGAAGGGGACGGAGGTGTCCCGCCACTCGTACAATGCGACGATGACCTCCCTTGAGTCAAGGGGTCACTCATCATCTGCTCTCCAGGCTGCTCCGAGGCCCTCGTCTCCTGACCTTTGAGAGACGCCGAGGCCGCCCTAGAGGCTTGGGAAGATGAACTCGCCTCGACCATTTCTTGCATGAAGCAGGTGTCAGCTCGGGCCATACGGGGCACCAAGGCATCAAGACGTGCCTGCACCCCTTCATCATCGCTGCTCTCGCCTTCCTCCCCCTCCTCCTCTTCTGAGGGAGATTCCTCCTTGGGAACTCCCTCACGCCTCTGCTTCGCCCGGCGCTGCTCGCGTGCCAGGCGCTTGAGGCTCTTCTTCTTCCACTCCTTCTTCTCCTGATCCTTACTCTTCTTCTGTTGTTGGGCAGTGAAGCGTCTCACCTGGCGGTCGGGGTCATCCTCCTTGATTAGGGGCATCGACGTCCTAAAATTTATGGACCCTATACACAAACCCACGATGGAGAAGACAGGCATGAGTTGTGGAAGAAAGGAGTTCAAGGATGATATTACAACCTACTCACCAGATGGATATGACTTTAGTCGGGAAGCATCAGGATGCTGTTCACATCCTTTGGTGTGAAGGCGCCGGTGACCACTCCCCTCACCCACCTAGTGATGTCCTTGGGGGACAGTGCCTCGGCAAACATCTTGCACCCCTCGAGCGACGCCCCAGGCACCATCTGATCCAAGTGTAGCGGGTGCCGCATTAGTGGGAGGACCCTCTGACTATGGAACGCCGAGACGATGATCCCGGTGTTCAGCGCCCGCTCACACAGAGTGCTCAGTGCATTGAGGAGGGGGTTCAGCCTCGCCTATTGATCCTTCACCACGCCGTGTGGCCAGTGTCTGGGCACTTTGTGATGGCCTGCCCGGTGTAGTGCGGCAGTAGGACGCCATCGTTTCAGAGGTGGAACCATCCGGTGTGCCACCTACCATGGTTGGAAATCAACCCCGTCAGGATGAATTGGTTCGAACACTTCAATGACAGGTTATAGCAGCCAACGCAGATGATGCTCCTCACCCCTATGATACCGGCTTGGTGAAGTGCTCGCCCTTGAAGAGATGGAGCCACAACTCCCAGTATGGCTCCATCCCTAGGTATCGCTGCGTTGGAGATGGCATTTGAGGAGAAGTGCTGGAGCTCGACCTCATAGTAGTTGGCCAGTGCCCGCTTGAACCAGCTCGAAGGTGACCCGAGCCCCATCTGGTGGTACTTCACGAAGCTTACCACGTACCCCTCTGGCGGGTTTGGCTCTAGATCCTCCCTCGGTGGCACCATCCACTCTGGCTGATCAGCCGAGACAACGGGTGAAGGAACCCGTCATCCACCAACTCCTCAAGCTCCCATGCCATCACGGCCGACGAGAGCCAGTCCTCCAGAGAGAGAAGCTCAGGCACCATAATAATAGTGTAGATTTGCTCAGTGTGTGGACGGGAAGGAAGATTCCTAATCTCTCCCCTCTTCTCTCTTACGCTAATGAACAGGGCGACTCTTCTCTTCAGCGGTGACGGCGAAAGCAGGAAGGCAAGATGGGGGACAAATGGAACCCTATCTCCTAAATTTATAAGCAAGCCAAAGGGCAATGGGCATATTTGGTGAAAAAGCATGTAAAACCCCGCATTCAATGCCCACACCTAACCACCCCCTCAATTTATGGGTACAGGGACACGCATCGGGTGCTCAATCTCCAGCCGTTTCTCTAGGCCCCCATGACTGCGCCATTAGAACTCCTACCTCAAAAGGTGCACCCAATGGATGGGAGAAGTTATTCACAGATGATTCCTTCCACGGTAAGAAACATGGGCCCCGGCCCCACAAAAATCTCTAGGGAGCAAAGGCTGGCCCTCGACCAGGGTTCCACAGCCACCCTTGAGTATCTGAGTCAGGGATGTCTAGGGGTGAGCCTACACGGGTCCCTTACTCGAGAATGAACTCTCGAAGCCTCCTTGGACATATTCACGGTGAAACAGAAGGACAACTATGGAATCCCCTCAGAGGGAGGCATCCTATCGAATGAGATCAAAATCCATGTGTCCATTTGTTAGCTTCAATGAGAGTGCCTCCGTAGCCACCTGTCAACCCCTATCGAACGGAGCACGAGCTCTCACTTGAATTCCCCGATAACAGCTCACCAGAGGATGTCGGAGCTCGCCCAAATGAGGGTAGCACGATGCTCCTCACCCCTCCTCCCGTCAAAAAGGAGCATGGGGGTCGAATGAAAAAGACAGGCTTGTTGCTGATCGACCTCGACGAAAGAGGCTCGGGGGCTCGCTCACAACTGGGTGGCCTCAATGAAGGAGGAACTGTTGATGAAACCTTCTTTGCAATCTACCATGGGATACCCCGAGGTAGTAGATTTTGGTGAGAGTGCGCTAAGATCTATGATCTAGATGTGAGACGCAAAACAAACAATAAGGACAACCAGGGTTTATCCAGGTTCAGGCCGCTCGGAAGCGTAATACCCTACGTCCTGCATCTCTGCTGCTGTATTAACGAGTACTGGAGTACAAGAGATCCGACCAGATGAGATCAGATCCAATGAAAGAGAAGGGTCCTATTCTAGGGGGGTCCTTGCCCACCTTATATAGTGCAGGGCAAGGTTACATATCTAGGGTTTCCCCTATGGTCGGTTACATTGCACTGTATCCTTAGAGTACATGACCAGATCTAACTGACTAAGACTCCTTGCATGCCAATTAAACTTCAGCACCCGTGTGGCCCACCGACCTGGGCGATGGCAGATCACCATCTCTATCTTTTCATCTGGCCCGCCGATCAGGATGATGCCGACTAGCCTTCGTCTTCTGGTCTAGGCCATCTTGTACCGAGCATCCCAAAGTCTAGCCGCGAGGGTATATGGGGTCTATAACCCCACAGCTAGTCCCTGAGCACCATGTATCTTGAGGGAGTTACCATGTTAACTTATGCCAAGCAGTGAAGATGCAAACCATGTAGCACCGACCAGTGAAGATGCTGACCATGTAGTACCGACTAGGGAAGATGCTGAGCACATAGTGCCAACCAGTGAAGATGCTGACCATGCAGTGCCGACCAGCGAAGATGCTGACCATGTAGTGTCGTCCAGTGAAGATGCCAACCACGTAGTGCCGGCCAGCTTTACCCGAGCAGTTTGTAAGTCTGCTCCTAACCACTGCTCTTATCAGAGAAGGTGATCTATCGAAAGATGCATGGTGTTCTAAGAAAAATAAAATTATTTCCACCACCTGAGACGTGGACCCACGTTACACGTGACACGAAGTATCACTGGGATGCCAACATGAACGATCATAGAGGCAAAGGTACCAAACCAGGAATAAGAAACAAGCCCAAGTCACCGCAAGGTGACATGGGCCCATGTTGTCCCCAAGCCCGATAGAAGATAGAATATGTTGTATTGAGCTGTTAAGAAAAAGTCAAATAAAACACCAGCTAGACATAGCAAAAGACGGATACCCATTCTAGAACTGAGAAGAGAAAATAGGCCCAAGTCACCACGAGGTGACATGGGCCCACGTAATCCCCAAGCTCGATAGAAGATAGGATATGTTGTATTGAGCTTTTTAAGGAAAAAGTCAAAAACAACATCAACTAGTCAAGGCCGATATTAAAGGACTAGACATGTTCCAACTAATTCGCAGTCCCCAAGTGTACTCAGGATGAGTCACAGGCTTGATCGGGTCATGGACACCAAGAACCTATGGTTTGTATGCACTATTGGGTGGGAAACCACCATGCAGTCCCCAGGTGTGCTCGAAATAGGTCACAGGCTTGACTGGGTCAAGGGCACCGGGAACGCGTGGTTCGTAAGCACCACTGGGTGGGAAGCTGCCATGTAGTCCCCAGGTGTACTCGAAATAGGTCACATGCTCGATCGGGTCAAGGACACCAAGAACTCGTGGTTCATAAGCACCACTGGGTGGAAAACTATCACACAGTCCCTAGGTGTGGAAAACTATCACGCAGGACCCAAAAGAAGCAGTTCTTAGATTTAAGGAAGAAATTTGGAACAAATTTAGAAAGGAGTATATAATGAAAATGAATCTAGGATTAGATCCCAAGATTACTGGGCACGTGCCAGACTTAAGGAAATGCCAATCGGGGAAAGCGTGTGGAAGAATAAAAAATCCACGGCCCACATCCACACTCGGGGACCAGCATGGCCCACTAGGTTGGAAAAAGCCGCGTCCACATGAGTCAACTGGGTTTAACCCTAGAAGTCAAAGCGACATCATCCGGTCAGTATAAATAGCAAGCGCCACCAGGGGAATCGGTTCCGCACTGCATTCATTTCTATTGCCACTCTCTCCATCTTCTTGAGCATTTCGTCTTCCAGCGCCCGAGCAACCACCGTCGTTCCCAATCCGCCGTAGCAAATCCACCCGCTACTGTGAGGCAATCGAGCAAATCCACGCTTTCGCATCGCCGCCGCTTTCCGCTCACCCACTGAACCCACCACCCTCGAAGAAGATGGCAAGGAAGGAAGCCAAGAAAACAGGGAAGTTGACTGGATCTAACGCACTGGGGCCGCAATGGCAACAATCAACTTCCACGCGGGAGTTGCTGTAGTCGCTCGCCAACGAGGGCTTGTTGCCACCGTACGAGATGGGGGCATGGCGTGAGCCACGAGGTGAGGATTCCTCCCATCCCCGGGATGGGGAATTTGTAGTTTTTGATGACATGGTTACCCGGGGATTAGGGGTGCCGATGAATGGATTCCTCTAGGGCCTCTACATTTACTGGATGATTTCCATCTGCAACCTAGATCCAAACTCCATTCTCTCTATTTCTATTTTTATTGCCTTATGTGAAATGTTCCTAGGCATCGACCCTCATTTCAATCTATTCCGCCACTTCTATCTGCTGAGGAAGAAGGGGGCTGAATCTAGGGGTCCTAGATCATTGGTGGGTGCTATGTGCGTCTTCGAGATGGAATGGAGACACACTGGCTAGGAAGCTGGCACCAATCAGCCACCAAGGGATGGAAAATGCGCTGGTTCTATATGAGCTAGAACGTGGAGGGGAGGAGGGTGCCTTGCAACATAACGCAGGTGCCAGAGTGCAACCCTAGGTGGTCAGAGCAGCCAATGTTGGATGAGATGTATTAGGTGAATGAGCTACTAACCTTGATTGACAACAAGGTTGTCAATGGAGTACTGGTGGCAGGGACGTGGTTGATACGCCGGGTTCAGCCGTGCAAGGAGCGGGTGAGCCAGATGTATGAGTATGCTGGTCGGACAGACCCTTCATGGGAGACCCGAGAAAGGGCGATGCCAGAAGTAGTAAACCGACGTATGTCCTTGCTTTTTGAGAAGTTCGACCTGAGCACCAGGTACCCAGAAGCTCATGCACTGCCATACAGCCTTACCCGACCACCACCAGAGGTAAGTCGACCAGTTGTATACTTTGATTTGATTAGTATGCAATGGTATGTGATGATGTTTGTATAACCTAAATTGTCTAACTATCAGATATTGCTTGGACAGGACCGGAAGGTGTTCTTTTTCACTATGTCGGTGGAGCTGTGGCCTCATGGTGAGGCACAGGCCTACCAGCGCAAAACCGAGGAGATCCACCATCGGGGCAGGGGTCAAGGAGGGCAGGAGATGACTGAAGTCTCCAGCCTAGATGATGATGGGAACCCTGTTGCTCAGGCAAAGCGCCGAGCAGTGGGTAAGTAGCCCATGTCGGAGGCCCCCAAGAGGAAGAGGCCCTCTACTCTGCTGTCCGGGGGTAAGTTGAACCTGGACGATAGAGTAGGGGAAAACAAGAAGAGGGGTGCCCTGGCCGCCCCGGAGTCGTCGGACGATGACCTGCTAACGCTGAACTAGCGTCAGAGGAAATGTCAAGTCCAGAAACCTCAAACAGGAAGGACCCCGAGGCCAGCACCCATGACGACACCTAGGAGGTCCATGCAGACGGCGTCGCCACCAACTCCTCCCCCTCAGCGGGGAAACACTGCTTCAACCCCTCGGCTGGAGCAGGCCAGGGCAACAACACCACCACCACCTTCGCTGCCGCCTGCACTGCACAGGGTGGCCACGTCATTGGCCGGAATGGCTTCATCTTTGGGGCATCGAGAGGAGGCAAGGGAGCCAACTTCTCTGGTGCGCCCCATCAGAATGAGCCGGTCAGGTGGGGCGTCAGATCAAGTCCCCGGGCGCGGTAGCGGGGCGACTAGTAGGGCCCCAGGTGCTTCAAGCGGGGGAGCAGCCCCATAGTTTAGAGGAGGGTTCTAGTAGTCAGCGGGATAAGTGTCACTGAGTTCGCATATCTTGCATTTTTTGATTCTTTGCTTGTTGTGACCGTAATATGACTTACAGTCATGCTCCACCATCGACCACGCTGACTCCCCCACCTAGCCAGACCACACCGCTGACCATTGAGTAGGTGACAAATAGTGGTGTCACATGGCCTATGGGACCAGGGGAGGCAGCCAGCCGTACCTCAACTCCTGCCGGGTCGGCCCCGACACCGACTCCACAGCTAGAGAGGCGGGTGGTCACCGCAACGGGTCATTCGCCGAGGCGCACGCCAGGCCAGGCAGGGCCAAGCATGCCAGCTCTAGCTGAAGAAGTCGAGGAGGTGCCCAGGGTGCCAGGATGCCATGCACCAACTTGCCCACGCAGTGTGTCTTCAGGTCACGCAAGCTGGGAGAGGATAGCTTTCGTGTCATATGAAGAAATGTTAGACGATGACATAGACACGAGCGTCCAAGATGCAGTGGAGGTGCTGCTCAACAGGATCAAGGTAACACCTGACCAAGATCTGCTTGTCTTGTTTTGAGCTCAGTGTTTAACCACAAACTTACTGATCAATCTGTGGTGTATACAGTCACTGTAGGAGACCAACGCCTATCATGGCAAAACCATTGATCGGTTTGCAACGACCTGGGAGGAATGCAACACCCTCTGAGCAGCCAAAGCCGATCTAGAGGCACAGGCCAAGGTCCACTAGGAGCCTAAGATCCAGCAGGAGGGCAAGATTGCCGCTCTACATCGCACGGTGGAGGCCCTGGAAGAAGACAAAGAGCGTAAGTAGACCTCTATTACCCAATCCGCGCAGGTACTCACTGTATATTTATAGTTATGTCTTGAAGGGTTGACCGCAGAATGAGGCTATGGCTCGAGAGCTGGCTAGTTTGCTGGACCAAAAGGAGGCTGCTGAGGAGCAGGACAAGGCGGACTAGGTGCAGATCACCGAGCTGACTGGTAAGTTGAACAATATAGAATTGTTGTGTGTAGTCTACCGCATACTGGTCAAACCAGGATATGCTAGCCACCATTGCTTTATTTTTGTAGGCCTGTGGGAGCACTATTTGGCCTAATTCCAGGTGCTGGAGGACTCCATTTCTGTTATTCAAGGAAAGATGAGGGCCATGTCTGACCACATCAAGCCCGTATTAAGGGCCATCTTTCGAGGAGAGGAGCATCCTGCCGATCCCGTAGGCGAGGCGGTTGTCATCGCCGACTAGTGCAAGATATTGTGGCCAACGGTCCAGGAATTCATCACCAAAGCTGGACGCTACGCAGTCACAACTACACTTGCCGTGGTCCGCTCCAGGTATCCGGAGGTGGAAACGGTAGAGGTCACCCTTGGAATCACGCCGGAGTTATCGGAGGCCGCTGCTATGGAACTGCGAACTAAGTCGACACCTGCTGATATGATCCTGATTGAAGATCCTACACAAGATGATGGTGGTCAGTAGGTCATAAACAATGTATTTGTATGATAACACTGTTTTGTAAGTTGTGCCGAGCAGGTGGTGCTCGAAAACTTTTATCCTTTTAATGCAGACAAATTAGGCATGTTTAAGCGGGTGATAAACATTTTGCTGTTTTTACTTTTTAGATGCATATTTATGCATAGTTCAGTTTTTCAAAACAATGTCATCGATTAAGTTTTGCCCCCACCCTCGAAGCAAGCTAACTCTGTCAGGTAACTAGGGATGCACTAGTGAATAGTGTAGGACCGCCAGGATCACTAGGTCCTAGCACCGTTAGAGAGCGACTGCTGGAATCTCCTAGTGCCATGTAGCGCAGAGCTGTAACACATCATAAGAGTTTGTAGGACAGTGCCTTATCAAGCCATTCTCATTGGGCAGAAAACAAAGTTTAATCAAGACTTATGCAGGGCGCATGTATGACAGATGTGTGCACGAATGTAGAACTGTGACAGGGAAAGAGAACAATAAAGGAAATTGTATTAAATATCTGAATAACAAAGATCTGAGTACATATCTTATTCTATGGATAGAAGCGTATGAGGTGGTCGATGTGCCATGAGTTGGACTCCTCAACACCCTTCATCATCTCCAACCGATAGGACGTCGGGCGTGTGACAGCCTTGATCCTAAACAGCCCTTCCCATCTGGGTGAAAAGTTGTGCAGACCATCTATGTTCTGGATTCATCACAACACCATGTTGCCAACCACGAACAACCTGCCTTTGACATTGTAGTTATAGTAATGATGCACTGAAGCTAGGTACTTAGTTGTTTGAGCACAGCACTCAAGCGCTATCTCCTCTTTGGCAATGATGTCGACTTCCCTAGCTTTATTGGAGGCTTCTTCGTTGTAATGCTAGACACATGGTGTAAGGAGTGCGACCTCGGCTGGTTGTGTCTAGCATTACAACGGGCTGGGTACGCAGTCCCCAGACACCATGAAGTACAGTGAAACTCCAGTGTTGTGACTGGGCTGGGTACGCAGTCCCCAGACCACGGCAGGTAATTCCTTGAGCCACCGACCAGGTATAAGATCCTTGTCGTCCCGGTATACCCGTTTGCGCACGGCGTTGAGGATCATACCATTAGCTCGCTCCACCTGTTCATTTGCTCGAGGATGAGCGATGGACATGTATTTGACTTTGATGCCATTATCATCACAAAAGTCAAAAAACTCATCGCTGGTGAACTAAGAGCCTAAATCGGTGATGATGGCATTGGGTATGCCAAACCGATGGATAACATCATCAAGGAACTATACTGCTTTCTCAGATGAGGCTTTCTTGATGGCTTTGTACTCAATCCATTTGGAAAACACACGTGTGTCCGCCAAGAGCCTTCTTGAAAGGACCGATTATGTCAAGTCCCCAGCATGAGAATGGCCAAGCTACTAGGATGGTCTGGAGTTCATGTGTGGGGACATGAATCTGGTTGGCGAACATCTGGCAATTTTCGCACGGGTGCATATAATCTTCTGCATCAGTGATGGCTGTCGGCCAGTAGAACCCTGCTCGGTAGGCTTTGCCGACCAGTGTCCGGGATGCCACATGGTTTCTACAAGTGCCCACGTGAATATCCTTCAGAAGCTTCAAACCCTCTGCTTGGGTGATGCATTTATGGTAAATCACGGACCTTGGGGCCTTGCACATCATCTCAACGTTAACCATGGGATAGGCGCGGGCTCTATGGACTAGCTGTTGAGCTTCAATCTTGTCCTCCGGAACAAGGTGGTCATTCAGGTATCTGACAAAGAGCTCTCTCCAGTCAGGCTGGGGAGGCGCTACCTACTCGGTTGGTTCGTCAACGGGCGGCTGCTCACTACCATCATCAGATCCCTGCTAGCCGGGGTACCTATCTTCTACCTCTTTTGCTTTGCTGCTGAGCGCTGCTACAAGCTGGTCGATAGCGGTACTAGGTGAAAGGAACTAGGTTTCCCGATCTTCTGTCAGTTCAAGATAACTATCGATTTGGTGGAGCACGACACACCGATCCGGCTTTAGATCACAAAGACCCGAACCTACAACCTTAGAACCACATCTCCTCTGGTTATCAACCGTGTCACCAACCGGTTGACCTCGCCAAGAAGGCAAATCCCTACCTGCAAATCAAAGAACACAAGCAAGAACTCGAAAGTACGCAGCTCAAATATTGGGACATACTGCAGATATATGATTAAAATCACAAAGTGGGGTTTCACAAACCGATAACGGTGACTGTTCAAAGATAGATTAATCTAAAGCAAAACCAAAACCCTAACTTGGGTGGAGGCTACTGACTTAAAGACTCTAGGGTCGTGCAAGACCCCCTGGACGCACCCCTATTGGGTTCCAACTCGATACACGGCCCAAAGACCAAAATACGACATCGCAGCGCCGGAACAGATTCTGAATGCCAACTTTCATAGATGATTCTCGATGACTCCAGATGAATTTGGGCCCCCTAATAGGACTCATTGGAAAGGTCTTCTCGTCAGCTTTCTTTAGAGTATAAGAACGTCCAATTCTGAGTCCGTATGTGGCCTGGGCGACCATTTTAGTGCTAACTAGTCCTGGAGCCCGAGATGGACTCGAACTTGACATGTATTGGGCCTCCAACTTGGCTTGGATGCCCTTGCTGGCCTCCAAAGGTGGTGTCCAGGGTGGAGGACGTCCTAGGGCTTCCTTGATGTGTACTCCATCTTCTTTGGGCGTGCTCCCACTTGGGCCAGGATCCCACGGATGTATTCTGAGCCCATGACGATGAAGTAGCACCCAGCAGATTCAGCAGCAGTTTATCTTGATGATTCGGATGCCTTCCTGATGTGATATTGAGGTGGGACTAGATCTATTGGAAAGCTTATCAAATACCCTTTCCAACAAGTGCTGATTCACCTCAATTGCATTTCGGACGGATGAGTTATAGCCTTCCCAATGAAGCATTATCAGGCTACCGACGAACCGAATGCAGGACTTTGATGAGCTAGCACATTGAAATACATTTATACCTACAAACAAATAGTGACATGTACATGTGGAACCAAGTGAGTTGCACCAAAAGTCACTATGCGAATGTAGAACCGGGGTCACCTTATCAATGGTCGTATCTGAGGGTTTCATGTCCTCATCATTCTCCCATTCTTGACAACAAACCGTCCTCGGTTTGAGTTTAGTTGGAGGACAAGTTCTAGGTTGTAGCCAACATTGCTCCCCTTCTTGAAATTTTACCTGTTTCTTTATAACAAAACTTGTGGATCTTGACATGACATGATTATTTATATTGCAGCCCTCTAACTGATCATTTTTTTGCGTGGCAAAAGAAGATTTCAGATTTGAACAAATATAGACAAGATGCACCATATATTCTCCTTTACAATTATATTTGCCAATAAAATGATATTTACAATTCGACAACCATGGCAGTTCAGCACATTTAAATTTCTCTTCCAAACTACTAAGAGCACACAAAGTATCAAACTCTATATAACCCAAAGTATTTAGAGAAAACAATAATTTCTGCTCATCTTTTTTTGTATTAATTGGAAACAATTTCTTATTTTCAGCACAAGTATTTTCTCCCAAAACAAAGGAGTCATGCTCTTTCACAAGTTATGGCATAGGGATAAACATAGCACTATCACACAACTCTTCTTTATCACAAAAATTAGTAGAACATTCATCATGTGACATAGGTAAATCAATTGAAGGTCCTACTATAGAATCATTAGCATCACTAGTGTCCTTTAAATGTTGCTCTATTGTAGCATGAGTGGTGGACAATTTTAGCACATCAAGAGAGCTCTTACCTTAGACATTTACCAGTTCTTTTTCTATCACCTTATCTTCAGGCTTCAAAGTGGAAGTGGGGTGTGGTGGTGGTGGTGAAGATGCTATGGCAACAACCACGGTAGAAGCTACCACTTGGCTGCTTATCATGGTCTCAACCTTTGCAATTGTTTGTTCCATCCTTGCTAATACCCGATTGCTTTTGTTGTCAATGTCGATCTGGTTCTTTTGCTGATAACCCTGTAAATCTTTTTCTGCAAACAAAGCAAGCTGGAACAAACGGTTGACAGTATAGAACTCTTTTTCAAAAACAATATTTTGTATGTCATGTCTCAAACCACCAAAGAAGTGAACAATTTTATCTTCCATGTCCTCTACCATCCCACATCGTATTCTACACCTTTGAAACTCATCATAATATTCTTGGACAGACATATTACCTTGCTCTAAGCACTGTAATTTCTTGTGCAAATCATGTTTATAAGAAAGAGGAACAAATTTGTCACGCATTGCTTCTTTAAGTCTATCCCATGATTGAGGTTGTTGATGCAAATTGACTAGCTCTCGCCACCAGAATTGAGCAAAATACGTAAATTCACTAGTAGCATGTTTAACTCTATCTATCCCGAGAACTAGATGGGTGTTAAATTCTTGTTCTACAACCATCTCCCAATCAAAATATGTGTCTTCATCATAAAGTCCAGAATAGGATGGAATGGTAAATTTACCTCTCTTACCATGATGATTAGAGTTTATACGTGATGGTTGGTTGTTGTCCATTCAGTCCATCCTTGTAAACTTTTGCTCCATGGTTTCCTGTAATCAACTTTTACAGAAACACATTGTTGATATTGTCAGAAATCAAATTAAATCCCTATCAACTTTTATGGGTTGGTGGAATCATTCCCTCACACCCGTCTTACCGAGTTCTTACCAAGTTCTTACCGACACAAACAGTGGATGGTGACCGGTGGCTTGGTCGTGATACCTATGAAGAAGTGGCACCAAGATTGCAAGGATCTTTTTCTGTACCGATCTGAAGTATATATGTGGAGCTTTGGAAGGCTGGCCAAAAAATATGTGAGTGGTACACAATTCAAAGATAGAAAGTAGTATTGAATTATAATCCCAATTACTTGTTCTCGTTGCTGGCCTAACGTGTTCCAAGTACCAAATGTGTGTGAACAAGGACAAAGGAAGCACAAGAATGATGGAGAGACAAGTATGAATGAAGCACAAAGCACAATGTAGCACACGCAATCACAGAACAAGCAACGCCTTTTTGTTTTTCCTTATTTTTTTCCTTTTTTTCTCTGAACAAACTTTTTTTACACTATTTTTTTAAATTTTTCTCTGAACAAGTATGACAAAAGATGCAACCACAAAAATTTTCACCTACAACAGAGGTGGAATGTGGTCTACAGAAAATCAGCACGTTCTCTGAAAAGCGTGCAAGAATCTTGTGAATTTTTTTCTTTATTTTGCTGAATTTTTTGGCAATTCTAACTGGACCAAATGGAGTCAAAAAGCTGCTGTAAAAATTTCAAATTTTTTTGATAAACGAGTCAAAAGTTATGCTTGTTTTACCGAAGGTATCTCAAGTTATGTTTCTCGGAAGGCACAACACGGCGGCGGCAGTTAGGGCGAAGCGTCCCTAAACTCCAACACCAATCACAGCAGTAGGTATTCAGCTAATGATGCAAGGAGGGCTACGATGCAAGCAACAATGAGCGGTCGGCGACCTATCTAGGGTTTGCGCGGCGGCGAGAATTGACACAAGGCGGCTAGCGGGGCAAGTCGAGTAATATGGTGGATTCGACTTGTTATTTGGGACGGTGGAAGGGGACAGCGTTGAATGGAAACGATGGGAAAAAACACACGACTGGACTCTAACACAACCTAACTAGCAACAAGACCCTGACCAGGACACAAATTCAACACTACGCAATCTGACAAGAACTATGCAAAGGCCAAACGTGGTTCTGGGATAAGGGAAAGACCTAGACTAAACTATTTTTGGCTTTTTTTGGATTATAGGACGAAGGCGAAAACAAACTAAACTAGGGTAAGGGTGAACCTGACGGTGTACTTGAAGCTCTGATACCACTTGATAGGAACTGGGTTTCCCGATCTTCTGTCAGTTCAAGATAACTATCGATTTGGTGGAGCACGACACACTGATCCGGCTTCAGATCACAAAGACCCGAACCTGCAACCTTAGCACCACGTCTCCTCTGGTTATCAACCGTGTCACCAACTAGTTGACCTTGCCAAGAAGGCTAATCCCTGCCTATGAATTGAAGAACACAAGCAAGAACTCGAAAGTACACAGCTCAAATATTGGGACAAACTGTAGATATATGATTAAAATCATAAAGTGGGGTTTCACAAACCGATAACGGCGACTGTTCAAAGACAGATTAATCTAAAGCAAAACCCAAACCCTAACTTGGGTGGAGGCTACTAACTTAAAGACTCTAGGGTCATGCAAGACCCCCTGGACGCACCCCTATTGGGTTCCAACTTGATACACGGCCCAAAGACCAAAATACGACGTCGCAGCGCCGGAACAGATTCTGAATGTCAACTTGCATAGACGATTCCCGATGACTCCAGATGAATTTGGGCCCCCAATAGGACTCATTGGAATGTCTTCTCGTCAGCTTTCTTTAGAGTATAAGAACGTCCAATTCCGAGTCCGTATGTGGCCTGGGCGACTGTTTTAGTGCTGACTGGTCCTGGAGCCCGAGATGGACTCGAACTTGCCATGTATTGGGCCTCCAACTTGGCTTGGATGCCCTTGCTGGCCTCCAAAGGTGGTGGCCAGGGTGGAGGACGTCCTAGGGCTTCCTTGATGTGTACTCCATCTTCTTTGGGCGTGCTCTCACTTGGGCCAGGATCCCACGGATGTATTCCGAGCCCATGACGATGAAGTAGCACCCAGCAGATACAACAGCAGTTTATCTTGATGATTCGGATGCCTTCCTAACGTGATATTGAGGTGGGACCAGATCTATTGGAAAGCTTATCAAATAACCTTTCCAACAAGTGCTGATTCACCTCAATTTCATTTCGGACGGATGAGTTATATCCTTCCCAATGAAGCATTGTCAGGCTACCGACGAACCGAATGCAGGACTTTGATGAGCTAGCACATTGAATACATTTATACCTGCAAAAAAATAGTGACATGTACATGTGGAACCAAGTGAGTTGCACCAAAAGTCACTATGTGAATGTAGAACCGGGGTCACCTTATCAATGGTCGTATCTGAGGGTTTCATGTCCTCATCACTAGGCGCAGGTGCTTCATAAGCCCGATTGGGGATCGAAGGCTTAATCAAGTCTTCAACAAAAACACCAGGTGGTATCTCGGCTTAGGATGATTTGAGTTTAGACAGCTCATCAACACCCGTGTTCTCGGCATGTGGTATGTGGGTGAACTCCAGTCCATAGAACTTATTCTCCAGCTTGTGAATTTTGGCAACGTAGGCATCCATCTTTCATTGACCACATCCCAGTCTTTGTTGACCTGATGGATGACCAGAGTAGAATCTCTGTACACCAAGAGCCATTTAATGCCCAGCTCGACTGCGATGTGGAGGCCATGCAGGGCCGCTTCGTACTCAGCCACATTATTGGATGCCTTAAAATGTATGCGCAAGACGTAGCGGAGTGTGTCCTTAGACGGAGAGATGAAATATACTCCTGCCCAGGTGCCATCATGTTCAAGGAACCATCAAAATACATGTTCCAGTGGTCGAGAGATGTGTTAGCTAGGGGCAAGCTGAGGTCTGACCACTCCATAATGAAATCGACTAGGGCCTAAGACTTCACAGTATTGTGATTGCGGAAGTTCAGTGTGCACTCGGAGAGCTCTAACGCGTATTTGACAATACGGCCACTAGCGCCTCTGTTGCGAAGAATGTCGCCAAGTGCAGCTTCAGTGACCACCGTGACCTGGTAGGCTTGGAAGTAATGGAGGAGCTTCCATTTGGTGATCAGGAGTGCGTATAGTAGTTTTCGCATGTGGTTGTATCGCTGCTTGGTTGTGTCACTGCACGTGGTTGTATCGACCACCATCACGGTACTGACCATGTTAGTTGTGGCGGCAATGTAGAGGAGAAGCTCCTCACCTTCTTGTGGCACCATGAGTACTGGGGGAGTTGCCAGGTACTCATTGAGCTGTCTGAAAGCCTTGTCGGCCTCCTCCGTCTAGTCGAATTTCTCCTTAGCTTTGAGCAACTTGAAGAAGGGAAGCCCTTTTTCGCCCATGTGGGAGATGTAGCGTCCCAGGGCCACCATGTAGTCGATGAGTTTCTAGATATCTTTCATGTTTTTTTGTGGTTGTAGGTCCAGCACAATTTGAACCTTCTTGGGATCTGGGCGTATGTCATCCTGGCTGACGACGTTGCCAAGCAGGATCCCAGAAGGGACGCCAAAGATGCACTTGTTGGGGTTCAGTTTCCATTGAAAATTGTTGAGGGCTATGAAAGTCCACTGGAGGTTGGCAACCAGTGTATGGGACTCTCTAGTCTTCACCACCACATCATCGACATATGCCTTGATGAGGTCGGCAATGATCTCATGCTCGAGGCAGGCCTGGATGGCCCGCTGGTAAGTAGCTCCGGCGTCTTGAGGCCAAACGACATGGTCATGTAGCAGAAAGCACCGAAGGAGGTGATGAAGGCGGTCTTCTCCTGGTCCTCCCTTTTGAGGGCTATTTGATGATAGCCTGAATAGCAATCTAGGAAGGAAAGCAGCTCGCAACCTGTAGTAGAGTCTACAACCTCATCGATTCAAGGGGGATTGAACACCTGTTTAGGGCAGTGTTTGTTGAGGTCGGTGTAATCAACGCATATTGTCCATTCATTATTCTTTTTGAGTACAAGAACCGGGTTGGCTAACCACTCCAGGTGATACACCTCTTTGATGAAGCTAGCTACTAGAAGCTTGGCCACTTCTACCTTAATGACTTCCTTGCGGTCACAAGCAAACCAACGCATCTTCTACTTGATGGTTTAGCAGTCTTTGAGATGTTAAGGTAGTGCTCGACCTTTTCCCTCAGGACACCTGGCATGTCGGCGGGTTTCCACACGAACACGCTGATGTGCTCTCAAAGGTATTGGACGAGCACATCTTCCTATTTGGGGGGAAGGGTAGCCCTGATCTTGGTGGTCTTTGAGGGGTCGTTCGAATCGAGCTGGATCAGCTTGTGCTGTTTGGCCTTGTTGGAAGGCCGCCGCGCAGACCCGACTATAACCTCAAGCTCTGCAGGGGCACCTCCTTGACACCCAGGCTGGTGTGCTCCATGGCGTGCTTCAACTCCTCGATCTCCATGGCTGCATAGGTGTCGGACTCACATACACGCGCCGTGAAGACGTTACTGCATAGGGATAGGACACCCTGCTCGGTTGGGAGCTTTAGCACGAGGTACCTGTAATGAGGAACCACCATGAACTTGGCGATCCCTGTTCAACCAAGGATGGCATGGTAGATTCCTTCAAAATCGGCCACAATGAAAGTGATGTGGTTGATGTGGAAGTGCTGCTTTGTCTCAAACTAGACGAGTAGCATGATCTGCCCGAAGGGGTATGAAGGTTTGCCCAGCACGATGCCTGAGAATGGAGACTCGTATGGCTTGAGGTCTTCCTGCTTCAGCCCTAGCTCCTTGATGGCTGGGTAGAATAGAATGTTTAGGACGCTGCCGCCCTCAATGAGCAATTTCTTGAACTGGACACCGTCTATCACTGGGTCGAGGACCAACGAGAATTGTCTGGCGTCGGGGATTTTGGCCCACATATCATTGCGGCTGAATGATATGGGATGCTCGGACCAAACGGGCACCTTGACATCCGCAATGAAGCCATCGGCCTCATGGATAGCCATGATGGCTCATGTCAGCACTTCTTGTCATGGGCGTTCTCCAATCTAACCTTGCCACCAAATATGACGACAGTCACGTTCTTCACGGGATCCCTGTAGGTGTGCCGTGGGTTGGTATCTTGAGCTTCTTCTTCGTCGGCATCCTCTTGATGGGCGAGGTTCTTGCCCTTGTCTTTGGGAGTTGGACACGGCTTCTTGTTGGCCGTCTTCTCTAGCGCCTCCTTCAGGACCCTGCACTCGCCTAGCGTGTGGCCCTTGCCAGGATGACAAGGGCAATCCTAACTAAGGACCTTGTCGAGTTCTTCATCCTTTGTCCTCTTCTGGCCCTTTACCGTGTTGACAGAGGAGTCATTGCGGTTACGCTGACCATCGTTGTAGACATCCTAACCATGTCTCTTGAACGAACGATCATCACCATGGTGGTCGGGTTCACGATTGTCCTGACGGTTGCGGTGATCGTTACGCCGATCTGGCTGGCGGTCTTGATTGCTATCATGGTCATGGTCGTCATTGCGGCGGTAGTTGCGGTTGATGGAATGGGGTCCCCCTCGTTCAGCCCATCGTTAAGATGAGTGAACCTGTGGGCGGTGGAGAGGAGATATTCCATGGTTCTCAATCACTCGAGGAGCAACTCCTTCTTGAGGTCTAGGCCACGTGGTTGAACTAGGCCGATGACAAAAAGGTCGATCCCTTCTTCCAGGGTGACATCGATCACATGGTTCCACGCATCGAAGAAATGCTGGATGTACTATCGTAATGATTCCCTTGGACGATGCCGGACTTGTGCCAGAGTGTACTTGGTGTTCGGCTACACGCAGGTGGGCTTGAAGTTGTCGATGAACATCTACCTGAGCTGAGGCCAGCTGTGGATGCTACCGGCACACTGGCGGAGCAGCCAGGAGGTAGCAACGTTGCTCAAGACTACCGAGAGCTAGTTTGCCATAACAAACTGGTCGCCTCCTGGTGCTCAGACCGCCACTTCATACAACATGATCTAGTGCTCAGGATCGTCCTGCCCATTGTACATCTTGACGTCCCCAATCCGGAAGTTCTTTGGCCAAAGAACGGCTTTATGTTCTTCCGAGAATGGGGCTGGTCCACTCATGTGTCACCGAGCATGGTATCGTTCGTCGAGGTGACCACAGAGGTCACCATCTTTAGGTTGCTCGACTTCCTGGTTGCGCTCAACACGGTGGTTGGCTTGCTGCTTGTTAGCGCACTGGCGATTTCTGCATTGGCACTCGTCATCACGTGGCACCTCTCATGGAGCGTTGTCAGCATTGGCCTACCAGGGTCGCTCGAGCGAAGGCCCTCCATGATTGGACTCGTTGTCGATGCCACTTTCTATAGGTTGGCAGTGACAACTGCGTCAGGACCACCACGACCGATGTGACGTGGTCAGCGATTCAGTAGAGTGGAGCTGAACCACCTATGCTTTGGCGGCGATCAAAAAATCACAGATTGCTTCGACCCTGGGTGTGTTTGGGGGTTGTTAATCCTATCCATGGCCATGGCAATGTTGGCCGTGGGAGTCTCCTGGATGATCTGATTCCTGACCATGTTGAATTCGCCATCGAGGTTGCGTTGGAGGCGGCGTGGCTGAGGGCTTGCACCATTACCCCCACTGCCTCCATCGTTGGCGGCATTCACATCTTGTGCCTCCAGGAGGCGTTGATGCTCTCGATCAGTGTTGCGGCCTTCCCTTTCTTGCCTCTCCGGCTCTGCTTTGTTTAGAATGGGAGGCTCTCCACGCTGACCGTAAATACCGCACCATTGAGGCTAGGCGGGGTCCTAGGGGTGCCTGGTGCCGCGTCGGCAAAATAGGTTTGGTGGTCCAGTGTGGTCGGGTTCTCCTCCTTGACATTTTCCTGACTCTGGACCTCAGGACCCTCTTCGTTGCAGAGGAGGTACTCGGTAAGGTCGAAGGAAATGGAGGGCATCCTGTTGAGCCAAGAGAGCGGGTTGGACATGGTGCCGTCTTCGGGGACCATTGCGCCTGATCTGGAAGGGTTCTGCTGCAAAGACACCATGTCGACCATGGGCCTTGGATCTTTCAGGATCAGAACCAAATTGGGATCTAGGTCTAGTCGATGGTCATCATGTCGCTGAGGAGCATCCTACAGGTTCCTCATGTAGGGCGCGGCTTCGTTGCTCAACCCGTGCAGAAAGACGAGTGCATGGTTCTGGTCGAGGGTGATGGGATCTGATGGTCCTGGTGCGGATTGTGTCTGCTGTTCCTGGTGCTGTTGCCTTCGCTCTACTCGGTCCTGTCAAGCAGCATGGTTAAGCGCTTGCCGGTGCCGATGCACGTCGATGAACTTGTCCAGCCTAACTGGAGGCAGAGCCCGAGCAGCGACCAGGGTTGGATCTAGTCAGCGCGGGTGATGAGCCTGACTACGTGTAGGGCGCTGCTGACGGTGCTCCACCATAGTAGGAGGCCCACCCCGGTGGGCAGCCGGTGGTCGCGGCCACCAGCTTGGCCCGTACGTCCTCGCTGGTGCCGAGCTTCGCCCTCCTGACGGACAGGTGGCGGTTCGTGAACCACGGGCGGATTTGGATCTGCGCGATGTGGCTGGATGTTGTGATTGCGCCGGTGTGGTCGGACTGGGATGAAGTCCGAGTACTCTTCATGGAGTTGTGTGGGAGCAGACTCCACATACTCGAGGAGCTCAGTCAGACCTACCCCGTGCCGATCGATCACGTTGATCAAATCGGAGCTATCGATGTGCCTCCCCTGGTAGTGAGGAAGCCGCCAGCTCACCGTTGATGTGGCCATCAACTCGAACGACCCTAGAGGCGGCCCTAAAATCTGAGTTGTTGGTGACGTGGTTGGCACGGTCGGTGCTGGGGCCGACTGCGTCACAGCCGGAGCTAGGACCGGCTGCGTTGCTACCATGAACATGAGGGCCGTCATCATGTCGGTGGTCCACATGAGTGATCTGATAGTGAGGGAGACGCCCGCCTCAAAACCATCGAAGCCAGGAATGAAACCATCTGGATCACCTGCTAATCAGATCGCGCTCCCCCTACCTGGTGCGCCACTGTCGATGAAACCTCCTCGGTAGTCTACCATGGGATACCCTGAGGTAGTTGCGGTGACAGTGCACTAAGATCTATGATCTAGATGTGAGATGCAAAACAAACAACCAGGAAAACTAGGGTTTATCTAGGTTCAGGCCACTCAAAAGCATAATACCCTACATCCTGCATCTCTACTGCTGTATTGATGAGTACCAGAGTATAAGAGATCCAACCAGATGAGATCAGATCTGATGAAAGAGAAGGGTCCTATTCTAGGGGTCCATGGCCACCTTATATAGTGGAGAGGTAAGGTTACATATCTAGGGTTTCCCCTATGGTCGGTTACATTGCGCCGTATCCTTGGAGTACATGACCAGATCTAACCGACTAAGACTCCTTGCATGCCAAGTAGCCTTCAGCACCCGTGCAGCCCACCGATCTGGGTGGTGGCAGACCATGGGCTCTGTCTTGTTGTCCGGCCCGCCGTTCAGGATGATGACAGACCTGCCTTTGTTTTTTGGTCTGGGCCGTCTTGTACCGAGCAGCCCAAAGTCTAGCCACAAGGGTATATGGGGTCTATACCTCCACAGGAACCAACCACCTAGGGGCTCGACCACACATGAAGTGGGCCTCGATGAAAAAAGGCTCATGCATGCCCAGGGGCTTAACCACTTAAGCATCCCTCGATAAAAAATGAATAAAGCCCTTAGAGGAGTATCCTACTCCTCAGAGGCCTCGGAGGCTACCCCCGAAGGGTACACTCGTGCGTACCCTTTAGAAAATGACATACGCTATGACTCCAGTTCATGAGCCTCTGCGTGAGTGCCAACACTCACGTGGAGACTCGGGGGCTACTATCAGGTACCTGGATAAGGGATACCCTGAACCTCAATCTAGGTAAATTAGTCCTCTAACAACTAAACCCAAATCACCAAAAAAGCCCACAACTAGCCTGAGAGACAAGGGCCCACCAACATGCGTCGAGCCATGTTGGGCTGGCCAACGAGCAGCATCCAATCAAGACTGCCTCCTATTCAACGGGGAGCCTTAAATGATGGACGTCCACCCAGGGGGACGACTCCCCGTCAGAGTGACGGATCACACTACGGGCAGCCGACCCCCATCGAGTGACAGATCTCCTTGCGGGCGGACGACCCCCCATTGATTGCCACTCCCCCTTTGGCTTACCTACTTCCTGTATGGGATCCAAAGCATTTAATGCCCCCACCAACTCCTGCCTAACCTCATGGCTATAGCACGGTTATAGTTGCCAGATACAGCAGTCAAATCCTACTTTTACCGCCCATACCTAAGAAATCTGTGGTTCGTACTACACTGCGACACCATACCGAGCACTGTACACTGTCAGGTGCCCCCTCGAGGCACATTTACCAATATCCGTACCGCATTTCCTAGGGCTTGGCCTTATCCATTTGGGCCTTGACCCTCCTCAGCCACCTTTTGAGTCAGACCTTGACACCTTCGGTCAGTGCTCCAAAACTCTCAACGTGATGTCTACAGGGATTCGCATGCCCCTGCATGGGCATGGGTCTTTCACTGACCACCTACGGGCATCGTCATGACACACATGAAGGACAGCCATCAATTCCATGCATGTCGGCGTAGGGCGACCCATGCCCAGGACACACTTCTATAGCGCCCACGACATGATCGGCATCCCACATCAGCATCATCGCTTACGACAACCCTCACAACACCATTAGGGTCTCTTGTACACCCATCCCTCCTTGGCCTATAAAAGGGGTCGCTGGGATAGCTGTAGAAGGGGAACGAGTGAGGGGAGAGCTCACTCGAACTTGCTAAGTCACACCACGCACATAGCAAGGCATAGGGCTAGCGCTCCTAGACTTATGCCTTGTTCTCCACTCCACTTCGTACACCCTCACTTGTATCCCCCCTATACAAGCACTTCGGTGCAAGAAAATACAACATCTCCTCCTCCCGCTAGACGTAGGGCCTTCTTTGTCCGAACCAGGATAAACCCTTGTGTTCTTCTTGCATCACCATCCGGATTAGGGAGCATGTAGTATACATTTACTGATCGGCTTAGGGCCCCCTAGGTTCAAACACCGACACCAGATGGATGGCAGCTTATTGTGACCATCAAAGAATTTTGCACATGTGATTCCTTGAGCCAATCGAGGTCCACTACAGAAGCTGCCGAGGCATCTTAGGATATGACAGGGAGGGTACCATAAAGAAGGTGGAGGTGGTCATTAGAGATTTCTTGGATAAAGAGAAAACCAACATTTTGTTAGCTTACAACTGCGGGTATATGTTCTAGCTCGATCTCAACCTATATTTTCATAGTATCTTGTTACTCTTAATATATAAGAATTTGATGAACTTGGACATTTGTGTTTGATTTGCAGGGGACATTACATTTTCTTGGACATCAAGCTTAAAGAATCAGGCATCGAGGTTTGGGCCTCCAAGAACATGAAACTTGAGTGTGTCGATGACCTACGCCTAGTTCTAGATGAGTAAGTGAATTGACCTGATATCATATTATTTTTTATAAGTCTCATATATAGCATATATTCTCATATTTTGTATTTTAAACTTTATATATGTATATATGATAGGGCCATGACAAAAGTGCTGTCGTCGACGACCCCATTCAAGGCCTATCGTATGGAAATGCAAACTCTGGAGCAGCCGCAGGCGAACAATGAATCTAGGTTCTACGTAATGTGGGAAATGTACCACTAGGTCAGCTGGAGAACCCCGGTATCACAAGAACTATTGTGTATGCTTCTCCCATCTCATGTATTTCTTAATTTAGGTTCTACTATGTGTGCGCTTGTCCCATCTCAATTAGTAATACTTTTGACACATCTCATCTCTGTCTGTATCAACTACTGTAGCCTGAGATGGCTGAAGTCCAGTGCATTCTAGAACCCGAAATCAGAGGATTCCAAGAAGCGCTAGCTGGCTTCATCATGGATGATGTGGTCTTGACGAATGGGATGATCTCAATCATGAAGGCTACGACAAAGGAGACCATGGCAATGGCAAAAAGCTTCAAAGACAAATTGATTCGGGTGTAGGAGATGAATTGAGATGATTTAGGGACATGTAATAAATACTTTTGTGTAAACTTTGATGATAGAAGTACTTTACTTGCATCGTAATGCTTAATAGTATCATGTTATGAACTGCAATAAAATTGTGTCAGTTACCTAGATAAGGGGTACCCTAAACTTCAATCCAAGAAAATTAGTCCCCGAATAATTAAACCCAAATCACCAAAAAAGCCTGCAACCAGCCTGAGAGATAAGGGTCCACTAGTGTGCCTCGAGCCATGTTGGGCCGGCCCACGAGCAGCATCCAAGTCAAGACCACCTCCTATTCAACGGGGAGCCTCAAATGACGGATGTCCGCCTGGGCGGACGACCCCCGTCGGGGTGACAGAGCACATCACAGGTGGCCTACCCCCCGTCGAGTGACGGATCTCCTCGCAGGCAGATGACCCCTCGCCGATTGCCACTCTCCCATCGGCTCACCTACTTCCTATACGAGATCCAAAGCATTTAATGCCACCACCAACTCCTGCCTAACCTCATAGCTATAGCGCAGTTACAGTGGCTGGGTACAGCGGTCAAATTCTCCTTTTACTGCCCATACCCGGGAAATCGATGGTTCATACTACACTGCGACGCCATACCGAGCACTGTATGCTGTCAAGCGCCCAACAAGGCACATTTACCAATATCCATACCACACTTTCCAGGGCGTGGCCTTATCTATTTGGGCCTCGACCCCTTGGCCACCTCTCAAGTTGGACCTCGAAACCTCCGGTCAGCGCTCCAACAACTCCCAACGTGATGTCTATAGGGATTCACACGCCCCTACATAGGCATGGGTCTTTCAATGACCACCTACGGGTGTCATCATGACACATATGAAGGACAGCATCGACTCCAAGCACATCGGCGTAGGGCAACCCACACCCGGGACACGCTTCTACAGCACCCACGACATGATCGGCATCTCACCTCGACATCATTGCTTACGACACCCGTGCCCCTCCTTGTCCTATAAAAGGGGGCGCTAGGCTAGCTGTAGGGAGAGGACTCACTCAAACTCGCTAAGTCACACCACGCACACAGCAAGGCATAGGGATAGGGCTCCTAGACATTAGCCTTGTTCTCCACTCTTCTTCATACACCCTTGCTTGTATCCCCCTGTACAAGCACTTCGGTGCAAGATAATACAATCTCTCCCCCCGCTGGACGTAGGGCCTACTCTTGCCCAAACTAGGATAAAAATTGAGTGTTCTTCTTGCATCACCATCTGGATTAGGGAGCATGCAGTACACATTTACTCATCGGCTTAGGGCCCTCCTGGGTTCAAACACCGATAGTTGGCGTGCTAGGTAGGTGTAACACCTCTGGTGTTATATTAACTAAAACATGCCATGTCATCATATGCACTGCAAAGCGTTCATGTTTAAGTCAACCTTAATGTGCATTAACTAAAACAAGTTTATATTTCATAGGTTGATTGTGTTTCTAGAATGTTTTGTCACATGAAATAATAAAACTCTACTTTTGAATGTCATCGCAAATACTTGGGTTATACTCTATGTACTTGAGGTATAAACTGTGTTTACACTAGTGTCAAGCATAGTGTATAAGTTTAAGTCCAACCCTAAAAATAATTTCCATATTTGAAGTTGAATTTGGATTCCAAAGCTTACTTCCAAGCCTTGCAATTCAAATTTAAATTCAAATTGGAAAGCTATAAGTGCTTTTCGAAAGTCAATTTGGTCAACCAAGGGTGTCATTGGGTCAATGACCTAAAAATGTCCTTGGATGATGTTTGTGATCATTAATGACCAATCAATTAAGTTAGAAACCAAATCGAGTTTGAATTCAATTTCAAAAACCCTTTATTCTAAAACCTAGTTTTACCCCCTTTTCTCTAATTCAAAATCCATAAAGAATTTGGATATACTCTAAAAATATAGTTTGTAGATCTTGACAAGAGCTACAAAGTTGGTATATAAAGTTTTTAAAGTTTCCTAAAGAAATTTCAAATGAATTTGAAAATACAGTTTTTCAGCATTTGTCCCCTTTTGATTTTAAAACTATAATTCAAAATTTATGTATAATTTTGGAAAATTTTGTATATGAAAAAGGTTTGGTTTGGAAAGTTAAACATTTCATAGTTTTGAAGATTTTCAAGTTTTATTTAAAAATCAAAAGTAATTTTAAATGTTTGTTTCTAGGGTTTTATCCCCTTTTTGAATTTGAATTCAAATTTCAAAATCTAGATAGAATTTGAGGATGATAGTTAAAGGAAAAGTGTAGCTCTTGAAAAGTTATGCAAATGATATTTTTGGAGATTTTCAAGTTCTTATATAAATTTTAGAGTAGTTTGTATTTTTAAAGAAATGGCAATTCTATAATTTTCTCGAACAATACCAAAACCTATCGTCGGCCGCCATCGCCGGCTTCTCAACGTGCGCCGCCGTCCACCGCCGCACCTGCTCGGCCGCCAGCATGCTCCTAGACGTGTGAAACTTCATCTTCGTTGTGTCGCCCGTCCAGACATCGCCTCCGTCCTATAAATAGGCCAGCCATGCCGACTTCTTCTCCTTCTTCTCCCCGCCGCCGTCGCCGACGTTCTCGCTCCACCGCTTGAATTCACCGCTGACGCTTCACCACTGCCCGATTGCTCTTGCCAATAGCTCCGCCACATCCTCACGGTCAGTTTGAGCTAGCTCGTGCTTGCTCTCCTCGCCCGAGCTGCCCGCGCGCCGTCATCTTCTCCACGGCCGGTCGCCGAGCCGCCGCGAGCTTTTTCGCCGCCGACCGCCGCACAGGGTGAAAATATATTATCTTTAACCTCGCTACCATGTTCTCCGTGCTATCCTGCCTCTTATGCGCACCTTGGCTGGCTTGATGGTCCACAGGAACTCCGGTGACGCCGACCTTGCCATCGGAGAGCCGCCGCCGCCATCACCGCCGTCGCCCGTAGCTCGATTCAAGCACTCTGGGTCTTCATTAACGTGTGCATTAGCACCGGGGTGAGCTCCTGCAGCTGTTTGCATTATCAATTCCATCATTCCCATGTCGTGGCCACCGGTCATCGTAGCTCGCCGCCGGCACAACGTTGCCAGCGCCGCCGCGCGCGAAGCCGTAGTGGCTAGAGTTCCAGTTTGGCCTCATTTTGTTGCCAAACGAGTTTGCCTGAGTGCCCTGCATATGTACATGTAGTTGCTGTCGCCGGAAACCGCTCCGGTGAGCGTCCCCGCCGCGCCCGAGCTCCGCCGCGCCGCCATGGCCACCGGCGTGGGTGCCGCCGTCGCTCCGCCGCGCCGTTAGCTACCTCAATCGACTCCCCGTGCCAAGCTGAGCCAATGGTTCATGTCCGGTCGCCGAAGACCTCGCCGACGGCGAGTAATCGCCGGTCAACCGCCGGCGGACCGTCGGTCAGCGCGGGAGTACTGTGCCGATTTTTCTTTTTCTATTTTCAGAAAATGATTTAAATGCTATTTTCTTTGAAAAATCATAGTAATTCATCTATAGCTCTAAAAATTCTGAAATTTTTGTGATTGTTCTTTATGATATCATCTACTTAGGAAAAATATGAAATGCCAAATTTGAATACTTTTTGCATATGTTAAAATTAGCCCTTTTAATTGAAAAATGGCCCTTCAATGATTTTTAATAAATAAAATAATTGGCTTTTAATTCTGAAATTTGTTTTGCCATCTAATTAGGCTAATAGCTTTCCAAAATAAAATTTTGGGCTTAATTTGATAACTTTAATTTTTATGCCTTTATTTAATGCCTTTAAAGAATTAATTAATCCCTTTAATTAAGTTTAATCATTATAGGATTTGTTTGACTTTGGGATTGATTGATGACCTTGGGTCATTAACCTTAATGACCTTTGGCACCTTAATTAATTGTTTGCGCTTACCTTAATCATGTCATTAGGGCTTAATCAACGTTATTTTATGTGCTTAATTAATTTCTTAAATGGTGTAGTTAACCCTAATGAGTTTTATAAGCGAAGTTTTGTTGGCTTGCAACTTTATCGTGAAGAAAAGTTGTACTCAAGCCCTTAATCTAATCATGCATCTATCGAGCATCATGTTTACTATTCCATCATGTTAAAGCATATTAATTATCGAATAGTTTCCGTTAACGGAGAGTTAACGTTGTCGCACTAGATCCCAAAGTAGAGCAGATTCAGGAATCGGGAGTTGATCCAGAGTTTGAGACCATCTACCTCGAATACCAAGGCAAGCCCCGGATGCATTAAGTAATAGGAGTTGAGTGAAAACCCACCAATTGCATTACCTGTCTTATTTCCTTATTCCTTGTTACCTGCTTTGGAAGTAAAGTAGTAATGCTTAGCCCTGCTTAATTAGTTAAGTGTTCAAAAGTAAAAGAATGAAAAAGATGAGCTTGGTTTTTCTAGTTGGAATCTTGATGGTAGTTAATAAATCGAGTCCGGACGGCTAACTTGCACTGGGAATGGAGTCCCTCTATAGTGTTTCTGTCTGTTGATGCCCTAGGTCCCGTCCGTTGGGGAACTGGTGATATCGAGAATTTAGAAATCCACATGCATAAAGTGGTATTCAGTGGGCCAGAGTTCCCATGCTTATCATGGAGTGACATATAGTGGGCCAGAGTTCCCACATATGTCATAGTGTGTTTTACTGTGGGGTTTAAGTTCCCACATATCTCGGTACGCTGGGCCGAAGAGCTCACGTGTATCATGTGGTGATATATGGCTGCGGATGTTATCCCGGTATATCAGTTCATCTAGCATGCATCGGAGTTAAAGTCTCCGGTATTCCAGTGACCTAGGTCCCAGCTGGGTATGAAAATGGATTCGAATCACCGTTGCTTCTCGGAGAAGAAGACTCGATCGGTGTTCATCATCGTAGTAACAACTTGAACAATGATTCAGGTTTAATAATGAAGTTGGTTGGTAATTAGAGCTGGATCCAAGCAAACTTTTCTTTCCGTTAAGCCTTTTCGCAAAATTTCTTATCTCTTACAAGCCTTACCTTGTCCCTCTAGCCTACATTTCTTGAGTCTCCACCCCTCTTTTTCGTAGGGTCAGTCTTGTTGAGTACTTTTGTACTCAGGGTTTGTTGAACCCTTGTTGTAGGTGAGCATCATGGGCAGGAATGCTTCACATCCTGCTGCATGACAGTAGTCGAGGAAAGTGATGACGAGTAAGATGTTTAGCTCTTGGGCAGAGCTTATCGTTTGGTATTGTAATAAAGTTATCTACTGCTACTCCACTACTATTATGGTTTGTACAATCTAAACTTATGATTGTAACTATTTGAAACTCAAAGGTTTGTAAACTTATATTATTGTAAGTCTTCCACTATTTGACTCCAATGTCTATTATTTATATCAAACCATTGTAATACTGCAATGTCTCTTTATAACGATTGATCCTGCTCGGAGAATTGTGGATGATTCAGGATTTACCCGACAGACTTTTTAAGTCGTATGGAACACAGTCATGGTTATTTGGAGTCTGTTTAGACAATAATCATGCATGTGGGCCATATGATTTAGGAGGTTCTGCCACCGTAGGTGATCTGCGTGTCACCAGCGTTTCCCACCATTTTCTGAATGGCAGCCTCCAAACCATCGCTTCCATTTGCTACGGTGGTCTGGTTCGGGAGCTTGGAGTTCATGTGACTAGGCCACAGCCAAGACATGGTCCTGCTCTCGGTCGGAGACCCGAGCAGAGGTAGTCCTGGGCCCCTACAATGGGCCCCTCGCTAGTCTCATCACCATGCTTTCGTGCCCAGGAGAAGGCGTCGCCGGCGCAACCACCATCGCCACTCTGAGTTCACATCTACCTCGGCTTCCTCACTCTCAACGGAGGATGTAGGGTCCCTAGTTGGGAACCTGGCAAACCTATGCCTGGGACCAGAGGAGGAGTTGGGAGGTCTCGGCGGCGACCTAGACTTCATCTTCATGATGCGTTCACTAAGGAGGCCGGGTGTCACCCCTTCAGCGGGCGTGGCCTCAGCGCCACCCGATCTGTTGCCGCACGAGATGTACGGGACTCGTCGCCTGTTCCCATTCAGCATGGACAATACCGCCAGGACGTACTCCACTGCTGTATGCTCCCATCTTGACACTTGCAAATACAGTCCCGGGCACCTCTTGCGTACCACTCAGGATTTGGAGGCACACGCGCCGGTCCCAGAGTGCCCGAGGCCATCGAAGAACCCTAGCCTGAGACACTACTCCCTTGGTACGCTCCGATGATAGCTGAAGGAAGAGCGGCGTGGGCAGTTCCCCATCTTCTACTCCGGTAGCCTTGACTCCGACTTCGACAACTATGACCCCACACGTGAGTGCTTCCACATCGACGGAGGATTCACGTCGAGCAGCGATACCATCGACCCCATGGCCATGGCTACAGCTATGGCCATAGCTAGAGCCGCCCTCATCACGGCCGATCGGGAGGAGCAGCCATCAGCTGTGCCAAATGATGCGCAGTTGCCTCAGGATGCTCAGGATGCCTAGCTCGTGCAAGTCTGGGAAATGCGAGTCAAGCTCGACAAGGACCGGGAGCGTCTGTGCCAGCTCGTGCGGACCCTTGAGCAGGAGCGCGGACATCTGCCCGGCGAAAGGGCTTGAGGCAGAGTGCAAGAAGTCCATCGACAGATCATCAGGGGGTGCGGTTGAGCGCCCCATCTTCAACCGCGCCAGCCAGAACGTCATCGCTGCAACCATGCTTCTCCACAACGTGCAGCCCTCTCGAACCCCAAAGCCCATGACATCGAAAAGGAAGTTCAGGGCCTCCTCGAGGTAGCTGCCACACAGCAGGCTGAAAGCTCGGCCTCGAGATGTCAAGGGGCAGTCTCAGAGCAACCCCTGAACCCTCCCCACATGGGAGGGAGGGCTCAGTACATCAAGCGGATGCCCCCGACCAAAGAAGGTGGTCCCCATCCATGAGCACATCCACTACACCCACAAGCCTCGAGATGCATGCCATGACATCAGTGAGAACTACAGATGCAAGAGTGGTGATGCCGAGGCGCAAGGCTACACTGCACATAGAGGTTGGTGTTACAACAGCAACAAGGACTGACACCGTCCCGTGAGCCATTGGGCCCTCGAGTCCTTAGTAGGATGATTCGGAGGACACCGCTGTCGAATCCCTTCTGTCCCCCCCATGAGCCTCGTCAATTACAATGGCAAAACCAGGACCGAGCTATGGCTAGATGACTTCAGGTTGGCATGCTAGTTGGGCGGAGAGTGCAATGACCACACCATCATCTAGCAACTCCCCCTATTCCTATCAAACACTGCTCGAAGGTGGGCCGAGGAGCTTCCCCCCAATCAGATCTGTTACTGGACTGACCTTGTTAGGGTGTTCGAGGGGAACTTCAAGGGAACCTATGTGCGCCCCGGCAACAAGTGGGACCTTTGAAGCTACAAACAGAGGTCTGGGGAGTCTCTTCGTGATTTCACTCGGCGCTTCTCCAAGCAATGCACTGAGCTTCCCCATAACCCCGACGATGATGTGATCCTAGCATTCATTGCTAGGACCCCATAACCCCCAAGACTGCCAACAAATTGATGGACATCATCACCAATTACGCCACCGGCGAGGAGGCTGTCGATGCCTTCTTCGATGACTACTAGGGGAAGGGGGAGGCCAAGCAAGGCAATCCCGAAAGCTCAAATTGGGGTGCCAAGAAGAATAACAAAAAGAAGAAGAAAAACTAGCAAGGCAAGTGTGAGGCCGCCCCTGACGATCTCGTGGCCGCCCCCGATGATCTCGTGGCCACCACCAAGTGCAAGAAGCCTCGAGGCCCTCCCGAGAAGGGCCTCTTTGATGAAATGCTAAAGAAACCATGCCCCTATCACAAGGGGCCTGCCAACCACAACCTCGAGGATTGTCGAATGCTCAGGAACTACTTCGAGAGCTTGGGCCTCAGGAAGGATGACAAGAAGGAGGATCCCAAGGACAAGAGCGGCAATAGGGAGGACGACTTCCCTGAGGTCTACGACTGCTATATGATCTATAGAGGGCCCTCAACTTGGCTCTCCCCGTGCTAGCTTAAGAGGGAGCATTGAGAGATCCTCTCTATGCGGGTTGTAACTCCCCACTTCCTTGACTGGTATGATACGGCCATCACGTTCGAGCGTGATGACCACCTAGACCATGTCCCCAAGCCAGGGGTGTACCCGCTCGTCATTGACCCTATCATCATCAACACCCGCCTCTCCAAGGTACTCATGGATGGAGGTAGCAGCCTCAACATCATTTATGCAGAGACCCTCGACCTCCTAGGAGTCCCGAGGCCAAAACTCCAGCCAAGCGTCGGGGGCTTCCACGGAGTTGTACCGGGGAAGAAGGCTTGTCCCCTTGGCCGCATCGACCTACCCGTCTGCTTTGGCACTTCTAACAACTTCAAGAAGGAGACGCTCACCTTCAAGGTGGTCGAGTTCCACGGCACATACCATTCCATCATCGGTCGACCCAGCTATGCCAAGTTCATGGCGGTCCCCAACTATACCTACCTCAAGCTCAAGATGTCGTGACCCAAAGGTGACATCACCGTCGGCCCCTCCTTCGAGCACGCATATGACTACGACGTCGAGTGCGTCAAGAATGACGAGGCCGTCGAGCAGTTCACGATGCTAATGGCAACCCTCGAGGGTCTTTCTACCGAGGTCCCTAACCCCAAGCACCACGCCGGCAACTTCAAGCCCACCGAAGACACAAAGAAGATCCTCCTTGACCCAAGCAGCTCTGACGAGAGGGCGCTGACGATCAGCGCCACCATCAGCGACAAATAGGAAGTAGTGCTCATCGACTTTGTCTGCATGAATGCCGACATGTTTGCATGGAGTCCTTTCGATATGCCGGGCATGCCTTGGAGATCCGGGCTAGGTCCAAACTGGTGAAGCAACCCTTGCGTCGCTTTGACGAGGAAAAGCGCAAGATCTTTGGGGAGGAAGTCAACAAGCTTTTGGAGGCCGGATTCATCAAGGAGGTTCACCATCCAGAGTGGTAAGCTAATCCTGTATTAGTTAAGAAAAAGAATGGAAAATATAGGATGTGTGTAGACTATACCAGTTTGAATAAAGCATGTCCTAAAGTTCCCTTTCCTTTACCATGTATTGATCAAACCGTTAATTCAGCTGCGGGATGTGAAACTCTCTCCTTTATTGATGTTTATTCTGGCTACCACCAAATTAAGATGAAGGAGTCTAACTAGCTCACAACTTCCTTTATCACCCCTTTTGGCATGTATTGCTACATCACCATGCCCTTCGGCCTTCGAAACACCGGGGCGACATACCAACGATGCAAGCTTCATGTTTTTGACAAACACATAGTGTCGACGGTCGAGGCCTACGTCGATGACATCGTGGTCAAGTCCAAGAAAGCTGACAGCCTTGTCGATGACCTCAAGGTCGCGTTCGAGTGCCTCAGGGCAAAGAACATTAAGCTCAACCCAGAGAAGTGTGTCTTCGGCGTCCCTTGAGGCATGCTGTTAGGGTTCATAGTATCTCAGCGTGGCATTGAGGCTAACCTTGGGAAGGTATTAGCAATCACCAGGATGGCCCCAATCAGAGATCTCAAGGGTGTTCAGAAGGTCACGGGCTGCCTCACAGCCCTCAGTCACTTCATCTCATGTCTCAGGGAGAAAGCACTGCCTCTGTACCACCTCTTGAAGAAATCGAAGAATTTCTCCTAGACCCTCGAGGCTAAGGAGGCCCTTGCCAAGCTCAAAGCCATGCTGACCTTGCCTTCGGTCGTCGTACACCCAACCCAACTGAGCCCCTCTTGCTTTATGTTGCCGTGACCACCCAGGTGGTCAGTGCGGCCATAGTGGTTGAGAGGGCAGAAGAAAGGCATGCATTGCCCAACCAATGGCCCATGTACTTCATCAGCGAGGTACTCTCAGAGACCAAAATCTGCTACCCGCAGATCCAAAAGATGTTGTCGGGTACTAGGACAACGGGGTGCCCTAAATCCTTGACATCCAGGAAAATTAATACCCCAACCACAAAAACCCCAAGATCATCCAACAAGCCAACAAACAGAGATGCGGGTCCACCGGTGTACACCGAGCTATGCTGGGCCGGCCTATGAGCAGCATCATTCAAACCAAGATAGCCTCTCACTCAATGGGACCCTCGAGCGATGGAAGTCCGCCCGAGCGAATGACCCCTCCTCAAGCAATGGAAGACCACCCGAGCGGATGACCCCCCGTTGAGTGATAGAACTCCACCCAAGCGGACGACCCCTCGTCGATTACTACTACCCCGCCCTCGAATCCACCTACTTCCTATACTGGAGTTAGTGCATTTAATGCTCCCACCAACTCCCGCCAAACCGCATGGCTACACCAGTGTTACAGTGATTGGGTATAGCGGTCGAATCCTACTTTTACCGTCCATCCCTGGACATGCGGTGATTTTCCCGGTACTACTGTACCTTATCGAGCACTATTCCACCTCTGACTCCCCCCTTGATGCACTATGCGATAGCCATCAGCTTCGGATGCCCTGGGGCTCGGTCTTATCCACCCGACCTCGACCCCCAAGGCTACCCCTTGACTGGGCCTCAAACATCATCGGCCACCCCTTGAGTCAGACTCTAACGCCTCTGGTCAGTGCCCCCAACAACTCCAGACACGACACCTACAGGGATCCGCACGACCACGCATGGGCATAAGACCTTCACTGACCACTAGTGGTGTCATCTTGACGTGCTTGGAGGACAGCTGGTGACCCCGAGCACGTCGCTACAGTGCAGCCCATGCACAGCGCACGCCTCTACAGTGGCTATGACATGATCGGCGTCGACCCCTTGACGTCATCACCTATGACAGCTTAGGACTCCTGTATGCTCGTGCCTCTCCTTGGTCTATAAAAGGAGACACCGGGTATGTCGTAGGGGGAGATTTTTTTCCGGTGCCCGGAATGCTCAAGTCTTAGCTTAATCTCACTCTCTACCTTTTCGTTCTCACTTGCTCATTTGTATTCACCCCTATACAAGCACTTCGGTGCAAGATAATACAAGTCTTCTCCCCTCCGCTGGACGTACGGCCTTCTTTTGCCCGAACCAGGATAAAAATCGTGTGTTCATCTTGCATCACCATCCAAGTTAGGGAGCACGCAGTACATGTTTACTCGTTTGCTTAGGGCACCCTCAAGTCCTGACACCGACAGTTGGTGCTCTAGGTTGGGCGATCTACGTGTCACCACCACTTCCCACCATTTTTTGGATGGCAAACTTTGCACCATTGGTTCTGTTCGCCATGGTGATCTGGTTTGGGAGTTTGGAGTTCATGTCTCTAGGCCACAGCCATGACATGGTCCTGCTCTCAATCAGAGATCAGAGTGGAAGCAGTCCCGGGTCCCCGCAACGGGCCCCTCGCCAATCTCGTCACCACGCTTCCCCACCTAGGAGGAGGCGTGGCTGGCGCAGCCACCATCGCGGCTCCAAGACGAAGACCACCCCAGCTTCCCTGTCTCGGCGAAGGATGCAGGGTCCCTGGTTGGGAACCTGGCAGACCTGTGCCTGGGATTGGAGGAGCTGGGAGGTCTTGGGGGCAACCCCCGCTTCATCCCTGGTATGCGCCTGCTGAGGGGACTAAGCATGGTCTCTTCTGTGGCCGTGGCTCTAATGCCACCCAATCTGCTCCCACACGGGCTGTTTGAGGCCCGTCGTCTGTCCTTGTTTGGTCTAAACAACACTGCCAGTTTGTACTCCTTCCCGATGAGCACAAACATGAGCATGTATGAGGACCTTCCAGGACACCTCCTTTGCACCATTGAGGGCTTGCTGGCTCCTACGCCGACCTCTAGGCACCCAGAGTCCTCACAGACTCTCGGCCCAAGGCGCTACACCCTCGGTATGATGTGATGATAGTTGGAGGAAGAGCGTCGGGGGTAGTTCCCCATCTTCTACTCCAGCAACCCCGACTTCGATTCTGACCACTATGACCCCACGCGCGAGTGTTTTCACATCGGCAAAATTGACACATCATGTAATGACACTGTTGACCCCGCAGCCATGGCCACAACTATGGCCACAGTAGAAGGTGCCCTTGTCGTGGTGGATCGGGTGGACCGACCACCTGCTGCACCAAATGATGCACGAGTGCCCTAGGACGCCCATGACGCCTAGCTTGCGCAAGTCCGGGAGATGCGAGCCAAGCTCGATGAGGATCGGGAGCATCTATGCCAGCTCAAGCGGACCCTTGAGCAGGAATGCAGACATCCACCCAGCGGAAGGGCTCAAGCCAAAGCCCGAGAAGTCCACCGACAAATTGTCGAGGGAGACACGATTGAGCGTTCGATCTTCAACCAAGCCAGCCAGAACATCGTCTCGGCGATCATGCTCCTCCGCAACATGCCGGGCCCCTCGAACTCTGAAGCCTAGCGCATCTAGTAGGAGGTTCAGGGCCTCCTCGAGGTCGCCACCACACAGCAAGTGGAAAGCTTGGCCTTGAGACATTGAGGGGCGGCTTTGGGGCAAACCCCGAACCCTCCCGACATGAGAGGCAGGGCTCGGTCCACCAAGTAGACTCTCCCCGACCAAATGTGGGTGATCCCCATCTGTGAACGCATTCACGACAACCGCGAGCCTCGAGATGCATGCCCCGACATCAACGAGAATCGTAGATGTAAGAGCGGTGATGCTGAGGCACGAGGCTACAGCAAACATAAGGGCAGGCGTTACGATAGCGACGAGGACCGACATCGGTCCCCCGAGCTGCCGGGCCCTCGAGTCTTCCGCCGGATGATTCGGAGGACACTGGTACCAAATCCCTTCTGTCCCCCCATGAGCCTCGTCAAGTACAATGGCAAAACCTAGCCCGAGCTGTGGCTAGTCGACTTCAGATTGGCATGCCAATTGGGTGGAGCGCACAGCGACCATGCCATCATCCGACAACTCCCCTCTTTCTATCGGACATCGCTCGAAGGTGGCTCGAGGAGCTCCCCTCTGACCAAATCCATGACTGGGCTGACCTCATCAGGGTGTTCAAGAGGAACTTCAAGGGAACCTACGTACACCTCGATAACAGGTGGGATCTCTGGAGCTACAAACAATAGCTCAGAGAGTCTCTCCATGACTTTACCTGATGCTTCTCCAAGCAACGCACTGAGCTTCCCCACGTCACCGACGACGATGTGACCCTGGCTTTCATTGTTGGGACTAGTTGCAAGGACATAGTATGGGAGCTGGGGCATAAACACCCCAAGACAGCCGATGAACTGATGGACGTGGTGGCCAATTACACCGCCGGCGATGAGGCAGTTGGCGCCTTCTTTGATGACGGCCAGGGCAAGCGCGAGGACAAGTCGGGCAACCCTAAAAGCTTGAATTAGGGTACCAAGAATGGTGGCAAGAAGAAGAAGAACCAGCGGGGCAAGCGTGAGAATGCCCCCGACAATCTCGTGGCCGTCGTCGAGCACAAGAAGCCCCAAGGTCCTCCCGAGAAGGGCCTCTTTAATGAAATGTTGAAAAAGCCGTGCCCTATCACAAGGGGCCGCCCAACCACAACCTCGAGGACTGCCGAATGATTAAGAGGTACTTCCAGAGCATGGGCCTTGGGAAGGATGACAAGAAGGAGGATCCCAAGGAAAAGGACGATGGCAAGAAGGATGATTCCCCGAGGTCTATGATTGCTACATGATCTACGGGTGGCCCTCGACCTGGCTTTCATCGTGCCAATACAAGAGGGAGCGTCAAGAAGTCTTCTCTATGCAGGTCGCTACTCCCTACTACCTCGACTGGTCCAATACGGCCATCACGTTTGACCGTGACGACCACCTGGACCATGTCCCCCGACCTAGGGTGTAACCGCTCGTCGTCGACCCCATCGTCATCAACACTCGCCTTTCCAAGGTGCTCATGGATGGAGGCAGCAGCCTCAACATCATCTATGCAGAAACCCTCAACCTCCTGGGGGTCCTGAGAGAAAAACTCAGCCTGAGCATAGGGGGCTTTCACGGCGTCATACCAGGGAAGAAGGCTCTCCCCGTCGGCCGCATCGACCTCCCCGTCTGCTTTGGCACTCCCGCGAACTTCAGGATGGAGAGGCTCACCTTCATGATGGTCGGGTTCCATGGCACATACACACCATCATTGGATGACCCGGCTACACCAAGTTCATGGTGATCCCCAATTATACCTACCTCAAGCTCAAGATGCCAGGACCCAAAGGCGTGATCACCGTCGGCCCCTCCTTCGAGCACGCGTACGACTATGACATCGAGTGTGTTGAGAATGGGGAGGCCATCGAGCAAACGCCGACATGTTTGTATGGAGTCCTTTTGATATGCCGGGCATACCAAGGGAAGTCACCAAGCACGCCTTGGAGATCCGAGCCGGGTCCAAATCAGTGAAGCAATGCTTGCGTTGCTTCGATGAGGAGAAGTGCAAGATCATTGGGGAGGAAGTCAACAAGCTTTTGGCGGCCGGTTTCATCAAGAAGGTTCATCATCCCGAGTAGTTAGCTAATCCTGTACTAGTTAAGAAAAAGAATGGGAAATATAGGATGTGTGTAGACTATACCAGTTTGAATAAAGCATGTCCTAAAGTTCCCTTTCCCTTACCACTTATTGATCAAATCATTGATTCAACTACGGGATGTGAGACCCTCTCCTTTCTCGATGCTTATTCCGGCTACCACCAAATCAAGATGGAGTCCAACCAGCTTGTGACTTCCTTTATCACACCCTTCGGCATGTATTGCTACGTAACCAATGTACCAATGATGCATGCTCCACGTCTTTAGCGAACACATCAGGCCAACGGTCGAGGCCTATGTCGATGACATTGTAGTCAAAACTAAGAAGGCCAACAACCTCAACAATGACCTCGAGATCTCATTCAAATGCCTTCGGGCGAAGAACATCAAACTCAACCCCGAGAAGTGTGTCTTCGGCATCCCCCGAGGAATGCTCTTGGGGTACATAGTCTCTCAGCACGGTATCGAGGCCAACCCCAAGAAAGTCTCTGCAGTCACCAAGATGGGTCCAATTTGAGACCTCAAGGGTGTCAAGAGGGTCATGGGCTGCCTCGCAGCCCTCAGTCGCTTTATCTCACGACTCAAAGAAAAAGCACTACCTCTGTACCATCTCTTGAAAAAATTAGAGCCCTTCGTGTGGACCCCCAAGCTAAGGAGGCCCTCGCCAAGCTCAAAGCCACGCTGACCTCACTTCCGATTCTCATACCTCCAAACCCTATCGAGCCACTCTTGCTCTACATCACCACAGCCACCCAGGTGGTTAGTGCGGCCGTAGTTGTCGAAAGAAAAGAAGAAGGGCACGTCTTGCCCATTCAGCGGCCGGTTTACTATATTAGCGAGGTACTCTTGGAAACCAAGGTTCGCTACCCGTAGATCCAGAAGCTACTCTACACCATCATCCTTACACCACGCAAGCTCCAACATTACTTCCTTGGCCACCCGGTAACAGTAGTCTTGTCTTTCTCCCTCGGAGAGATAGTCTAGAATCGGGAAGCCACAGGGAGAATTGCCAAGTGGGCCATCGAGCTCATGGGCGAGGCCCTCACCTATGCACCGTGAAAGGCCATCAAGTCCCAAGTTTTAGTAGACTTCATCATCGAATGGACCGACATGCAACTTCCCCCCGCACAAATCCAAGCAGAGCTCTGGACAATGTTCTTCGATGGGTCACTGATGAGGACGGGAGCGGGCGCAGGCCTACTCTTCATTTTGCCCCTCGGAGTCCACATATGCTATGTGATCTGAGTCCACTTTGCTGCCTCTAACAACATTGCAGAGTATGAGCCCCTCGTCAATGGTTTGCACATCGCTATCAAGCTCGGGGTCTGGCACCTCGATGTTTGTGGCGACTCACAACTCATGATCGACCAAGTCATGAAGGCCTCGAGCTACCATGACCCTAAGATGGAGGCCTACTGTAAGAAGATTCACAAGTTGGAGGACAAGTTCTAGGCCTCGACCTCAACCACATCGCCCGTAGATACAATGAGGATGTAGATGAGCTAGCAAAAATCATGTCGACTCGAGGTGTTGTCCCGCCCAATGTTTTCTCGAAGGACCTGTACGAGACTTTGGTCAATCTAGGCATAGGGGAAGGAGCTACAATGCAGGCGAACGACCCCCCTCCTCCTATTGAGGCCCCCTTGACTGGGGCCAAGGTCATGGTGACCGAGGGGTCACCTCCTCAGCAAGACCCCGAACCAGACTGGCGCACTCCCTTCCTCGAATACCTTATTCGAGGGGAGCTCCCAGAGGATTGAACCGAGGCTTGGCACATCGCTCGATAGGCCAAGACCAATGTTCAATACAGTGATGATAGGGAGCTCTATCAGCAAAGCCCCACCGGGGTCCTTCAGCACTGCATCACCATCAAGGATGGAAGGAAGCTACTAAAGGACCTACACTCGGGGCTTGCAGTCATCACGCTGCCCTAAGAGCCCTTGTTGGAAACGCCTTCAGACAAGGCTTTTACTGGCCGATCGTGGTCTCCGATGCCATCAGTCTAGTCTGCTCTTGCGAGGGGTGCCAATTCTACGCTAAGCAAATGCACCTCCCCGCTCACGGTTTACAGATGATCCCCATCATGTGGCCCTTCGCCGTGTGGGGGCTTGACCTTATCGGGCCCTTGAAGAAGACAATCGGGGGCTACACCCACTTGCTCATAGCCATTCACAAGTTCACCAAGTTGATCAAGGCTCGACCCATCACCAACATTTGCTCCGAGCAGGCAGTTCTATTCTTCACCGACATCATCCATCGCTTCAGGATCCCCAACGTCATCATCACTGACAACAGCACACAGTGCACCAGCAAGAAGTTCCTGGACTTCTACGACCATCATCACATCTATGTGAATTGGTCTACGATCGCCCACCCTCGAACTAACGGCCAAGTCAAGCATGCCAACAGCATGATTCTCTAGGGGCTCAAGCCAAGGATCTACAATCACCTCAAGAAGTATGGGAAGAAGTGGGTTGCTAAGCTACCCTCGATCCTATGGAGCCTAAGAACAATGCCAAGTCATGCCATGGGTTTCACCCCATTCTTCATCAGAGTCAAGCCTCCCTCGGGGGCTACAAAGGGGAGAACCCCCCGAAGTTCCTAAAAACTTGCATGTTTTTTCAAAACTCGACGTCTACTCTTCCCCACACACCTCGATATGTGTCATCATTTAGTCAAAAACATCACGGGAGTCCCAAGGGTCGAGGGCTCTTGAGCCACGAGATCACCTACGCTTATGTGCTATGGTACCTCCACTCACTCCCTCCTTCGAGGGGCACGACCGTGCCCCAAGTTTACTTAGTGAAAATACAGTCAGGCTCATAGGAAAGAAAAGAACTTAAAACTCACAAAAATATGTATATATACATGCATAATGTTTCCAAGGCCCCTAGGGCCACACCGCTATAGTTTATAAAAACTAACTTATTACACGGGCTTTCATGCCCAGATTTGTCTCACAGGCTGGCTTCACCTTCTTCGTCAGTACTGGGAAGGACCTCGGGCTTGAACAGCTTCGCTAACCGACCATCGGGCTCCTTAGCAGCCTCGATCAAGGCCCTGTGCCTCTCCTCATTCTTAGCGTTGGACTGGGTGGGGTCACTGACGAAGCCGTGGGAGACCACCTCCATGTCGTAGGTGAAGCCAGAGCACACTACCGCAATCACCTGCTTCACGCCGACATGGAGCATGTTTTGGACTTGCTCCCTCATGACACGAGTAAGCTTCTACAACCGGGCGATGAAGGAGCTCCCACGCACATCACCCCCGACCTCCACTTGAGGTTCAACCTCGAAGGCTTTGCAGACTGAGGTGATCGCAGTGCTGAGGGTGCTGGTCAGCTTCATCTCGGCCTAGTGGGTGTCCTGGAGCATCTTGGTGCTGTCCCGAGCTTTGACCAACTCCTCATCGAGAGCTGAAATATAAGACAGGGGTCAGCAATGACAAGAGCAACAGAGGCAAAAATCCTAAAGCTGAAGAAGAAGACTACCAACGGCGTTGGTCTCGAGGGTCATATACCCTTCCTGTAGCTTGCTGTACTCCTTCTTAACAGCCTTCAGGGCACAGACTGCCTCTGTCCTCTCCACCCTCAAGTCCTCGATCACCTTGCTTGCTGATATGATGTCCTTCCTCTTCTCCTGGAGGGTTTTCATCAGCATGGCAGCCTCGGCAGACAAGGCCTCAAGGTCCTCCTGCGCCTCCTCCTAGGCTTTGGCGGCATCGGCCCTGGCCTTGGCTTCTGCATCCTTGGCCTAGGTCACCTCCCCTCGGGCCACAGAGGCATCCTCCCTGGCCTTCTCCGCTTCTCCTCAGGCCTTGGAGGCATCCTCCCTGGCCTTCTCTGCTTCCCCCCGGGCCTTGGCGGCATCCTCCTTGGCTTGGGTCGCCTCGCCTCAAGCCGATGAGACGTCCTCCCTAGCCTTCACCACCTCTTCCTGGCCCTTGGCTGTGTCCTCTCTCGCCCTCTCTGCCTCGGTTCGGGTAGCCTCGACCACCACTTGTAGCTTGGGAACCAGCTCCCACTTATCGTTCGCCAGGTGGATGAAGTAGGATTTGGTCTGGGATTGCATCTTCAGGGCCTGAGAACAAAGAAACACAAAAAAGGAGGGGGAGATCAGATAAGCAAGTAAATCGACCCCCACACCACAAGGGGAGATCACATACCTGGAAGCATCGTGCCAAGTCATCAGAAGAGACCTCGGCCGCCAACCGCAGGGCGTGCTGCAACCAGGCCCGGAATTCCTCGGCGTGCTCCCATCTCTCGACCTCTGCCAGGTCATTTATCTTGAGCATGGGAGTGTCAAGATTTGTTGGGTCATGGAGTCAAAGAACTTCCTGCCACCAGTGAGGGAAGTCCCCCTCGATCCGCTCTTCTACCGCTGCCATCCCCATCTGAACCATCATGACAGAGGATTTGGTCAGCCAGCGTGGGGAATGGCAACTGTATTTCTCCCTCGGCCCTCAATGACCCAGCCTCCCCAGCCTTCTGCTTCCCCATGGCAAGGTGGCTGAGAGTGCAGCCGTGCAGAGATCCCTGGTCGGCCTACGACGCCCCGGCCGATGTCGCGTGAGGTGTCAGTGCCGTCGCAACCATCTCGCTCGCCGACGCCCCCACTGGGACCATTTGCGCGATCGGCTGTCTGACTCCACCCACGCCAGGAAGTCCTCAGCCGCCAACTCTTCTGGCTGGCTCAAAGCCAATAGCTCTAGCCGCCCGTCGACCTGCCCCGCCGCCGATGGGGCCGCCTCCACTGGTTGCGGCTGCTGCGGCTGGCTCGCTTCGAGCCACTCTTCCTGCTGTTGGGGCTGCGCAGGCAGGTTGGAATCCAGCTGCCCCTCTTCCTGCTCCTTCTGTGGCCGCTCTAGCTTCTACTGCTCCTTTAGCTCGTGCAGCCCTTGCAGCCACACTGACCCTAGCTGCTGCTGCTGAGGGGTCTCGGCCGTCTCCTCTACGTCCTGGGTAGAGGTATCCGCCTCCTCGCCATCAACGATGATTGGAGCCTCCTCCGTCGACCCTAGCTCTCGGCCGTGGGCTGCGTCCCTGAGTCCAGTGGTGCCGGGAGACACATCGGTCTCCTCGCAGCTCCGGGTCGTGTCCTCGCCCCCACCGCAACCCCCGGGGCAGTCGAGCCTGCAACGGAGGCAGCGCCTGTCAGCCTGCCTTGAGTCATGGTGGCGCGGGCCTCAGCAACCCAAGTAGCCACTGCCACCACATGGGGCGTCAAAGCAGCGCCTGGCATTGACGCCGCCATCTTCGCCGCAACATCAATCTTGAGCCGCTTCACGGCGAAGGGAGCCGCCATCTCTGGCGCACGCTTGACCCTAAATCATGCACAAGCAGGAGATGCTAAGAACACCAGAAGCATCAAAAAAGAAAAAAGGGAGAGGAGAACCCAAGTCCCTGAAGATTTACCCCAAGGGAATGAGGGGCGCCCTCTTGCCCGCCTTCGATTCGCTTGGGGGCTTTGGAGCCCCCTTCGATAGGCCCTTGTTCGAACCTGAGCCGCTCAGAGCCACCGCCGACAATGTCCTTAGTGTTTCTCACTTCTCAAAGGCCGACTGGCTCTAGGTCTATGCCCCGGGTGCCGAGGACCTGCTCCGAGGTGGCGATGTGCTAGACCCCATGTGAAGGAGTCAGAGGCGTCCCACCACGCGTGCGATGAGATGACGACCTCCCCCGAGAGGAGGGGTCGCTCAAGCCCTATCCTCGGGGCTACTTTGAGGCCCTCGTCGCTTGCCCCTCGACAGGCGCCGAGGTCACCCTCAAGGCCAGAGAGGACGACCCTACCCTGATGGTTCCCTACGTAGAAGGGGTGTCAGCCGGGGCCATTCGGGGTACTAGGGCGTCGAGACGCGCCTGCACCCCTTCATCGTCGCTGTCCTCCTCCTCCTCCTCTTCCTCTTTCGAGGGGGACTCCTCCTCAAAGAGCCCCTCCTACCTCTACTTAGCCCGGTGCTGATCATGCACCTAGCGCTCGAGGCTTCGCTCCTTCCTCTTCTTCTTCTCCTCGTCTTTAGTCTTCTTCTGCTGCTGGGAGGCGAAGCGCCTCGCCTGTCGGTTAGGATCATCTTCCAAGACTGGGGGCATCGACACCCTAAAGTCTATGGCCAGCTACGTACAAACCCATGACAAAAGGCATGAGGGTGAGTTGGAGAAGAAAGAGAGAAAGAAATTCAAGAACAATATAATGATGTACCTACCAGCTGGACGTCGTCAGGCAGCATCGGGATGCTGTTGACTTCATACGGCGCGAAGGAGCCAGCCACCGCACTCCTCACCTGCCTCGCGATCTCCTCGGGGGGAGCGCCTTGGCTGACATCTGGCACCCCTCGAGCGGTGCCCCGAGGACCATCTGGTCCAAGCGTAGCGGGCGCTGCATCAGTGGGAGAACCCTCCGGCTGTGGAACACCGAGACAACGATGCCGGCGCTTAGCCCTTGCTTGCGCAGAGCCCTCAGTGCGTCAAGGAGGGGGTTCAGCCACGCCTGACGCTCCTTTGCCACACCATGAGGACAGTGCTCTAGGCCCATTGTGATGGTACATTCGGTGTAGGGCGGAAACCAGCCCTCGTCATTCCGGACGTAGAGCCATCAGGCGTGCCACCCGCCATGGCTGGACATCAGCCCCGTCGGGATGAACAGCTTTGGCCACTTCAAGGAGAGGTTGCAGTAGCCGACATGAGCAATGCTCCTCCTCCCCTGTGAGACTGGCTTGGTGAAGAGCTTCCCCTTGAAGAGATGGAGCCACAACTCCCAGTGCGGCTCCATCCCAAGGTACCCCTTGCAGACGGCAGCGTAAATCGCCGCGTTGGAGATGGCATTGGGGGAGAAGTGCTGTAGCTCTACTTCGTAGTAGTGGGTGAGCACCCACAAGAACTAGCTCGGTGGAGACCCAAGCCCCATCCGGTGGTACATGATGAAGCTCACCATGTACCCTTCCGGTGGGTTCGGCTCCCGGTCCTCCTTCGGCGGCACCATCCACTCCGACCGGTCGCCCGAGATGACAGGGTGAAGAAGCCCATCCTCCACCAACCCTTTGAGCTCCACCTCTGTCATGATCGATGGGAGCCAATCCTCCAGGGAAAGAAGCTCCGGTGCCATGGCAACCACGTGGATTTGCTCGGTGGACGGATGGGAGGGAAGGTTTCCAATGTTTTCACTCTCTTTCTCTCTCTAGCTAACAAGCAGGGCGGCTAAGCTCTTTGGTGGCGACGACGACAAGGGAAGGAAGGTAGGATGAGGAATGAACGAAGCCCTACCCCTGAACTTATAGGCAAGCGAAGACTAACGGGTGGATCTGATCGGGAGGCAAGTAAATCTTTTGCATTTATTGCACCTACCTAACCAATCCCTCGATCCCCGGGAATAGAAACACGCATCGACCACATGGACTCTAGCCGTTGAATGAGTCCACCACGACCGTGCCGCTCTCACTTCTGCCTAAAAAGATGCACCCGATGAACGGAAAGAGTTATCCATAGATGGAGCCTTCAACGGAATGTGGGCCCTGGCCCTACATAAAAATCTCGAGGGAGCAAAGGGTGGCCCTTGAATAGGGTTCGACAGTCGCCCTCCAGTGCCAGAGTCAGGGATGATCGAGGGAAAGCCAACATTAGTCCCTTGCTCGAGAACAAACTCTCGAGGCCCCCTCGGACATATTCAAGGCAAAACTAAGGGTCCATTTCAGAATCCCCTCGAAGGGAGGCATCAAGCCATCGAACCCAATCGAAAGGGGTCAGCATCCATGGGATCCATTTATTTGCTTCAATAGGAGCGCCTCTGGGCCACAAGTTGATCCCTATCGAACGGGGCATGAGCTCTTGCTTGAATTTCTAGATAACAGCTTAGTTGAGATGTCAGAGCTCGCCCAAGTGAGGGTAGCACAACGCTTCTCACCCCTCCTCCCGACGAAAGCGAGCGTGAGGGTCGAAACAAAAAAGACAGGCTCATTCCTATTCAACCTCAATGAAAGAGGCTCGGGGGCTCGCTCACGACCAGACAGCCTCGATGAAAGAGGAACCAACCATCCGGGGGCTCGACCACTCGAGCACGCTTTGGCAAGAAAAGCACAAAAGCCCTCGGCGAGTATTCTACTCCCCCGAGGCCTCGAGGGATACACCCGATAGGTGCGCTCGCGCGTACCCTTCGGAGAATGACCGATGCTATGAAACTAGAGCCTTTGCATGAGTGTCAGCACTCACATAGAGACTCGAGGCTACTATTGGGTACTAGGACAAGGGGGTGCCCTAAACCCTCGACATCCAGGAAAATTAATCCCCCAACCACAAAAACCCCAAGATCATCCAAGAAGCCCACAAACAGAGATTCGGGTCCACTGGCCCATGAGCAGCATCGTTCGAACCAAGATAGCCTCTCGCTCGACGAGACCCTCGAGCGATGGAAGTCCACCTGAGCGAATGACCCCTCTCGAGCGACGGAAGTCTGCCCGAGTGGACGACCCCCTGTCGAGTGATGGAACTCCACCCGAGCGGACGACCCACCATCGAATACTACTACCCCGCCCTCGAATCCACCTACTTCCTATATGGGAGTCAGTGCATTTAATGCTCCCACCAACTCCCGCCTAACCGCATGGCTACAGCAGTGTTACAGTGATCGGGTACAGCGGTCGAATCCTACTTTTATCGTCCATCCCTGGACGTGCGGTGATTTGCCCAGTACTGCTGTACCTTACCGAGCACTATTCCACCTCTGACTCCCCCTTGACGCACTACACCACAGCCATCAAATTTGGATGCCCTGGGGCTCGGTCTTATCCACCTGACCTCGACCCCGAGGGCTACCCCTCAACTAGGCCTCAAATGTCATTGGCCACCCCTCGAGTCAGACTCTGACGCCTCTGGTCAGCGCCCCCAACAACTCCAGACACGACGCCTATAGGGATCCGCATGACCACGCATGGGCACAAGACCTTCGCTAACCACCAGTGGTGTCATCTTGACATGCTTGGAGGACAGCCGGCGTCCCCGAGCACGTCACTACAGGGCAGCCCATGCCCAGTGCATGCCTCTACAGTGGCTATGACATGATCAGCATCGCCCCCTCGACGTCATCACCTACAATAGCTTAGGACTCCTGTATGCCCATGCCTCTCCTTGGTTTATAAAAGGAGACGCCGGGTATGTCGTAGGGGGGAGATTTTTTGGGAGCCTAGAATGCTCAAGTCTTAGCTCAATCTCACTCTCTACCTCTCTGTTCTCACTCACTCACTTGTATTCACCCCTATACAGGCACTTCAGTGCAAGGTAATACAAGTCTTCTCCTCCTCTGCTGGACGTAGGGCCTTCTTTTGCCTAAACCAGGATAAAAATTGTGTGTCATCTTGCGTCACCATCCGAATTAGGGAGAACACAGTACACGTTTACTTGTTGGCTTAGGGAACCCTCGGGTCCTGACACCGACAGCATCTCTACACCATCGTCCTCACACGACGCAAGCTCCAACACTACATCCTTAGCTACCCATGACTATGGTCTCGTCTTCCCCCTCGGGGAGATAGTCCAGAACCGGGAAGCTACGGGGAGAATCGCCAAGTGAGTGGTCGAGCCATGGGTGAGGCCCTCACTTATGCGATGCTGAAGGCCATCAAGTCCCAGGTGTTAGCAGACTTCATCGTCGAGTGGACCAGCACTCAACTTCCCCCAGCACAGATTCAAGCGGAGCTATGGAAATGTACTTCGACAGGTCATTGATGAAGATCGGGGCAGGAGCGGGCCTGCTCTTCATTTCACCTCATGGGGTCCACCTGCGTAACATCATTTGGCTCCACTTCCTCGCCTCCAACAATGTTGCCTCAACGTTCGGGGTGACTCACAACTCATCGTCGATCAAGTCATGAAGGCCTCGAGTTGCCACGACCCCAAGATGGAGGCCTACTATATGGAGCTTCGTAGGCTGGAAGACAAGTTCTATGGCCTCGAGCTCAACCACATCGCCCGAAGATACAATGAGGTCGCGGATGAGCTAGCCAAGATCATGTCGATTTGAGGTACCATCCCGCCTGATATTTTCTCAAAAGACCTCTATGAACCCTCGATCAATCTAGGCGCAGGGGAAGGAGCCACAACACAGGCGGTTGACCCTCCTCCTCCCACCGAGGCCCCTCGATCGGGGCTGAGGTCATGGAGATCGAGGGGTCGCCTCCTGCACCAACCCCCGAGCTGGACTAGCGCAGTCCCTTCCTCAAATACCTAATTTGAGGGGAGCTCCCAGAGGATCAAACCGAGGCCCGGCGTATCACTTGACAGGTCAAGACCAACATCCTCTACGGCAATGACAAGGAGCTTTATCGATGAAGCCCCATCGGGGCCCTTTAGCGCTGCATCACCATCGAGGATGGAAGGAAGCTACTCAAGGACCTACAATCGGGGGCTTGCGGCCACCACGCTGCTCCAAGGACCCTTGTTGGAAATGCCTTCAGGCAAGGCTTTTACTGGTCGACTGCAGTCTCTGATGCCATTAGCCTAGTCTGCTCTAGCGAGGGGTGCAAATTCTACGCCAAGCAAACGCACCTCCCCGCTCATGCTCTAGAGGTGATCCCCATCATGTGGCCCTTTGCTGTGTGGGGGCTCAATCTTGTGGGGCCCCTAAAGAAGATGACCGGGGGCTACACTCACCTACTCATAGCCACTGACAAGTTCACCAAGTGGATTGAGGCTCGGCCCATCACTAACATCTGGTCTGAACAGGAGGTTCAATTCTTCACCAACATCATCCACCGCTTTGAGGTCCCCAACATCATCATCACTGACAAAGGCACACAGTTCATCAGCAAGAAGTTCCTAGACTTCTACGACCATCACCACATCCATGTGAATTGGTCCATGGTTGCCCACCCTCAAACTAACGGCCAGGTCGAGCATGCCAACGGCATGATTCTCCAGGGGCTCAAGCCAAGGATCTTCAATTGCCTCAAGAAGTACGGCAAGAAGTGGGCCACCAAGTTACCTTCAGTCCTATGAAGCCTAAGGACAATGCCTAGCGAGCCACGGGGTTTACCCTATTCTTCATGGTCTAAGGGTTCAATGCTATCCTCCCCACAGATCTTAAATATGGGTCCCCTCGACTAAAGGCCTACAATGAACAAACGAACAAGGAAGCACTCACAAACGCCATCGACCAACTCAAGGAGGCTCAAGATGTGGCTCTCCTCAACTTCGTGAGATACCAGCAGAAGCTCCGACGCTGCCATGACAAGCACGTGCGCAAGAGGGACCTCTAGGTCGGTGACCTCGTCCTCCATCGACGGCAGAGCAACAAGGGCCGTCACAAGCTAACTCCACCATGGGAGGGTCCCTACATCATCGCCGAGGTTTTGAAGCCTGGAACCTACAAGCTATCAAACGGCAAGGGTGAAACCTTCACCAATGTGTGGAATGTCGAACAGCTACATCGCTTTTACTCTAGGGCCTCGAGGCCTTGTACATTTTCTAGGTCATAAATGAATAAAAAGTATTTTCACTTACAAGTTCAACTTTTTGTTCATATGCATAAGGTAGCCTTGACTCTACTTCATCAGAGTTGAGCCTCCCTCGGGGGCTATAAGGGTGGAACCCCCTAAGTTCCTAAAAAACTCGCACATTTTTGCGAAACTCAAACGTCCTATTCTTTCTACGCCTCAATTGTCGGTGTTCTGGCCCTCGAGGGGTCAACACCAATGAGTAATATCATATCCGCGTGCTCCCTAATCCGGTGGGTGATGCAAGGATGACACAGTGATTTATCCTGGTTCGGGCAAA
>CM041632.1:31062779-31169835 GCA_023333625.1 Bothriochloa decipiens | reverse complement strand
GTTTGTTAAGCAAGGGGTCTGGGATACCTGTTTCCAGGGTATCGACATCAATGCTTGCTGTCACTCGGTTGAAAGCTCCATGCAATGCCCCGAGGGGTCGAGGGGCATCGAGTCGCGAGACCACCTATGCCCCCGGCTATGGTATCTCCACTCATTCCCTCCCTCAAGGGGCAAGCGTATGCATCAAAAACTTTGTGAACGGCCGACTCAGGCAGAGCAAGAAATAGAACATTGAATATAAAACATATATAAAGGGAGGAACCCGCACATTTTCTCAAAATTCGATGTTCTCCTTCTTATCCTATGCTTTGACACTGTACTTTTACTTAGTCAAAAATGCCTCAAATCCCTAAGGGTCAAGGGTCGTTGAGCTGGGAGCTCACCTACACCTCTGCGCTATGGTACCTCCACTCACTCCCCCTCAAGGGACTCGAGCACGCATCAAAAACTTGGTAAAAGTGTGAGTCAAGAAAAAGGAGATAAGAAACTCGAGCTAAAAAATACCCAAAAGCATCTGGGATGATGCACATCATTTTTAAGGCCCTCAGGGCCACGATATCACCAAGTCACAAAATCTAACATATTACATAGGCCTTCTTGCCCAGATTGGCTCATAGACCGGCTTCTTCTTCTTCTTTGACACCAGGAGGAAGGACCTCGGGCTTGAACAGCTTCGTGAATCGGCCACCGGGCTCCTCAGCAGCCTCAATCAAGGCCCTGTGCCTCTCCTCGTTCTCAGCATCTGTCTTGTTGAGGTCGAAGACAAAGCCATGGGAGACGACCCCCACATCATAGGTAAAGCTAGAGTAGATGACCGCCATTGCCTGCTTCATGCCGACATGGAGTGCATCCCGGACCTGCTCCCTCATGACACGCCTGAGGTTGTACATCCCATTGATGAGGGACGTCCCGTGCACTTCATCCTCGACCTTCGCTTCAGGATCAACACCGAAGTCATCACAGACCGAGTTGATCATGGCACGGAGTGTGTTGGGAAACCTCGCCTAGGCCCAGTAGGCGTCCTAGAGCGTCTTGGCATTGTCTTGAGCCTTAGTCAGCTCCTCGTTGAGATCTGGAGTAGAAGACCAGGGTCAGACATGACAACCAGGGCATCAAGGAGAAAATCCAAAAACCAAAAAGGAATACTCACCGGTGGCGTGGGTCTCGAGTGCCGTGTACCCATCCTTCAGCTTGGCGTACTCCTTCTTGGCCACATCCAGGGTCCAGGCAGCCTCCATCTTCTCCACCCATAGGTCCTCGATCGCTCGGTCGGCCAGCGCGATGGCCTCCTCCTTCTTCTGGAGGGTCTCCTTCAGCATAGCAACCTCGGCGGACAAGGCCTGGGCACGGCGCTGCTCCTCCCCAACTAAGATGTTGAGGGTGACATGAGCTTGGGAGGTCTGGGCGACATCTACCTCGAGCCCCTTGATACGCTCCATGGAGTCCCTGACCTCCTTCTCGATCCCCCAAACGCGCTCTGCTGACAGGGAGAGATCCTCAAGGGCCTTCTGCATCTCCACCTAGGCCATGGTGGCATCTTCCTTGGCCTGGGTCGCCTCCCCTCGAGCCGCCAAGGTGTCCTCCTAGGCTTTCTCTGCCTCCTCCTAGGCCCTGGCTAGGTCATCCTTCACCTTCACCATCTCGGCTCGAGCGGCCTCGAGCTGGTCTCGAAGCTCAGGGACCTGCCCCGTCCACCTTGCATTATGTGGATGAACTAGGACTTGGCCTGGGAGCACATCCTGAGGTCCTGAAAATGAAAAAAACACAAAATACTAAGAAACTAGGAGGAAAACAACCTAGTCCCAATATGACAAGGAGTAGGTCATGTACCGCAAGGGCTCGGGGCATGTCCTCGACGGCAACGTCGATGGCCAGCTGCACAGCGTGCTACAGCCATGCCTAGAACTCCTTGATGTTCTCCCAATGCTTGACCTCTGCCGAGTCATCCATCTCGAAGAGGGGTGCGTTGGGATTGGTTGGGTCTTGGAGTTGAAGTGCCTCCCGACTCTAGCAGGGAAGGTCTCCCTCGACCCTCCCTCGAACGGCTGTGGTGATGCAGTCCACCATCTCGGTCGAGCCACCATCACGGACCACCCGGTTAGCTAAGGTGGGGAATGACGACTCGACCTCCCTCTTGGCTCCTGATGACTCAGCTTCTCCAGCTTTGTGCTTCCCCTAGGTGATATAGCCAAAGCCATATAGGCGGAGATTGTATAAGAATCCTCAGATGACCAATGCCCCAGCAGGCGATGGGAAAGGCATCAGTGCCATCACAAGCACCCCAGACTCTGACGCATCTACCGGGACCGCCCGCACGATGGGTTGCCCAACATTCCTCCACATCGGGATGTCCTCGATCGTCGGCTCCTCCGGCTGGCTTGAGGTTGATAGCTCCGGCCACCTATCCTCCTATCCCTCATTTAGTAGGGACTCCACCTCCTTCTCCTACTACTATTGACACGACAGGCTCGAGGCCATCGTCTCCTACGGCTGCAGCTGCTGTGGCAGGCTCAAGGCCACTGGCTCCTTCTGCTGTAGTAGTGGCAGCGGGACCATGGTTGACGCCTCCTCCTGCCACAATGGCAGGACCAAAGATGCCATCGCCTCCTCTCCTTGCTTCTGCTGCTGCTGCTCATGCTTCTGCTACTGCTATGGCTAGCCTGATGCCTGCCACTCGCCCTCTTGCTATTTTTGGAGCCGCTCCTACTCCTGCTGCTCCTCCAGCTCGTGCAGCCCTTGTGGCCATGCCGACCACGGCTGTCGCTGCTGAGGGATCCGACCACGGCTGTCGCTGCTAAGGGATCTCTGCCACCTCCTCCACATCACGGGCAGAGGGATTAGCCCCCTCATCATCAATGGTGATCGGGGCCTCCTCCGTCGACCCCGGCTCCCGGCCGCAGGCTATGTCCCCGAGCCCGGCGATGCTGGGAGACACCTTGGTCTGCTCCTAGCTTCGGGCTATGTCCATCCCCGCCATGGTCCCTAAGGCACTCGAGCCTACAATGGAAGCAGCGCCCGTTAGCCTACCTCAAGTCATAGCGGCGTGGGCCTTCACAACCCAGGCAGCCACTGTCGCCGTCTGGGACATCAAAGCAACACCTGGTGTCAACACCGCCATCCTCGTCGTGGCGTTGATCTTGAGCCGCTTGGTGGGGGAAGGAGCCACTGTCTCTAGCATGCACTTCACCCTGGAGCACACACGAGCAAGAGATGCTAAGAACACCTAAAACATCAAAAAAGGGAAACAAAGCCTAAGATGCCAAAAACTCACCCCACGGGGATGAGGGGCGCCCTCCTGCCGACCTTTAAACCACTCGGGGGCTTTTGAGCCCCTTCTTCAATGGGCCCCTGTCGAAACCCAAGCCGCTCGGAGCTACCGCCGACAACGTCTTCAGTTCCCTTGCTTCTCCGAGGCCGATCGGCTCTGGGTTTGTGCACCGAGTGTCAAGGACCTATTCTAAGGCGACGGCGAGCTGGACCCACCCCGTGAAAGGGCCGGCGGTGTCCCACCATGTGAGCAATGAGATGATGACCTACCCCAAGTCGAGGGGTCACTCAACCTCTGCTCCTGGGGTTGCTCCGAGGCCCTTGCCTCTCAGCCCCTGATGGGCGCCGAGGCCACCCCTGAGGCCTGAGAAGATGACCCCGCCCTGATAGTTTCTTGTGCAAAGGGGTCATCAGCTTGGGCCATACGATGCACCAAGGCGTCGAGACATAGCTGCACCCCTTTGTCATCACTGCCCTCATCCTCCTGCTCCTCCTCTTCTGAGGGAGACTCCTCCTCGGGAAGCCCCTCGCGCCTCTGCTTTGCCCGGCGTTGATTGTGAGCTAGGTGCTCGAGGTTCTTTTTCTTCTTCTTCTTCTCTTCATCCTTGCTCCTCTTTTGCTGCTGGGTAGCAATGTTGGGAATATGCCCTAGAGGTAATCATGGAGATGATGATATTACAATTGTATCTATGACATGCATTAAGTGTTCATGGAATATCCATTATAGACAACTTGTGTTGATTGTTAATTATGTGAATTGTTTGTGGAACTCAATTACTTGAATGGTTATTCTAAAGTTGTCCGTGGTTGGTGTTCTTGTGAGAACACACTTGAATATTAGACTAGCACATGTATTAGTTGATGGCTATGTTTCACAAGTCATGGACATGGAGATGTCAAACTAATAATGTGGGCACATGTGAGACATGTAGGCTGGACTGACCCGACATGAGAAAGTCTCTATTCACATCATATATGTTATGTCCTTAGACCTAAGATTGTGGTATGTACTCAAGATGTGAAACGGCCTACTTAGGGACTATCAAATGCTGCTCCGTAACTGGGTAGTTATAAAGGTGGTCTTCGGGTGGTCGGGAAGCATGCTATGAGACATAGACAATCAAGATGGAATTTGCCCCTCTCTATGCGAGAGAGATATCACTAGATCACTCAAATGATTGGATCAACAAATGCATGGCTGTGCTTGGGTTAAGTGTTAACCCATGAGTTGAACCATATATCAAGTGGCAAAGGGAATAACTTGTATGTGGTCGTAGTGGTTCGTCTGATATGATCTTTGCATGCACATAGGAGTTGTCATGCCTTGCTAGAGGCCGCTGTCAACTATTGGGCAAGTAGGAGTACTCGGCCCATGTCAATGTGTGTGTGAACCCATAGGGTCGCACGCTTAAGGGGCTGGAAGCCTAATTCGGGTTGGACCCGAATTAGACAAGGCTTAGGGTTACTAATGGGCCTCCAACTCATGAGCTCATTAGGGACGCCTATATAAGCAAGGGGAAGGGGCACGGCTAGGAGGTTACACGCCTTTAACAGCTGCCGTTGCCCTCCCCACGCTCATGCCTTCTGCTCCTCATGAACCAAGCAGTCCAGGGGCGCATCGCTTCTTCCCTGCACGTGTGGGATTCCTCGGAGGTGCTGCATCTGGAGCACTGGGATGAACCGCGCGAGGGGGTTGATGTGACGGACTACCACACAACTGCACTACCTACTGCGATGCGTACGACTACATCGAGTTGCCTTTCACTACACCTGTGCGTCTAGTGGTAATCCCGTAACCTGTAACTAGCAGTAGATCCTGGTTTATGAGGTAGAAAAGTTTATTTTCTGGCTAGCGTAGCACCCTCATAACCCAACAAGCGAAGCATCTCACCCGACCACCGGGATCATCTTCCTTGACCGAGGGCATTGACACCCTAAAGTCTATCACCCCATGCACACAAACCAAGGACAGAGGACGCGAGGATGAGGTAAAAAAGAGAGGAACTCGAAGGCAAGGAACCAAAGCACTCACCAGCTGGATATGGCCATCATCCAGCCGCATCGGGATGCTGTTCACATCCTCCGGTGCGAAGGCGCCGACGATCGCTCCCCTCATAGGACAGCATCTTGGCTGACATTTGACACCCCACGAGCGGCACCCCGGGCATCATTTGGTTCAAACTCCAAGGGCGGTGCATCAGCGAAAGGACTCTCCGACTGTGGAAAGCCGATACGACGATCCCGGCATTCGGTCCCCGCTCGTGTAGAGTCCTCAGCGCTTCAAGGAGGGGGTTTAGCCGTGCCTGGAGATCCACCGCCACACCGTGCGGCCAATGGTACGGGTGCTCCATGATAACACGCATGGTGTAGTGCGGTAGTAGGTCCTCATCATTTCAGATGTAGAACCCATGGCGTGCCACCTGTTGTGGTTGGAGATCAACCCCGTTAGGATGTACTGCTCTGCCCGCTTCAACGACCTATTGCAGCAGCCAACACGAACGATGCTCCTCTTCCCCTGTGACATCAGCTTGGTGAAGAACTCCCCCTTGAAGAGATGGAGCCACAATTCCCAATGCGGCTCCATCCCCAGTTATCCCTCGTAGACTGCTGTGAAGATTGCCATGTTGGAGATGGCACTGGGGAGAAGTGCTGGGGCTCAACCTCATAGTGGTTGGTCAGTGACCGCATGAATCGGCTCGGAGAGGACCTGAGTCCCATCCGGTGGAACTTGGTGAAGCTTACCTCATACCTCGCCGGTGGATTTTGCTCTAGGTCCTGCCTCAACGGCACCAACCACTGTGGCTAGACAGCCAAAATGACGGGGCGAAGAAGCCCCTCATCCACCAACTCCTCAAGCTCCCGCACCATCACGGCTGACGGGAGCCAATCCTCCAGGGGAAGAAGTTCAGGCGCCATGGAAGCGACACAGATCTATTCAGCGAACGGGTGTGAAGGGAGGTTCCCAGTCTCCCTCTCTTTCTCTCTCGTAGGATGGTCGTGCTCCCTGGCGGCGGCGGCATCGATAAAGGCAAGAAGGAGAAGTGGGGAATGGGCGGAACCCCACCTCCCTTGATTTACAGCCAGGGTGAAGGGCAATGGGCGGATTCAACCAACGGGGTAAGTGAATCGTTCGTAGTTATTATGCCTACCTAACCGCTCCATCAAATCCTGGGATAAGAACATACGTCATCGGCTAGGCTTCTAGCCATTGCCTGGGTCCACCATGACCGTGCCGCTTTGGCTCTCGCCTAAAAAGACGCACCCGACGGGTGGGAGGAATCATCCACGGATAGAGCCTTCCACGAGAAGGAAAAGCGGGCCCAGGCCCCACAAAAAATCTTGAGGGAGTGGAGGCTGGCCCTTAGTCAGGGTTCAATAGCCGCCCTCGAGTACCTGAGTTAGGGATGACCGAGGGGGAGCCGACACGAGTTCCTTGCTCAAGATCAAACTCTCGAGGGCCCCTTGGACATTTTCAAGGCAAAAAAAGGACAATTATGGAATCCCCTTGAATGGAGGCATCGAGCCACCAAACCCTATCGAACGAGACCGGGATCTGTATGACCATTCGTTTGCTTCAATAAGAGCGCCCCCGCAACCACAAGTCGACCCCTATCAAACGAGGCATGAGCTCTTGCTTGAATTTCTCGACAACAGCTCTCCAGAGGATGTCAAAGCTCGCCTAAACAAGGGTAGCACGGCACTCCTCACCCCTCCTCCCGTCAAAAAGGAGTGTGAGGGTCAAAAGAAAAAGATGGGCTTGTTCCTGATCGACCTCGACGAAAGAGGCTTGGGGCCTCGCTCGCAACTGAGTGGCCTCGACAAAGGAGGAACCAACCACCTAGGGGCTCAACAACGCACGGAGTGCGCCTCAATGAAAAAAGCTTGTGCATGCCTGAGGGCTTAACCACTTGAGCACCCCTCGATAAAAATGCATAAAGCCCTCAGAGGAGTATCGCACTCCTCTGAGGCCTCGGGGGCTACCCCTGAAGGGTACGGTCGCGCGCACCCCTCAGAGAATGACAGATGCTATGACTCCAGTTCATGAGCCTCTGTGTGAGTAGAGACTCGAGGGCTACTAACGGTTACCTGGATAAGGGGTACCCTAAACCTCAATCCAAGAAAATTAGTTCCTGAACAATTAAACCCAAATCACCAAAAAAGGCCGCAACTAGCCTGAGAGATAAGGATCCACCAGCGCGCATTGAGCCATGCTGGGCTGGCCCATGAGCAACATCCAAGTCAAGACTGCCTCCTATTCGATAGGGAGCCTCGAATGACAGACATCCGCCCAGGCGGACGCCCCCGTTGAGGTGACGGAGCGCATCACGGGTGGTCGACCCCCGTCGAGTGACGGATCTCCTCATGGGCGGACGACCCCCCGTCGATTGCCACTCCCCCTTCGGCTCACCTACTTCCTATATGGGATCCAAAGCATTTAATGCCCCCACCAACTCCTGCCTAAACTCACAGCTACAGCACAGTTACAGTGGCCAGGTACAGTGGTCAAATCCTCCTTTTACCGCCCATACCCAAGAAATCGGTGGTTCGTACTACACTATTATGCCATACCGAGCACTGTACGCTATCAGGCGCCCCTCGAGGCACATTTACCAATATCCATACCGCACTTCCTAGGGCTTGGCCTTATCCATTCGGGCCTCGACCCCCTCGGCCACCTCTCGAGTTGGACCTCGACATCTCCGGTCAACGCTCCAACAAATCCTGATGTGACATCTACAGGGATTCGCACGCCCCCGCATGGGCATGGGTCTTTCACTGACCACCTACGGGCGTCATCATGACACACATGAAGGATATCCATTGACTCCAAGCACGTCGGCACAGGGTGACCCACACCTAGGACACACTTCTACAGCACCCACGACATGATTGACATCTCACCTCGACATCATTGCTTATGATTGCCCTACCAAGGGCAGCGCCACTAGGGTTTCCTATACACCTGTGCCCCTCCTTGTCCTATAAAAGGGGCGCTGGGCTAGCCGTAGGGAGAGGACTCACTCGAACTCGCTAAGTCACACCACACACACACAGCAAGGCATAGGGCTAGCGCTCCTAGACTTAGGCCTTATTCTCTACTCCACTTCGTACACCCTCTCTTGTATCCCCCTGTACAAGCACTTCGGTGCAAGATAATACAATCTCTCCCCCCATTGGACGTAGGGCCTACTCTTGCCCGAACTAGGATAAAAATTGTGTGTTCTTCTTGCATCATCATCCGGATTAGGGAGCACGCAGTACACATTTACTCATCGTCTTAGGGCCCCCTGGTTTCAAACACCGACAAATTACAAAAATAAATTAAAAAAATATAAAATAATGATGTTATAATTTGCTAATAATAAACAAAAAAAACCTATCACTGCCAGATTGCAATAGAAACCGAAAGTGATCATCTAACAATCAGTGCCAGACTAGTAAACACCCCGGTAGTGATCCTGCTGAGAACATTGCTGGATGGTGTTCCCATCCGTCAGTGTTGTTCTACGTAACACTACCAGCTAGTAATTGAAACCAGTAGTGTTAGCCATGTAGAACACTGCCGGCTTGTAGCAACAACCGACAGTGTTAGCCATGTATAACAGTGCTGATGTGTATCCTCAACCGGTACTATTCTTGAAAATAACACTGTCAGCTTCTGTTATAAACCAGCAGTGTTATTGCTAACAACACTGCCTGCTGGAGGGACAAGCCAGCATTGCTGCTGTTGAGAACAATGTCAGCTTGTATTATTACCCGACAGTGAAAGTGTTATCTATGCCGGGTTCAAAGAGATGGCACTTATGTTGTTCCCCACATCACTGCCGATATGGTGGTGTTGGTTTACTATCCGACGCTGATGGGGGGTCTAGGACTGGCACAGATCAAGTAATCTGTAGTAGTGTTCCTCCTTGTCATATTGTCATGTGTTTCCATTCCTCCTTCCCATATGTAGGTGGTGGGGCCATCGATGCAAGTAGGTCGGGCAATCCAGTGAGGTCGTGCAGGCCGGGCTACCATGAGGTACAAACGTGGCTTCATGTGCACGGTGAGGCATGAGTAGGGTGGGTCAGTGAGGTAAAGATGGCATGGTGGTGCATCTCCTATGGGGTGAGGCATAGCGAAAGGTCCCTTGGTCAGTTTTGATAATTGAGTGACAACTTTAGGTTGGACTAATGTGTTTATGATAAGATACACAGGGGTCCACAAGTATATTTGTGTGAGCAACATATGCCATGTGATCTAAATGGCTTGGAAATGTTATGAGGCTCGACACATGAGTAGATGAAGGAGCACATTGCATATGAGACATGACATGGAGTTATGTCACCGAGAAGGAGAAGATCTAGATGAGGCTTGGCTCGATGGACCAGTTGGATGTGTGAAGGGCAAGTCAAGGCTTTAAAGCGATGGACCATGAGACGGCGAAGCTTGAGCAAGACATGGCATCGATGGACAGACTCAATTGTGAAGAACAAGTGAGGTCAAGATCAATGGACCAAGAAGGTCATGTGTTGATATAAAGTGGATCATATCATTTGGTGATCATGTTGATGCATCTGTTGCATTAGCACATTGGAGGAAGAGAGTGGAAATGGAAATGCGCAAGGCAAAGGTACAGCCTAGGGCATTTCAATTCATCGGTCATAGGAGTGTAGAGAAGTTGATGACCAGTGTTGGTATTTGTTAGCGTCACTTAACGGGGTTGTCAGTCCTGACACTAAAAACACATGACAATGGTTCTACAGGTAAGAGAAGGATTCCGCAAGCACACAGAACTACGTGTAGCACTTCACTTGGGAGTACCAAGTCTCGATTTATTTATTCCCAAAGGAAGGCGGACTGTTGGTGGATCGTTGGGTAGAGTGTGGCGAATTAATTAATAGGTGTAGGGTAAAAGGGATAAATGGAATGATAACAAAGGATAATTTAGAATCTAAAATAATCCTAAGGTTTTGATCACTACTTCACTCTCAGTGTGTGCACGTGGGTGTAATCTAGGTAACTAAGATAGCTGAGTGAAAAGAAAATTTATATCTAGTAAAGAGGCGTACGCGCACCTGATTAAATTGGACACAACGCACCACTAGCCTTACATTTTAAGAACTAAATCTAGCGTGATGGACTACACAGACAAATAGGGTTGTCACCACCTATTGCTACCACCTCTGGAGACCTACCGTACCTGAAGATAAGTTATAGCCTAAGCACCACGCTTAATCTACAAGCTTACTATCTCTACTTGAGCTAGAAGCAGAGATACCTTAACCAGATGACAGAAAAGTACCAGATAAATTTAACTATCACTAAGATAACTTTTAAAACCTATGCCTATAACCAAAGGTTAACCTTACTACTAGTAAATACCAAGAAAGTAAGACTTGAATGTAAAGGCATAAGTAAATACTTAATGAAATACTTGAAGTAAAGTACTTGTATTAAGTAGATAATGTATGATTACAAAGAAGTATACCAAACTTGAAGACTCTGGAAGACTTTTCCAGACTCCAAGGTTCTCCACCCGACTGCTCTCCTCTTGCAGGCGACTGCTACTCTAGCTAAGCTGGAGCTAGAGCGAGAGGGCACTAAGCACTATAGCTAGAGCTTCCTATGCTAAGGCTCTTGCCTTCTAGTGATGTAGGGATCCTTACTTCAATGGCCGAGGTGCCATTTATATAGTGATGGGGACACTATGGGGTACATGTAGACCGAAGGAGGTTGGTTTGCCATCACCGCCAGGGCGGGCGCCCTGGACAGGGTGGGGCGCTATCCACATGGCACCACCTCACGATCAAATGGCCGTGGCTCATCCCCTTAGGTAGTTTGCATGCTGGTTAAGTCGGTTTGAAATCGGTTCCAACCAACTTAACCTCTTGAGTGTATGACAATGGGCCCATGGATCCATGTGGCTTCACTCGGGAGCCCTTAGATCAAACCGACTTGATTTTGATAGTTGGGAGGCGTGGGAAGGTGTTGTCATGGATTGGTGATGTGGCTGAGTCTGGGAGCTAGCACGACCAGGACGGGCGCCCTGAGTTAGGGTGGGCGCCTTGGTCAGGGCAGGCGCCACCTGGTCAGGGCGGGCGCCTTGGCCCTGGTAGGGTTTCGGACCCTATCATGTTTCATTGCCTCATTTTGGTCCATTTGCATTTATTTTTGGTATTTTTCTTGATACAAATATAATTTCCAATTACAAGTGGAACTAGGTAAAATTCAAAGAAAATTTAGACTTTGTCGGGTTATATTGCCATTTATTTAATGAAATGTTGATGGTGAAAAAAGGGGATAGTGACCATCAACAAGCTCCCCCAAGCTACCCTTTTGCTTGTCCTCAAGCAAAACATGCGGGTTGAGCAAGGTAGAGTAAAGGATGTGTAAAAACCTTATACTCACCTTGTAATGAACATGAATTAAATCTACCTCATGTCCACTACATGGGGCTTATAGATTTTTCACCTTGCAACATGCACAAGTAAGACATTGTAACAGGAAAAAACTTTGTCCCTTGCTTTAGTTCAGCTGGAACTTCATCCGGAGGTTTTTGGAATTTTTGAAAAGAAATTCTTGCAGGGGTTCCTCAAATGGCACACTCAGTCCCTTAATATGATTGAGGTGGTTGATTACTCACTTGTTAGAATCTACCACTAAGGCTTATTTATGGAGTTCAGTAGGTGGGGATAGTGTGAGTGACTTGAATTGCATATATTGCTAGGTTAGACACTTAGATCACTAGAACAAAACAAGTCTTGTGGAAATGTCAAGATTGTGCAAGTGTTGAAATATTTGGTGGAACTCCCTTAGAATTGAATGGATGCCTGCTTTTAGGTGGAGGGAACATGGTTACTGTAATCTCTCTTCTTTTTTTCACTTCAGCAGGTATTGAGGCTTCTGTTGTCTCTTGTTGGGGATTATATCACTCTTTTTTTTCTCTCTCTCTTTTGAAGTAAACCATGCTCCTCCAAGGGATATGTATCCATAGTCTCATGATGATTAGGAGCAGTATCGCGTATCCTCTGAGTGAGAATAGTGTTGGTATTTATTAAGTGCAACAAAAATATGAAAGTTATCTGCAAGCGCACAGATAATATACCGATGTAGCACTTCACCAGGATGACCCAGTTTTGAAATATCAAACCCAAAGGAACAAAAGGATGGATCTTGATATATGCTTAATCCCTGAGCACAATCAAGGATGAGACGCTTAGAAGGTTGAGAGAGATTAATGGGGCTGTGTAGTTCTACTTATAGAAAGTATTGCTCTTATCAATCTGCTATGGGATTACAACGGAAGACCGCAAACAGAGTACGAATCTACCACGTAACCAAATCTTGACTCCTACTCTTCCTCAGATGTTTCTGATCCAATCCCTGAAAGACATTAGTAGAGATATGACCTACCATGAAGAAAATTCTTATGATGATTTTGTTATGGTCACCGAAGAGTGGTTTCCATGCTCTAGTCATTGAAATGCATGATGATTTTGTTTTCCGTGATGCATTTCAAAAAGGTCACAGGAATCATCATGGAAAACCTGACAGAATCATCACAGAGGCATTCATGGCACTATTCATCACTGGATTGTGACAATTTCACGGACTCGAGTTGTGACCAACACATTTCATCACTAAAATCCGCGCTGCTCCATTTGGCTACGGGAGATGGCACCGTTTGCCTGCGGGAGAGACTCCTTCACTCATACTTCCATCTGCCCTTATCACGCATCACTAGTATCCCCCATCCGCTGTTAGTCGTCGGACCTACCCATCACTCAGCCGGACACTTCTCCGTCCGACGTTATGGGACCCGCCGTTACTCATCCATTCCGAATGGGCGTAGTTCTACCACATTTCACTGACCGACATGTGGGACCTGCTTGCAAGGGGAACCTTGAGGTCACCACCCTTTGATGACTGACATGTGGGATCCGTCTAGGACTGTTCTCCATCCGACATGTGGGATTAGTGTGTCAGTTAGATGGACCCACCACATGGGATCTAGAGCACCATCCTTCGACGACTAACATGTGGGACCTGTTTGGGACCGTTTTCCATCTGACGTGTGGGATCAGCGTGTTAGTTAGATGGGACCCACCATGGGGGATCCATCTCCGTTCATGTGGAGTCATCCTTTGATGACTGACTTATGGGACCAGTCTGGGACCGTTCTCCATCCGACATGTGGGATCAGCATGTCAGTTAGATGGGACCCACCACACGGGACCAGACCACCATCCTTCGACGACTGACATGTGGGACCCGTCTAGGACCGTTTTCCATCCAACATGTGGGATCAATGTATCAGTTAGATGGGACCCACCACGGGGGACCCATCTCCGTTCATGTGGGGTTATCCTACTTCAACTTACATGTGGGACCCGTCTGGGACCGTTCTCCATCTGACGTGTGGGATCAGCGTGGGACCTACCATGAGGGACCTATCTCTATTCATGTGGGGTCAACCTTTGTCAGCTGACATGTAGGACCAAAGCGTCAGTTACATGGGACACGCCACAGGGCACCATCCCTGTTCATGTGGGGCCATCCTTCTTCGACTGACCTGTGGGCTCATGTGGCACCCTTCACCACCTGACGCGTGGGACCAGAGCATCAGTTACCTAGGACCCGCAACTGGGGATCCTTCTCTGTTCACGTGGGACCACCCTTATCTGACAGAAATGTGGGACCACCATTCTCTGACTGACGTTGAATTCACCAAAAACATTGGGCTTTCTAGGATTCAAACTCGAGACCTGGCACTAAGACATGAAGGTCTATGGTGGCTCCGACATCCATTTGGAGGTAGGCGGGGGGCTTTGCCAGTGGAGCATGGCGGCATTGGTGTCCGCGTCGCTTGTGTGCCACGGCGGAGGTGTCAGATCCGTTCTGCGTCACTTGTGTGCTGCGGTGGAGGCATCAGGTCCAATTTGCAAGTCTTCTTTCTTCCCTTTTTACTATTCTTTTCTTTATTTTTGTTTTGCCTTAACAAGGATCTACTACAGGACTTGGGGATTTCGCTTAGATAGATCACCTTTGATGCATACCTCCATATCCCTTAATTTTAGATAGATGCAGGCAGGGAATGGTTCTGGTAGTCCCTGTAGCACATGGCTATTGGATTTATTAGGAGGCAGCAAATCAGTGCCACTAATCTTTGAGCTGCACTTTGTTGCCACACATGCTATAGATTCGAGATGAAACCCAGCTATGCTATGTTCCGCGGCCGTAGGCAAGGGGTTTTCCACAGCTGGACTGACTGCCAAGACGAAGTTCATGGGTTCTCTGCTGCTTCATATAAAAAATACAACTCCTATGATGCAGATGCCGCCTTCAACTCAAGAGAAAACAACTCAAATCCACCCTTGGCTGCTGATGATGACATCTATCTTGGAAACCCAATGCCTACTCCACCCTCTTTCTCCTTAAAAATTATTGTAATAATCATCCTAGTTATCTATGTCTGTAAGATATGGAAGAAGCTGAGCTCGTGTACTATCTGTTAGTGTGATTGTTAGACTTGATTTAGCTGAATTTGTAATGGTATTATAAGTATGATGGTTAGACATGATTTAGCAAAAATTATAATGGTTACAGCTCCATTAACTGCTATCCTAGTTTTTGTTATATGTATCTATATGCTGCTATTCCAAATTTTGACAAGCTCGTACCATGGAAAATGTTAATGGCTGTTAAAGCTGCTTTTCTTAAGATATAAGTGCACAATAGCATTTCAACCCCATGGTTCCTTGATCCGTTATGCATAATGATGCGGCGAGATTTGCTCCTTGCTACAATGTGGGAGCCAGCAGGTAGGCGAATGATGTTTTGTATCGGTGCATACTGATTGATACGATGATCAAAACTGACAAACCCTTATTTGTCCTACGAGGTCAATTATGTAGTGGTTGGACTTTCTATGTTAGTAGATATGAACTGCCAGGAGACAACACTTGGGACTTGGGATAGCCTGGCCATTTCTCTTTCGTGTACCATGGGAAAGTCCGACGCTACCAAGTGATAAGTGGGCCATCCCTGCTGGTAAGGGACAGTCATCCACCTCGTGTGGAACACGTATAGTGGATATATATCTAATGTTACATCTTTCCAGGATCTTCTGGAAGACGACCAGAACCAAGGATGAAGAGAAAAAGAAAATGTGTTGAGAAAATAGGGTTTTTGCATGCACCACTCTTTTCTGGGAGCATGTAATAAACTGGTTTGATGTCCTTTGTTTGAACTTGGCTGTAGTGCTAAAACTCCTGGCTAGTCTTGTTAGACTTCTCTATTTTGGGTGGAGAGCGTAGTAAGGTGTTGCTGATAGCTATTATGAGTAGTTGTTGAGGTGTCGGTATTTCTTCTCCTAAAAGCTCTGTTATCTCTGGCCGCTTATCTGTAAATTCTATAGCTTGGTGTGTATTTCCGTTGCTCTATCAATGGAAATGGGTATTCCCATGTTCAATTATGTAGCGATCGGACTTTCTTACATTAGCAGATATGAACTGCCAGGAGCCAAGACATGGGACATTGGATAGTCTGGCCATTTCTCTTCCGTGTACCATGGGAAAGTCCGGCCGTATCTCTTTTGTGTACCACAAAAAGTCTGCCCCTCGATTGTTGTTGTTGCTTTACTTGCTTATTAGGACAGTCCGGCCATTCCTCGTTTGTGCAGCTCCAGGAAGTCCTTCATGTGTGCCATAGTTGGGTTGTCTTTGCAAGGACATACAATATATCAAGAGAAGGGAAAGTACTTCGGTATCACGTTTCTGCAGTGGCGGACAGTCAATCGTAAATGGGCCAACTCATAATTGGACCATAAACCAGCACACACCACTCTACAACAGCCGTCACACTCTAAATCCTACAATGCTGCTCACTACCGTACAGCGCTGCACATCACTCCACATCGCCGGTTCCATGAGGAAACGATGACCAAGGCCAGAGACACGGAGATGAAGAAGCCCTCATTGAAGCCACCATGGCTGGAAGGCAAGCATCTCATCCTTCTCTTCATTTGCTTTGTTCCTTAGGAGTTTGCATTAGGGATTCAAATTTTGATTTGGAGAAACGTAGCGGTGGATTTGCTAATGTGGTGGTGGGTGGTGTGTGGGTGGGTGGGCGGGTGGAGGGGGCAGGGGGTTACCCTCCCCCGATCCCCACCAAATTTTTCCCCATTGCTCAAGGACCATCCTGAAACACACATTTATTAACAATAATCTTGAAAATGTGTAGGACAGAAACAATTCTTGCTTAAAATTTGTTAGCCTTGACCATGGTACTTGATACCAAATTTGATTGATCTATAATTCATTTGGATGCTGTGAATGTGTTGATGTTTCCAAATTGATTGCTCATATGTGGTGTATCCAAAATGTTTGTTGTGTACTATATACCATGGTACTTTGTCATGAAGTTCTAAGCATTGAATCAAGTGTTGTAGCTTGCTTTCTAATTTCTTATTTGTTTTCATCAGTGGTGGCAGTTTTGATGAGACAAAGTATCCCATGGACTTGGCTCAAGTCCCTAAAAGGATATTTGATTGGGACGTATCTGCTTTGTATGAGAAGCAGTACAACAAGCAGCCAAGTAATTTTCCATCAGAATACTTACACATAAGCAAATAGTTTAAGCTGTTTTGAGGAGGCTTAGATAAAAGACCTATGTACGGAGAGCATAGGTGTGTGAATTGGGAGCAGTTAGAAAAGTGTCCCCTAATGGCGAGTGTTGTTGCTACGTTTGAGGCCATAGGTTTGAAGGATATGATGGGGATGAAGTAAGACTGGAATGACTTCACAATCAGACAGTTCTATGCCACACTAGAAATTAGGGAAGAGGAGGAGAAGCTCATCTGGATGACCAGCACCGAGATTTTGGAGGCACCTTTCTCTAATCTTGCAAGAGCTTGCAGATTGGATTACCAAGCAATGAAGCGAGGGGATATAATAGTTGATCTTCCTTATTTGTTGGTTAAGGAGGAAGGTAGCCTTTACTGTGATACAACTGAGAATGGCGATGGTGGAATTTTGAGTAGGATACCCAATGTTATTTTTTAGCTTCTGAGGTGGACATTCATGGTCAACCATGAAAACGATACTAAATATGACAATGTTCTACCTTGTACGACCGATGAGACGATAATGGCCGTGCTGAAACATAAAAGATTAAATATTATTGATTGGTTGGGAGATGGTGGACATTAGGGTGGACCCGACAAGCCTCTGATCTTCCAGCCTTACATCATGGCTTTGGTACTGCTCAAGGTGCCCGGTTTCAAAGGTTGCCTGGATTGAACACACCACAGCTATAGTGTCTTTATCAGCCATAAGTTGCAGATCTAGTAGAGGAATCCATCATCTGAAACCTATGTGTCATCAGATGAGGAAAGTAGCTTGTAAAAAAGGGGAGTCATTCTTGTTTATTGTACTGAATTGATTTAAATTATTAGTTTCATTTGTATGAACTTGATGTATCGATGATCATGTATTCCCTTGCATTTATGTCATAGATGTCGATACTCTATCATATGAAATTAGTAGTCACTTAAACTAGTAAAGGACATGGTAACAAGCATCACACTAAAATGATGATAAACTATAGAGGGTACTGCCAGACGTGGCCAAATGTACAGGGTCGGACTTTCTTATGTGCGCACTGCATTTGAACAGCAATGTCTCCTCCGTTCTACATTAGGATGCAGCGAGAATGGCTCCTCGCTGCAAGGTGGGAGCCCGAAGGTATTCAATTGATGCAATGCTATCAGTTTTCTAGCAGACTAATTGCTATGACATTCATAATAGACAAACCTTCACACTTAGTCCTGCATTAGGATACAGCGAGAATGGCTCCTCACTGCAAGGTGGGAGCCTGAAGGTATTCAATTGATGCAATGCTATCGATTTCCCAGCAGACTGATTGCTATGACATTCATAAGAGACAAACCTTCACACTTTGTCCTACGAGAACAAATATGTAGTGGTCGGACTTTCTTGCGTTCACAGTCAAATCAAGTGCTTGGTCTCACCGTGAAGCTGTAGATCGAGGCAAGACTTGTTAAGATGGACTCCTAGCAGCATACGATTTACAACAAACTTGTAATAAGAATAACCGGGGCACTACAAAGTTCAATAGAAGATCACGTGCATAGGCATTATAACAACAACTCAAATTGTTCAACATGACAATTGTATGCAGTGTGTCCTGACAAAAAAATACTGTGAATCTTACGGCGGTCACCTCGATTGGTCACGGTGAAGATGAGTACCAGTATGGTCCACCAGTGGATCCGTGATGACGTGCCGATGAGGCGTAACTGTGTGGACCAATAGCTTTCGAACAAACCCCGCTGCTACACCACCATCTTCAATAATAATTGGGTTAGATCCCCTGAAAGTGGAAAAATATCTGCCCATTGGAGGCAAAGTCAGAGGCAGCGGCGCGCGGCGAAGGATCCCCTTTGTGCTGTGGTGGATCCAGCGTCCATCTCAATGCAGGCCACAGGGCACCATGGCAGCACTTGTTGCTGCCGATGCCAATAGCGCCGGTCCTAAGTATTTTTAGATCTAGATCGAACAAAAAAATTTAGAACTTTTATATGACCATAATAATACTATATTCAAAACTGACAAATCCAATATGCTTTGTCCTACGAGTTCAATTATGTTACAGCCGGACATTCTGGTGTTCGCAGACACTGCCAGGAGCCAAGACTTGGGACTTGCAGGATCAAGAGACAGGATAGTCTATCCATTTCTCTTTCGTGTAGCATGGGAAAGTCTAGCCTTATCTCTTTTGTGTACCACGGGACAGTCCTTATATTGTAGGGTTATGAGGGTGCTATGCTAGCTAGAAAACAAAACTTTTCTACCTCATAAACTAGGATCCACTACTAGATATAGGTCACGGGATTACCACTAGACGCGCAGATGCAGCGGAAGACTTGATGTAGTCGAACACATCACAGCAGTGTCATGCAGTTACGTGGTCGTTCGTCAAGTACACCTTCGCTCGCGGATCATCCGAGCACGTTCCCAACTAGTCCAACTAGTCATCAACCAGCTATCGACCATCGTGATCGATGAGGCCCGTCCTTGTGCCACAGACACAGCATCTCTGAGGTATCACACACGTGCGGGAAGAAGCAATGTGCAATCAGACTGCTAGGTTTGTGAGGAGCAAAGGCGTGAGCATGAGGTGGGCGATGACGGCTAAATAGATCAAGCTCTACCTTTACCTCGCCCTACCCCTGCTTATATAGGCGTTCCTATGCAACCCCGACCTAGAGGCCCATCAGGAACCCTAAGCCTTGCCTAATCTGGGTCTAACCCGAATTAGGCTTCCAGCCCTTAAGCGTGCGACCCTATGGGTTTAAGCACACATAGACATGGGCTGAGTACTCCTACTCACCCAATAGTTGACAGCAGCCTCTAACAAGGCATGACAACTATGTATACATAAAGATCATATCAGATGAACCACTACGACCACGAACAAGTTATTTCCTTTGTCACATGATATATGGTTCAACTTGTGGGTTAACACTTAACCCAAGAGCAGCCATGCATTGTTGATCCAATCACTTGAGTGATCCAGTGATATATCTCTCACACAGAGAGGGGCAAACTCTATCTTGATTGTCTATGTCTCACAGCATGCTTCCCGACCACCCGAAGACCACCTTTATAACTACCCAGTAACAAAGTAGCGTTTAGCAATCCCTGAGTAGGCCGTTTCATATCTAAAGTACATACCACAGTCTCAGGTCTAAGGACATAACATACATGATGTGAATAGAGAGTTTCTCATGTTGGGTCGGTCCAGCCTACATGTCTCACATATGCCCACATTATTAGTTCGACATCTCCATGTCCATGACCTATGAAACATAGTCATTAACTAATACATGTGCTAGTCTAATATTCAAGTGTGTTCTCACAAGAACCCCGACCAGGGACAACTTTAGAATAATCATTCAAGTAATGAGTTCCACAAACAATTTACTTAATTGTCACTCAATACAAGTTGTCTATAATGAATATTCAATGAATGCTTAATGCATGTCATAGATACAAACAGAATATCATCATCTCTATGATTACCTCTAGAGCATATTCCCAACATAGGTCACTAAGATATGCAACTAGTAAACTTGAGAGGTCAGGGGTGAGGTAGATTCCTATGATATTCTTATCACATGGTAAATATATACCCAACTATGCTAAGACTTACCATACTCTTGTGCACTTCAGGACGCCACTAGACAGGAGAGAGTACCATAAAAGATAACTCTACTGACGTGACTACGGTCCTACAATTTAAAAACCTGCTCGATGCGATATGGACGGGGCTGTCACGTCCCATAACTACCATACAATAGGGAACAGGGTGCACTCACAGGCAGAACATCGTATAAGCACCATGCTTACATGAGGCTTGGCTACCTAGCCTAGTTGACAAAGAAGGCTAAGTGCTCTATGAACTAGCACACAAAAACAATGATAAACTCAACTAGCAAGATATATTCAAAGTAAGCATAGCCATGTAAATAAGAGAATAAGTATGAGTCTTACAGAATGTTGAAGTGAAGATACAAGGCTTTACCAAGCCTCCAAGACTAGATTCGAAACCTCGAGCAAGAGCTCATCTCAACCCTCTCTCCCTAGCAACTAGTTGACTACATTGAAGAGTCTAGAACTAATCCTCTAGGGTAGAGAGAGGTTATCCTTTCAAGGGACACCTCTCAATCAAATGAATAATAATAAATTTGGGTTTCTCCCAGGGCCAGGGGCCTTGCTTATGTAGCCCCCTAGGATAAACCACAGCCCTCGGATCAAACCGACCTAAATAGACGGCTAATATTCATCCTCAAAGTTGGTGAAGGCAGGATCCGTGAGCCTCCACCTAATTGGTGGAGGGCTTTGGGCGACCTCCCCTACCCCTGGGCGCCTGCCCAGCCATGCTAGTAGGTGGGCCTCAACCGCCGAGTCTTCTAGATTGTTCCTATGTACATGTTCATCCTTTGTCTCTATGTAATCTCGATATGTGGACCTTCTTTGGTAGTTTTCAGCTGATACCCTGCAGAAACAAATATTCACCAAAACTCGTGGAATTCTGTCACACCCTAAAATTTCTATTTTGGGTTGTGAACCGAAAACACTAAATAAATTAAAGGATTTATTACTTTCTTTAAAATTAGCCAAGATTTTATTCTTTTTTATCATTATAAAATGATTAAAAGTGTGGTTTTATAAAACTTTTATGAAGTTAATAAAGATGGGTTTATGTTTGGTGCTTTGCTTTATTTTGCTTGTGTGTGAGAAAGAATTTCTAAACCTCGAGCAAGTCACGACTAGGTACTTCTTGAGTATGAAAATAAAGCTTCAAAAACCCAAGTTTGCCTCAAGAAGGTTTTGGGGAAAACATTTTTGAAAAAATCCTTTCTCTTGCTTAGACAGAGAGAGAGAGCGTTTTTCTTTTTTCCTCCATAGTGTTGGCCATCGCTCTAACTAGGCACCATCCCCTACCTAGCCCTAGCAAGCCTAGTTCAGTCTCTAGACATCCCTGGCTTGCTCGAGCCTATCCTAGCCCGACCTAGCTTGCTCTAGCCTCTCCTAGCCTCAACTGGCTAACTTTGGCCAGTTCTAGCCGGCCCTAGCCGGCTACGGCCACCCCGGCCAAGGCAGCAGTAGCAGCAGCCGGCCACCAGTGGCCAAACTTGGCCATCCGCAGCATAGTAAGGCCAGCAGCAGTTCGGTCTAGCAACCCTTTGCCATCCTCTAAGACATCCTAACTTGCTTTGGCTAGCTCCTACCTAGCTTGGTCCACAACTGGCCTCACCCAGCCTCATCCGGCCAACTTCGACAGGCCACAGCCAGCACTAGCTTGGCCACAGCGGTCACAAGCCAGCCTAGGCGGCGACCCAGCCTAGCAGCTAGCCACAGTAGGCCACAAGCAGCCATAGCCTCCCCTGGCCACCTTGAGCCCTCTCTGGCCATCCCTGGCCAACTCTGGCCAAGCCCAGCCGGCAATGGTTGGCCATGGCGAAGGAGCAGCAAGCCGCAGCTTGGCCAGTAGTGGCCAAACCTGGCCACCAGCAGCGGCTGCGCAGCCTGTGCCGTGGGCCAAGGCCAGCAGTAGCAGAGCCAGCCGCAGCCGGCCAGAGGTGGCCCAGCCAAGCAACCCCGGCCTGCCCAGCCTGGCCACCAGCGGCGAAAGCCAGCCAACGAAGCCAAGCCACAAGGCAGCAGCGGCCCCAGCTGGCCAGCGCCCTCCTGCTCATCGCGGGCCAAGCCCAGCAGTGCAGCTACACCCCGATAGGTGGGCCCCTCGCCGGTCCCACACGTCAGCCCCTCCTCCCTTTCGCATCGCGCGGAACACGCGCAGTCGCCGCTCGATCCGCCCGCACATGCACCAAGGTTCATCGTGCCTATAAAGGGCGTAGCCCAGTGCGCCGTAGCCTCTTTACAACCCTAGCGTTAGGAGCCGCTGCCACAAACCTAACCCTAGCTCCTCGCGCTGCACCGCCATAGCTGCCACCTCCGAGCTCTCCCCCGCGCCGTCGATCTCCGTGATTGTCTCGTCCCCGCCGGCAAGAACACAACCACGAGCATCGTGGGAAGGTGAGGATCACATCGGTGCCTTCCTCTTCCTCTCTCCCGCTGTCTTGAGGCCGTATGTCATCGCCAGGGTAGCGTCGCCGCCGCCACCCATGGCGCCGCCGCGCGGCCACCCGCTTCCTACCTTTCCTCGCCGCCAAGGACACACGGTCGAGTCCGCAAGGTCACGCTCGTCATCCCTGTGCCCTCCACCTAGTCGGCCGTGCCCCGGAGCGCCGTTTCGACAAACTCTGACGAGCCTCCTCTGCTGCGCCACAGTTTCGGCCGCCGTCTCCAGCGACCCGACCCCGCCGGTCGACCCTAGCCGCACGATCCAATCTGGACGGCCCAGATTAGATCGTGGGTACCGGTCAACCGCGGGTCAACATACCCAATCGGCCGCCGACGCGACAGCCACGCAGGCGCCATGTGTACGCCGCGTCAGCGCTAACCACTCAACCTGGTCAAACGACCGGTCAGCTCTATCGGTTTTGTAGAAAAGCCCTCGCATTTTTTGGTATTAGTAGATCAGTCCACCGTAGTTCAAATTAGGCTATAGTTTTTGTAGTTTTAGCCCTAAAGTCATTGGTATTTATGTTTTAGGTCCAAACTAAGTTTTATTTCAATTTTAAAATTATTTTTGAATACTAAAATAGTTCTGTTTATTTATGGTAATGCCCCTGACCTTGTTTTAGCCATAACTTTCACGTTTTAACTCCATTTTTAGCAAACTTATACTTTTTGGAATCGTATCGACGTAAGCTACGCAATCGTAGTGACATTTATCTTATTCTTGGCTTTTCAAAATATGACTTATTTGTGGGATAGAATAATGATCTATCAATGCCTTTTCCAACATGCGAATAGCCTAGATCAACCTCGTTGGTTGTGCCATCACAATGATAGCTCCTTTGTTGGTCATTCTTATGCTCTCGCGATCATAGTGATAAGCTCTACCATGTAGACCGCTCTTTCTTTAGTGTTTCTTTTGTATGATGTATGTTCTTAGTTTTGTCTGTTTGTGTTGCTTGTTTGCTATGAATAAACAAAGAACAGTTCGTGAGTGCTGAAGATCAGGAGCTGAGGACTGACTAAGTGGCAATTGGAATTACAGACCAGAAGATAGAACAAGTAAATTCTACCGAGCAGCTAGACTTTGGATTTAAGGCAAGTGCAGGCACCTCTTGATCATGTTGTTCCTATTTCACCTTTAATTAATACATTGCATGTGTCTTAAATCGGCAAACCATAGGAATGACTAGACACTCTATCCATATATCACCTATGGGGGTTTTAGTTGATAGGTCACTAGGTTGTTAGTGCTCTACTTACCTTTCACCTTTTTAATAAAGATAAAACTTGCTTCTTAAAGATGTTGGAGCCATGGGCTCTTGGCTTCGACCGTTGGAGAAGTTGATGCTGTTGCACATCATTGGTTGGCGGTGAATGACGAGGGAAACAGATGCTAGTGGGACTCGTGTTGACGAGGGTATCAGTATCTCCTCCCCCTTTGTGGACCTATTCGTGGAGCAGCAACCTAGGACTTCTGTACATCTCCAGGCTAATGGGCACTAGCTTGGTCTATTAGCAGGACCATCATGGGAAGTTGGGTAGCTTACCGACGGGTAACATAGCAATGGCGTGAAGGGTGTTACAAGTTCTAGCATGGGATTTTTGGTTGATCCATAGTTCGAGGCGATGGCTATGAGTACGGCCCTCATGTGCTTGGGACATCGCGGATAGGGTTACCGCTACCTATGACCCTATGAAAAGCCTCGTTGTGACCTCTGCCGGCCTATCTTGGTAATAGGCTAAGAGGTTGGCCACCTCGGGCATAAAGAGTAATCACAATCTAGAGTGAAAGTGTACACCTCTGCGCAGAGTTAAAATTGATGTATCGTCCGTGCTCACGGTCATGAGCGGCCCAGATCCTCACATGACTTAGCCCAATGGAATAAATTGTTAAATCATGGTGATTTTGTTTCAGGAGGTGGCATACCTCTGTTTCTGAATGGGATGGCAATCCTATGTTGCTTGAAATGGCATTCTCATGGTTAATGTATGAACGGGATGGCAATCCTGTGTTGCTTGAGATGGTAAATCTCAAGGTTGATGTGTTTAATGGATATATGCCTATATCTTGGATACTATGAATCTTAATTTCTACTTGAACCTTTAATTAAGGGTTGGGTCTTGTCCACCAAGATGATAGTAATTAGGCTGTTAATCTAAATATGTATATGTTGTATAACTAAAATGCTACCGTAGTTTTACCATTTAGCCTTACCTTTGTATAAGCCTTGCATGTCATTACTTTCCACATGTACTTGCTGAGTTTTGACATGGAACTCACCATTGCTATAGTTTGTAGTAAGGTGCTGCTCTTAAGAAGGATAAAGATGTTGAGTGTTAGAAGTGTTTGGTGTACGGAGCCCCTAGTCAACTATCCCTGAGAGGAATGGAGCTCTGAAGAGAAGTTGAAGCCATAAATTCCGTGATACTCTGATGTTTGTAAGTGTTGATATAAGTACGTTTTCGCTATATAATACATTGTTTATCTGATATCCCATTTTCTGTTATATGTATGGACTTTCTGGGCGCACATATGACAGCCTCTGGTCTTCCTTTGGAACCAAGGTGTTATAAATTCTGTTAGTGATAACCCTATATCTACCAGATGTTTGCATATAGATCCATTTTCATGTTTTAGTTGATGGTTAAAATTATGAGTTATCTACCACCAACAGGAGTAATGAGGAGTACTAGGTGATTGCACTCCACCCAGAATGGAATTTGATTTTCATTGAAGGGAAGGATAGAGAAATGCTGGCATATGACATGGACCGCAGAGCAGTCCATGTCATCACTACCCGTGAATTTGAGTATGTTACAAGTATCGTTAAAGATGTGTTCACCTTTAGAACATTATATCTTCCTTATGTTCCCTTGTTCTCGGATTCATTGAGAGAAGTAAAATAAAGCCCATTTTGATAATTATGTACCCTTGTTCTCGGACGTTAGCAAAGCACTAAATAAAGCTGCATTTTTTGTATCCCACAGTCATGACATTTTAAATGGACCGATGTTGTTTGCTTGTTTGAAGTAAAATAAAGCTCAAATTAATGTAACTCTGCATTGTACTGTGTTATTGTAAAAAATATGACCAAATGGTGTTTCGTTGTTCATGGACATGCTAATTTTCTGAAGGATGGAAGTTGCACTAAACTAGCGTACCATCTTTGTTCTATTTGCAAATTGAATTATTTATTCGGTATGCAAAGAATTTACAGCGGTGTCACAATTCCTATCGCCCTTGTTCTCAGAGTCATTAACAGATGTTGTTTGCTTGTTTTATGGATATGTAAATTTCCTCATAGATTTATGTTGTCATTATTTTAGCAAAACTAGTGAGCCACCACTGTATTTTGTTGTTTCAAAATTTGTTCTAGGAGTTAGTGCCTGTCGAACAGATCACTTGCGGTCCAGCGAAGTCAAAGCTTGGCTAGCCAGACTGTCCTGGCGTCTACAAATAACTTTGGCTAGATCAACTATGGAGGCTACTGTTAGACACGTTCAAATGTTCAGCGGCCGGACCTTCTCACATGCGCAATAGTTTTTTAGTATCAACTGGCTCCTCTGTTCTGCATTAGGATGCAGGGAAAATAGCCAGTAGGTAGGAGATTGATGCGATGCTATTGGTTTGCTAGTAGACTGATGGCTACGACAATCAAAGTAGACAACCCTTCATTTAATTGCGTTTGCAGTAAAACTCAGGAGGCACGTCTCATCCTTGATGCTCAAATAACCCGTGAGGTGTGTCTGGGTTAGTCATATTACACTGGTCAGATGTTCTGATGTATGCACAAAAATGTTAAGAGGAAGAAACGTGCAAACATCATCAAATACGATTGGCAAAACAAGTAAATGCTCCACTCTGTCTGTATTTAGATTGCAAACAGTATAGACGACGTGATATATTCAATGGAGTAACGAAAGAAAAATTTATATTTGGATAATACAGAAACATTTTTTATCAAGAAACATACTAACAATAATTGTCAGATAGGTGTCTATTTGTCAGAGAGTTACAAAAACAACAAGCAAAGGTAACAAATAACTGTGACACATCGATATATATCTGATTGAAACTCATTACATATATTACTAGGAAAAGAAAGTTGCATGCATGAGTCAGGGCTTCATTGCACTTGTTCATGCTTCTCCATCAACGAACTCGCAGTCATCACTCTCTTCATTAACTTGAAAGGCATGGTTGAGCAGCAGTTGCTTATGGCTTCTTCTTATCTCATCATCATCATCTGAAGATAGACGCAAAGCATGATCTATGGCTTCGCTCCACATCTAGTTCTTCGCTTTACGGCCTGGCAGGCAGGCTGGGCATCAGCTGATCCTCTTACTGTTGTTGTCGATGAAGAGTAAGCCTCCTCCACCAGCCAGAACAGGAGACTGAGTGAGGTGGACATCAAAGTCATGCCCCTTTTGTAGGATTTCACTGATCTTGTATGACATGAAGGCGTCTGTGCATGCATACTTGATCTTCTCATTTGATAGCCTGGGCCGGTCCTAGTCTTTGGCACAAAGAGAAATACTACCTTTTTCCATGTCAACACCAAGCAAGTCTTGGCCAAAAATCTTGAGGCTTCCCACTTCGCTCCATTTACCTCTGATTATGAAGGTCGCCATGGCCTGTAATTCCACTGCCTTTGAGGGTTCGATGTCATGTGAAGGGGTTAGCTAGAAAACAAAACATTTCTATCTCATAAACTAGGATCTACTACTAGATATAGGTCACGGGATTACCACTAGATGCGCAGGTGCAGCGGAAGACTCGATTTAGTCGAACACGTCGTAGCAGTGCCGTGCAGTTGCATGGTTGTTTGTCAAGTACACCCTTCGCTTGTGGATCGTCCAAGCATGTTCTCGACCAGTCCAACTAGTCGCTGACCAGTTGCCAACCACTTTGATCGACTAGGTCTGAGGTATCACACACGTGCGGGAAGAAGCAATGTGCAACCGGACTGCTAGGTCCGCGAGGAACTAAGGCATGAGCGTGGGGTGGGCGACGACGGCTCAATAGATAAAGCGGATCACTTTTTCCTTGCCCTTCCCCTTGCTTATATAGGCGTCCCTATGCGACCCCATCTAGAGGCCCATCAGGAATCCCTAAGCCTTTGTCTAATTCGGGTCCAACTTGAATTAGGCTTCCAACCCTTAAGCGTGCGATCTAGTGATATCTTTCTCACACAGAGAGAGGCAAATTTCATCTTGACTGTCTATGTCTCATAGCATGCTTCCCGACCACCCAAAGACTACCTTTATAACTATCCAGTTATGGAGCAGTGTTTGATAATCCCTAAGTAGGTCATTTCACATCTTGAGTACATACCACAATCTCAGGTCTAAGGACATAATGTACATGACATGAATAGAAACAATCTCATATTGGGTTAGTCTAGCCTACATGTCTCACTGGTGCCCACATTATTAGTTTGACATCTCCATGTCCATGACTTGTGAAACATAGCCATCAACTAATACATGTGCGGGTCTAATATTCAAGTGTGTTCTCACAAGAACACCAACCAGGGACAACTTCAGAATAACCATTCAAGTAATTGAGTTCCACAAACAATTCACATAATTGCCAATCAACACAAGTTGTCTATAATGGATATTCAATGAACACTTAATGCATGTCATAGATACAATCGGAATATCATCATCTCTATGATTACCTCTAGGGCATATTCCCAACAATCTCCCACTTGCACTAGAGTTAATCCCTAAGATGTCTAATCCCCATAGATCTCATGTGCGCCTCATGCTTAGGCTGTGGAAGAGCCTTTGTCAAAGGATTTGCTATATTCAAATCCATATGTATTTTGCACGATTTGATCTCTTCTAGTTTCACAAACTGTCAAATGAGATGAAACTTTTAGAGTACATGTTTGTTCTTTTGGTGATCCCTAGGCTGCTTATCCTGTGCAATCGCCCCATTCTTATCACAATGTAAATTCAATGGGCCCGACGCATTAGGAAACACACCAAGCTCAATGAGGAACCTCCTCAACCAAACACCTTCCTTTGTAGCTCCACCAGCCGTAATGTACTCGGCTTCTGCTATAGAATTGGTGATCATTTCCTGCTTGGAACTCTTCTAGCTTACTTCACCACCATTTATTATGAACAAAAAACTTGATTGAGATAGTGAATTATCCGCGTCGGTTTGGAAGCTAGCATTGGTGTAACCATTTACAACGAGCTCCTCCTCACCTCCATAGATTAGGAACACATCCTTAGTCCTTCTCAAGTATTTAAGAGTGTTCTTAACCAGTGTCCAGTGACTCTCACCAGCATTGGCATGGTACCTGCTTGCAACACTTACGACATACACGACATATGGGCGAGTACATATCATGGCATACATGATGGAACCAACTGCCGATGCGTATGGAACCTTACTCATGCGCTTGTGCTCAGCATCAGTGGAAGGACACTACTTATCACTGAAGCACATACCATGTGACACAGGCAAGAACCCTTTCTTGGACTGTTCCATGTTGAACCACTTCAACACTTTGTCATTGTATGTGTCTTGGCTTAATCCTATTAGCCTTCTCAATCTATCTCTATAGAGCTTAATGCCCAAGATGTGTGCTGCCTCTCCTAAATCCTTCATAGAAAAACTATTATTTAGTGAAGTCTTTACGGATTACAACATTGGAATGTCATTCCAGATCAGTAATATGTCATCCACATATAACAATCAGAAACACAACAATGCTCCCACTTTCTTTCTTGTAAACACAAGGTTCTTCTTCATTCTGACAGAAGCCAAAACCTTTGACGCCTCATCAAAATGAATATTCCAACTCTGAGAATCTTGCTTTAACCCATAAATGGATTTCTTAAGCTTGCATATTTTTCTAGCATTTTTAGGATCAACAAATCCTTCGGGCTGTATCATATACACGTCCTCTTTTAAATACCCATTTAGAAAGGCTGTTTTAATATCCATCTGCCATATCTCATAATCAAAATATGCAACAATTGCTAGAATGATCCGAATAGATTTAAGCATCGCTACCGGCAAGAACGTCTCACCGTAGTCAATCCCTTGAACTTGCTGAAAACCCTTTGCGACAAGCCAAGCTTTATAGACGCAAACATTTCCATCCATATCCTTCTTCTTCTTGAAGATCCATTTGCACTCAATGGGTCTAACCCCATCAGGCAGGTCAACCAAGTTCCAAATCTGATTGTCTCCCATGGAATCTATCGCGGATCTCATGGCACTCAGCCATTTCTTGGAATCTAGGTCCATCATCACTTTCGCATAATTTGCAGGTTCGTCATTATCTAACAACAACAGATCACCACGCAATTTGCAAAGTCTTGCTAATCTTTGTGGTTGGGATGGAGTATTGACCACAAGTGGTTGGGATGTACCGACCACAGGTGGTTGGGGTGGTGTACCAACCACAGGTATATCAACTTGTTCTGCTACATTAGCATCACTCATCGAGTCATTCAATAATGACTCATCTTGAACCTCTTCAAGATATAACTTCCGACCACCTCTATCTCCTTCAAGAAACTCTTTCTCTAGGAAGACACCATTCCGAGCAACAAACACTTTGCCCTCTAATTGGTTATAGAAGTAATACCCTAAAGTTTTCTTTGGATATCCCATGAAGAAACACTAGTCTGACTTTGGTGCTAGCTTATCAGATATCAACCATTTGACATAAGCTTCGCAACCCCAAACTTTTAGAAAAGACAAGCTGGGATGCCGACCAGTCCACATCTCATATGATGTCTTCTCTACGGACTTAGAAGGTACCCTATTTAATGTGAAAGCACCTGTTTCTAGAGCATATCCCCAAAATGATAAAGGTAGGTCCGACCAGCTTATCATAGACCAAACCATGTCCAACAAAGTCCGATTACAACACTCGGACACGCCATTTCTCCACGGTGTTTCGGGCGACCTAAGTTGTGGAACAATTCCGCAAATCTTAAGATGATTGCTAAACTCATGACTCAAATATTCGCCTCCACGATCAGATCACAAGGCTTTAATTTTCTTGCCACGTTGATTCTCTACTTCATTCTGAAATTCTTTGAACTTTTCAAATGTTTCAGACTTATGCTTCATTAGGTAGACATATCCATATCTACTAAAGTCATTAGTAAAAGTAATGAAGTATTAGAATCTGCCTCTAGCTATCGTGCTTAGTGGTCAGCACACATCGGTATGTATGAGTTCCAACAAGTTAGGCGCTCTCTTAGGAAAACCTGTGAAATGCGCCTTGGTCATCTTGTCGAGCAGGCAAGCTTCACATGTCTCGTAAGATTCAAAATCAAACAAGGTTAGAAGCCCATCAGCATGGAGCCTCTTCATGTGATTTTCACTTATATGACCCAAACAACAATGCCATATATATGTATGACTTAACTCATTAAGCTGAGGCCTTTTAGCAGTAACATTACAGATAGGAGCATCATCAAGATTTAAAAAAATAATCCATTCACAATGGATGCAAAAGCCACAAACATTTCATTCTTGGAGATCACACAACCATTGTCTTTACTCACAAAAGAATAATCATCCTTCATCAAACATGAAGGTGACACAATGTTTCAACTTAAGCTAGGAACAAAATAACAATTATTCAATTCTATGATAAATCCTGATGGTAGGTGAAGTTGCATCGTCCCGATGTTCAACGCAGCAACTCTTGCATTGTTGCCCATGCGGAAGTCAACCTCTCCCTTTTCAACGCTTCTACTTCTTATCATTCCCTGTATCATATTACAAATATGAGCAACTAATCCGGTATCAAATACCCCAAGAATTGATATAGGAGTTAGCGAGAAAAATGTCCATAACATGAACAACAAGGGTACAAGTATTAGTAATACCTTTACTGCCGCCATCCTTCTCTAAGGACGCCAAGTACTCCTTGCAGTTCTTTTTCCAGTGACCTTTCCCCTTACAGTAAAAGCAATCTGAATTTTCAGATGGTCCAGCCTTGGCAGCAGATGGTTTTGGCATAGATATCTCATCTTTAGCCTTGCCCTTCTTCTTCTTCCAAGAATTGCCCTTCCTCTTGAACTGAGGCCTATTCTGGACCGCCAACACTTGGCTACAGCCGGCACCTTTCTTGATGTCGATTTCTGTTGTTTTTAGCATGCCACACAATTCACTCTAGCCTCTCTCTGTCCCATGCATATGGTATTTCGAGATGAAGTTTCTATAACTAGGTGGAAGAGATTAGAGGATAAAATCAGTAGCCAACTCTTGGCCGATTGGGAAGCCTAGCTTCTCCAACCTCTTAGTGTAACCATCCATCTAAATTATGTGTGGTCCGACTGCTGCGCCCTCTGCAAGCTTGGTTTCTGTGAGTGCCTTAGAGACATTGAACCTTTCAGTCCTGGTTTGCATGTGGAACATCTCTTCAAGCACCATGAACATATCATTCACTGAATGATTATTATCGAGCTACATCTGCAGATCAGGTTCCATGCAAGCAAGCATAAGGAAACTCACTTCAAGGTCAGCATCTAATGCTCTCCTGTAAGCGGTTCTTTCAGTAGCAGTTGCGTTTTCACCAGGCTCATCTGGTAATGGGGTATCTAGAATTTCTTCCTTTTTTCAGCCCTGAGAACAATTCTCAAGTTGTGGATCCAATCCGCGTAATTTGTTCCATTCAACTTATCTTTCTCAAGAATTGTACGCAAAGAAAATGGTTGATTGCGGGCGGCCATTTATTTACAACAAAAGTAATGCAAAATACTAAGACAATGTATCTATGAAGAGTAAATCATATCAAATAGAATCTACTCCCACTAAAATCAATATCCCTCAATTGATACTTAGTGATTCAAGACCCACAGCTAACATGCCGACCAGTGAGCTTTAGCATCACCGCTGGTCAGTATGGTAGATCGGTAAGCAACATCTTCCTAATCATATCTCATATGATGCTTGTTGTTGGGCTAGCATCTCTATGCTGAGCACTCAACCTTCCCATGCTTCAAGATCCCTAACCATTAGGATGACCTTGTTCAAGTAACCAAACCTTCATGTAGTAAGTATCCGATACGAACCTGTCTAGTCAAGGAAAACCAGTGGCACCCTAATTTCATGGACCCACCACTGATCGTACAAGACTTGTGATAGTGCAAGGTTTGGGGAAGCGTGCAACTTAAACGTTACTGAGGGATCATTCTACTTCACTACCGCACGAACGTAGACAAGACATTACAGCATGTGAAAGCAGAACATAGTAAGAATGACATAAACACAGATATGACTTGGTATAGCCCATTGTTCCTTTGAGATCTCCATCTCAATGTCAATCTTGTTTGCCATGGTGATCTCCATCTCCGTGGTCCATGTATGTCATCCATCTGTGGTGCATCCGCCAAGACTAGCTATCACTACCGTGAATTAAAATTACATACTCGTGAATCATCACAGATTGGCACGCAACCTATTACATTAAAGTGACAATATCTATAAGGCTCCTGCCCATATTGTCCTCATGATGTGCAAGCCATGAATTAATTATATACATCCATCTCATACACATAAGGGCTATACCAGTCATGAATTTCTACAAAATAGAGTTAGCCGATATAGATGTCTAATGTTGCAAGGCCTAATACTCTATTTTCCAAGCAGTTTTTCATAAATCTAATTTTGCTGAACCATGACATCATGGTGGAGAATCGAATGTAAAATTTTGTTCTCTATGATTTTTGTTTATAGTTCATCTCAATCTGAGTTACGGTTCAAAAGTTACAGCTGTTTTAGCGAGCAATACTTTTCTCGGCAACCTAGTGCCCGGTAATAGATCCCATCTATTGCCGCACATCGCATGTTCTCGGCACTTGACCTAAGGCTCAGTTTGATCAATCTGATTGATCTCAAACTTGCCATGACTGGTTTTACATATATCACTTAACTCGGATGGCAGAATTCTGACCTGTACGAGTAGATCGTTACAAGACCAACGTGGCAAGACGATGAGCCAAGATCAGAGACTCATCTACCACAGAGCATATCACCATATGCCCACAGCCGGACCTATAACAAAGCAACTATGGCTTCGATACCACTGAAGGGGTTATGAGGGTGCTACACTAGCCAGAAAACAAAACTTTTGTACCTCATAAACCAGGATCTACTGCTAGATATAGGTCACGAGATTACCACTAGACGTGCAGATGTAGTGGAAGACTCGATGCAGTCGAACGCGTCATAGCAGTGCCCTGCAGTTGCGTGGTCATTCGCAAAGTACACCCTTCGCTTGCAGATCGTCCATGCACATTCTCGACCAGTCCAACTAGTCACCGACCAGTTGCCAACCACCGTGATCGACCAGGTCTGTCCTTGTGCCACAGATGCAGCACCTCCGAGGTATCACACACGTGCGAGAAGAAGTAATGCGCAACCGGACTACTAGGTCCGCGAGGAACTAAGGCATGAGTGTGGGGTGGGTGACAACGGCTCAATAGATAAACGGATCACTTTTGCCTCGCCCCTGCCCCTTGCTTATATAGACGTCCCTATGCGACCCCGTATGGAGGCCCATCAAGAATCCCTAGGCCTTGTCTAATTTGGGTCCAACCCGAATTAGGCTTCCAACCCTTAAATGTGCGACCCTATGGGTTCACACACACATAGACATGGACCGAGTACTCCTACTCGCCCAATAGTTGACAGCGGCCTCTAGCAAGGCATGGAAACTCCTATGCATACGCAAAGATCATATCAGACGAACCACTATGACCATGTACAAGTTATTTCTTTTGCCACTCTATATATGGTTCAACTCGTGGGCTAACACTTAGCCCAAGCACAGCCATGCATTTGTTGATCCAATCACTTGAGCAATCCAGTGATATCTCTCTCACACAGAGAGGGGAAAATTCCATCTTGACTGTTTATGTCTCATAGCATGCTTCCCGACCACCCGAAGACCACCTTTATAACTACCCAGTGATGGAGTAGTGTTTGATAATCCCTAAGTAGGTTGTTTCACATCTTGAGTACATACCACAATCTCAAGTCTAAGGACATAGCGTACATGATGTGAATAGAGACAATCTCATGTTGGCTCAATCTAGCATACATGTCTCACATGTGCCCACATTATTAGTTCGACATCTCCATGTCCATGACTTGTGAAACATAGCCATCAACTAATACATGTGCAAGTCTAATATTCATGTGTGTTCTCACAAGAACACCGACCAGGGACAACTTTAGAATAACCATTCAAGTAATTGAGTTCCACAAACAATTCACATAATTACCAATCAACACAAGTTGTCTACAATGGATATTCAATGAACACTTAATGCATGTCATAGATACAATCGGAATATCATCATCTCTATGATTACCTCTAGGGCATATTCCCAACATTGTGGTGGTGCCTCAACTGATCCATGTCGCCGGTGATTCCTGCACCGATAAAAACGTGTTGCTCACCCACAAGGAAAGTCTTGAGGTCATCGGGGATGCTACCAATGACGGCCACCTTTGTCGATGCATATTTGTAAGAGGGCCATCCTATCCTCCTTCTCAAGGCACTCCTTGTTTAAACCAATGATGAGCGGCTTGTCGCGGCAAACATCTCAAAGAAAGCACCCAACCGTCTGGGGCTTTGATGTGACCGTAACGAGGACCTCATTATCCACGAGCATGATAGTCTTTTCTTCATCCAAGAAGCGAGAATGGAAGCCGGTGGGTCCACTGTTGTCCATGGATGATCTAGAACATGTGGGCGAACAGGAAAGGAAGCACTAGCGAGATGAGCTATCCATGGAATGTGAGAAGGATGAACTTGTTCGGATGGAATGATACTAGTATATCATGAAATGTGGGTACACGACAAAGACTGGCGACAAAGGCAGAGGTTAATATACAAGATACGAAGGAACCACCCGGATGTGTGAATGCCAACGGATCGACGCGCTGAGATGCTAGTAGGAACAGCTGTACGAACAGAGGAGGGAGGCGGTGGATCGAGAAAACTAGCCAATCCATACAAGAAGCAAGAAGTCACAACACTTAATTCTCTATGCCAGATGGTTCTCATGCTTGGGCATGGTAGGCACAATGCCTGTCTTCTCAGTGTGGCTGGCATCGGAGACTAGTACAACCTTTGCTTGACACGACGATACCCGCAGTGAGGTAAGTGAGACACACAGTTTATAATTTACAATTTATAATTAAGAACCTCCAGTTGCTTCCTTCTTGTAAACTTGATATGTGTCCGACCTGGTGAAATATGTCGTGCTCGGACTTTCTTGCCTGTGTACTACTCCTCTGTGAGGTTTGTCCACCTCTATGAAATATACAATCGTCGGACTTTCTTACGCGTGTTGTATGTACAACTGCCTCTAGCAAACGATCCCTACAGTCCACCCAGCACAGCATAAATGAAATCTCACAAGCACACTTACGCAAATATATAGTCTCACAGGTTACACAAACGGCTTTGGAATTCAAACCAGCTACGTAGCAGTCTAGCACTGCCACATACGTGGTTTAGTTTCCAGCACCGTGCATTGTACTCATGTGTTGGATGTGTCGGTGTAGAGTATTTTTTAGTACACATTCTCCATGTACAAATCAATGCAAGTATTCACTGTGGAGCCAGATGAATGAATTTACAAACACAACCAAGATGGCACCCTAGTTTAGCTACAAATTAAACTTGCCACCATCCGTCCTAGACAAAATTAGCCGCATCGCCACCCTGGCGTGCGTTGGGAAATTGGAAGAACACAACTGCACGGTCATCAAGTTCTGTTGCATCGGGTTGCAAGCCTAAGAGCAAGAGTACAAGGAAGAGGCCACCTTTTTTGAATTTTGGACAACATGTTTGACTGTTCATCTTATTCACAAAATTTATGTTATTTGTAGAATAATAAGCAAATCATCAATGATGGTCTTTGTGTGATGGAGGGAGTACTATATAAACTCCAGCAACTAATGGCTTGATCTATCTCCAGGCCAAATTGTTCCTTGTTCATCATTTCCTGCAATGGACTGTCAGCAACTCTTGGAAGGCCCTACTGAACCCTTGGCAGCACCGCCATTGGTGGTGGTGCCATCGTCGGTGCAGTTGGTCGTGCTGCATGTTCCACCAGAATCTGAAGTGCTCATGCTGATCACCGATTTTGTGCAACGTGAGAACGTGTGCATCTCGGTTCTTGTCGGGAGCGGCTAGGTGAAGAGTGCTACTGTACCAAAACAGCAAGGGATGGTGTCCTCCCCACACGCGCCGATGCAAGCAGCATCTGAAGGGTAGTCGTACGCGTCACAGCAGGCAGTGTAGTTGCGTGGTCGTCCGTCACGTCAATCCCTTTGCACGGTTCATCCCAGTGCTCCAGATGCAGCACCTCTGAGTTATCCCACACGTACAGGGAAGAAGCGATGCGCCTCCAGACTGCTAGGTCCATGAGAAATAGAAGGTGCGAGTGTAGGGAGGGCGACGGTGCTGTCAAAGGCGTCCAACCCTAACCGCGTGCCCAACCCCTTGCTTATATAGGCATCCCCAATGAGCTCACGAGTTGGAGGCCCATTAGTAACTCTAAGCCTTGTCTAATTCGGGTCCAACCCAAATTAGGCTTCCAGCCCCTTAAGCTTGCGACCCTATGGGTTCACGCACACATTGACATGGGCCGAGTACTCCTACTCGCCCAATAGTTGACAGCGGCCTCTAGCAAGGTGTGACAACTCCTACGTGCACACAAAGATCATATTAGACAAAACACTATGACCATATACAAGTTATTCCCTTTGCCACTCGATATATGGTTCAACTCATGACTAAACACTTAACCCAAGCATGGCCATGCATTTGTTGATCCAATCACTTGAGTGATCCAGTGATATCTCTCTCGAGTAGAGAGGGGCAAATTCCATCTTGATTGTCTATGTCTCGTAGCATGCTTTCCGACCACCCGAAGACCAACTTTATAACTACCCAGTTACGGAGTAGCGTTTGACAGTCCCTAAGTAGGCCGTTTGACATCTTGAGTACATACCACAATCTCAGGTCTAAGGACATAACGTATATGATGTGAATAGAGACTTTCTCATGTCAGGTCTGTCCAGCCTACATGTCTCACATGTGCCCACATTATTAGTTTGACATCTCCATGTCCATGACTTGTGAAACATAGCCATCAACTAATACATGAGCTGGTCTAATATTCAAGTGTGTTCTCATAAGAACGCCGACCAGGGACAACTTTAGAATAACCATTCAAGTAATTGAGTTCCACAAATAATTCACGTAATTGCCAATCAATTCAAGTTGTCTACAATGGATATTCAATGAACACTTTATTAATCATGGATACAATTGGAATATCATCATCTCATGATTAGCTCTAGGGCATATTCCCAACAGTCTCCCACTTGCACTGGAGTTAATCTCTTAGATGTCTAATCCCCATAGACCTCATGTGTGCCTCATGCTTAGGCTGTGGAAGAGCCTTTGTCAAAGGATCTGCTATATTCAAATTCATATGTATTTTGCACAGTTTGATCTCTTCACGTTTCACAAACTCTCGAATGAGATAAAACTTCTGGAGTACATGTTTGTTCTTCTGGTGATCCCTAGGCAGCTTAGCCTGTGCAATTGCCCCATTGTTATCACAATATAAATTCAATGGGCCCAACGCATTCAGAAACACACCAAGATCAATGAAGAACCTCCTCAACCAGACACCTTCCTTTGCAGTGCCAGAAGCTACAATGTACTCGGCTTCTGTTGTAGAATCAGACACCGTCTCCTACTTGGAACTTTTCCAGCTAACGGCACCACCATTTATTGTGAATACAAAACCTGATTGAGATAGTGAATCATCCCCGTCAGTTTGGAAGCTAGCATCGGTGTAACCATTTACAACGAGCTCCTCCTCACATCCATAGATTAGGAACACATCCTTAGTCCTTTGTAAGTACTTAATAATGTTTTTAACCAATGTCTAGTGACTTACTAGGATTGGCTTGATACCTGCTCGCAACACTTAGAGCATAGGCTACATATGGACGAGTACATATCATGGCGTACATGATGGAACCAACTGCCGAAGCGTATGGAACCTTACTCATGCAGTTGCGCTCAGCATCAGTAGAAGGACACTGCTTATCACTATAGTGCACACCATGTGACACAGGCAAGAACCCTTTCTTGGACTGTTCCATGTTGAACCTCTTCAACATCTTGTCAATGTAAGTACCCTAGCTTAATCCTATCAGCCTTCTCGACCTATCTCTATAGATCTTAATGCCCAAGATGTATGTTGCTTCTCCTAAATCCTTCATAGAAAAACTATTATTCAATGAAGTCTTTACAGATTGCAACATAGGAATATCATTCCCAATCAATAGTATGTCATCCACATGCAAGATCAGAAACACAACAGCGCTCCCACTTTCCTTCTTGTAAACACAAGGTTCTTCTTCATTCTGATGGAAGCCAAACCCTATGATGACCTCATCAAAATGAAGATTCCAACTCCGAGATGCTTGCTTTAACCCATAAATAGATTTCTTAAGCTTGCATATCTTTCCAGCATTATTAGGATCAACAAAACCTTCGGGCTGTATCATATACATGTCCTCTTCTAAATACCCATTTAGAAAGGCTGTTTTAACATCCATCTGCCATATCTCATAATCCAAATATGCAGCAATTGCTAGAATGATCTGGATAGATTTAAGCATCGCTACCGGCGAGAATGTCTCGTCATAGTCAACCCCTTGAACTTGCCTAAAATCCTTTGTGACAAGCCGAGCTTTATAGACGTGAACATTTCCATCCATATCCTTCTTCTTCTTGAAGCTCCATTTGCACTCAATGGGTCTAACCCCATCAGGCGGGTCAACCAAGTTCCAAACTTTATTGTCTCCCATGGAATCTATCTTAGATCTCATGGCACTTTGCCATTTCTCGAAATCTGGATCCATCATAGCTTCCGCATAATCTGTGGGTTCGTCATCATCTAACAATAACAAATCCCCATGCTATGCACGAATTATTGCTGATCTTCGTGGTTGTGGCGGTGTCTCCACTGCCACGGGTGTCTCAACTTGCTCTGCTACAATAGCATCACTCGTAGAGTCAGTCCCTACTAGCTGATCTTGAACTTCTTCAAGATACACTTTTTGTCCATTCTTTTCTGTCTTGAGAAACTCTTTCTCTAAGAAAATACCATTTCGAGTAACAAACACTTTGCCCTCTGTCCGTTATAGACATAATACCCTAAAGTTTCCTTTGGATATCCCACGAAAAAGCACTTGTTTGATTTGGGTGTTAGTTTATCTGATATAAGTCGTTTGACATAAACTTCACAACCCCAAATTTTTAGAAAAGACAAACTAGGACTCTTACCAGTCCATATCTCATATGGTGTCTTAACTACAGACTTAGATGGTACCCTATTCAATATGAAAGCGGCTGTTTCTAGAGCGTATCCCCAAAACGATAAAGGTAGGTCCGACTGGCTCATCATAGACCGAACCATGTCCAACTCCTACGTACACGCAAAGATCATATCAGAGGAACCACTATGACCATATACAAGTTATTCCCTTTGCCACTCGATATATGGTTCAACTCATGAGTTAACACTTAACCCAAGCACGGCCATGCATTTGATAGTCCCTAAGTAGGTCGTTTCACATCTTGAGTACATACCACAATCTCAGGTTTAAGGACATAACGTATATGACGTGAATAGAGACTTTCTCATATCGGGTCAGTCCAGCCTACATGTCTCACATGTGCCCACATTATTAGTTTGACATCTCCATGTCCATGGCTTGTGAAACATAGCCATCAACTAATACATGTGCTAGTCTAATATTCAAGTGTGTTCTCACAAGAACGCCGATCAGGGACAACTTGAGAATAACCATTCAAGTAATTGAGTTCCACAAAAAATTCACATAATTGCCAATCAATACAAGTTGTCTATAATGGATATTCAATGAACACTTTATTAATCATGGATACAATCAAAATATCATTATCTCATGATTAGCTCTAGGGCATATTCCCAACAGCATCATGGGCGTGGAGGCTTGGTCGCCACAAGCCGATATCACTGTCCAGGATGGTTCTAATTCCTCCCATGGCGGCCACACCGCCGTTCTTCATGGTGTGGTTGGTGGAATCGAAGACTGGTTCAAACCATGCGGGCGTAATGGTGGGATTGACGACAGCGAAAAGGCTGGTGGTTGTAGCCCTCGCCATTCCTACTGACTGCTACTGCATGCACTTGTTGCCTGTGGCGGGAGTGCACTTTGACGAGAGCTGGATGCGGTCTAGATTTGGACCGTTTGCTTCATCTTCATCCCCAACTAGTGGCTCCAGCGGTGCAGGCACCAGCGGACAACAAGCCCAAATGCAGGGCATTCGCAGGCCGCTCAAACGCTAGCTGTGCTACCGTTCACGAATTGCACTTAGTGATGCATTGTTCTTTTCTCCATCTTATGTTCCTCCATCATACTATGTTCTTGTTTCTCCATCTTATGTTTTTTGATCTTACTATGTTCTTGTTCCTCCATCTCATGTGGCTATTATCATGAATGTATCAGTTATATCTTTTTCCGCTCATGCACCATATCAAATGTTGTTTCCCCTCAAATTAGAGGCACTATGAACAAATTTTTAAAAGCAGGACACTAAAGTTGTGCGATAAGCCCTGACTATTAGAAATCCTGCCCACTCGCATTGCAGCTTCAATGATGGCTTCTTCGTCTCCGCATCTCTGGCTGTAGATTTATTGGTACAACATTCAAAATAGACAACCCTTCATATTTCGTCCTACGAGATCAAATATGCAGCGGTTGGACTTTATTGCATCCATCTCTTGAGATGAACTCCTCTCTGCCAACGGTTTACAACAAACATATAAAAAGACATGTCCTAACAACATCAAGAAGACATGTCCTAACAACAAACATAATTATTATTACATCAATTTGGTTACGAAGCCAGATTAAAAGGTCAGCCATGTTGACAACTTCAAGAAGACATACACAAAGCTGACCCTGATCTCCAGTCATAGATAATGCATAACCTCCAGGCATAAGAATTGTCCTCTCATCTGATATATTCAAAAATTTATTCAAAATATCATTTCTTTTGTTGTGACTTGCTTTATTAACAAAAGATCTTTGAGAATAACCTCAATTTGACGACGTTTACTAATATTTTTTGAATTATAAGAGTGGTCAAACTTCATGTCAAAAAGTCAAATGAATTTTTTGTTTGGTTGTCTAGCTGGCTGATTTTGCCTGATGCTGATTTGATGTGAGAGGAAAACACTGCTGAATCTGTAAATGCTGATAAGACCAAACAAACAGGTACAGTGGACAGATTTTACTGAGTTCGTAGTAGTAAATTTCGACAACCGTCTACTAGTCCATTCAAACACACCTACTGTGGTACTCCGCCCCATAAATAATGCTTGTTTCATTTTTTGAGGAGTCAACTTTTAAAGTTTGACCAAACAATGGTATTTTTTATAATATAACTGGACATACTTAAGGTACTAAAACATGTTACTATGCTAAAATTGCATTCTTTTCTGAACAGAGGAAGTAATAAGTATCAAAAAGCCTCACCTCTATCTTATGCAGAACTGCATTTGACTGGGAACTCTAGAACATCCAGCTGCTATGTCTCTGATCTTGTCCGGATGGTCCTACGCATTGTCATCTTTCAGTGTCATGGCAATCAGTACGTATGCCCGTCGATTGTTGTTGTTGCTTGGATTGGGGTAAAATATATGTAGACCTATCACAACCACATCAATCTATCAAGTCTGAAGCATGTCATGTTGGTCAAAAGCTCTTTTTTCAAGATTCCTCTTCTGCCCCATTTTCCTGCCGCATTCACTTCAATCTCACCAAACGCACAAGGTATAATATGAAAGGGGCTGCCATGGCTTGCCGCATTCAATCTAGTCCAACGTTCGTGATGGTAAATTTGACCGATCAAACGTGTAACTCTTGCGCTGAGCTAGTCCGATCATAGTAAATCCAACTGAGTTGGACTCGCCTTTAGTCTTCCCCTTGACTGGCGTGACTGCTTGGATTCGAGTGAATTAACTCACGAAAAGACCTATCACTACCACACCTAGCATTTCATGTCTCGCGTGCCAAATCTTCATATTTTTGAGTCCGGTCACAACATTTTTATCAGAGTAGTGATGAGTGGCTTTGATCTGTTTGTAACCCAACTATTCTTATTTTTATGTACTTGCAAGAACTCGAATCAAGGATTACTTTTATTTAGAAACTTAAACTTTACTAGATCACAGAAGGTCCGGCATTCTCAAATCTTAGCTACCCGGAATACGTCCTCCTGCAGTTTCTCGCACTGGTTTATTTCACTCTAGCTATGTCATATTTTTTAAATCAGCATGTGAGGTGTTTTATGAAAAAGTAAAAACACAAAAAATCAGTTAGATTATGGACAGTGGAGACACAAGGAGAAGACACGGCCCACGCAAACATCACAGTCGTGGGGTGGTCAACTGCTTGATGGCCTCTCTCGTAAAAAAAGAAAAAGAAAAAACCTAATCGATGGCCTCCAAGCTATAAGAGCATAAACAAGGGGCACGAGGAAGGTTATACTTGCTACCTTCTCTTTCTATAGCTCCTCATTCCATCCCAAAGCTTTTTCCTTCCACCCTACTGCGCCTTCGACCAAGATAATGGCTGAGCCAACGAGCTTGACTGTCGATGGAGAGGCCCCAGAGGCCATCCATGCAGACAATCCTGCGTCTACGGATGGAAGTCTGGTGGGTGTGGTCTCTGACCCGCCAGATCTCCGTTTGAAGATGTATCATCAACATACTACTTGTACATGTTGTTTATCTTCATTCCACTAGAGTATGTTAGAAACTCTCACACTAGTATTTGGATCTTTCCTACTCTCAATAGGTAGACGTGGACGTGATTGCGTCCCAAGGACCGTTGCCACTGGAGCCGGATTCTCCATCCACGGTTGCGCCTGAAAAGTGGTCATGTGAGGCATCCCCCGATGGAGGCAGCCGCCTACGACTCCATGCCATGTTGCGCCAATCAGTTCGGTAAAAGTCATTTTCCTTCTCAATCACATGCCTCTCCTGCTTTATGGGCTTGAACTTGTCTTGCATAGTGCAGCGCTTCCTCCACGACGGCACCATCCCCCAGATGAGCGCCTTCCTGTCCTGCTTACCCGCCGTCTTTGAGCTATGGTGTCCCAAGCCGTTTGTCAGGGTGCAGCTGCAGTGCTGGCTGCCACCCAGCTTCAGATTGGCACAGTGGAAAACCTCGGAGTGGTGGAGTAGGGTTTTCCGCTGAGTTCCAAGGACGATGACATCGCATATCTGATGGTCAAATTCAAGCCGGCCTGCAACGTCATCCTACCGAAGGTCGAAGTGGACGAGATCATGCGTGCCCATCTCAACCCTTGATTTGTGGGACATATCGGTATTATTAGTTGTCATGATTAGGTTTGATCTGTGGGGCGCCCATGATATGTGAACTCTTATTTACATGTGTATCTTTGTGAACTTGTGCTGCACTTTGTAATAGGTGCATTAAACTCTATTGATCACGGTGGCTCACGTCATTTTGTACCTGGTTTGTAGCCCCTATGGTTTGCCTCTCGCTGCAGATCTCTTTCTTGTTGTCTTTGCTCTAATCGATAATACGCTAGACATTCATGAGTGCCTTTAATCTCTGTTGATGACTCGTGTCTTCATTAAAATATGTATCCATTAGGGATTTAACAAAAGTAATGGTGATTTGTGTCCGGCCCAGTCGGAATCATGATCCTCGAATTTTCTTACATGCATAGTAAATTTGAATAGCTATTTGGTTCCTCCATTACTATTTTAGCTAAATCAACTCTATCCATCATACTTGCAATCAAATTACCAAACGACAATAGGAGCTGAGGTTTGATTGCACTACTTAGTCCATGTATTAGTAGCCATCTTTAGCTATGCTGCCTCTCGGTTGCTACGACCATGGGACTGTGTGCCGTTGGAATGCACTGTTTACTCCACCGAGAAGGTCCGGCCGTCTAATAATTCCACTACTCGGACAATAATGAACATCTTGTGGTCACGTCAGTAGATTGTTATAGCCCTGCCGTCCCTGTAATGTGCAAAAGCCTGGCCTCACCTTGTATAGCCAACTCCAACTAGGTGTCTGGCTCTGCTCCTAACAATTATTACTACTACTACCAGTGCTACTACAACTACCACTGATAATACAAAAGCATTGCTACCCCCTTGTTCATCCGGTAGGTATCTAACATCGGGTTCCCTTCGAAGCGTCCTCTACCTCTAACAGCTCCAACTCCAAAATCATAGCTACAAACTAAGCCACCAGCCCCATAGAGTTGCCATCACCATGAGCTCCACCGCAAATCCTGATGCCCAGGTTTCCACTTTCCGTCACTTCATCCGGTCAACAATGATGTGGACAAAATCCTTGACTATGTATGGTGCTAGTGAAGCAGCATTATCTGTGACCCTCGAATGCAAAGTCACCAGGATCCTCAAAGTCGGCAGTCACTGGCAATTGGTGAGGATGCCGTACCTAGGACACGACGCTAACAGGACCTTCACCGCGGATCAAGCCATGGTAGTCTCTATCGATGAGGATGGTATCCGTGAGGTCCTTCGTGCATTCTTGAGGTTAGTCCCGCCATTACAGGATTTGACCCTCAAGGATTAGTAGTAGGATAGAATCCTTCCCGACTCGGCGGTTCCTCTACTCATCGCCTTGTCACGTGAGGCCTGCAAGGATGGCTGCTTCGCCCAAGCAAAGATTGGGCTGGTGGTTCATCACATCCTCGGTGCTCTTGACGCTCTGCACAAAAGCGGCAACACTAGGGCATTGGGAATGCAGCTACTGCCTGGATGAATTCAGATCTAGTGATGTGATCGGTCTTGCTATGCATACGCCATGCTGCAGCCGAGCATTCCACCGCAATTGCATAATAAATTGGTTCTATCTGAAGTTCACCTGCCTGTGGTGTATGAAATATTTGTCTATAGGTCTTAACCCATTGTTGTAGGCGATCCTCAAGCTCCTCGGCATGCCGGATGAGTCCATCTCGCTCATCGAAGGAACACGATGAGGTGGACGGTGGTGACACAGATGACTTTGAGGGTTGAGGCATTGACCAGTAGGTGTACTTAGTACCGTACTAGAAGATCTAGTAGTACTAGTACGATGGCAGGTGCATGTAGTTCACTTTTGTTCTATTTTCGAATGGCCTTATGTACCGTGAGAATTATTTGAAACCAATATAATTTTGGTTTAACTATTTTTGAGTGGTTTTCATGATTTTGGGAATGTGCTTTTGACAGGGACGAATAATAGATGGCAGGAGGGAATGCAGTCGGTCACAAAATTGGAAACCACGTGTTAATAGTACTAGTGGCTTTCATCTGTGTTGGACCATACAGTAAGCTAGTCGTGTAAACTAGTATAAATGACACAGTAACAAGCATCATAGGATAATGAGGACAACCATGGAGGAAGCTGTCTGATGTGGTCAAATAGAGAGGGGTCAAACTTTCATATGTTTGAAATAGTGTTTCACCTCCAATGGCTCCTCAGTTCTGCGTTAGGATGCAGCGAGGCTCCTCACTGCCAGATGGGATCCACCAGGCACTAAGTTGGCAATGGATGCAGAGCTATCGGTTTGCCAGTAGACAAATTGCTAAGACATTCAAAACAGACAACCCTTGGCACTTTGTCCTCGCGATCAGATATGTAGAGGTCAGATTTTCTTCCTTTTGCAGTAAAACTGAACAGCTATGTCTCATCTGTGCTGCACTAGATTGAGGCGAGACTTGTTGAGATGAACACCTCACTGCCAACAGTTTGCAACAAATAAGGTAAAAAGAACCACCAGGGGCCACAAAACCAGCTAAAAATGACAAGTGACCGATGCTACACCACCCTCAACAAAGCTTAACCCTCCTAATTATTACATCAAGGTACAATTGTCTCCATTGAACAATCAAAACACTAATCAAAACATTGGTTATGAGGTACTTCAACATTACACCTTTATCAGAAACATATAACAAGGGCATTTATGTAATTCCATAAGCACTAAATGATGACATCAACTGAACACATGGTTAATGCTCAGTTCAAAAGGAACAACACCAACAAGATTTTGGAGGAAAATTGATCAAAAGCGCTCAGATTCTAAAACCTACACAAATTAGCCCTCCATGTCTTTCCCTCCGCATCAACAGCAACCACGTGGTCAAATGCACAATGAGTAGCATCATAGGAAAAGGAGGTAAATGCACAACGAGTAATAAGCATCATAGGAAAAATTGGGTAAACTTTGCATGGTACTGTCTGACGTAGTCAAATGCTCAAGGTCTGGACTTTCTTACCTTCATGAAAATTTTGACAGTTGTCCATATTCTCCAACACTTTCGCATCCTTCTTTCCCATACTCTTTCCAAATTAGAAAAAAAATCCCCCTTCCTGCCACCTTCTTCCCACGCGCGTGATGGGTTACCCGCGCTACATCTCATCGTCGAACCTTATATTCTCGACACGTGCCTCGCAGTAACGCCAACCACTTCTCCATTGCCCGTTGGGCTTACGGCGGTGGAGGAAGGTGTACTCTAGTGGTCTCTTTTCGGTTTGTTGTGGTGGCTCTGGCATCCATTTGGAGGCAGGCGGCGGGGCTTTCTCGGTGGAGCACGGCGGCATTGGCATCCATGGAGGAGCCGACAGATCCGATCCCCAGGTCTCCTTCCTTCTCTTTTACTGTTCGTTTTCATCTGATCCACTAGTTTTTAAGCTATAGTGCACTTGTTGCTACGAATGCCAATAAATGATGGTTAGACTTGATTTAGCTGATGTTCTAATGGTCTAACTGCTAGTCTAGATTGCATATATATACCTGCTACTCTAAATGTGGATGATCTCCTACTCTATGTTCAGGTATTTCCTGTAGCATAAGGTTGTTGTGGATTTCACTGATGAATCTTTGTTGTATTATTTTCCTCTTTAGTTATATCATTATTTAGGAAATCGAGGCTTAATACACACTGACGAAATGGAGGAGGCCCACAATAGGAGGACGGGCGTGTTTGCCAGCCTCCCGGATGATATCGTTGTCGATATCCTCCACTTCCTCCTCTCCTGCTCCTTGTTCTGCTACAAAATGGTCTATAAATCCTGGAAAAGACTCATCTTAGACCCCATGTTCAATCAACTGCTGCCCCAAACTATGGCTGGCTTCTTCTATGACACTTATAAAGGCTATCGACACTTCACCAGCATCACGAGGGAACCACCCTCCTTGAAATTCTTTCCCTTTGACATTGAAATGGTAGCCATCTCAGATTGCTGCAACAGTCTCCTCCTATGCTGGTGCCATGTGACTGATGGAGACTGCTATGTTGTCTGCAATCTAGTGACCAAGAAGTTCAAGGTACTATCACCTAGCACCAAGGATGTTGGCCATGCTGTTGGTGAGGCTCACTTGTGTTTTGATCCCACGGCCACGTCGCACTTCCATGTGATAGAATATGTTGATAGTGAAGATGTTGTGTGCGTAGGTGTGGAGATCTACTCATCTGAAACCGCAACATACATCTGAAATCCGTCCGCCGCCGCCACGACCTCGCCGCCGTTCCAGAGTTCCCAGGTTTAATTAGATCACTTTGCCTCCCTCACCTTGACCTCGCGAGCCCGTTGCGCGAGTCGAAGCTGTCTCCCATGCACCACAGCGCCTTGCAGCCGTTGGCAGCAAGCCAGGGAACTGCAACCCCACTTGGACTCCACAGCCACCCACACACCGCTGTCGCGAAGCCGTAGCGCACTACCGAGCCGCTCCCACATGCCCCATCTCCCCACTGCCATGCCTCAGCCGTCCAACGCCGCCGTGGCACGTGCACCTACGAGCTGGGGTACCCCAAGTGCGTCGCACCTCCCCCGACACGCCCCTAGTTGCCCTGCCGAGCTCTAGCCACAGCCTCACCTAGCATAGTCCGACCGGGGCCACCACGCCGTTCACTGGCGGTGAGCTCCCACCGTGCCTGGCCGCGCGAAGGAGAAAGGGGATTTTCCCTCATGTGGACCGCATCCACTGCGTGTCCACGCTGGACCAACCGTGGCATACTACGTGAGCCCTCTGTCGCTGGTCCACCATGGACTGGTTCCATGAAGAACAGGCCATAGACTCGGCCCATTAGTTATCTAGCCCGCCATGTGGCCCTATCCTAGCTCGACACATGTCCGGGCCAGGCCAGGCCAACCTGGTCCAGATCTGGCCCTACCTAGGCCCGCCTAGGCCCAATCTGGGCCCGATAAGGTTGACCGTTGATCGGTAAATGTTGACCGTTGACCTGGGTCCACCTGTCATTGACTAGCCCCCAGACCCACCTATCATTCGCTGCTATGCCAGGCCAATCATGAGCCACCACGTGGCCTAGCCTAGTGCTGACATGTGTTAGCCTAGAATTTCTCTCTCCCTTTTTTTTCAAGAATAGTTTAAACATTTAAAAATTCATAACTTATTCATACGAACTCTGAAAAATATGAACCACCATAAAAATGAGCTCTACGTCATAGACTTATGTATGATTGCATTTCGAGTTATTGGATTTCATTGGTTCTTTGTGATTGATCTATAGGGGTCGCTCCCGCGACCATTATGTCTCGATTTTAGATCCTACAAAGGAGTTGCCCGAGGAGAAGGACTAGGAGCACACCAAGGACTTGAGGAAGGACTTGAGTGAAAGCTATTCAGGTGCCACGTCCCACCCAACCTCATAGATCCTATTATGCATGCAATATAATAGAATGCCAGAGCTCTACTTTATGCAATAATGCTATGATATGCTATGATAGGATTGCATGGTAGATTACTTGTATGCCTATTCCTTGTCGTAACCTTTACCCTGCTCACCCGCTTATAGGATAGACATGCTTATCCATAGACTTGTTACTTGCTACTTATACTCCACTTGCATTATATCTGTGATGTGACGCTGATGGTGGACTCTAGGTGGGTTCGGCACGGGGTGCATCCTAGGCACCCCTGTGTTCTTAGTACATGTGGCAGGTACATGGTGACTTGAGGAGATCCTAGGGTTTAGAGCCTTCATGGAGAGAAGCCCCGGGTAGGAGGTGTTGTTGTAGCATAGGCTGTTGTAGCCCCTTTTGAGGAGATATCCTGTCTGGTCCCCCCTAGGACCTGTTGTCTCTTGAGGACCAGAACCATGGACCCCTTTGTGCACACCACTCACCCCAGATAAATCGGGGACAGATGATTTCTACTATCTATGGCGGTGCCACTACTACTCGGCGTAGTAGTGTCGGAAGGTACAGGTAGAGCTCACACCCTTCTGAGACGATCATGTAGCCCCCTCCGAATATTGGCCCCTCCGAGCTCGGGTAAATGACTTCACAGTTTCAGCCACTCCAGACAGGACTTGGGGTGTTCCAGGGCTGAATTGTAGGGTGGCATCGTCATATTTAGAAGGTCGTTCAGCATGAGCCTTGGCGTTCGCGAGCGCCGATGATGGTTATCTTATGGTGGTCGGCAGTAGCCGATTACAGGTGCACATGCTCTGTAGAGTTGTTTGAATCTATATATAGTCCGCGGCCTCGGTATGGCCATTCTGTGACCCACACTTCTCTTGACAAGATCTAAACCTAACTAGAGGTGTACTAGCCTTCTTCTTGATTGCTAAGCTCTAGAGAGGAAGTCCATTCAAGGGACCTCTCTAGAGATCTACTCTGGAGATAAATGAATAAGTTGATGGATCAAATGAGAGATAGATGCCTCCAGGGGGTCTACCCATGCTTATATAGCCTGGTGGCATGAATCGCAGCCCTTGGATCAAACCAACTTGAAACAATGGTCAAGATGTGTCGTGGAGGTCGGTTGGAGATCGAACTCTGAAGGATACCACCAGGTGGGACACATGGCCCCACATGGCAGGCCGGTCGGCCTGGCCCAGTGCCAGGTGGACTTCTCCTTTGCTCTGGTGTCCTCTGCTATCCTCTAGAACCTTTCCATCAATTCTTGCGAGAATCCAACTTGATTTGGTTCGTTTCTTGACTCCTACTCTTCCTCGACTGTTTCTGATCCAATCCCTGAAAGATAACAGTTCACCAAAGCTATGGAAATTATTATGTTAATCCAAAAAACTCTTGCTTGGTGATGATTCTAGTGTCTTCTAGAAAGTTCAAAGCGTATCCGAAGTGGACTTTCTCGTTGGGACTCCAAATATAGCAAGTGATATGTCCGTTTCAATTGTCTCGATGAGCTCTTTTCAATGGTGTGCTCTAATTCTTCATCTAAGATACTTTTCTATGATAAAATAAAAATATTCCTACAATCAAGTAAAAAAACCAACACTCGTGGAACTTGTTAGTTTCAATACCCTACAACTATGCTTTATAATCTTTTTCAGATGTTGTTAAGCAATAATTAATGGCTATATTTAAGCATTAATGAGTGTCAACAAATAGCAAGAGGGGGGTAAGAGATATTTGGTGGTTGCACACTTCCAGTTTAAAAGTTGCAAAGGGGTGTACGTGTAAGTGATCTTGACCAAAAACCATGACCAGCTTCTCGACTTAGATCGATAAGGTCTAACTAAGCTCAACACAAACAAGACACTTTTTGTAGGTTTCCTATTGATAAAATATGTACTCGGCATGGTGGTAGGTATCTTTGAAAACCATTGAGGAATAGATTGCAAGGGTTTTTGAGATTTTGTGAAAAGTAAAACTCTAGATATCTATTCCAACTGTCCCTCAATCAAGTTAAAAGAATTACTCTTCCTTATCACAACATATCTCACCATAGCACGCACTTAGTTATTAGCATGTGCAACCCACAATAGTGTTGACTCAAGATAAATTCTTTTTCATGTTCAAACTCAGCAGTCCTCTGCTAGAGCACTATAGCTAGAGAGAGAGGGCACTAAGCATTATATCTAGAGCTTCCTATGTTAAGGCTCTTGCCTTCTTGTGCTTGTGTGAGGTAGTGATGTAGTGATCCTTGCTTCAATGGCTAAGGTGCCCTTTATATAGTGATGGGGACACCATGAGGTACTTGTAGGCCGAAGGGCAGGTCGATTTGCCATCATCGCCAGGGTGGGCGCCATCCACGTGGCACCACCTCACGATCAAAAGGTCATGGCTCATCCCCTCAGGTCGGTTGCATGCTGGTTAAGTCGGTTTGGAGTCGGTTCCAACCAACTTAACCTCGTGAGTGTATGACAATGGGCCCATAGATCCATGTGACTTCACTCGGGAGCCCTTAGATCAAAATGACTTGATTTCGACGGTTGGGATATGTGGGAAGGTGTTGTCGTGGATCGGTGATGTTGCTGAGTTTGAGAGCTGGCACGACCAGGGGTGGGCGCCATGGTTAGGGTGGGCGCCACCTGGTCAGGACAGGCACCTTGGTCCTGGCAGGGTTCCTGGCCCTATCATGTTCCATTGCCTCCTTTTGCTCCATTTGCACTTATTTTTGGTATTTTTTCAGCATATAAATATAAATTCCAAGCACAAGTGGAACTAGGTAAAATTCAAAGAAAATTTAGACATTGTCATGTTATATTGCCATTTATTTCATGAAATGTTGATGGCAAAAATAGGGGTTAGTGACCATCAACAACCAGAATTAGGATTGATGGTCGTACAATCAAGAGGGGCAAACTTGTTTGCATATTGGCATCTAGTGCCACTTGAGTGATCTAACATTGTGACATGCTAGGATCGAGTGGGTGGTGAGATAAAGTGGAAATCCTTTGAAAAATATTTGTGAAAATGCCAACACATATGCACATGGTGATGTACACTTGGTAGTGTTGGCACATTTGCAAAGGTGGTGGAGTTTGCAGGGAAGAGATGAGTTTGGGTGGTATCTTGTTGGTATTCGACACTTTCAGAAAAATGTGATGGCTATTTTCTATTGCATCGAATGCAAATCATTGATAAAAACATGGTAACTCTCGCTTAAAGGTGGTACTCTTGTTGGTTAGCATGGTCGAGAAGATAGCATTGCCAACGGCTTGCTTATTGAGGATTTACATGCGTACGACGCTGGAGCCACGAGCGTCATACGGTCAAGCATCTAACCTGTTGGGCATCTAGGAAGTGCTGCTGGAGCTGTGTCGGACGTGCTCTATGGTGAGTGTCGGACGCGTGATGTCAGCATTCGAAGGAGATAGCCGTTGAGGCACGTTGGAGTAGTTGAATGCGTCGGACGCTGGGCAGCGTCCGATGGTAGCTTCCGGAGGTTGGGTCGTTTCGCAACCCTCTCTTTGTAGCATCCAAAGTTATTGTTTAGCATCCAACACCTATGTATGGATGCGTCTGGAGCTCTTTATAACGGCTAGTTTAAAATCATGTTTTGGCGCATGAAATTCTGTGTGCATCGGACGCGTCGAACTCTGGGTGTCAGACGTATTTGATGATACTGTTTGAGCTGCTCGAGGGGCAACCACTCTATTTGGCATTGGGGCTATAAATAGAGGCCTTGGTCTACCTTGGGCAGTTGCTGATGAAGGGTTATGAGGGTGCTACGCTAGCGAGAAAATAAAACCTTTTTGCCTCATAAACTAGGATCTACTGACAGATATAGGCCACGGGATTACCACTAGATGTGTAGGTACAGTGGAAGACTCAAAGTAGTCGAACACGTTGCAGCAATGCCGTGCAGTTGCATGGTTGTCTGTCAAGTACACCCTTTGCTCGCGGATCGTCCGAGCACATTCCCGACCAGTCCGACCAGTCGCCAACCAGCTATCGACCACCATGATCGATGAGGTCCGTCCTTGTGCCGTAGATGCAGCACCTCTGAGATATCACACATGTGCGGGAAGAAGCAATGCGCAACTGGACTGTTAGGTCTGCGAGGAGCAAAGGCATGAGCGTGAGGTGGGCGACAGCGGCTGAATAGATCAAGCTCTACCTTACCTCACCCCTACCCCTACTTATATAGGCGTTCCTATGTGACCCCGACCTGAAGGCCCATCAGGAACCCTAAGCCTTGTCTAATGTGGGTCCAACCCAAATAAGGCTTCTAGCCCTTAAGCGTGCGACCCTATGGGTTCACGCACACATAGACATGGGCCGAGTACTCCTACTCGCCCAATAGTTAACAACGGCTTCTAGCAAGGCATGACAACTCCTATGTATACATAAAGATCATATCATACAAACCACTATGACCACGTACAAGTTATTCCCTTTGCCACATGATATATGGTTCAACTCGTGGGTTAAACTTAACCCAAGCACGGCCATGCATTTGTTGATTCAATCACTTGAGTGATCTAGTGATATCTCTCACACAGAGAGGGGCAAATTCTGTCTTGACTGCCTATGTCTCACAGCATGCCTCCCGACCACCCGAAGATCACCTTTATAACTATCGAGTAATGGAGCAGCGTTTGGCAATCCCTAAGTAGGCCGTTTCACATCTTGAGTACATACCACAGTTTCAGATCTAAGGACATAACATACATGACATGAATAGAGACTTTGTCATGTTGGGTCAGTCCAGCCTACATGTCTCACATGTGCCCACATTATTAGTTCGACATCTCCATGTCCATGACTTATGAAACATAGTCATTAACTAATACATGTGCTGGTCTAATATTAAAATGTGTTCTCACAAGAACCCCGACTAGGGACAACTTTAGAATAATCATTCAAGTAAAGAGTTCCACAAACAATTCACTTAATTGTCAATCAATACAAGTTGTTTATAATGAATATTCAATGAACACTTAATGCATGTCATAGATACAAATGGAATATCATCATCTCTATGATTACCTTTAGGGCATATTCCCAACAGCTGAGCACCTTGGGGACTTGGTGTACACCTTAGAGAGTGCTTGGAGAGCCCTCTACTCACTTGTGCTGATAAATATCATCGGAACGAGTAAGAGAGCAATTCTAGTGTGTTGCATTGAGAGATTGCATCGTGTGGTACTAGGTGTTTGTGTTGAAAGCCGATGTGCTTGTTACTCTTGGATTTTTCCACCTCCTAGACAGCTTGGTGGTAACAGGCTCCATCGAAGCACGCAAAGATATTGTGCGGTGCTTCGGAGAAGAGATTGTGAGGGGTATTGTGCTCACCCTGTGGGGATCATGAAGGCCAACTATTGGTGGTCCTTATGGATCATTTTTTAACCGCCAACTTATGCCTAAAAGGAGAAAAAATCATGCTTTAACACATAGACATATGCTATTAACAGAATTCCACTTGTACCCCTAGTGTTCATGATTTTGCAGGTTTTATGGTAAAACAAGTGAAAGTGCACAACACCAATTGGAAAGCGCAAAAGTAAAAGACGAATTCAAAAAATGCGCAACCAAAATTGACAAAGGAGCCTACCTTCGGTGCCTACCTGGGCCCGATCATAACCACAAGGGAGGTCCAAGCCCAGAGGTGAACCAACCACGCGAAGGCGGTGGCGAGACGGGCCCACCAAGGGACCGGCCACCCCCAGGGTCGACCACCCCCCAAGTAGGGCCTCTCAGGCCCAGCTTTCTCTAGCGGTTCATGGGTGGTTCTGCAACAACGGTCCCACCTACGATCGGTGCAGATGGAAGGTGGAAACCACCCTTTGGAGGTCAGTTTGGGTCCTTCCATGTGAGGATGGCCCCTTTTGCATAGAGCCCCCTCCTCTCAAGCTATAAAAGGAGGCCTCTTCTCTTCGCAAATATTCATTCACAAACACAAAGAGGTCACAATGTAGAGAGGAAGAGCAAGCTCCATTCCAATAGCTTCTAGCCAATTTAGTATATGGAGTGTGAGAGGGAAAGAGCTGGAGAAAGAGCGGAGTTGAAGAAGTTCTACCTCCGGGTGGACGAAGTGCCGGGCTTGTCGGCTCTCGCTCCAACTTGTACCTCTACGATCGTCTTGCTACTTGAAGTAAGAAGTTCAAGTTCAACTTTGGTTTAATTCATTAAGCATGTCTCTTTCATAAAGCTAATTGTTTGTGGGATCATCATTCATCCTTTGGACGGATGCTCTAGTAGAGGACTCCTGATAGAGACGGATGTTCCTGATCGACGCCAAAGTAGTAGTTGCCTTCATAGACGTGGTGTCTAGGTTGGGGTCTACCTTCATTTGCTGCACGCACCCATGGGTAGAGGGGTAGGTGGCAGGTGGTGTCAGCCCTGTCCACTCGTACCTGCATTCCCCATGTTCGGACGTGGAGTAGAGCTTACACTGATATCGCTTGGAGACTAAGTGCGTCAGTGCCCGAAGCAAGAAAGTAGTGGGAAAGTTATCATTGCTTAGGGTTTCTTGCCTTAGACAAACCTCTGTACCCTTGCTACTCTTCATCTTATCATTCCGGGAGATCTAGTTTAGAGATTTCTTACACCTCCGTTCCCTGTGGAAATACGATACCCTGAATACTTTCAGGTGAAGGCTACAACAGTACTTTTGTGCGCTTGCGGACTTTTCTGCTAACGCTAAGAAGTGCCAACAGCAACTCTAGTAGAGTTCATGGCTTAGATGATCCCCATATCTTCTGTTGGTTTCATCACACCCGCTGATGGTTTAGCTAGGAGACGTCAATTAGCGTGTGAACCTCCAAGTGGCTGTATCACCAAGAGGACGTAGCTTGGTGGCAACCAAGTGAACCTCAGTAAAAATCACTATGTCATCTTGTGTACACACTTCGTGGTAGTTTGCAACCTCTTTCACAAGCTTGTATTTACATTCTTTACATTCATATATACAGCTTGTGTTGTTGCTAAAGTGATTAGTTTGCTTGTGTAGCTTGCTAATCATCTTCTTGCTTGTGTAGCTAGAAGTAGAGCATCTTGCTTTGCTTATATTGTGTAGTTAAGTGAAGTTGTGCTCTTGAGTTCGGCTTGTGTAGCCTTGTCCTTGAGCATCTAGTGAGCTTAGGTTGGTTTTGTGCTTTTGCTCATTAGAATTGTGTAGGTGCTTCCTTGCTTGGTAAAGTACTAGTTGCTTAGGTTTGTGTGACCTTGTATGCTAGAATTGATTAGGTGAGCACTAGCTAGTTAGGCACCTTGATTTCTTGTTTAGGGTCTTTTACAAGGTGCATCTAGAGTCATAGTTAGAGGGGTGAAGCCTTGGCTAGATCAATAGTTTTAATTCCGTATTTGTTTTAATTAGCCGGTGTGATAAGTTTTAGAAAGGACTATTCACCCCCTCTAGTCCACCATCTCGACCTTTCACATAGGTGGCCAAATGTGTGGGCCATCTTTGCGCGGACACGGCTAGGCAATGAGGATGGTGTGGACGACCTAACTGGTCATGGTATAGTGGATGGTGTCATGGGTTCATAACCATGGCAAGCAAAGTGTTTTGTTCATCGGGGTATATGTGTGCCTCCGGTAGCTCGAGCACTCAAAACACTTAGGGACACAAGCGATTTATCCTAATTTGGGCTTCTAAGCCCAATATACAACACTATGGGTGTTCTTCATGTTAGGAATGCTCTAGCAAGGGTTCTTACAATGGTGGAATCGAGAGAGAGAGAGAGAGGTAGGGGATTGGGCTAAGGTGATCTAGGGTTTTGATTGTTTCATGCTCAAATTCTATGAATTGATCCCCTTGGTTTTCTGATCCTTTGGGTGGCTAATCAATTGGTCGAGGTCCACTCATCCCATCTACTGGATCCCATGCCTTCCCTTATATATTGAGAAGGGGATGGGGTATAAAACATATCATTCTCTACCTACGACTTCTTCTCCTTGGGTTGTGGTCTTTGTCGTCTTGGTGCCATGCATCCTGGTCCTTCTTTATCTTGTAGGGGTCAACAAAACTTCAACCACTCCTTCACACCTTTGCTATAGCCTGGTGTTGACCTCCATGTTCTATCTGCCACAACGATGACTTTCGTAGGTGAACCTACCCAGCTTCTTTGATATGCTAGGCTCCTGTTTCCACCTAGACGGGGTTGTCAGGTGGGCCCAAAGCCTCCCCTTTGTCTTGGCGTGTCATGTACAGACGTGATTCTTCCAAGGTTGTGGTCGATTATGCTTTGCAGCCATGGAATGAGATGATGACGGTACACTGTTTTTGTTCCTATCATAACTTGGGTGTCTAACAAATTCTAGAACTGGCTTCCAGTCTTGGCTCAGGATGGGTGTTGGCTCAGATCCAAGGTTGCTATAACTGCTAGGGTGGTGGCTTGGCTGGGCTCTAACCCCTTATTAGGTCAAGAATTCTCATGTCCTGGGCCAAGCTCCTGAGCCTGGGTGATCATGGCTCTCTCCTTTTCAGGCTTTCCTCCCTAATATTGAAGGCCTCCTTAGGGGTGACATTATGGGGCTACCCCTATGTTAGACTCTTGTCATGCAAGTGGCTCTAGTGGCCAAAAAATTGAGCTGGGCAAAACACTAGAAGAGGGAAAAGGTAGAAGATGAGCCTATGAGGTAGATTGGTGAGCCCATGTTGGATTGTGGGAACCGACATCTAGCGGCTCCATCTAGACCATCATTCCTTCCCTTAGCTAAATAAATACTCTCTCCGTCTCAAATTATAAGTCATTACATGAATCTTAGAAAGTCAAACCTTCTTAAGATAAGATAGTAATATTTAGGATGCTAACTAAGTATCATTAGATTCTTCGTTAACTATATATATTTTCATTGTGTATCTATTTGATGTCATAAATCTTTATAATTTTCTCTTTAATTTTGATCAAACTTGAGATACTTTGACTCTTCAAGAATCTTAAAGTGACTTACAATTTAGAACGGAGGAAGTTTTAAATTCGAATCATCCCATGCCATGAACCATAGGATGGTTCCATCTTAGAAAAGAGAGACGAATAGAAAAGAGAGATTGGGCCATCCATCCTAATTAGTCTTCAAATTAAATAATCCCTTTATTCTAAATGATAAAGTCGTTTTGACTTTTTTGGTACATTAAATTTTCTATGTATCTAGATGATGACATGTCTAGATGCATAGTAAATTTGACTTACAATTTAGAAGAATCCATGGATTACACGCTAGTAGTGCAACCGGCAAAAATTAGAATATACATGGCTTGGGGTTACTGTCGCTGAAATTTCAACAGCCTGGATCCATTTTTCCATGTCATTTTTCATGTGAAAGAAAATTGATATTTTAATTGAAACTGAAGTTATATTTAATTTGTTGTGCAGTTTTCAGTCAGACATGTAGAAAGGGACTGCATGAACAGTTGAATTAAATGCTAAACAAGACTGTTCAGTCCCTTTCCTTCACTTGACAACGCATCAGGGCTAGGGGCCCTACTACCGTGCAATGTAGCCTTTGGGCCCTTTTTCCCGCTACTGTTGTGCAGTCCCAGAAGCAAAAGTGCACAGGAGCAACCACTGTTGTGCACGCACATGTTGCAGTGTACAAAACTCCACAAATCTCAGCTACTGTTGCATTTGCTTTGTCCCGATCGGTGTGATTATTATTATGTTAGTGTGGGCCGTCGTCCCTCAGTGCATCACAACTGTACGTATGCTAAGCGCTATTTGTAATTCAGTTGGCCAGGCACAAGTACACGCGTACGACGAGCATCGATCTACCTGGGCCGGCGCTTGATCAGGATCAGTAAAGCCACGGCAAAAGCTCTTGTTATTTGACACCAGGATCTACGGAGTATCTATCTATCACTGCAAGATCTCATGATCGATGAAGAGTAACAGAACAAGTACACCGGCCGATCCATCGATGATGGAGTACCTGTTGCTGACGAGCGGCGGTGCAGAAGTCAGGGGATTCTAGAATATATGGCAGAGATGAGTATGTTCGTTTTGGCACGGGGCAGCTTATCATGCTTGCATTTGCATCATCTTCGTATGAATCAATCATAGACATGGAAAGCCACTTTCTCCTCCAATGGCCAATGATATTGACGTGCTATTCCAGCGCGCGCTGGCGGCAGCTTTTTGGGCCTCGTCTGGCATTTGCATTGCCCGTTTTGGAACCCACCAACCACCACTCGTGGTTCCCCCCGACACAAGGACATGCATCATGGCTCCACCGCCTCCACGACAACGTTACGGGCAAAGCAACCGCAACACCACCCCGTCCCGTCCCTATGCGGCTGTTACATGCCCTATCCAATCTACCACTTCATGTATTTCATGATTCTTCTCAATTCTTTACTGTTTAATAATGCTGGATAAGACGATAATGGTGCCGTCAACATAACTGATATTAACACCGGCCGGTGAAAGAATCATAAACAAAACACACACACACACACACAATCGGAACCTGGATGAATTGCACGTCGTCCTTTAATTCGTTGTTGTATCAAGTATCGATCACCACATGTCTTTGCCCTTCCTCCAGGCGTTCTGGCTAAGATGCAACACTCGTCACACTCACAATTAACGTCTGGTGTGTACAACCTTCTGGTAATGTCGTCACACTCACAGTTAGCTAGCTCTATCTACGCACAGTAGTAGTAGGGGCATGTGTTACCCATTCCCTGATGAGCTGCTGGCTTGTTGCGAGCCTTATGGTTTATATTTTATTTAACGAAGATAACATAGGCGGCAAACACAATTAATCTCACACTATGAATTGTCATGTATTCACGTATCCAATGCTGGATTAATAGGTTTGGCCCATTTTTATTTTCAATCAGATCAGATATCATATTAAACATTATGGTGTGTTGTTTTCTAATACACCTATCACTACTGCAAAATAGATTAGCAAAGGCGGTCAAAAGTTATTTATAGAGATGGGCAGCTTTGTCCGCCTCTGTGAAATGGTGTGTGCTAATAGGTATTTCCAGAAGCGGTCGTGTGACAAGATTAGTAAAAAGTAAAATGCACCGTATGTCTTTGAACTTTTACTGTTGTGTCAAATAGGTACATGGACTTGCAAACCGGATATCCGAACGCCAAACTTGCAAACCGGTTCATCACAGGCCCAAATGCCAAAACCAGTTTGGTTTTGCCTGCCATGTGGACTGTGCCCGCGTGATTTATCAAAAACAACCCCCACCTCATCTCCCATCTCACGGTCGGCAGAGCAGGGGACAGCCTTCGGGATCAGGATGGCCGTGGGAGAAGAAGAGCAGGAGGGGATCGGGATGGCTATGGGAGCTCGTCCAGGGCCGCTCCCGTGCGCGCCTACGAGGCGGCGGCGGCACTGCTCCCATCCGCGCGCTCGCGAGGCTGCGGCGGAGCTGCTGCTCCCACGCGCCCTCGACGCGGCGCCAGAGCGGCTGCTCCAGCACGAGCTCGGCATGGCGGGAGCAGGGGCGGGCGCATGCCGACTTTTGATATTTCTTAGTGTCACTACCAGGTTTGTTAGTTCCCTGGTAACAGCGCCAGAAATGCTTGTTGGTAAATCTTAACGCAACCACCGAGGATTGGTGACGGCGCAAGAATGGCCTGTGGGGGTATTTCTAATGTGTATTGGATGATTCCGCAAGCGCACAGAATATACCGATGTAGCACTTTACCGAGGATGAGTATTCCAAGGTATCGTTATTTATTTTATCCCAGGGGAAAGCAGTAGCTAGGAATGTTTGATAAAAGGGGAAGAGATCCTTATGTCTACTACAATCTTGTACCAACTAGTGTAGAAGGGGGTAAACAGATAAAAGGTAGGATAGGTAAATAAGATAGCAAAAGATCCTAACCTAAAGATAACTGGTAGGGTGTTAGCTAGGTGGGAGGACAACAAGTGAGTAAAGGACTCCTACGTATCTAACTCTACTTCTATGCAATTAATCCTAACAGATAGATGACTCAACTAGACTGATGCCTTACTACTTGTGTGGTGGGGATAGATGAGATAGTAGAAGATAGAACCTCTACTAAAGCGACTATTTGGCTTATGGACGCCCTGCATTTTAAGAACTGGCCCGAACGTGGTGAGAAACCCTAATGCCGCCCAAGATCTGTCACCTCTCAGGAGTGCGCTCACGAACTGTCCGTGCGGACCAGCAGCAATCAAAGGTAAGACTAAGTCTGAGCACCACGCTTACACTTACTCTTACAACTCTAGCTAATGCGCAGATAGCTAAAGCTCCTATGCAGAGATTGGAAAATGATACACACACAAGGAGTTGGTTACAGGAAACCAATCCAACTAAAATAACTATACTACTAAGACAAGCACACAACAAGACTATGATGACTATAGACCTGCACTTAGTAAATACTAAGTAAAGTAATGCAAGAAAAATATATTAATAAAAGGAAAGTCTTACAAAAAGAGAAAAGGTACAAGAGCTATACCAGACTCTCTAGAAGACGACTCTGGAGACCCCGAGCTTCGCTTGACTCGACTCTAACTCCCACTCTAGACTAACTACTACTACTCCTCTTGCTTGATCTCCCTTGGAAGTGGATATGAGAGATTGAAGATATGGAGATGCTTTCCAAAGGTGGTGGTAGCCTCTTTTTATAGGGGAAGGAGAGGGGATGCCACGTCATTGATCCGTGTGCTCCTTGCTTCATCACCCTTGGACACCCCGACCTTGAAACCGCCTTGAATGGATGTCCACGATGAAGCCAACTGCATGGAGGCATGCAGGAAGGCGGTGGGGGCCAACCGACCTATTGGCAGGTGGGCCTGGCTATATCTTCTAGAAGGTGTCTCCATCTATCATGTAGAGTGGCTCGGTCATTTGCTGAATATTTGTCACGTTGCTTGCTTCCTTGTGGGCTCATGAATCCATGTGCAACAATCCTTTGCCATTGGATGAAAACACAAGTTGATCTGATGGCTGTTTTGGACTCCAGAGACCTTGACATGGATCGTGCTCGGAGCTCAGCTCAAGGTGAGCTTATAGGGGGGTCGGTCAACCGCCTATATGGGTCCCACTAAGCTGCATTTTGTCTTTCTTGAAATCACAAGCTAAGAGTACAAGTGGAACTAGTTATTGATAAAATATGCTCATGTTATGTTATTCTTCCTTGGAACCGAGGCATGTTGACAGTCTTTTGAGTGTGGAACCGTCAACACTGGCGAGAGCAGTGGTGGCGTCGCACCGGCGGGAGCAGGGGTGGGCGCGCACCAGCGAGGAGCACGGGCGGGCGTGCGCCTGCGAGGAGATGGGGCGGTGTCGCACCCTGGGCGAGCAGGGGCGGCTGCTCCGCGCGAGCACAGCATGGCGGGAGCAGAGGCGGGCGCATGCTGGCGAGAGCAGGAGCGGTGTTGCGCCGGCGGGAGCAGGGGCGGGCACGCGCCGGCGTGGAGCACAAGCGGGCGTGCTCCGGCGAGGAGTCGCGTCCTAGGGGAGCAGGGACCGGCGCTCGCTCATCCTCATCGTGGCGCTCGCTCACCTCAGCCGAGGTGTTGTCCGTGTCCTGCCTGTTGCATCTATTCGTTAGGCTGTTCCTCAGGCACGGCCGTGCGCGGGGCCCGGCCGAGGCTGGTGCCGACGGTGGTGTGGACGCGACGGGCGCGGCGGCTTCGGAGAGGAGTTGGCGTTGCCTAGGCAGCTGCAGCAGCTGTTTCACCTGCACAACGCCGAGCTGGACTAGGATGTCATCGACGCGCTCCCGGTGCTCCTTTACCGGGCGGTGGTGGTGGCGCCAAGGAGCCGTTCGACTGCGTGGTATGCCTGTGCGAGTTCGCCAGCGAGGACCGGCTGTAGCTGTTGCAGCTGTACGGGCACGTGTTCCACATCGACTGCATCAACACCTAGCTGTTGTCCAACTCCATGTGACCGCTGCGCTGGTGCGCGCTCGGCGCCGACGCCGCCGTGCTGTTCGTCGACAGGTTCAACAAGGAAGGCGGAGGTGGCGGATGGAAGCATGACGAGGACGTTTTGCTCCCCGTGTGCCTCGAAAAGTTCAAGAACCTGTCTAGGGCAGCTCCTGGCGCCGTCCACGACGATGACGGCATCGTGACCATGGAGGACGGCGAGACGAGCAGCGCAAACAGCAGCCTGGACGCCAGGCGATGCTTCTCCATGGGCTCCTACCAGTACGTCCTCACCGAGGCCAGCCTCCAGGTGTCCGTCCACAGGAGGCACGGCGACGGCCATGCCCCGCTAGGGCCGGGGCGAGGCTCAGAGGCGTCGGCGTCAGCTCCAACCCCACCGGCACCGAGACCGGTGGCGGTGGTGGCGCCACCAAGGGAAAGAGGATCGGCGCACGCAGCAAAAACCTGTCCAGGGCGGCGCCTAGCACGCAGGTAGGTGCTAGGACGGCCGTGAGTTAGGGCGGCGCCGCCAATGACAGGGGTCGTTGCCAGGGCTCCGGGGAATAAGGAGGGCTCTGGGGTGAGATGCGAGATTGGGGAGGGTTGTTTTTTAAAAAATGGCATGGCAAAACCAGACTTGTTTTGGTATTTGGGCCTGTGATGAACCGGTTTGCAAGTTTGGGAGGGTCAGATACCCAGTTTGCAAGTCCATGGACCTATTTGACACAGTAATGCAAGTTCAAAGGCCTTTAGTGCATTTCACTCATTAGTAAATACATTAACAAAGTCGATATCGTAATTTTGCCTGGCTGAACTAGGCTTATTTGAAGCAGTAAGGAGCAAATACAAATAGCCTTTTTTTTGGTACACCACCATGCAATAGTAGTGCAACCTCTCATATCAATTTGTTGTCAAGTTTTTTTTGGAACGTTGTTTTCTCTTCAGCACTCATGCTTGCAACGTTTGGGTACCTAGGGTGGTCATGCGGGAAATGGGTGTCCCGTGTGGCATCCTTTGTAAATTTTCATAGGATTGATGTACCCAACCAAAACATGAATATGGTCGGAGATGCTGAAAGTCCCGGTTTGATTTTGGCAATTGAATGATAGCGTTATTAGTTGGATTATTGTGGTTCATGGGAGATGAGCATGTGATTAGTCCATAGGCTAGTTGGGCAACATGAAAGGCCGTAGAGGAGGGATGGAATGTGCATGTGAGGTGAAGTGCTCAACTAGTAGAGAGAAGATGAAGATGATGATCCAAGTGATGGGGACATATTTGTTAATTAGTTTGATCTCCACCATGTTGGCCTAATGGCAAACCTGGGTCTTGAGCTCACGCCCAAATCAGGGGCGTCTAGCCCAATACATAGCTGGTGGAATGCCGTCGCGCGACGCCATAAATAGGAAGGTGGGGGAGGGGCACAGAACACGAGGTTCACCGCTACCGCCATTGCCCCACCTTCTAACCCTAGTCCGATTGAGAGGGGGCGCTGTCAGCGATGGGAAGCGCCACCGCCAGGAAATCACCACGGCACTGACACAACCTCTCCTTCACCAACATCCATGACATGGCGGATTCAAACAACTACACCAAGCCTGATGGTGCCTACTCTCTCTCTCTGTCTCTCTCTCCAAGTTGTTCATTATACCAAATACAAATGACACCCCACATGAGCTACGCCTAGATGCGCCTAGAGTTCCATGAATACCGAGTGTGCAAGATACAAGTAGTCTCGTATAGCAAGATGGTGAAGACTAAGACAGGCTTGGCTACCGTGTATTATGCAGAAGGTGAAGGAAAGCTAGAGCCTCAGGAACGATGGACCATCAAGGCGGTGAAGTGTGAGTAAAGGGCTTACTGTCGATGGACCAAAGTGTCCAAGAAGACGGTGAAGAGGGCAAGGCTAAGATCGATAGACTATGAAGGCCATATGAAGCTACAAGCGGCGTATGTCATTTGTGAAGATTAAGATGATATGTGAAGAATCACGTAGCTTGAAGATGTGAAGTATAGACAACGATCAAGAGAAGATGAAATGGTGAATTTCATATGATGATGACCATTGTCATGAAGACTGATGTGGAGAGTGATTGCTTGCGGGAATCAACTAAGTGATAAGGATAGTTCTACTATTAAGACCATACGCAGCAGGTGCATCCAAAGACTCGTCACTTTGTAATTAATCGTTGCAGATATGTTTGATTCGGCTCGTGTTAAGGACCGAAGGAGGCCACCGTGTAACAACAGGGAAGTGCACTTCAACTGCCCTGCTGGCAGCACTGCTGCTACGCTTTTGATTAGTAGTTTAGGTCTAATCATGTCAGACATGACTCGGAAATGAGGCCACAGTACTAGCAACGCCAGCATACAAATGATCACCCAGCAAGATAATGATTACATAACGAGATGAAAGGAAGCGCTGCCAATTCAAATCTGAACTACGCAAATGATACAATACAAGTTACCAGATACTCCTTGTTGCAGTGACCTCAAACCATGGCAAGACACGAAATTCTGATATTCATTAAAAAAATCTAAAACTAACAATACTGCTATTTAGGGAGTTACACAAATCTGGACCAGTTTAGACCTCAGACCACATAAGTTAGGGCTAAGTGCTACAATTGATCAAATCTTCGCAACCTTGTCTGTTCAACAAAGTGACAGATTGAGCTTATAGAAGTCACCGCAGATGGCAGTTATCATCAAACTCTCTTCACGTTGTCTCCATGGATAACCACTTGACCTTCAGTCATTAGAGTGCCAAGAGCACCACGGATCTGTAACAAGAATTCCACGAACACATCAGCTTATGTGAACCCATAAAGATAATCAGAAGAGACTGCAAGCTGCAGTTTCAGACATACTTCGTGCAGATGAATTTCCATTGAGCTCTGCTTCCTAAGGTCTTCCAGCAACTGCGCACCAATCAGAACGAATAGTTAGCTCACTGCTGGGGCAGCTAATGATGAAAACAAGGACAGAGGCAGCAACCCAAAGATGTTTCTTTACCTCAATCATTCGCATTGAGGGGCCTCCAAGCTGCATTTTCTCCACAATGAGGTTACGGGTTGCAGCAACAAGGTTCTCCCGTCTCTGCCTTTCACTGGCAGAGATCCCCGTCATGATTAGATCCATATCAATCGTCCCTTTTTATCATTCAGACACACCATCGGCACAAAGGTTGGAAAGTGAAAAAGGATGAACAAAGTCAAGCCAAGTTAATCTGACCAGTTGCATGATCCGTTGCAGACTGCTGCATGGCAACTTCAAGAAGCCTGAAGGCCTCTACAACATCTCGCACCTCGACCTTTAGGTAGCAGGAGCCAAATTATCAGTCACAAGAACCACAAATGGTCAGAAATCTAAGTAATAACCAGTAACTGTTATCAGCAATAATGATTACCACTTCAGAGAACCGCATTCGGGCTAATGCTTCACTGAGACGAATCAAACTCTCTATTTGTCTAGCAGTTGCTGTTATGACCTATCCACCAAGCAGCAATGTTTTAGGGGTTTCTCACTATTCAAAAAGACTAGAGCATAGTGAACCAAAGATGCTACCTTCTTTCTGCTCCCAGGGCTATTCCCTCTTTTCCTCATCTCGACATAGCCACGAGTCAACTCTTCTGCAGCTTCATCAGATAACTGTGGCTGAATATACTTCCTTGCATAGCTTATGTAGGCAACTAATGTCTGCAAATTCAAGACTTCGAGCTCCTCTAACTGCACAACAGGATGAGTGCATAACTAATTAGATAAGAGAAGTGTTGCACTTGTTAAATTGTTGGTCATTATTTATCTCATAGAAAAAGAGAAGAAACTGAAGTATCAAAATATAAAGGTTCACTCAGGTGTCATACATTTGGATTCTCAAAATGCAATGAAACAATATGCTTTGCCAGGCGCCTATCAGTTTGCTCATCCGCCTTGTCCAAAATAAGATAAATCAGGTCGAACCTGCATATTAAATTGAGACAAGAGTTAACATTTCCATTTCACTCATTTACTTTGAAATATGCAGCCATCCAATTAGTTACCTTGAAAGCAGCGTTGGGGCTAAGTGGATGTTGTCAATTACAGAGAGCCTTGGGTTGTAACGTGATTCAGTAGGATTGGCACATGCCAGGACAGATGTCCTAGCATTTAAAGATGCAATTATTCCAGCCTTCGCAATGGATACTGTCTGCTGTTCCATCACCTAAATTAATTGCAAAAGGACTTTAGCTTACATGGATAATCATATTTTGGCATGCAAATAATAATGCATAAAATTTTCAGCAAACCAGACCTCGTGTAACATGCTTCGGGCATTATCAGACATCTTATCAAACTCATCTATGCAACAAACACCTTTGTCACTCAAAACAAGTGCTCCACTTTCTAGAACCTGAAAGGTAAACAAGGTTATGATTGAGATCATGGGAGTGATTCAACAAGATGGAAAAGAAAACAAAGTCATAATGTGAACTTAATGGTAGACATACAGTTTCTCCAGTCTCAGGATCTTTGGTAACATAAGCAGTAAGACCAACAGCAGAACTTCCTCTACCACTTGTATAGATACCACGAGGAGACAGTTTATGCATGTACTGGAGAAGCTGGGATTTACTCGTTCCAGGATCACCCACAAGTAAAATATTGATGTCACCACGGAAGCTAGCTCCAGAAGGAAGCTTCAAGGGATTGCCGCCAAAAAGCTGGACACAACAGTTTACAGTATGCCATGGTTAGCAATGACAAAAACCTTTTTAAAAGAGCATCTTGATATTCCATGAAGTTACCTGGCAAAGGAGACCTCTTTTAACATCATCCAACTCCCATATGTTTGGAGCTAATGATCTAGTCAATCTGTCATAGATATCAGGCAACTTTGAAAGCTCCTTTAGTTTCTCAACCTGCAGTACCAAAAAGAAGAGGATTACCAAGAATCCAGCAGAAAACATAGAAGATTTAGGTACCAAAAAATACCAACAATCCAGCACAAACTATTGAAGAAAGGTGTGGGTACTGAAAAATACCTTATCACTAAGGAAATCCTCTTCAGTAGATTTGCTAGCATTAGAATTATCAACATCCATGGTGTCCTCCACATGAAGCCTAGACTTGTCTGTCTTCTTTATGTGAAGGCAATCAATATATGTCTGAATGAAGAAGGAATACCATTAGACATACTTAGGTACAAGATTTAATCCCGTTGTGCTAAGATAAAATACAAATATGAAAATGCAATAAAACTCTGTATTTTTAACCTTGAATATAGACTTCACTGTCCTTTGAGTTGGTCCAACTCTAATACTCATAGCCCTGTAGATTCCAGTTATCTATAATAGAAGCACAATAAATAAATTTGACAATTTGCTTAAACAAGAACCATATGCCAAGATTTAAGGTACTGATCACTAAGAAAGTTCCAATCCTAACCTCAACCCTATCTCCAGGCTTTCCAGCATCAACAAGCTTATCATGCATCAAGACACTAACTGTATGTGGAGTGCCACCTTCTGGTATCTCATCTGGTGTTTCCTGCAACTTTATGATCTGCTTGTCTGAAAATCTAGTCAAGCAAAAAGAAATGTTAAGTTCAACATGATTTTGATTCTGTTAACAGTACTAGCAAAGACAAGGCGACAAGTAGGTACAGCTACCTGCATCGGTTGTGCACTAGGGTCATAGAATTTGTGGCTTTACATTGTTCTTTCTGACAGACATGTGGCTCAGTTACTCTCCCTGAGAAAGGCAATACACGCTATATTAGTTTTACAATGATAAAAACAATACAAACAAAACTTAAATGGTCCACATATGGCATGCACATCTTTCTATCATTATGGAGTTGAATATCAATTGTATCATATACTATTGGATGGTATGCATTTTGAAGCAGCTAATCCTTCAAGATTAAAGAAAAAACAAGGCCAAAGCTCTGCCATTATTCATTAAAGGGAATTAGGGGATGTTGGGTTCATGGCCTCCACAAAGCAGCTCAGACACTGGACAATGGTCTGAACCCCATGTACCCAAAATTGGAAACCTGCACTGGGCAATGCTGTTTGGGGACCAACCAAACCTTTAGAGTTTACCACGTAACCACATTTCCCCAGATGAACTCACCATGGACAAAACCTAGTCACAATCACGAAAAACAAAGCACCCCAAAAACTTGGATAGACTACAAAAACACTCTCGCTGATGCCATTCTCTAGTAAGTATGCTGAGCAGAAAGGAAAACTATCATATAGATTTATACATTATGAAGTGGCATCTTTACTTCAATGTGGTGTATATTTGGGAGCAAAGGTTAACTGGATTCAGATAAAAAAAATGCATGAGATTTATTTCCTGACAAGCAGCATACATGGATAATTGAATTGAGCAACATCATGATTGTACTAAGAAATAGCTGAAGAACTGAAGCACATTAATTTATGAACAGACTTTCGGAATTGATTGAAATAAGATAACGAGTCAGAATTGAATGAATCAAAATGTCTATTAGCACCATACCTCTATCAACCATGATGGGCTCTGAGTAGAAACCACAAACGAGGCAGCGGAACACAGCCTCTTTGAGCTCTGGTATGACCGAGCTGCATCTAATTATCATACCCTTGATCGATACCATCTTCTCAATATCTACAATGGACAGGAAATCAAAAATCAGATCACACAATGTACAGTTTAACTAAAGTTAGAAGATTGTCTCCTTGGCCAAAAGAAATAATCTGTTACCAGATGGGTTGAGATTCCTCAAGCAAATGGACGACTTGAGTTTGTAGATCCTGGTCTGGATGTGCTTCTCGAAGAGCGGCTCGATGCGCGCGACAAGGTCCATGAGCACGATGTCGAAGATGGCGAGCACCTCGAGGGGATAGCGGACCATCTTGCTGTAGAGGTCTGGATCATGGTCAAACACGTCGTGCGCATCGACGTCGAGTGACTCCCCGCCCTCGAGCTCGAGGATGCGATGGATGGCGCGCATGTACTTGCCCTCGTCCATGACCGGATCGACGCGGCCGGCGTCGCGCGGGTCCCGGAAGTGGCGCAGGAACCGGAGGATGGCGGCGTTGACGTCCTGCACGCTGATGTTGGTGCCCCAGACGAAGACCGGGGTGGCGTCAACACCGCCGCCGCCGCCGTCGGTCTCGTCGTCTCCGGCTTCGGATGACGGCTGGACGTCATCGGTGGACATTGGGGTGGAGGGCGTCGGCGGGAACCGGCCAGCCCAGTTCTGACGCTGCTGCCGGGCAGCGCCAGCCCCAGCACCGGACGGCGTGGGGCGGCCTGGGTGCGGCGGCGTCTCGAATCCCCCGAGGGAAGGGGACGAAGCATACGGACTGGCGGAACCGCGGCGGCGCCGCCCACCGGAGCGACGGGTCGGCTGAGATGGGGAGGAGTTGGTGATCGGGAGCGGGCTCGATGGCCGACTATCCGGCGACGATATGGCTGCAAGAAGAACAGCAAAAACGAGATTTCCCCCACACGGGAATCCAAATCTTATCAGGAAATCTGCGAGGAGACCAAATCGAATGAGATCCACAGAGGAGGTAGCGATTAGATCTTACAGGGTGGGGAGCTGCCGCCGGCGATAGAGGCCATGGCTCCTGGTCCCGGAGAAAAATCGCTCTGGAGGGCGGAGAGGGAGTGAGAGGAGGTAATGGGAGATGGGGAATGTGGAAGGGTAGGGTAAAATGGCGGGAGGCGGCGGCGGCGGCGGGAAGAGGAGAATGGCGGGAAAAGCGTCACATTTCCCGCCTAGTGATGCCAGGGGACTTGATGGGCCGCGTTGCATCCAGTCTGAGCCCACTCAGCCTTTTGTATTCTTGAGGATTGGGCTGGACCTATATACCATCTTTAGGTGATCAAAATCCCCTAAAAAATTATTTCCTCAATAAGAAAATATATTTACAGTATGAGGTTGTCTTAGCTTGGCCATTTAAACATTTTGTATGCCAGCCAGGCAGCCAGTTAAGATTTAAACTAAAAAAATATATTTCTCTTTAGAAACACAGACCCTCATTTTGAAGGTACTTGTTCTTTCTGAGAAATAAATGGGTAAGAAATTAAGAATTCCTCTCGATTACTTTATGCTTTTTTAATGAAAATATGCCAGTAAAGTTATTTTCAGGCAAAAAGTGAAAACTAATGTTTTGGTCTTTAACTTCATAGTTATCATTTTCTTCTTCATTTTAAGTCATTTGAATATCAAATAACTAACATTTAGTTGAGGTATTCAGTTAAACTATTTTTTTCTTTTACTTCGCTAAAGTCGTGCCACAGGAGGCAAGGCCAGTGGTAATACAACAGGAGGTCAATAAAAATAAACTAGAAACTAAATTTTTTTAAAAAAAATGGTAGCAGAAGATATGGAAAAAAGGGGGGAAACTAAATAAAAAGAGTAAAAACACCTAAAAAGTGGATAAAAAATACATACATAATAATAATGATGAAAAGTTAGATTTTTTTTTAGAATTACACATAACAATGTAGAGGTTCCCAACACATGCACACTCACCTCTATCAACGTACGCACGTGAATTTAATCCATATGAGATATGAGCGTCTTTGAAGATTGAACCGACAAATCCTAGAGATTGAAGAAATCAGCTGGTTAACATCGCCTACCACTGAATATTGTAGAAAGTTCGCTCCTATGGAGAATCAAACCAAGGACCTGAGGTGCTACTAAAACCTTTGTAACGCTATAGGCCCTTTCACAAGAAAAATATGTAGATAAACCCATTTTTTTAGCAATGTAGATAAAACCCAGTAATAATAATAAACATAGACAATGGAAGAAACAGTTAGCCCATGAAAGGCTAATTTTCTATTGGCCCAAGAAACACGTGGCCAGGTTAATTTGGTCATGGGCTGTTGTGTGCTCGGCGAGGAGGTAGGGGAGCAAGCCGAAGGGACTGTTTCCCCCTCGAAAAAAAATAAGGGACTATTTCGTTGGGGGAAAAGAGGACTAAGATAATATGTACTTTCATCATTCATCATGAAAAAAGAAGACGATGGTAAGCAGGACTATATATGTAGATCCTTTTATACGAAGGATTAAAATCAAAGCACCGAACTGTCATGAATTTGTATATTGCCAAGATCAATATATAGTCACCAAATAAGTCTAATCTATTGATCATCGAAATGGTTGCTCAGCTCGTTCAAATTTTATTTACACAGCCCGAGGGCCATTTCACTTTTTTCAATTATCATCGCCAGTTCCTTTCAAAAACAATTATCATCGCCAGTGCCACAAAAGGGACCGACAATGATGATCATTTTCAATGCTGGTTTGAAGCGACTAGGATAGCCGCTTCACCAACGAGGGATGAACCCGACAATGACAAGATATTTGGAGCTAGTGGTGATAAGCATTTTGCAGTAGTGAACTAACATTTTGAACTTGAAAGAGTACCTTACCATTTGTTCCAAGTTACAATTTATTCAAGTTTTTTAGACATATATTTTTTGCTAAATAGCTAGGTATATAGACTATGCCTAGATGTATAGTTTTTTTTATCGAGCAAGATATTTGTGCATCATTTGTATTAAGAAGAAATAGGTTTAAGAGCCCTTACTACACATACCTACACACACTCAAGATAGTTGACAAAATCGTGCATGCCTTACATCTAAAGCGACCTCCAAGAAATCCGGCAAAATATGTGGTGGAAACTACATATAAATGGAAATATGAAAACCAATTCAAAAAATGTTTTGGTCACTCAAAAAAATCTAAAATTTAGTAAATCCATAGTGCATATAAATATGTACTCACATACAAAAAGTTGGGATGTAAATTCAAATACAAAAATTCATACAAAAATAGCAAATTTAAGATGCATGTGCATTAAAAGACAAATCATTTCTGATGTATGAATTATTCAAAAGTGAGTTTGCATCTCAACTTTTTTTGTATGAGTATATATTTGTAAGCATTATGGATGTGCCAAATTTTAGATTTTTTAAACAAGTAAAATATGTCTTTTAGAATTGGTTTTCAAGTTTCCACTATCTGGTTTCCACCACATATTTTTCTAAGATATGGTATATATATCTTTTATTTGTCATTGGCACTTCATCAATCGTCATGAGCCCTAATAACAAATTAATCCTTCAAACATGGAGACCTCGTGAATCATGATAAGCCGACACCCTGTGTTGATAAAGAGTTATAGTCCTTTTCGCCCAATTTTAAAAGAGTAATTGGACGTATCAACGTATCTTGAAGAAGCAACTACTCGTACTCGGCAGTTTGGCATTTTGGAGGAATATCCTGTTCGAATCCTTGGACGAATACGTCGGCTCTCGTTGTCTGGTTCATCTGCCTGCCTGTCCTCACTTGTCATCTTCTAACCTCCCCATGAATATTCCCTTGGACATGGCATGAGAATGTGAGACAGTGCTACAAGACGGACATACATATGGCAAAAATCGCTGTGAATGAAGACTGGAGAGCCTTATTACAGGTGACTCTAAAAGCGACCTTAGTATAAACAACGTAGAGTACATACGAATGTTGCTTTTGTTTTATTGTATAAATAGTAGGCATAGCTACAATGACCGCGTGATTATTACATATTTCCACATTTACTATCCGTCAGTTGCTTGAGATCAACGGCTGAAAATATCGCCTGAGAATAAAATGAAATTAATGCCTGAATAGCAGATCTTGTCCTTGCATTGTTCCCTTGGAAAGCAGTTTGCACTTGCGCTTATTAAATTTGAAAATCCTGGCTTCTTTGTGACCATAGTACGGCATAGTCCAGTCTCTGGAACATGAGGGCTGGGGCGATATTTATCTACACCTTTCCATGTCCTTTCTTTTTTGGCACCAGGTTGAGGCATATTCTTTTATCCGAAGAATCATCGACCCCGCTTACCAAGTAAACTATGTTATCGCTGTTGTGTCACGTAGCACCATTTCAGGCTGCAGGGCAGGCCGAACAAGAACAGAGTTCAGTTCCTGCTAACAACTGGGTTGACTCCTGATCAGGCTGCCATCGTCCCAGATCTCATTTTGACTTTTTGACCCATCAGGAGCCACTGCGCCAGTGCGCCACATCAGAAACTGATCATAGTCTTATCTGTATATCTGATGCCTCCTAAAAGATGCAGGGTTTTCCGCATACTCCATTACTCCTACCTGCTGCCAACTCCATCAGAGTGGCTTGGCTTAGTTTCCAAAAGAGAGAGAGAGAGAGGCTTGGCTTAATAAACCATCTATAGATTTTTTTTATTGCGAGAAATAAACTCGTCTATGTCAGTGTGCAATGCATGGACTGAATCCAACACCGGAACCAGAGTTCATGCGAAATTTGAAAAGTAGCAGTTTCACAGTTCACAGCACATTGTTCAAATTGGAACCAAATTCAGTATGAAACTGTAAGTTCTCTCAACTATCATTTTATCATTCCAGTAAATCGCATTATTTAGTTTAGTCTTACGCTACATACAATACATTAGTTAGGAAGCGGACCAAGAAGACAAAAAAGAACAGAGGAGAGGAGGCTGGAAAGCCAATTACAATTAGGAGCAACAACTGTCATCGAGTTGGGATCGGAAACGGCGGCTCGAACGACCGGAGCCAGTCGGAGTCCGGCAGGTTGAGCGGCGGCAGCGAGTGGCTTCCCCTGGTGGAGCTCCCGGCGCGGACATCCTGCATGGTGAGGAGCGCGGCGACGGTGTTGCGGAAGATGCTCTGCTCCGCCTCGGCGCCGGCGATCGCCGCGGCCGCGGCCTGGCCCTCGGGCGCCTCCGGGAACACGGCCTCCATCATGGCCTCGCACTCCCGCACCAGCTGCGACACCGTCTCCGTCTTGAAGAAAGGCTGCTGCACCACCGTCTCCATCACCGATAGCCGCAGCATCGCGCCCGTGCGCTTGTCGTACTTCTTCAGGATCTTCGCCAGACCTGCATGCAGAAAATCGTCATGTATGGGAACGAACATGAACAAGGACAGCAGATCTCTCAGTTCTGCACTAGCTACTCCTGTCCTACCTATGTAGTTGATGCTGCTGTAGTTGAGGAGCAGCACCATGACGCCGTGGAAGTTGACGATCTCCCTGCGGATGGTGGCGACCTCGGCCTCTTGCTGCGCCGGCGGCACGGCGCCCGCCGCTCTGCGGTCCAGCGCGCGCTTGATGTCGTTCTGCAGCTCCCGGTGGCGGATAACGAACTCCTCCTCCTGGTCCAGGAAGAAGGCGTTGATCTTCTCGATCTCGGCGTCCACCTCGGCGACGAAGTCGGCAGCCTCCGCCGGCAGCGGCGGGCACACGCCGGAGAGGGCCTTGACGCAGCGCTTCAGCTCCTTGTAGTCCAGGAACTGGTTCTGCCACTCCGGCAGGCTCTGCTCGATCTGCCTCCGAAGCCACTTGCCAAACCGCACCATCTTTGATCTCGCGGCCGATCGATCAACTCGTTCACCCAATGTAATCAATCAATCGCTCGCAACTAATCCATGTATATAGTGGATTACGAAGGGGAGGTCGGCCGTGGCGGTTCTCCGAATATTTTATTGGCATATGCTAAGCGTGCTCAAGACACGAGGGCACAATCGTGCCTAGCCTAGCTACGCGCACCCGACGTCCATTTAATTTGTTTCCGTCTCCTAGCGCAGTGCGTACTCCTCCGTCATTTATAGAATTGTATTTGGATAATTTTTTATTTAACCACATTTTGCTTTGAAAACAATTCTGAATCGATTTGATCACTTTTTTATAGAAAAATATAATTATAAGTTTTTTGATACCAAATAAGCTCATTATAAAAATATAGTTTATTGTGTATCTAATGATACTAATTTGGTGGCATAAATAAGTCCAGACAAACTTTTAAAAATTTTACTTAAATTAACTTTAGCTACTAATGTTAATGTACTAACAAGTTTTATTGGACATTTGATTACTTCTACATGGAACCCATCAACCGATAAAGGCAAACTTGTATGAATATGGTTATGATTGGATTTAGCATTCAATTCACAAGTGACATTTCTAAAGTCATTCATGTTCTAAGTATATAAATATTGTTTATGTGTTGATTTTTTTTATATCTGGCTACCGCTAGAGTACGACACTGGAACAGACAACCTAGGTATATGCAGCCAACGACCAGGCATCATCTTCTAGTATGCTTTGTTGGTTGGATCTAGGTTAGTAGATCTCGGCTAGGATGATTTGCCACAAAAACATATGCTCTTTTATAATGATGGTTGTCTACCGATTAGATGCATCTCGACAAAGAACGACTAATTGTTTTTTTATTCATTAATCATTACTAAAAAAGATTTATTTGAGAAATTGTTATACTTCTGTTATGTTGATAAACTATTTTATAAGAACGAAAGATATGTTTCGAAAACTGTGTCACTGTTCAATGTGGTCCTTTTTTTGCTATCTAAAACCGCACAGAAGAGCTTTGAACATGTATGAAAAATCATATGTGGGGCACTGGGGTGGTGTAGGCCAAGTGGATCTAGTAAATTTGTAGTACGTGTCGAGACGGGAGCATAGAGAAACAGATTGGTCGAGGCACGGATAGAGAAAGAGCGAGGACCAGAATTCAAAGCGTACACAAACAGCATATTCCTGGGCACCAGCAAGTCAGAAACTATCGGTGGCAAACAACGACTACTGCTTTTGTATGTGGAGGCAAGGTAGCTGTAAAAGGCCGGTTGATTCCATGGGATATTCTTCGAGCTAATAAGGTCACTGTAGGCTGGAAAAGCGTACACAAGCAGCCTGCTTTCCCAAGCAAGCTTAATATATAGGTCAACGTCTCACTCGTCTCATTTGTTTTATATCCTTTCGGTGATTAAAGCAATGCAAGGGAATATGCCCCAAGATCAGTTGTTTTCTGTCGATGTATTTTTGCACAAAATCTTGGCACGGCGAGCCCGAGGACACCATATAGTAACTTTTTTCAGACTTACTGTGTCAGTTCCAAAAGAGAGATAGAGAGGAAGGATGACATCAAAGAATATTATTGACACCGTATAAAAACGTCAAATTTGCAGTGTAAGTTCCAAGAAAAAGAAAAAGAAAAAGGAAGGCATCAAAACACAAGCAGGCTTTACGTGTACAATCAAAACACAAGCAGGCTTTACGTTGTTTGTCGCGGAAAGTTCAGTATTAACCAATCTAAATAGGTGGAGTGGAGTAACCGATGGACCAAGTTTTAGCAGCATATTAACTAACAATTAGTCCACTATATAGTTGGCAGAGGGAAACTAAAGTGGACTAATATAGCTACTAGTCTATGTATCCAAAAAACACTGGAATAAACTTTAGTCACCTAAGAGCATCTCCACCAGTGTTCGTTAAACCCATTTTTTAAATCCTCATTTGGAGTCTTTTAATATAAATCACTCTCTACCTCTCAACACTCCAATAACTTCTATATCTTGTTTGGTACTTCAAAGAGCTAGCTTTGCTCTCTATTTTTGTTTAGCAAGAAACTATGAATAGTGAACAAAAATATTTGGAGAACTAGTTTAAAAAGTTGCTAGAGGAGATTTTTTTCACCAAAATCTTTGTTTTTTATCAATACAGATAGTACAAAGAGTCTCTTGGAGTTGCTAACTTAATTTAATTAATGATCCAAAAATTAATTTCAGGTGATCCAAATCGGCCCTAAATATATATAACGTTGCATTTGATTTCAATTAGTTAATACATATGTCTAATGGACTTTATGTTTTGGTACGGGAGTACTCCAGTTCATTACAACTTTACAAGTGACAGACTCCAATCACATGCTGGTCAATTGGTTTTCCTGCCCTCAGCAAGTGGCAATTTTATGGAGAAACTCCATGGCTGTGTTTAGTTCCCATGAATTTTAAAAGGAAATGTCACCTCGTGTCACCTCAGCGCACTGTAGCATTTCATTTATATTTGGTAAAAATTGTCCAAACTTTGAGTAACTAGACTCAAAATATTCATTTCGTAAAGTACAACAAAACCATGCAATTAGTTTTTGATTTTATCTACATTTAGTACTCCATGCATGTGCCGGTATTTTGATGTGACGGGTGATAGGAATTCTGCATAGTGAATTTTGGGATGATTTCTGGGTAACTAAACACAGCCCATATGTCGGATTCGGAAAAACAAAACCAACCATATATGAATGATCATGGCACTCTGCTTTTTTTTCGAGCCTCTGCTCTCTTGATTGTGGCCTCACAAGACAAAAAAAATGTTTATTCTTGCCTTAGGAAGAACAGATAGGAATCTGATGAGTTTTGATCTGAAAGTAAGAATTAATAAAAGGGAAGGGCATATAAACATCCAGAATCGTTCTTTTGACACCAGTTTTGTCTTTCTGGCTTTATTCTTTCCCATATAAAGGATGATGGCCCTTAAGGCTGATGAGTTCAAAATTTGGGGTTTATTCCAGAGCATATCCATTGAAAACCATGCTTTTAGCGTGTGCCATCAGTTCGTCAGAGTTATATTCTTCTGTTGGATTCTTTCTAGTAATTGGTTGTGAGGTGAGCTGCCATGCGAGTAGATAAATCCAGTTTCGGAAAAGTATTGCAAATTTCCAATACAATTTATTTGTGCTATGTAACAATGTCCACAAATCAATACAAGGACTCAAGGCTTGTTTAGTTGGAGAACGAATAGCCTGTCCAGAAAAAAAATGTTGATTGAGAGTTCTATTCAAATTTGATGAAATCCGTTTGGTCAGGTAAGTTGGAACACTATTCATATGGTTGGAGCATCATGAAAATGCTAATAATAATATGTTTCCTAATAATATAATAACTATATAGGAATATAGATGATGGGTGGATCAATATTGCTTTTGTGGCTCTTTTTCTTGATGGCAAACAGCCTTGAGTATTCCAGCATAAGATCTTCTCGTGCAGACCGAGAAAATCCCTAAACCCATATTCCACCCATACACATCGGCACTGCAGCTCCATAAGATGAGTCAGCCATGGACCTGTGCTTTAGATATGGGGCAAACAAGAGAGTTTTTTTTTTTTTTTGCTGCAGTCGAAGCCACAAATAAAGAGTTAGTACCCAGAACTCAAACTCTGACCACTCCAGAGGGAGAAACTGAGCTTGCACTAACCAATCGGTCAGCCAGGCCGTTACCAAGACACGAAAAATAAGCTCCAAAAGAAGTAAAGCATACTTTGTATAATTTGTTAGCCAATCCAATCTGATGCTTAGCACTTGATTATAAGCCAGGCAGCTGGTGCTAGCGCGTCAGGTGCTCATTTTAGGATGCCAAGGCTGCATGCAAATGGATGATCCTAGCTAGCGGCAAGACATATGATGCAGCCGTCCATCCAGGCATATTGACTCATTCCATATTACATTTGTCTCTACTCTGCGATCTTTAAATTACTCTTCATAAGAACAGGTCAGATGGTTGATCCGGACTTGGGTATATTTGGTATCAATCATCATGCATCTTTCGTTCAATCTTTGCCTCATATTTGCAAATTCCACGGATCAGCCATACATATGGTTCCTATAATGTGAAAAAGATAGATCTAGATGTGTTTGGTTGCTTGGATTAGCTAGCCATAGCCCATGGCAGTGTTTTGTTGCTTGGTTTAGGTTACGGTAATGCTTACCTTAGTACGTCCTAAACGTCGGACTGCCCAGTCTGGGCTCGACACGCACCCACCCACGCGTCCCGTACGCGACCGTGACCCCCTCCCTCGGATGCTCCGCCTAGGTCTGGGCTCGATGCGCACGCACCCACGCGTCCCGTACACGACCGCGACCCCCTCCCTCGGATGCTCCACCTGGGTCGAGTAAAAAGTGTGCTGCAACTGGCTTGCTCCTCACCCACTCGCTTTTCTCGTGCGCTGCCGTCATCGCTCCGGCGACTGTGGTGCCGCCGCTCCCGGCTGCTGCTTGCACTCCCGCGCGCAGACTGTAGTGCCGCCTATGCTTTTCATGCTTGTGGTCGTGCTTTCCTTCGCCGAGCTTCTTCCATAGCGGTGGCGCCAGATCGACGGCGGCGGCCGCGGGTCGGGCGGTGACGGCCAAGGATCCAGTGGATTCACCCAGGCGCGGTGGGCGAATGCGGCCATGGCGTTAGCGGCGAAGCCGGCCGCGGATCCGGCGGGGCCGATGGTGGATTTGGGCAGATCCAGCCTCCTCTCTCTCTCTCTCCTCTCTCCTCTCTCCCTCCTTTTCCCCTCGAAATCCATTGATGGAGCTATGGTTCCGTGGCCGGCGGCGGCGCTGCTCCGGTCCCATGGGTCTCCGCCCGGCCGCCGTGGAGGAGACCCACGCTCTCAACGCCGCCATGGACGTCGACGACAACGGCACCGTGGAGGTCGACGAGCTCACCTGCTCTCGCGCGCCGTTGGTCCCTTGGGGCCTGTGGCAGAACCTCCTAAATCATATGGCCCACATGCATTATTATTGTCTAAACAGACTCCTAATAACCATAAATGTGTTCCATAAGATTTAAAAGGTCTGTCGAGTAAATCCTGAATCATCCACGATTCTCTGAGCAGGATCAATCATTACAAATAGACATTACAGTTTACAACAGTTTTATACAAATAAAATACCTCAGAGTAAAACAGCGAAAGGGTTACAACAACATAAATTTACAAACCTTTTAGTTTTAAATCTTACAAACCATAAGTTTAAATATTACAAACCTTAGTAGTAGTGGAGTAGAAATAGATAATTATTTACACAACCCAGTCGGTGTGCTTTGCCCAAGAGCCAGACAGCCTACTCGTCGTCAGTATCCGCAACGACGGTCATGCAGCAGGATGCGAAGTACTCCTGCCATGGGACTCACCTGCAACAAGGGTTCAATAAACCCTGAGTACAAAAGTACTCAACAAGACTGACCCGACGGAAGAGAGGGGTGAAGAATCAGAAGATGCAGGCTAGAGGGGCAAGGTAAGGCTTGCAAGAGATAAGAATTTTATAGAAAAGATCGACAGAAAGTAAAGTTGTCTTGCTCTAGCTCAAGATTACCAACCAACTCTATTCTTAAACCTTAAACATCATTCAAGTTGTTACTACGATGATGAACACCGATCAAGTCTTCTTCTTCGAGAAGCAACGGCGATTCGAATCCATTTTCATACCCAGCTAGGACCTAGATCACTGGGATACCGTAGACTTTAACTCCGATGCATACCAGATCACAGATATACCGGGATAACAACCGCAGCCATATATCACCACATGATACATGTGAGCACTTAGACCCAGTGTACCGATATACATGGGAACTTAAACCCACAGTATACCATACTATGACATATGTGGGGACTCTGGCCCACTATATATCACTCCATGACATACGTGGGGACTCTGGCCCACTGTATACCACTTCATGCATGTGGATTTTCTAATTTCTCGATATCACCAGATCACCATCGACACGGGACCTAGGGCATCAACAGACAGAAACACTATAGAGGGACTCCTTTTCCAATGCAAGTTAGCCGTCCAGACTTGATTTATTAGCTATCATCATGATTCCATCAGATACAGCCAAACTCATCTTTTTCATTCTTTTGCCTTTTGAAAACCTAACTAATTAAGCAGGGCTAAGCATTTCTATGCATTTTCCAATTAACAGGTAACAAGGAATATATGAAAATAAGACAGGTAATGCAATTGATAGGTTTTCACTCAACTCCTAATTCCTAATGCAGCATTTCATAAATAAAGCGATAAAACTTTTTATAAAATCAAGGAAGGGTTTAAATACATCTGGGGCTTGCCTTGGTATTCGAGGTAGACGGTCTTGAGCTTTGGATCAACACCCAACTCCTGAGCCTGCTCTTCCTTGGGATCTGATGCGACAACGTTTAACTCTTCATTAACGGAAGCTACACGATAAAATGATATGTTTCAACATGATGGAATAGTAATCATGATGCTCGATGGATGCATGACCAGATTAAGGGTTTGAGTACAACTTTCCTTCACGATAAAGTTGCAAGCCAACCAAAACTTATTTACTAAGTTCATTAGGGTCAACTACACCTTTAATGAAGTTTTTTTTAAGCACATGAAATAACGTTGATTAAACCCTAATGACATGATCCAAGTAAGCGTAAACAATTAATTAAAGTACCAAAGGTCATTAAAGTTAATGACCTAAGGTCATCATGCAATCCTAAAGTCAAACAACCCTATAATTATTAAACTTCACTAAAGGGATTAACTAATTATTTAAAAGCATAAAATAAAGGCATAAAAATTAAAGTTATCTAAATGTGCTCAAAATTTTATTTTGAAAATCTCTTGGTCTAATTAGATGGCAAAACAATTTTCAGAAATAAAAGCCAATTATTTTATTTATTAAAAATCATAGAAGATGCATTTTTCAATTAAAAGAGCTAATTTTAACTTATGCAAAATTTATCAAATTTGTCATTTCATATTTTTCCTAGGTAGAGGATATCATAAAGAACATACACAAAAGTTTTTAGAATTTTTGGAGCTATACATGAATTACTATAATTTTCCAAAAAAATAGCATTTAAATTATTTTCTGAAAATAGAAAAAGAAAAGGGAACAGTGCTCCCGAGTTGACCGACGGTAGCGCGACTGTTGACCGGCGATATCTCATCGGCGGTGAGGTATCCGATGATCGGACTTGAACCTACGAGCTTTACGCGACGATGCGAGCCTAACGGGGTAGCTAATGCGGTGGCGGAGCTAGAGCAGGCGGCTCGCCGGCGGCCATGGCGGCATGACGGAGCGCGGGCACGGCGACAAAGCCCACCGGAGGCTTCTCTAGCGACGGCGAGTGCTCAGACATGATCTATACACCATCACGAACATGCTAGACAACAAGATGAAGCCCTACCAGGTTCCTAGCATAAGCGGCCACGCGTGCGGCGGCGCTGGCAAGGCCATGCCGGCGGCGACCCGCGATGGCCGGCCACGACAAGGCGCGCCTGACCCAAAGAACAACACCATGAGCACCAGAAGCTCACCACAGTCATGATGCACACGAAGATGAAGGCCCGGAGTGGCCGGAGGTGGAAGCTGAGCGGCGGCAGGGAGGACGGCGGCTTGGACGTTGTTCCGACGTGTCCTGTCCAGCAAACAAAGGAATGAAGGGTGTATCAAGTGCCGCAGTTCAAGGTGACCATGACTATCAAAGGAATTGAGAAAATGATCACGGACGAGGATGAACGACGAAGACGAAGTCACGGCGGTCCGGCGACCGGCCGCGAGGAAGACGATGTCGTGCAGGCGATTCAGTCGATGAGAGCTTGCATTTCTAGGCCCAATCGAACCGCAAGGATGAGGCGAAGCTGATGGAGAAGAAAATGGAGGCGGGGTACGCTCAGAGATGACAAATTTTACCGGCGGACGAGGACGATGTCGACGGCAGCAGAGCCGAGAAGAAGAAAAAGTCGGCCACGGCGCTTCTACTTGTAGCCAGAGCTCGAGGAAAGGGAGGACAACACGCGGCGAGGATGCTTCGAGCGCGAGGCGAGCTGGTGGCCGTGGCACGCCAGTATGGCGCCGGTGGACGGCGGCGCGGCTTGAAAAGCCGGCATTGGCTGTAGTTCATAGGTCCCGGTACTGTTTGTAAAAATTACAAAACTACCATTCGTTGAAAATTGCAAATTACACCAAAATTTATGTAGGAACTTGAAAATATCCAAACATATCATTTGCATAACTTTTCAAGAGCTACACTTTTCATTTAACAAACATTTTGAAATTCTGCTTATTTTTTCAAATATGAATTTAAATTAAAAAGGGAAATAAAACCCTAAAACAAATATTTGAAATTAGTTTTGATTTTTCAATAAAACTTAAAAATCTTAAAATCTATGAAATATTCAAATTTTCAAACCAAACATTTTTCATATATAAAGTTTTCCCAAATTATGCATAATTTTTGAATTATGCTTTTAAAATCAAAAGGGGACAAATGCTAGAAAACTGTATTTTCAAATTCATTTGAAATTATTTTTGGAAACTTGAAAAATTTTAAATACCATTATTGTAACTATTATCAATATCTACAAACCATATTTTGAGAGTATATCAAAATTCCTTATAGATTTTGGAATATAGAAAAGGGGATAACACAAGCTTTTAAAATAAAGGGTTTTTCAAACTGAATTCAAACTCGATTTAGTTTCTAAATTAATTGGTTAGTCCTTAGTGACCACAAACATCATGCAAGGACATTTTTAGGTCCATGACCCAATGATCCCCTTGGTTGACCAAGTTGACTTTTAGAAAATTATTTTATAGCTTTCCAATTTGAATTTAAATTTAAATTGCAAGGCTCAAAAATAGGCTTTGAAATCCAAATTCAACTTCAAATATGGAAATCATTTTTAAGGGTTGTACTTAGATTTATATACTATGCTTGACACTAGTGTGAACACGGTTTACACCTCAAGTACATAGAATATAAACTAAGTATTTTGGATGACATTCGAAATTAGGTTTTATGATTTCATGTGACAAAACATTCCAAAAACACAATCATCCTATGAAATGTAAACTTATTTTAGTTGATGCACATTAAGGTTGACTTAAATATGAATGTTTTGCAATGCATATAATGACATGGTATGTTTTAGTTAATATAACACCAGGGGTGTTACAGCCCTTCCCCCTTAAAGAAATCTCGTCCCGAGATTTAAAGATGTAGGTAAAGTAATGAAAAAGGAAATGTGTCAAGCAAACACACTTCAACTAAGTACATAAGGAAAAGGGGTTTTTATAACTCACACTAGACCTGTTACATTTCATAGAGGGAATTGTAACTTAGATGGAAGCATAGAACTCTGGGAAATTCTCCAATAAGAAATCTTTCGATTCCCAAGTAACTTCTTATTCTGAATGTTGATCCCATTGTATCTTGTACCACTTGATTGTTCTGCTTCTAGTGACACGATCTTTCTGATCTAACACTCGAATTAGATACTCGAAGTAAGTCAAGTTAGGTTCAAGTTCAATCCCTTCAACATCAACAATCTTAACCGGCACTCGAAGACAATTCTTGAATTGGGACACATGGAACACATTGTGTACGACCGACAACTGTTCAGGCAATTGCAGACGATATGATACTTTCCCGATTTGTGCCAAGATCTGAAATGGTCCAATGTAACGAGGTGCTAATTTGCCTTTAACTCCAAAATGAGTAACTCCCCTCGTTGGTGACACTTTTAGATATACAGTCTCCCTTATTAAACCATAATGGTCGATGTCTTTTGTACGCATAACTTTTCTGATGAGACTGTGCTATCTTTAAGTTTTTTGTATCTGCTTAACCTTTTCTTCTGTTTCTTTTACAAGATCAACTCCAAATAATCTCCTTTCTCTGGGTTCTGACCAGTTCAATGGAGTTCTACATCTGCGACCATACAATGCTTCAAATGGTGCCATTTTGATGCTTTCTTGATAACTATTGTTGTAAGAGAACTCTGCTAAAAGTAAACACTCATCCCACTTCTCCGGAAAATTTAGAACATAAGCTCTCAATATATCTTTAAGTATTTGATTTACTCTTTCAGTCTGACCCCCTGTCTGAGGATGGTAGGCTATACTGTGCAAAAGATCAGTACCTAATGAATCATGCAAATGTTTCCAAAATTGGGAGACAAACTGCGTGTCTCTATCAGAAACAATGGTCTTTGGTACCCCATGTAGACTTATGATATGCTCAAAATATAGTTTGGCATATTGCGAGGCTGTATAGGTATTTTGCACTAGAATGAAATGTGCAGATTTTGTGAGTCGATCCACTATGACCTAGATGGAGTCAAAACTTCTGGCTGTCCTGGGTAGACCCACTATAAAACCCATACTGATATGTTCCCACTTCCAAGCTAGAATAGAAAATGGCTGAAGTTCTCCTGCTGACTTTAAATGCATAGCCTTAACTTTCTGACAAGTATCACACTGAGCCACATACTTAGCAATTTCTATCTTCATTTTAGTCCACCAAAATTTTTGTCTCAAATCATGGTACATCTTATTACTTCATGGGTGAATGCAAAACTTTGAAAGATGTGCTTCATCAAGGATCTTTTGGTATAGTTCAGGAACTTTTGGTATAACTAGACGATTCCTATACCATAAGACATCAGCTTCATCAATGGTAAAAACAAGAAACCTTTCCTTTTTTGACTTTCTTTTTGATATGCTTAATTCCTTTATTACTTCTTTGAGCAGCAATAATTTGATCTCTGAGAGTTGACTCAATAGCAATATTAGACAAACTTCCTTGTTGCACCATCTCTATACCCAACTTTTCTATCTCATGACAAAGAGAAATGTCCAAAGGCCTCACTATCAAGCAATGGCAATGACTCTTTCGACTAAGAGCATCAGCAACTACATTTGCTTTACCAGGATGGTAATATATTTCCAAATCATAATTATTGATTAGTTCTAACCACCTCCTCTGTCTCATATTCAACTCATCTTGAGTAAAAATATATTTCAAACTCTTGTGATCACTGTAGATATTACATTTATTACCCCACAGATAATGTCGCCATATTTTCAATGCATGGACAACAGCTGCTAACTCTAAATCATGTGTTGGATAATGCTCCTCATGTTTCTTCAACTGTCGGGAAGCATAAGCAATAACTCTCCCTTCTTGCATCAACACACATCCAATACCAATGCCAGAAGCATCGCAATAAACATCAAAAGGTTTCTCAATATTCGGCTGTGCTAAGACTGGAGCAGTGGTCATTAATTTCTTCAATTTTTAAAATGCCTCTTCACATTCAGGTGACCAAACAAACTTGACATCATTCTTTAACAACTCAGTTATGGGTTTGGATATCTTTGAAAAATCCAGTATGAAACGATAGTAATAACCCGCCATTACCAGAAAACTTCGAACTTGATGCACAGTCTTTGGTGTTTCCCAATCAAGTATATCTTGTACCTTGCTGGGGTCAACAGCAATACCCTTGTCTGATAAAACATGTCCAGGAAATTTCACTTCTTTCAGCCAAAACTCACACTTGCTAAACTTAGCATATAATTGATGTTCTCTTAGATGCTGCAGAACAATTCTGAGGTGTTCAACATGTTCTTCTTCACTCTTGGAATATATTAAAATATCATCAATGAAGACTACCATGAACTTATCAAGTTCTGGCATGAACACTGAGTTTATCTAGTACATGAAATAAGCTGGTGCATTGGTAAGTCTAAAAGACATAACCAAATACTCATAAAGACCATATCGAGTAGTAAAGGTAGTCTTTGGAATGTCTTCCGGGTGAATCTTAATTTGATGATACCCGGATCGAAGATCAATCTTGTAAAACACCTTCGCCTCCGCTAATTGATCAAAAAGCAGATTAATGCGGGGTAGAGGGTACTTATTCTTGATGGTTACTTCATTCAAGGGACGATAATCCACACACATAACCTCAAGCTTTTATCTTTCTTTTTCACAAAGAGGGCAGGACATCCCCAAGGTGATGAGCTAGGTCAGATAAAACCTTTATCCCATAACTCTTGTAATTGAGTCTTGAGCTCTGCTAACTCAGGTGGTGCCATCCGATAAGCTCTTCTGGATATTGGAGCAGTACCAGGCTTCAAATGAATTCTAAACTCCACCTTTCTATCAGGAGGTAAACCCGATAACTCATCAGGAAACACATCAAGAAACTCACAGACCACTGGTATATCTTTGATCTCTTTCACAGAAGTTGCACATACCTTTTCGATAGTCTTCTTGAAGGTTGGAAGTTAGATAAGAAGTTGAGATTTGCAATTAGGTATGTTCGCTCTCACAGTTCTATTCAGGATATCTATCATAGCACCATGCCGTTTTATCCAATTCATACCTAGGATCACATCTATATCTTGATCCTTTAATATTATCATATCAGTGGGAAAAATATACCCACCCAAACTTATAGGCACATCATGTACCATTTCTTTAGTACACATATGCCGCCCAGGCGATTGTATAAAGAATTGTTCTTTTATCCCCATTGTTGGTATTTCATGTGTCTTAACAAATGTACCATTGATGAATGTATGGGATGAACCAGAATCAAAAAGCAGAATTACAGGATGATCAGCAACAGGGAACGTACCCATCATGACGGGTTCTCCTTCTAGAATTTCCCCAACCTGAGTGTAGAACACCTTACTAACCTTTTTCTCACTCTTTCCCTTCTGCACATTCCGGTTACCAACCTTGTTCGGAATTATTGTGGCTGCGGTGCAATAGCTCTGGGGACATAAGAATTATACTGCCTCGGATGCAGGCAGTTCCTTGAGTAATGGCCAGGTTTACCACAATTGTAACATGGGAAGATTGGTGGCTGAAAATTAGGGTTACGAATACCAGAGGCATTTGGCTATCGTGGATAAGATAGAGCAGTAGCAGGTCGAACAAATGTCTGTTGCTGTGCTGGGTATTGTGGTGGACGGTAAGAAGGACGAAAATGTTTTTGGAGATGATAAATTATTTTCTGGCGCTTTTGATTGCCACTAGAAAATCCCGACATCAGAGTTTTCTTCTTCTTGGCTTACATGTGTTGATGGTTCTTTTCTTTATAAGATATGGCAATATTTACCATCTCATGGAAGGTTGCATTTGGGATCCCAGTCATCATCCTCTGAATCTTGCTATTCAAACCTCTAAGGAAACATTCCTTCTTTTTGTAGTCAGTACCAACATGGTCAGGGGCATATTGGGATAGGTGATTAAATTTGCCAAAATACTGCATAACTGACATATCACCTTATCGCAAAGAAAGAAACTCTTCAAGTTTGATGACTATAATTCCCTCAGGGATAAAGTGTGCACGAAAACCTTCACAAAATTCAGCCCAAGTAATACGATGACCTTCAGGCTGAGCAGCAACAAAGTTGACCCACTAGGCTCCTGAAGTGCCTCTCAACTGCTGGGCTGCAAACATGGGCTTCTGATATTCGGTGCACTCAATTAGTCTAAACTTCTGCTCTATAGTGCGGAGCCAATCATCTGCCTCCATGGGTTCATCTACTCTGGTGAAGATTGAAGGACGTGTGTCTGTAAAATCCACATATGTGGTCTCATTCCTATTATTCCGACCATGATTCCCCTGACGTGCATTTTGATTCTGGTTCTGGGCCATCATGGTGGTTGCATTGACCAAGGTCGCAACTGCATCGGCCAGAGTTGGTGGAACTGGTGGAGGATTTGGGATATCACCTCCATCATGAGAAGTACCAGTAGCATCACGGGATCAAGTGTGAGCAGGCATCTGTTGATAAACAAACTATACTTTATTCACCAAACTTTATTGGATTTCATAAGCAGATATTACAAATATGCAACACATTTAATACATTATTTTTGTTACAACCGTCTGCACTCTGGCAAGACTTCCCACACCTACTAGGTTTCAGAAAGGAGGGGAAAGATATATTACACATCTCACTATCCAAACTCCTTACTCATCCTCCTCACTGGTTTCCACAGGAATTACATCCTCCTCATAGGGATCCTCTTCCTCTTCAGGATCCTCTTCTAGTATCTCAGGATCTTCTTCTTCTTCCATAAGATCCTCTTCATCCTCATTCTCTACATTCATTTGATTTTCTTCTTCCTCATTAATGACATCATCATCGGCAGACACTATTTCTTCAGGGTCTTCCTCTTCCTCATCCTGACCCATTACAAGACCAAGATCATCTTGGGCTGCCTATCGTTGATATTCAGGATCCAACAGGTTATTCAACCTCACACACTCATCATCAGCGTCCTCCGCATACTCCTCCAATTCTTCCATGTAATCCTCAAGTTCGTGGACACGATCATTTGCTGCGTCTTCTCGTGCCCAAGAATCATTCCTTTGGTGCTTCATATGCCTCCGGGATCGCCTCAACTGAGTAATCTCAGCGGCCCCTTCGATCCTATCAGCTTCAACCCTCTCCAGTTCGGCCCTGAGTCTTGCTATTTCAGCCTGCGGATCTGGATTGAGATTGTTACTGCTTTCGCCAATCTCATATCTGGGAGCTAGTTGATGTCGAGGTACCCCCTTCGGTGTAGTGCTCTTACGAGGAGTCTGCTTGGTAAGGGCATCCTGAAGAAAGATAGGTCATAAGAGATAAGGATAGATAGGTAGGACTCTGAAGGTTAGCATGAAAAGGATTGATACTACTTAACCCAAACCACTTTAAAGGGGAAGGTAATTAAACAGATTAATTGAGCATGATGCATGAACGAACTTACGATCTAAGCATAAAAGGTTTTTAAAACCATACATATACATAAAGGTAACTTTTATAACATAGGGCACTATATTATGGTATTCCACCACCACACTTTTTAAAATAAGAAGAAAGGTTGATAGAAAGAATCATAGGTAAGAATTAAGCAATTTGGACCCAAAATAGTTAAGTTAAAATTATTTGACTCAAAACCTTTGAAGTTTTCGCAAAGAATACTACAACAACTCTTTTTAATAATGATCCGGCTCTGATACCAGCTGTGGCAGAACCTCCTAAATCCTATGGCCCATATGCATTATTATTGTCTAAACAGACTCCTAATAACCATGAATGTGTTTTATAAGACTTAAAAGGTATGTCGGGTAAATCTTGAATCATCCACGATTCTCCGAGTAGGATCAATCATTACAAAGAGACATTGCAGTATTACAATAGTTTTATACAAATAAGATACCTCAGAGTAAAATGGTGGAAGGGTTACAATAACATAAGTTTACAAACCTTTTAGTTTCAAATCTTACAAACCATAAGTTTAAATATTACAAACCTTAGTAGTAGTGGAGTAGACATAGATAATTATTTACACAACCAAGTCGGTGTGCTTTGCCCAAGAGCCGGACATCCTACTCATCATCACTCTCTGCAACGATGGTCATGCAGAAGGATACGAAGCACTCCTGCCCATGGGACTCACCTTCAACAAGGGTTCAACAAACCCTGAGTACAAAAGTACTCAACAAGACTGACCCAACGAAAGAGAGGGGTGAAGAATCAGAAGATGAAGGCTAGAGGGACAAGGTAAGGCTTGCAAGAGATAAGAATTTTTGTAGAAAAGCTCGACAGAAAGTAAAGTTGTCTTGCTCTAGCTCAAGATTACCAACCAACTCCATTCTTAAACCTTAAACATCATTCAAGTTGTTACTACAATGGTGAACACCCATCGAGTCTTCTTCTTCGAGAAGCAACGGCGATTCGAATCCATTTTCATTCCCAGCTGGGACCTAGATCACTGGGATACGGGAGACTTTAACTCCGATGCATACCAGATCATAGATATACCGGGATAACAACCGCAGCCATATATCACCACATGATACACGTGAGCACTTAGACCCAGTGTACCGATATACATGGGAACTTAAACCCACAGCCATACTATGACATATGTGGGGACTCTAGCCCACTGTATATCACTCCATGACATACGTGGGGACTCTGGCCCACTGTATACCACTTCATGCATGTGGATTTTCTATTTTCTCGATATCACCAGATCACCATCGACACGGGACCTAGGGCATCAACAGACGAAAACACAATAGCGGGACTCCTTTTCCAATGCATGTTAGCCGTCCGGACTCGATTTATTAGCTATCATCATGATTCCATCAGATACAGCCAAACTCATCTTTTTCATTCTTTTGCCTTTTGAAAACCTAACTAATTAAGCAGGGCTAAGCATTTCTATGCATTTTCCAATTAACAGGTAACAAGGAATATATGGAAATAAGACAGGTAATGCAATCGATAGGTTTTCACTCAACTCCTAATTCCTAATGTAGCATTTCATAAATAAAGCGATAAAAATTTTTATAAAATCAACGAATGGTTTAAATGCATCCGGGGCTTGCCTTGGTATTCGGGGTAGACGGTCTCGAGCTTTGGATCAACACCCAACTCCTGAGCCTGCTCTTCCTTGGGATCTGATGCGACAACATTCAAATCTTCGTTAACGGAAGCTACACGATAAAATGATATGTTTCAACATGATGGAAGAGTAATCATGATGCTCGATGGGTGCATGACCAGATTAAGGGTTTGAGTAAAACTTTCCTTCACGATAAAGTTGCAAGCCAACCAAAACTTATTTACTAAGTTCATTAGGGTTAACTACACCTTTAATGAAGTTTTTTTAAGCACACAGAATAACATTGATTAAACCCTAATGACGTGATCTAAGTAAGCGTAAACAATAAATTAAAGTACCAAAGGTCATTAATGTTAATGACCTAAGGTCATCAAGCAATCCCAAAGTCAAACAACCCTATAATTATTAAACTTAACTAAAGGGATTAATTAATTATTTAAAAGCATAAAATAAAGGTATAAAAATTAAAGTTGTCTAAATGTGCTCAAAATTTTATTTTGAAAATCTCTTGGTCTAATTAGATGATGTATTTTCAGAAATAAAAGCCAATTATTTTATTTATTAAAAATCATAGAAGATGTATTTTTTAATTAAAAGAGCTAATTTTAACTTATGCAAAAGTACTCAAATTTGACATTTCATATTTTTCTAGGTAGAGGATAACATAAAGAACATACACAAAAATTTTCAGAATTTTTGGAGCTATACATGAATTACTATAATTTTCCAAAAGAAATAGCATTTAAATCATTTTCTAAAAATAGAAAAGAAAAGGGAATAGTGCTCCCGAGTTGACCGACGGTGGCGCGACTGTTGACCGGCGATATCTCGTCAGCGGTGAGGTATCCGATGACTGGACTTGAACCTACGAGCTCTACGCGACGATGCGAGCCTAACGGGGTAGCTAATGCGGTGGCGGAGCTAGAGCAGGCGGCTCGCCGGCGGCCATGGCGGCATGACGGAGCGCGGGCACGGTGGCAAAGCCCACTGGAGGCTTCTCCAGCGACGACGAGTGCTCGGACATGATCTATACACCTTCACGAACATGCTAGACAACAAGATGAAGCAATACCAGGTTCCTAGCATAAGCGGCCACGCGCGCGGCGGCGCTGGCAAGGCCATGCCGGCGGCGACACGCGATGGCCGGCCACGACAAGGCACGCCTGACCCAAAGAATGACACCATGAGCACCAGAAGCTTACCACAGTCACGATGCACACGAAGATGAAGGCCCGAAGTGGCCGGAGGTGGAAGCTTAGCGGCGGCAGGGAGGACGGCGGCGGTGCTCCGGCGGCTTGGACGTTGTTACGACGTGTCCTGTATAGCAAACAAAGGAATGAAGGGTGTATCAAGTGCCGCAGTTCAAGGTGATCGTGAATGTCAAAGGAATTGAGAAAATGATCACGGACGAGGACGAACAACGAAGACGAAGTCACGGCGGTCCGGCGACCGGCCGAGGGGAAGACGACGTCGTGCATGCGATTCAGTCGATGAGAGCTTGCATTTCTAGGCCCAATTGAACCGCAAGGATGAGGCGGAGCTGATGGAGAAGAAAATGGAGGCGGGGTGCGCTCAGAGGTGACAAATTTTGCCGGCGGACGAGGACGACGTCGACGGCGGTGTCGGTTAACAAGAAAAGGGGGTACCCTAAACCTCCCTTGTTTTTGGTTGAACCCCGAGTTTACCCTCAGATTAATCTCACGGGGACCCTCGAAAAAACACGTGCAAGACCAGACCGTACATCCTCGACCCACCGGGGCCCTCTGGCAAATACACACTGGGTCGGCCCACAACAGAATACTTGACTTCTGCCGCAACCCTAGACAAGTCACTGACGTCACCAACTGATGATCAGTCGAGAGGGGGGACCCCGCGTCAAGTGTCGAGGCCCCGGCGGGACAGACGCCTCGATACGACAAGGGTCGAGCCCCCACCTCGATCCACCAACTCGGGTGCGTCCGACAGCGCATTTGATACAAAACTACCTAACCTCGTCCTATCGTATGGCTACAGTAGCCACACAGTGGTCCGTACAGCGGTCGAATCCCGCTTTACCGCCCATACTGGGGATGTGCATCGATTTGCACGGCACTGTTACGCTGTACTCAGCACTATTAGGCCGCTCGAGGCCCCCTCGACGCGCTACGCGACAAACAACCGACATCGGATTCCCTAAGTTCAATCTTATCCGTTCAACCACTACGCTCGAGGCTACCCCTCGATTGGGCCTCGAGTACGTATCGACGCCCTCCAGTCACCCTTCGACGCACTACGTGACAAACAATCGACATCGGATTCCCTAAGTTTAATCTTATCCATTCAACCACTACTCTCGAGGCCATCCCTCGATTGGGCCTCAAGTATGTGTCGACGCCCTCCAGTCAACCCACATCGACCTCTAAAGCTGTGCCAACAACTCTCGATGCGACCCCAATAGGAACTCGCACGTCCTCTACAGGGGATCCCGACTTTCGCCGGTCAGCAACCATGCCTCCGAAGGACGCCTGTCAACTCCGAGCCATGCTGCTACAGAACAAGCCACGCTCAGCGCACGTCTCTACAGTGGCCTCGAGTTGGCCACCACGACCCGCGACATCATCGCTGCATCATCAAACCAGGACACTTGTACCCCTGTGCCTCCCCTTGGCCTATAAAAGGGGACGCTAGGATACACAATGAAGAGAGAGGCCCAATCGGACGAAGAACCGACTCCAGACAACGATCTCACGAACAACCGAACACACGCCTAGGCAGACTCCTAGACTCTGAATAACTCTTTCGCTCTATACTAGACCCCCCTCGAATTCTCTCCTTCGATTGTATTCACCCCTGTACAAGCACTTAGGTGCAAGATAATACAAATCTTCTCCCCCCGCTGGACGTAGGGCCTTCTTTGCCCGTACCAGGATAAATCGCTGTGTTCTTCTTGCATCACCATCCGAACGGGTTACGCACACATACGTTTACTCGTTGGCTTAGGACACCCCTGGGTTCCTAACGTCGACAGTTGGCGCGCCAGGTAGGGGGTGTGTGTTTCAAACCGCTTCTTTCGGATGGCGGATTTCGTATCATCGCTCCCTTTCGGCTCGGTGATCTGGTTTGGGAGTTTGGAGTTCCTGTCGCTCGGCACAAGCCATGACATGGTCCTGCTCTCAGCCGGGCACCCAAGCGGGGGCGCTTCAAGGACTCCGCGAGGAGCCCCATGTCGCCCTCACCACCACGCTTCCCAATCAAGAAGGAGACGTGGATCGCAGGGCGGGCGGCGCCGCTGTGCGACCACGATCATCACATCCTCTTCGTCTTCGACAGATGACTTGAGCTCTCTGGCCAGGAGCCTCCCACGACTACGCGTAAGGCCTAAAGAGGGGCAACGCTCGCCAGGGTTAAACACTTCTCCCCAGGCGAACGCGCCCCTCACGTCTACGGCTCTCTTGCCCCATGAGCAGTTTGCCGTCCGACCGGCACTGCCATTTGGGCTCGACAATGCCGCTTCAACATATTCCACTATCGTGCGCTCGGGTTTTGGAGCGGACAGGGAACAGACTGGACCCCCCTACGCACAGCAGTGTGCCGGGAGGTATCGGTATTGGCCCCCAAGCGCCCGATTAACCCTCGCCCACGCGGCGCCTGCCCTCGCGCACTTCGACAGTGGCTGGAAGTGGAACAATATGGGCAGACCATCATGCCTTACCCGCTCTACTCCGACTCCGACTACGACTCCAGCTACTATGATCCCACACGAGAGTGTTTCCACGTCGACATAGTCGCCGCGTCGGGCAACAACGACGCCGGTCCCACAGAGACGTCCACACCACCGGCTGCAACAGGTGGACCTCTCCTCCTGGCGGGATAGGAGGAAGGGCCCCCTGCCGCGACCAATGATGCGTGCAATTCACAGGGTGCCCACGTCACCCAGCTCACACAGGTCCGGGAGCGATTGCACCAGCTCGAGCGTACCCTCGAGCAAGACAATCGGAATCCCCCAGGCGGAGGGGCTCGGGCCCGAGCGTGGCAAGTACAGCGGCAGATTGTGGGCGCGGATACGGTTGCACGTCCTGCCTTCAATCGAGCCAGTCAAAATGTCATCACGGCAACCATGCTTCTCCGCAACATGCCGGCCCCCTCGAATCCTGAAGCCCAACGAGTCTGACAGGAGATCCAAGGCCTTCTCGAGGTGGCCGCCATCCAGCAGGCCGAGAGTTCTACATCAAGGCATCGAGGTGCGGCCTCAGGGCAACACCACGAAACCTCACGGCATGAGAGGCAGGCCTCGACCAAGTCGGTAGACTCCCCCCGCTCGAAGGGGGTGGTCCCGGCCCACGATCATGTTTGTGACAACCACGAGCCCCGTGATGCGCGTCATGACATCAACGAACACCGCAGACGCAAGAGCGGTGACGCCGAGGCGCGAGGCTACAGCACTCATCAGGGCAGACGCTACGACAGTGACGAGGACCGACGTCGATCCCCGGATCCGTCGGGACCTCGAGCCTTCAGCCGTGCGATTCACAGCACGCCGCTGCCTAGCCCCTTCAGACCCCCGACAAATATGACGGCGAGACAAAGCCTGAGCTCTGGCTTGCCGACTTCAAGCTGGCGTGCCAACTTGGTGGGGCTCGCGATGACAGCGCCATCATTTGACAACTCCCACTCTTTCTCTCTGACACCGCACGACGGTGGCTCGAGGAGCTTCCCCCTATCCAAATCTATGACTGGTCCGACCTGGTCAGGGCTTTCGAGGGGAACTTTAAGGGCACCTATGTGCGTTCGGGCAACAGGTGGGAACTCTGAGGCTGCAGAAAGAAGCCCGGGGAATCCCTTCGCGATTTTACTCGACGCTTCTCCAAGTAGCGCACTGAGCTTCCCCACGTCACCGACGAAGAGGTGATCCTGGCTTTCATTGCCGGGACCACCTGCAAGGAACTGGTCCAGGAGCTCGGGCGTGCTCCCCCAAAGACCGCCGATGAATTGATGGACATCGTGGCCAACTTTGCCGTCGGAGAAGAGGCCGTCGGCGCCTTCTTCGACGATGGCAAAGGCCAAACGCAAGCCAAGGCAGCTAACCCCGATGGTTCGAACTGGGGCGGCAAGAAAGGGGGCAAGAGAAAGAAGAAGAACCCGCGAGGCAAGCGCGAAGACGCCCCCGACGATGACCTCGTGGCAGCTGCCGAGCGCAAGAAGCCTCGAGGCCCTCCCGAAAAGGGCCTCTTTGACAAGATGCTCAAGAAACCGTGCCCATATCACAAGGCCCACGCCAACCACACCCTCGAAAACTGCCAGATGCTCAAAAGGCATTTCGAGGGTACGGTTCGAGGAAAGGAAGAGAAAAAGGAAGAGCCCGACGACAAGAACGATGACAAGGATGATGGATTCCCCGTGGTGCAGGACTGCTACATAATCTACGGGGGACCTACCGCCCGGCTCACCCCTCGACAGCGTAAGAGGGAGCGTCGGGAGGTATTCTCCACTCGAGTCGCCACCCCCCGATTCTTGGACTGGTCTGAGACGGCTATCACGTTCGACCGTGATGACCATCCGGACCACGTCCTGAACCCGGGGCTCTACCCGCTTGTTGTCGACCCTGTCATCATCAACACCCGCTTCTCCAAGGTCTTGATGGACAGAGGCAGCAGCCTCAACATCATCTACTCCAAGACCCTCGACCTTCTCGGAATCTCGACGAAAAAGCTAAAACCCAGCGCTGGGGGCTTCCATGGTGTCGTGCCAGGGAAAAGGGCTATTCCCATCGGATGCGTCGACTTGCCGGTGTATTTCGGTACTCCCGTAAACTTTTGAAAGGAGACCCTCACGTTCAAGGTAGTCCCGTTTCGAGGCACGTACCATGCGATCATCGAACGACCGGGCTACGCCAAGTTCATGGCGGTTCCCAACTACACTTACCTCAAGCTCAAGATGCCGGGCCCTAATGGCATCATCACCATCGGCCCCTCCTTCCAGCACGCATACGACTGCGACATCGAGTGTGTCAAACGCGCGGAAGCCCTTGAGGAGTCAGCGATGCTTGCAGCCACTCTCGAGGCCCTCGCTGATGAGATCCCCGAACCCAAGCGACATGCCTGCAGCTTCGAGCCTGCCGAGGACACGAAGAAGATCCCTCTCCACCCGAGTTGCTCCAAGGGGAAGGCGCTGCTCATCAGCGCCTCCCTCGATGCCAAATAGGAAGCAGTGCTCATCGACTTTCTCCACGTGAATGCTGACATGTTTGCGTGGAGTCCCTTGGATATGCCGAGCATACCGAGGGAAGTCGCTGAGCACGCCTTGGAGATCCGCCCCGGGTCTAAGCCGGTGAAGCAACGCCTGCGCCGCTTCAACGAGGAGAAGCACAGGATCATCGAGGAAGAAGTCAACAAGCTCTTGGCGACCGGATTTATCAAGGAGGTCCACCATCCTGAGTGGTTAGCTAACCCTGTAATAGTCAAAAAGAAAAATGGGAAATATAGGATGTGTGTAGATTACATCGGCTTGAATAAAGCATGTACTAAAGTCCCATTTCCCTTGCCACACATCGATCAAATCATTGACTCGACGGCGGGATGTGAGACCCTCTCCTTTCTCGACGCCTATTCCGGCTACCACCAGATCCGGATCAAGGAGTCCGACCAGCTCACGACTTCCTTCATCACCCCCTTTGGCATGTACTGCTATGTTACTATGCCCTTCGGCCTTCGAAACGCCGGGGCAACGTACCAGCGGTGCATGCTCCATGTTTTCGAAGAACACATCGGCTCAACGGTCGAGGCCTATGTCGATGACATCGTGGTCAAGACCAAAAAAGTCAAGGATCTCATCTTCGACCTCGATGCCATGTTCAAATGCCTCCGGGCGAAGATCATCAGGCTGAACCCCGAGAAGTGTGTCTTCGGCGTCCCCCGAGGCATGCTCTTAGGGTACATAGTCTCTTAGCACAGCATCGAGGCCAACCCAGAGAAAATCTCAGCGATCGTCAAGATGGGGCCCATTCGAGACCTCAAAGGCGTTCAGAGGGTCATAGGATGCCTGGCAGCCCTGAGCCGCTTCGTCTCCCGTCTCGAGGAAAAGGCGTTGCCCCTCTACCGCCTTTTGAAGAAATCAAAGCACTTCGAATGGACCCTCAAAGCCGAGGAAGCCCTCTCAAAGCTTAAGTCTATGCTAGCCTTGCCCCCGATCCTAGTACCTCCTCATCCGGTTGAGCCGCTCCTCCTCTATGTTGCCGCAACCACCCAGGTGGTCAGTGCGGCCATAGTGGTTGAGAGCGCAGAAGAAGGGCACACCCTACCCGTTCAAAGGCCAGTCTACTTTGTCAGTGAAGTACTCTCGGAGACCAAGGCCCGCTACCCTCAGATTCAGAAGCTATTGTACGCTCTAGTCCTTACGCGGCGCAAACTCCAACATTACTTCCTAAGCCACCCGATAACCGTGGTCTCGTCCTTCCCCCTCGGGGAGATAGTCCAGAATCAGGAGGTCACAGGGAGAATCGCTAAGTGGGCAGTCGAGATCATGGGAAAGACCCTCACTTTTGCACCGCGAAAGGCCATCAAGTCGCAGGTGCTGGCGGATTTCGTGGCCGAATGGACCGACACTCAACTACCGCCCGCACAGATCCAGGCCGAGCTATGGACCATGTACTTTGATGGGTCGATGATGAAAACGGGAGCAGGCGCGGGCCTACTCTTCATCTTGCCCCTCGGGGTTCACATGCGTTACATGATTCGACTCCACTTTGCAGCCTCGAACAACATCGCGGAGTACGAGGTTCGACGCCTCCAAGCCCAGGACGACTCGCAGTTAGTCATCGATCAAGTCATGAAGGCTTCGAGCTGCCACAAACCTAAAATGGAAGCATACTGTCAAGAGGTCCACAAATTAGAAGACAAATTCTACGGCCTTGAATTAACCCACATTGCTCGACGCTACAACGAGGCCGTGGACGAGCTCGCAAGGATCGCGTCAACCCGAGGCACCGTGCCACCCGATGTCTTCACAAAAGATCTTTACAAGCCATCAGTTGACTTCGCAGATGAATAGGAACATCCGTCCAAGGGGGTCGAGCCTCAACCAACCCAGGCCCCCTTGACCGGGGCCGAGGTCATGGACCTCAAGGTATCAACCCCTCGAGCAAGCGACGAAGCCAATTGGCGTAAGCCCTTCCTCGAATACCTCACTCAAGGGGAGCTGCCAGACGAGCGAAACGAGGCTCGACGCATTGTGCGAAGGGCCAAAACCTACGTCCTCTTTGGTCCAGACAAGGAGCTCTATCGACGGAGCCCGACCGAAGTTTTGCAGCGTTGCATCACCATCGAGGAAGGCAAAAGGTTACTCAACGACCTACACTTGGGGGCTTGCGGTCATCATGCTACGCCCAGGACCTTCGTCGGGAACGCTTTTTGACAAGGCTTTTACTGGCCGACCGCTGTCTCTGACGCCATCAGCCTCGTCCGCTCATGTGAGGGGTGCCAGTTCTATGCCAAGCAGACGCACCTCCCTGCACATGCTTTGCAAATGATCTCCCTCACATGGCCGTTCGCCGTATGGGGGCTCGACCTTGTTGGGCCCCTCAAAAGGACAACTGGAGGCTTCATCCACCTGCTCATTGCCATCGACAAGTTTACCAAGTGGATCGAGGCTCGGCCCATCATCAACATTCGTTCCGAGCGAGCGGTCGAGTTCTTCATTGACATCATTCATCGCTTCGGGGTCCCCAACGCGATCATCACCGACAATGGCACGCAATTCACCGACAAAAGTTCCTGGACTTCTGCGATCACCATCACATCTGTGTGAATTGTTCTGCAGTTGCTTATCCTCGAACTAACGGCCAGGTCGAGCATGCCAACGGGATGATTCTTCAAGGGCTAAAGCCTAGAATCTATGACCGCCTGAAGAAATACGGCAAGAAGTGGGCCATCGAGCTGCCCTCGGTCCTGTGGAGCCTAAGGACAACACCCAGTCGAGCCACGAGATTCACCCCGTTCTTCATGGTCTACGGGTCTGAGGCCATCCTCCCCATCGACCTCGAATATGGGTCCCCTCGATTAAAAGCCTACAACGAGCAGACGAACGAAGAAGCCCTCGCAAACGTTGTCGACCAACTCAAAGAAGCTCGAAACATGGCCCTCCTCAACTCCGCAAGATACATGCAGAAGCTCCAACGCTACCACGACAAGCACGTGCGCAAAAGGGACCTTCAAGTGGGCGACCTCGTCCTACGGCGGCGACAGAGAAACAAGGGCCACCACAAGTTAACTCCACCATTGGAAGGCCCCTTCATCATAGCAGAGGTGTTGAAGCCCGGAACCTACAAGCTCACTAACGACAAAGGAGAAATCTTCACCAACGCATGAAACATCGAATAGCTACGTCGCTTCTATCCCTAGGGCGTCGATGCCTTCTTTATACATTTTCGTATATGGAATGCTTTCGATCACAAGCTCAATCTTCTTATACATATAAGAGGTAGCCTCGACTCTGCTCCCTCAGAGTCGAACCTCCCTCGGGGGCTACAAGGGGGGAACCCCCCGAAGTCCCCAAAAAAGTCGCATGATTTTTTCAAAATTCAAAAGTCTATCCTCTTTACGCACCTCGATACGCTCTAAATACTTAGTCCAAAATGCCATGTGAACACCCTAAAGGTCGAGGGCTGTCGAGCCAAGAGACCACCGACGCTCCAGGGCTATGGTACCTCCACTCACTCCCACGTCGAGGGGCACGAACATGCGTCACACTAAGTTAAGAAACGTTATCAGACATGCGAGAAAGGAAGGGACTAAACAATTTGCGAAGTTATATTCTACATTCGATAATGTTTCGAGGCCCCCTAGGCCTCGCAAACCAAAAGTTTACAAGATTTCTTACAAAGGCTCCTTTTCCCAGATTTGGCTCACAGGACGTCATCCTCAGGAGGCAGAAGGACCTCACGCTTGAAGAGGCTTGTAAGACGACCGCTAGGTTCCTCGGCAACCTCGACCAACCCCATGAAGACGGCTTCGTTCTCCTCGTCAGTCTTCGAAGGGTCACTGACGAAGCCATGGGAGACAACCTCCATGTCATAGATGTAGCCGGAGCCGATGACCGCCATCGCCCGCTTCACGCCGACATGAACGGTGCCTCGCACCTTCTCCTTAACCACGCGGCCGAGCTCGAACAGCCGGTCAAGGAGAGGGGCCCCATGGACGTCATCCATGGCCGCTTCGGGACGAGGGACGCCGAGGCTATCACAGACCATGCCGAGCATACCGCCGAGCTCACCGGTCAGCTTCACCTCGGCCGTGTATGACTTCTAAAGTAGGCCGAGGTCGCGATGAGCCCAAGTCAGCTCCTCCTTCAAGGCTGGAAACAAACGGAGTCAGTAACGCTTAAGAAAAAACAAAGGCAAAAAACTCCTCAAGAAAAGAAGGAAGACTCACAGACGGCGTGGGTCTCGAGCTTCGTGTGCGCATCTTGCAGAACGAGATACTCGTTTGCAAGCGTCTCACCAGTGCGGACCATCGACGCGTTCTCCTCGAGCTTCTCGAGGGCCTCGCCTACCAAAATGGCATTCCGCCTTTGCTCTTGCCAGGCTTCGGAAAGCCTGGCGTTTTCGAAGGCTGAGGCCTCGAGCTCCTTCCGCACCGCTTCGAGGGCCGCGCCAGCCCTTGCCAGCTCGTCGCTGGCCTTGGACCTCGCCTTCTCGAGGGCCCTCCCCACTTTCTCCTTCGCCTTGGCCTCGGCCTCCTTGGCTTGGGCAGCCACCTCTCGGGCCAAGGCGGTTTTGGACTTCGCCTTCTCAAGCCCACTTCGAGCGGCAGCAGCCTCCTCCTTCGCCTTCGTGGCCTCGACCCGGGCAGCCTCGAGCACTGCTTCTAGCTCGGGGATCTGGTTCCACTTATCCTTGGCGCCGTGGGTAAGATAGGACTTGATGTTCGAGCGCTTTCTCAGATCCTAAGAGCAAGAAGAACAAAGGACGTCATCAACAAAGAGAACACACCCCGAGTTCCATAACTTCGAAGAAGGATGCTTATCGCGAGGCGTTGGTGAAGGTTGCCGCTGACGAGACCAAGCATTGCCTTCAGCGAGCTCTGAAGGCAAGAACGCTTCTCCTCGACGGCCCTCCAGCACTCAAGCTCTGCGGGGTCATCCACCTCCCACGAGGGAGTGTCGTGACTTGTGGGGTCATGGACGCGGATGGGCTCCAAGCCCCATCCCAAAGTCTCTGCCTCGGAGCGCCGCCGTGCCACCTCTGCTCCGGCACCCTCCGCGTTGACGGCCGCGCCTGCCGCAGGTTGTTGCTCGGGCACCGCGGGGGGAGACGGACCCTCCCACGGCACGATAGTCAGCAAGCCAGCCTGCGGCTCCTCCCGCTCGACAAAAAGGTCCGCCGGGGCAGACACGGCGACGCTCGCCTCCTCGACCGAATCACCCACGGGGGCCCCGCCTGATGGGGCCGCTTTGGCACCCCCGGACTCGACAACCCCCAACCTTGGTGGCGACAGGGGGGCGCGGTGTCTTTCTCCTTCCCTTCGTCGACGGAGGCCTCGCCCTCCTCAGCCTCGAGGATGATGGGCGCCGCCTCCTAAAACCCCAGCAGCAAGTCATCCGAAGGGCCCTCCGGCACGCTGCTGCCCGGCGCCTCGACGGCCATCCTGGCTCGGGGGCTCGACGCCACAGCCACTGCAGTCTCGGTGGCCACTTCACCGATAATAGAAGCAGCGCCCCGGGCCAACGCCGCGCGTGCGGCCATGACCCAAGCGATGACCCCCGTGTTCGAAATCGCCGGGGGAGTCGAGGCGGCGCTCGTCACCAAAGGAACCGGGCCCGTAGCTGGAGCCGCCGCGACCGCCATCACCTCTGTCGCAGCCTCCGTCCAAAGGCGCTTGGCTGGAGTGGGCCCCGCTAGTGCCCGCTCGCGCTTGAGTCTGCAAGAAAGGAAAAATTAGATGCGTGGAATCGAGACGCGAAATATAAAGCTGCTCCAAGATTAAGAACTTACCCCACCAGGAACCTCCCCGGGGTTCGTGAGCCCCCCGTCGACGGCCGTGTCCTGGCGCCCGGAAGGCTTGAAGTCACTGTCGGCAGCGTCACGCCGCGAGGCCCCACAGCCCCTCGAGCGGAGGCCGCCGCCGATGCGGCCAAAGCCAGCACCACCGGCCCGGCTCCAAGGGCCAGATGACTTTCACGGGATCCCTTCGCGGGCCCCCTAGAACCAGCAGCGCCCTACGTCGAAGGGGCACCAGCCGCGACCCTCCGGGTTGAGAGGTGCTCCTCTTCTCCGCTCCACTCCTCCCCCGACTCCTCAGAGTAGGACCCTTCAACGGGCCCCACCTCTCGTCTCTGCTTAGCCGAGCGCTGCTCGCCCGCAGAGAGATCGAGGCTCTGCATCCGCCTCTTCTTGCTCTCCTCCTTCTTCGTCTTCTTTGCTGACGAGGTGCCGAGAAGCCCCGCCGGACCAGCTCTGAAATCTTCCTTAACGGGGGGCAGCGACAACTCGTAGTCGAGCTCCCCCTACACGCAAAGCCCAAAAAATGTAAGGTGAAAAGAAACAAAAAAGAAGGGCTCAATGAAGTAATACACTCACCAGTTTGGGGTAACCAGGATCCGGCCGCATCGGAAGACGGTTGACTTCCTGCGTCGTGAAGGGGCCCGACACCGTGCCTCGAACCCTCTTGGCGACGCTCTCCGGCGTAATATCCTCAGCAACCATCCGGCTCCCCTCGAGCCCCACTCCAAGTAACATTTGGCTCATGCGGAGCGAGTGCCGCATCAGGGGGAGCACCCGTCGATGGTGGAAGGCTGAGGCAATGACCCCGGCAGTCAACCCCTGCCCTCGAAGGGTCGCCAGGGCGTCGAGGAGGTCTTCAAGCCTCCCTTGATGGTCCTGCGTCGGGGCGCCCCAGTTGTGGGGACGCGACTCGATGACGTGCCCTGTGTACTGAGGCAGCAGCCCCTCGTCGTTCCTGATGTAGAACCACTTCGAAGGCCAGGCGCCGTGGCTCGAAGTCAGGTTGATAGGGATGAAGATGTCGGCCTTCCTCATGGCGAAGTTGCAGCACCCGGCCCGCACCAGCCTCCGCACCCATGGCGACGCGCTCTTGGAGAAGTACTCCGCCCGAAAAAGATGAAGCCAGAGCTCCCAATGCGCCTCCACCCCGAGGTAACCCTCGCAGACAGTGGTGAAAATGGCGGCGTAGGAGATCACATTGGGGGAGAGATGCTGAAGCTCGATCCCGTAGTAGTGGGTGAGGGCGTGCATGAACCGGCTCGGCGGGGAACCAAAGCCCAGTCGGTGGAACTTGATGAAGCTGACCACGTAGCCCTCCGGTGGGTTCGGCTCGAGGTCCCCCTTCGGCGGAACGAGCCATTCGGGCTCGGCCTCATTGGTGATAGGGCAAAGGAGCCCCTCTGCTACCAACCCCTCCTGCTCCTTCCTCGTCACATCCGAGGGGAGCCACGCCGCGGGCTAAAGAATTTCTGGCGGCGCCATGGCAAGGGCACGAAGCTCTTCGGTGGACGGACGACCCGGAAGATTTCCTATCTCTGCAAGGAAGGTAAGCGCAAGGAAGGCGAGTGCAAGGAAGGCAATCAAGCGCAGGAAGGCGAATGCGAAAATGGCAGGAAGGCAAGTGAAGAGCAACGGTGCGCGGAGTGCCTCCTTTTATAGGGACAGAAGACCAACGAGCGGCCGTCGCTTGCCCGACCAGTAAGTCCCCGCATTAAATGTGCCCAAAGTACTCTCCTCTCGATTCCTGTGCATCGACGTCATGCGCGAGGCCGCCGGGCGCCAATAATACCCTCGGGCCCACGCGTTCACGCAGTTTCGCATTCACCCCCTCGACTCCCATTGACCATGGACACGCGTCAAGCATCCACGAATCAGCCGTCATGCTGGCCCAACCACGACCGCGCCGTTTCGACTCCCGCGACATTATGGCCGCACCGCTTCAAATCTTTTCTTGAAAAATGAGACTAATATGACAACTGACAGTTATCCTCCTCGAAATGCACTTTAAGTACAGGAATCATCCACTACCGCGCCACTCTGGCTTCTGCATAAAAAGGCACGCGTGACGGACAGGAAGAGTTATCCGCAGATGGATCTTCCCATGACACGGGATACGGGCCCAGGCCCTCGAAATCTCCAGGGAGCGAAGGTTGGCCCTCGAAAAGGGTTCGACAGCTGCCCTAATGTACCGGAGTTAGGGGTGACCGAGGGGGGCCGACGCGAGTCCCTTGCTCAAGAACGAATTCTCGAGGCCCCCTCGGACACATTCAAGGCAAAACAAAGGGACCACGACGGAATCCCCTTGAGGAGAGGCATCGAGCCACCAGACCCGATCGAAAGGGTTTGGCATCCGCGGGACCCACTATTTTGCTCGAATAAGAGCGCCTCAGGGCCACTAGTCGACCCCTATCGAACGGGGCACGAGCTCTTACTTGAATTTCCCGATAGTAGCTCACCTGAGACGTTGATGCTCGTCCGAGCATGGGTAGCACAACGCTTCTCCCCCCTCTACCCGATCAAAAGGGTTCATGAGGGTCAAACGAAAAAGTCGAGCTCGCACCTGACCGACTTCGATGAAAGAAGCTAAGGAGCAGACTCACAATCGGGTGGCCTCGACGAAAGAGGACCCAACCGCTCGGGGG
>CM041632.1:30965481-31052779 GCA_023333625.1 Bothriochloa decipiens | reverse complement strand
AGTTTTCGGTCCATATTGACACGTGTCAAAAAACGGTGTCAACACCTGTACTGTTCGTAAAAATTACAAAACTATCATTCGTCGAAAATTACAAATTACACCAAAATTTATATAGGAACTTGAAAATATCCAAACATATCATTTGCATAACTTTTCAGGAGCTACACTTTTTATTTAACAAACATTTTGAAATTCTGCTTAGTTTTTCAAATATGAATTTAAATTAAAAAGGGGAATAAAACCCTAAAAACAAATATTTGAAATTAGTTTTGATTTTTCAATAAAACTTGAAAATATTAAAATCTATGAAATATTCAAATTTTCAAACCAAACATTTTTCATATATAAAGTTTTCCTAAATTATGCATAATTTTTGAATTATGCTTTTAAAATCAAAAGGGGACAAATGCTGGAAAACTGTATTTTCAAATTCATTTGAAATTATTTTTGGAAACTTGAAAAACTTTAAATACCATTATTGTAGCTATTGTCAATATCTACAAACCATATTTTGAAAGTATATCAAAATTTCTTATAGATTTTGGAATATAGAAAAGGGGATAAAACAAGCTTTTAAAATAAAGGGTTTCTCAAACCGAATTCAAACTCGATTTAGTTTCTAAATTAATTGGTTAGTCCTTAGTGACCACAAACATCATCCAAGGACATTTTTAAGTCCATGACCCAATGATCCCCTTGGTTGACCAAGTTGACTTTTAGAAAATTATTTTATAGCTTTCCAATTTGAATTTAAATTTAAAATGCAAGGCTCAGAAATAGGCTTTGAAATCCAAATTCAACTTCAAATATGAAAATTATTTTTAAGGGTTGTACTTAAATTTATATACTATGCTTGACACTAGTGTAAACACGGTTTACACGTCAAGTACATAGAATATAAACTAAGTATTTTGGATGACATTCAAAATTAGGTTTTATGATTTCATGTGACAAAACATTCCAAAAACACAATCATCCTATGAAATGTAAACTTATTTTAGTTGATGCACATTAAGGTTGAATTAAACATGAATGCTTTGCAATGCATATGATGACATAGCATGTTTTAGTTAATATAAGACCAGGGGTGTTACAGCGCCCTACCGCCTGCCATGGCCGTCGAGGTCCAGGGCGGCCACGGCCGGGTGGCCGTGCCCGGTGGTGGCGCCGGCAGGCAGGCCCATATCCAGGCAGTTCATCCTCTGTTTCAAGAGACATTTCGTGTTGTTGCATTAGAACGTTTTCATTTGCTGCATTGGATTTTTTTCGTTTTGTTTCAGTGGATCTAAGGCCTCCTACTCCTTCCCTTCCTTTTCCCCCTCTAACCGGTTGCCCCTTGTTTTTGTTTCAACCTTTTTTTTGTTTCAGTTTGTTGTATCTGCTTGTTTGAATAGTAGCACACTTGTTGTTTCAAAATACTTGAGTAATTTCTGTTTCATTTGGGTGTTCATGTTGCTTCAGATGTCATTGACATTTTGTTTCAGTTTCGTTCACTCTGTTGTAACACATGTTTTCTTTTTTTGCTGCAACACACTGTTTGTATTTTGTTGTTTCGGTACCATACTTTTTGTTATTTCAAAATGATTCAGTATTTTGTTTCAATTCCTATGTCTATGGTGTTTCAAATTTATGTTTTTAATTTATTGTTGTATGTTTTTTCCTTTTTGTTGTTTCATTTTTGTTTTTTATTTTATTTCAGGGGGCAGTGATGTTGGAGGCGTTGCAGGTGCGGGAGGCATGTGGGTCGCCGGTAAGTGGAAGGTGGGGGGCGGGCCCGTGCGATGGTGGACGGAGGGACAGGTTGCGCGAGGTGTGCACGCATGCATGGGAGGTGGAGGAGGCATGCATGTCTGGTGGGCCGGGCCGGGCTTCCAATGCATAAGATGTCCGAGCACCAGCAACACCCCATAGGAGGTGGAGGCATGCATGTCTGGTGGGCCGGGCCGGGCGTCCGATGCATAAGATGTCCGAGCGCCAGCAACATCCCTTTAAGTTAGCTTACTTGTTGTTGAATAATGATTTACGTAATTGGTTGTCTTTCTAGCCCTACGTGGGGCCTAAGCCATAAACACGACTAGTTCTAGTCCTGCTAAGTCCCCTAGGTAGACCGAAGAACAAATTCCAGCATTGATCTGCTAGCAGCGGTGGACTGCGAATGCTAGTAATTTATTTTTTTGGAACATGTTTTCGGTGAGACAGTGACCTAACAAACGTCAAAAAACTCTAAAAGAGAGACAAACCACAAGAAAAGAAAAAGGCAGTAAGTCACTAACTCAGTAACAGAAAGCCTATGGTCTCATCAATCGCCAACCAAAGCGAGAGGTTGTAATGGCAAGCGACCTGTTACTATGCTCCTTCCTGATGTTCCTCCATGCGACATAATCGCGGAGGGATCTTAGGTTAGGAGTTACTGCAGCTGGATTCTGTGCAACGGGAGGAGCCAGGTCTCCTCCATAGCAAATGCAGTAGTTCAATTTTGCTGGACTGAAAACACGGAACTGGAAGGTGTTCCATCTTTTCGGTGCGGAATATCACCACAAATCCAGATGCAACCTGGAGCATTTTATGCTCCAACTAGATAGTCTGCCAAACTTCCACCCGAGTTTACTCAAACCAGGCATGTCTTCACAGTTTAAGTCTATACAACTATTTTTATTTATTTTGGGAACAAGTATTGTAACCCAAAATGATGTCCTGAGACCAACTTCAACATTCAGGATTTACTTCACAAACTTTTTGGTACAATTATGCGTAGTCCAAATTGATGTGCATTCAGTTTCAACTTTAATTTGAAAATTTTGGAGCAGGCATTAAGTGGGAGCAGCAAACAAGATGAAAAAGCATTAAACCCCATGCAAAGTAACCTGAAATCTAGCGAAACAACCACCTGTGTTAACTGTTAAGCCAAAGCATTCACACACACTTTTTTTTTTCTTAAAAGTAAACTGATGTCTGATATAAAGCCACCATTCACAGACCCACAAATCCATCATGCAAGATGGACTAGCCTACGCCAAACTTACCTTGAAACTCAGTTGGTGTAGAGCTAGAGCCAAACTATATAGTGCAATAGTGACATTGAGCTTTCTTCAGCTTTCATAATGGTATTGTTGAGACAACTGGGACAGAAAGCATACTGACAGAACCTGGTTACCCATACTTATGTTCCACACATATATCATATATGGCACGATTTATGAGCCATATGGGTCAAAACAAAATTCACAATTTGGATATGCTGTAAGAGAAACTAAATATTTGGATGCAAATAACTAACCTTAAAAAACATTATGAAACTGGAGATAATCCTAAGAATAGAATAACAAACGCTATTTGTTTCTTGAGAATCCAGACAAGACCATTGATTTAGATTTGAGTTTTGACATTATGTTTATATATAAATAACCAGATTTTATCAGATGCCCTTTTTGTTCAGGCTGTAGTCAGATACTATTTAGAAAATGAGAGAATCCAAAGGACTTGAATCTACAAGAAACAGCTATATGAGGCAAACACCCAAGGCCCCATAAGCACCTTGCTTGAAATGAAAGAAGGGTTCCTGGTAAACTTATTCAATGTATTAATTTTGTTAATTCACTAATTCTGCTCAGTAAATAAAGTCAATGTGTACACAAGAGCTGTTTCCTCAAAGGAAAAGAGTAGAACAACATGTCTTTCTGTAAGTATATAAACATACATGCTGGGACCTGGCGAAAAAGGTATTTCTTGTGTCTTATTCAGAACTTCAAAGAAAAAGTACTGCTAGATGTTACCATCAAACAAAAAACCCTACTTGACATTAATATTTTCCCCAATAAGGATAGCTAATGAGATAATGCACGGCACAAACATTAAATAAAAGAATCTAAAACTTGATCAAACATGGTTTTATCCATAACATTTAGCAAATGAAAGCAAATAGATCAACTCAGTTCAACAAAGCATCCTTAAGAAACTGATAAAAGAATCAAAATGCTGCATAATACAATTTCCAGACATTCGACACCAATTCATTCACATGGGTAACTGACATTTGTTCACAACTAGCAAGTGAAAGTAAATACATAAACTAACTCCATGGAAACATCCCAGTACATGAAGGTGATGATTCCAGCACACTGACCTAAAACTCAAAAGATATAGTCCACACCTTACACTAACCATGCATGAAGGCAACAATATGCTGCATCTTTCAGTGCCCATCTGAAAACCATGCTGCGAAGCAAGGGATGTAAGGTAGATACGGGTCCACTGATTGGTCTGCAAGATTGCAGATATCATTCACTTTTCCATTATCTATATTGTAGGACACAAGGTTTTTGCGCAGCCCCAGAATCATGAAAGCCAAACTACATTCTGGATGGATTGCAATCACACTAGGTGGAAAACCATCTTCAAAGAAAATATTACGTATTCCAAATAATTCAACTGAATTGATAGTCTGCTTTAGGCTCCACTGTTTGCCACCATAATCCTTGAGAACCCAAATTGACAGCTGAGAGCAGTACCTGCGACGATGCACAGCATAAAAGTGCCCTTGAGACACCCCGATGAATCTAAAATAGTAGGGCGTAGGGATAGTTCTCTAAATCTTTCCCTCTGAACCCACTGTGTTTAGTGAAGAATCAAGGGTAGTCACATGCAGGGCACCATTATAAAAGACACTGGACCTAAATATTGATATAGATTTTTCACCCCATTGACTTTGGTGGTATGTCCACCTCCCAGTTTGTGATGGGTAGATCTCCACCGCTCTGACTTGATGGTACCAATCATCAATCTCATCCTCCTCTTCAACTTCATTATCCTGCATACCACGTGTGAACTCCGAGAGCAAAAACACTGTAAAGTGTGAGGACACGGTTGGGTCAAAACCCAAATATATGGCCGATCTTCCTAGCCTTGCTTCTGCCTTTGGCAGTACAGTCCACTTCTCAGTTGCAGGATTGCAGACAACACGGTCAAAATCACCCTCTGGCGACTCCTTCTCGCAGTAGAACAGAAGAAGGACATTGCAGCCGTGGATAAACCGGACCTCAACATAGTTGGCTGAGAACAAGAAGTTAAGGGAGGGGTCAACCATAGGCTGGCCTCTCCCTGACAAGTTGGTGAAGTGGTGACAGAGGTCGGAAGGGTTGAATGTAGGCTCTGTGTAACTTTGGTAGAAGAAGCCCGATAGAGTCTGGGGTGCTTTCTTGCGCACGATGGGATCGGAGCAGAGGCCAAGCCAGGACTTGGACACGCACTTGAGGCGGCACAGGGACTTGGACGCGCACTTGAGGCGGCACAGGATCTCCATAAGGAGGTCATCGGTGAGGCTGACCAAAGAATGCTCCTTTCTTGAACTGTTCTGCATCCCACTGCGTTCTGGGTATCCCAATCTGCAGATGTAGGGAGGTGGATCCAATTCGAAGTTGGAAATGGTGGACACAAAACTTGCTTTCCCCAAGCTTAGGTGCTCAGATCAATATGCAGAGCTCCCCTCCATCACAGCAACACTTCAGATCTACATGTTTCTTCTTCACTTTTGAAGGCACTTTGGCTACATTTCAAATAAACATCACAGAATCACTACATCTACTACTCCGAATTAGCACAGATTTAGGGATAAAAAAATTTGGCAACAACAAATAAATCGGCTCTGGAGCTGGAGCCAGCTGACACTGACCTGCTCTAGAAACGCAGTACCAGCCGACGCCGCACCGAGCGGCCACACTCTGCACGCTGCAGCTGCTGCTCCCTACGCAGACTCACTTGCCAATGTTTCGGGACCTGCTCCCCGCGGTCCCGCACGCGCGCTCACGGCCTCCACGATCCTGTGAGGCTTGCGCTCCTATCACCCACAGGTCAGTCAACACCGCCTCAGCCCTCGGGTGGTCTCTGGACTCCGGAGAGGAGCAGGGCAACCGGCAATGGGGAATGAAGGCGAGAGTTTCGTGACCTTTTCTTAAGAAGAAAATACGTCATAAAATGAATTAAATGTCTATCGACGATTTATGTTTTATTTTATAGTTTTGCATTTGCAAGCATTTAGTTTTATTTAAAAATTTTTCTTCTCTCATTGAGAAGGCAGCGTAGAACTAACACAACTAGTAATAGTACTATGAGTACAATAGTAAACAACACGTTCTCATTTAGTCATTTTGCGCAACTCTACTTTACGAAACGGCTTTTGCCGTGGTATACTCAAATCACTTTGAGCCTTTCATTAGGTTTGATTTGATTGTTAGAATCAACTTTTACTTCCTAAGAGATAATAGATAGAATAAATTTTTAATTTATGAAATAATAAGAGAAATAAGGAATAATGTGTTTTTATTCCACTCAATTAGATATAGAGATGCTAGACTTGTCTGCTTTCTTAGTGGAAAAACATCATGCCTTGGTATAGTTCTTGTTTGCATATTTTCTCCTATGGTGGTAACGATTATGTATTTGTAGTAGATCCGTTTAGTCTAAATCTAAGCGATAACTCTATCAACACTCGATTGGTACCTTGCAAATACTTAGCAACCCCTTTGTAACTTGAGCACCTGAGAGATCTACTCCAAGCTAGATGAAGGCCGAGTACCACATACCTGAACTAGTATAATATAAATCTGTGTTTGTCCTGTATGTTTCTCTTCTGGTCCCTATGCGTGATACACTAACCTTCATTGCCAGGGCCAAAAGCTCTAACAAGATGGGACATGGATACAACATGCACAAGATCATTCTTGGAGAGAAAGCTTATCAAACACCAACATTTAGTTCATCTGCAGCCCGATAATGCTTCAATGGAAAAACCATAACTCATCCATCCAGAGTGCAATTGAGATCAATGAGGACTTGATGGAAAACTTGTTTGATAAGATTTTTCAAATGATCTAGTCCCACATGAATATAGCACCGACTAAACCTTTAAATTATCATGATAAGTTATTAATGCTTCTATCGGGCATTACAATCTTATTCAACCTTAGGATCTTGGTCCAAGTTAGATCATGCTCTAATCATGTGGAGAACACCTCAAAGATTCCAAAGTACATCCTCCTCCTTGGCCACCTTAGGAGGCAAGCACATGTACTCAAGCCAAATTGGAGGCCCAATCCATATCAAGTTTGAATCCATACAGACTACAGGTGTAGACCGACTCCGTTTTTTACGATTACCCATATGGATGGAGAGATAATTTCATAAGCTACCCAATTGAAATGGTGTCGTGTAAAAATTTGATTGGGTCAAAGAAAATCGTCAAAACAAATTCTACATCTAGAATTTGTCATTGCACTGTCGTCTTTTGGGATGCTTGGGCCTTGTCACATGTTGAGACTCCTTAGGGATACGACTAAGGGGTCCTTGGACGCCTCTTAGTCACCATAGATGTTAGGATATGGGTTTTGCTTTAGATCAATCTGTCTTTGAACAGTTATCATTGTTGATTTATGAAACCGCACATTAGAGAGCTTAATCTTGTATCCACAATTGTGACTTTTACTCGAGTTCTATTTTATCTTGTTATTGTTTGTATTCTTTGATTTACATTTGGGATATGATTATTAGCCTTCTCGCTGGGGTAAATTGGATTGTGAGATGATTGATAACTAGATGAGACGTAGTGCTAAGGTTGCCAGGTTCGAGGTCTATCGATTTGAAGCCCGTATTGGTGTGTCGCATCACCACTAAATCAATAGTTACGTCTACACATGAGGAAAAAGGGAACCCATGCCCATCAATTTGTCCACTCGTTTTCATTCAATTACCGAATCAAACCTGGAGTTTTCAAGTTAGACGGCCTTACAAGACAACACTTCAAAGTACTGGCTAAAAATTCTAGTTTATTCACCAAATTTTCTTGAGTGGAAACTGATATATAACAAACATTAATTATAATGTACCTCCAATCCAAAGGTACTAGGTACAATCGAAATGGATTCCTCTAGCAAGAGCAACAATTTTGAAAGAGAACAGCAAATGGACAAGGAAAATTCATACAGTTTGATGAAACAAATAATAAATCTCAAGCAAGCTGAGGCAACTGATCAATGATGAACAAACCAGCCAACCAAACAGGAGAGCGGAGACATAAAATGGATATTGTCACTTTGTCGTTGAGCCGATGGATCTCGATCAGCTGTGGTTGACCCTCCTGCAGTTCTTCCTGATCTCGCCATTGGACCCTGTGAGCGGCGAGATGTTGCCCATCTTGACCATGGACTGCGCGAAGTGCTGGAAGAAGATATCCTGGTTGGCAGCATAGAGCTTGACAAGGTCGGCAGTGGCGGGGCTGCCAGTGAAGAGAACCTCATCGGAGCTAAGGAGGCCGCGATTGGCCAGGATGTTCTTGTAGTACTGGTTGTCAAACTTGAAGGGCGTGACGGGGTCGAGGAAGAAGAGGTTCTGGTCACCCCCAGAGCGCGGGCAGCGCGAGCGCAGCGTCGCCGCGTAGGACGCGTCTTGGGTGAAGTCTGGTTGGCCGTTGCCCGTCTGGTTGTACAGACGCTGCCGGAAGCTGGTGCACCGGGAGTCGCCGATGGTGTGGCTACCTGTCAGAGTAAATTCAGTAGGGTATTTGTCATGTACTGTACACGTCCATAGTAAGGATTTAATCCTTATAATTTATAAGTGATCCAAGCACGACCTGAATCTTGTTGGGTATTGCAACTTTGCGAGGGAGTTCGATCGAGGTAAAGATCTGATCGACTTGTGCAACAATTGGTGTATGATGAGGCTAGTTGTATTCCTTCTAGCTTTTTTTTCCGATAGTAGATAACATATATCTAACTTTATCTATCAACAGAGAATCAGGCCAATTCCTCCTAGCTCCTTACATGTAAGGGTTTAAATTTTTACTATGTCAGCGCGGTTGGTGACATATACCTGCTTCTGCCTGTTTCTTTTTTTCTTCATATAGCTAGGCAAGATTTGACGTACTACAGTCAGAACACTATTCATAAACTATACTGGCTCACATTGTCCCGATTCGGGCGGCCGAATCGGCAAAATAAACAATGTTAGTTATTTTATTTTTATTTGCTAATAATTATTCAAACATTGATTAATTAGGTTTAAAATATTCGTCTCATAAAATACAACAAAATTATATAATAAATTTTTAATTTTATCTATATTTAGTATTTTATTTATTTACCGATATTTTAATATGACGAGGAATAGAAATTATATATAGTAGAATTTAGGGGTGAATTTAGAGAACTAAAGACACCCCGAACAACGTGGCGTTCGAATCGAAGACATATAGTACATTTCAGTACCAATTAGCCTAGTCTTATCGTCATATAGGCTTTCGATCACCAGTTGGCGGGAAGTAGATGGCTAGAATCGTGATAATATACTAGCTACCTAGGCACAGTACGTACCGAGGAGTGCGACGAGGTCGACGATGTCGAGGCCCTGGAGCTTGAACTTGGTGATGATGGTGGGCAGAGTGTTGTTGGGAGCCGGGATGTCGTTGTTGGAGCCCTGCACGCTGGCGCCACGGGAGTCCCTCCGCCCCAGCGGGACGATCCACCCAGGGCCGCCGGTCTGCACACCAGAGCCTGTTAGCTTTCATGTGAACCCAGCTACCACAAGTACTATATATAAATTTTCTATTACAGAGTCTAAAAATGTAGAGATGGTATACAAAGTCTTTCAATTTTACCACTGTACATTATTATTTTGACCATCTTTTTTACCGTCACATGAGATGCCATTTTACTTTGAAACAGCATCAGCACATTATTGGCGCCGCTTTACCGAGCACCGTGCCCCTCACATGAACTTTGTCTCTCGTACACGCACGGTGACACAAAGCATCTCATCACTCATAAGCTAGCATTCAGCAGTGCCGATTGGGACGGCATTGGGTAATAATATAATCGAGGTATTGTAATGTATGTAGGTGAGTGTGAAGAACGGAGAGGAAGGGGATACACATCATATCAGTGTGCAGCAGGGCCCAGCAGAGCAATAGCTATACACCTACACAGCAAATTTAAAGGGGTTTTGCATGTGCCTTGTGGTACAGATAAGATGCCATGCGATGCGATGACATGGATATCGATCAGACACTCCTTGCATAAAGTCAATATATGTGTTTTCGTTCTTTTCATGTGCGTGCAGTGAATGCTCACCGACACTACAGTAGGACGTACTGTAAGGAAATGGGAGAAGGGAGAAAAATCCTGGACACTAGACGATTTTGTTCATGTAGCCCCCTGCTTATAGCCAGCTAAGTGATGGACAGGTAGGTAACAACTCTTGATGACTATATAGTCAAAAAACAAAGACACATTAAAGAAGCTAATGCTGTAGAACTACAAGTGTTGACTGATATATGAAAGATTGATGCATAACCATACCATGACGGTGGAGTCGCGGGCAGAAAGCGCGATGATGTCGGCACAGGAGACGGTTCCCGGGCAGGCAGCCTCGAGAGCGGCCTTGATCTCGTCGATGACCTCGAAGCCCCTGGCGGAGTCCTTGTTGGGGTTGGACCGCTTCTCACTCACGATGGAGCCGCTGCTGTCCAGAAGCAGCGACGCGTCGCAGCCCTGAACAACATGTTACGATTAAGTACAGCATGTATATATGCAGCGTCGTCGACGTGACCGTACCAACAGCAACAGCAGGCAGGCAGGAGAGAAGAAGATCCATGGCAATGGCATGGCCTGGTGGTGGGTACCTTGACGAAGCAGTCGTGGAAGTGGAGGCGGAGGAGGGAGGCAGCCATGCGCGGGTCCTTGTAGTGCGCCTTCCCCACGATGGACGCCACGATGTGCTGCGCGTGCGGGCACGATTGGTCGTAGAAGTGCGGGTCCAGCTTCCCCGACTGCACAGGCCCGGCGGATGCCACCATTACTAACGACGACGAGAGGAGCGCGACAACCAGAGGGACCAACAAGGCCATTGCGCCCTTCTTCATCGTCTGGATCGGCGGACCTCACACACCTAGCTAGGTAGTGCGCTTGCTGCTGAGCAAGCTGTATATCAAAGCACACTGCTAGCTGCACCTAGCTGCTATTTGGCTAGCTTGGTTTGTGCTTTGCTTCACTGCTTGCTGCAATGATGGGTGAGGATGTAAGCCCTAGGGCAGGAGGGGCTGGTTTATATAAGCCAAGCCGGACAAGAATAACTGTGGTTGGTTTTGTTCTTGCTATCCAGCACTAGCTGCCGGCCTGAGCAACATTCATGTGAGCTTATTCCTGGGAAAAATATTTGTGGGACAAGCATGGTATATATGTATGGTGTGGTGGCCATCTCCTTGAAGCTTCTTTGCCTTTTTCGACTTTTTTCATCAACGAGGAGTGGTCCATATGATAATATAAACTCCCTGAGCATATATGCAGGTGTAGACACACAACTGGACTGTGCGCTGCAGCGACCGGTACAGTACGTATGTATGGGCTTTTAAGGGCCTTGTTTCCCGGTGGCCAAGTTATTCTAACAGCATCTCTCTGCTTTTGTGTTCAACTAGTAGGTTTATTTGTGCATGGATGTAAAGGCAAAGGAGCATCCAAAGGAAGAAAGGAAAAAAAGGGAAAAGATAGGTCTTGGCATATAAACTGGCCACGCCGTATGTGTGCAGCAGAATCAGTATTTCAATGTGGAAATCATTCAGCTCTTGTGATACTTATCCTCTTTTCTCGACTTCTTTGACAAAAGCACCCGCACGGTGATAACCTATTCAACAACATTTATATTGCAAAAACATGTAAATATGTATATTTCTAGCTGTACTTGTAAAATTTTTTCAAATAAATTTGGCATCTTTTGTATCTAGTCCATATATAGAATTTTTACAGCTGTTATAATTCCACGTTTTCACACTTATTGCTTTTTTTTAGATAAAAGAACCAAAGGTTCCGGTTTGAGCTTCTCACAAAAGAGAGGCATCAGACCAAGCTTATTACAAGTTCACTCCAAACAAAACTCACACATGTATGAACTAGTTCCCAAGACGATAACTAAAGTTCCAACCATTTGAAGTAAATATAAACATGGCTTTTGACTCTAAATTTCTGTATGCCTCTTAGATAATCACCATGTGTTCATCCAACCGTTGCACTGGAGCCCAGAAATGGAGCCAATATATCACCCTGAAGAGTACCTGTAAAAAAGTTTTTGGTTGACATTTATTAAACACCAAATCATTCCTCGTGAGCTAAATAACCCAACAAAGGACCGCTGTGCCTGTCAATAATAAGAGATTGTGTTTTTGTTGGCCCATTTTAGACCAACCTCTAAACATATGAGCTATGTTCCTTGGTGGTCTCAAACCAAAAACACAGTGAACCATACGCCATAGAGCCTTAGCGACGAAACAATCAAAAAATAAATGTTTTATGGTTTCTAGGCTAGTGCAAAAGTTGCAAACCTCGCTACCTCCAAACTTATTGCTATATGCCATAGACACGTTTGTGAAAAAAACTTATTGCTGTATTTGTTCTGAAAACAAAAATCATCCAAGGAAATGGCTTCTTCCGAAGCCCATCTCCTGCAAGAATAAAATGTCGATGAAGCCTTCTCTCACGCGACTGCACGCTAACATGTGTTGCCCGATAAGACTACATATCTAGAAGAGAGAATGTCTGTAGCGTAGAGATACACATACTAAGAGTTCGTATCCGTAATGTTCGGCTAGCTTTCGAAATGGCAGGTTAATTAAGAATAATTATTTACAAATTGTTGACGTTAATTCGGTCACACACCTGATAATTAAGGAGCTAGATGGCTCAATGTAGGGCCAAGCCAAATGGGGAATCCGCCGGCGCTTAGGAGATATCCACACTTGGACCTTGTGCGTCTAGCGATGAACGCAATACGCAAGACACGTCGCCGGATGAGCCTTGCCGGGAGTGCGATACGCAAGACACACCGACGAAGCCTCTTGAAACCCAAAACTCCACACGCCCGGGATGGACTTCGTGTGCGCATGTAGCAGCAATGGGCTGCCCTAGCTGGCCTGGCCGCTCTAGAGCTTCGCCGTCGTCGATCCAACATCCATTGCACCACCGACGAAGAATGAGAAGAAGTAGAGAGAGAAATTAGGGGAAAAGAGAGGAGATAGATTGGTTTTTGTGTCGATTGTGTGTGCTGTGCATCTCAATCGGCCATGAACCTCATATACATGAGGTGGGAGTGGTCTTATCCCTCAAGGAGTCAAAACTTCCAAACGAGTCAAAACGCGATAAAATCCGTCCTAGATCCGTTAAAATCGGCCCCTAGGTCGGCTAGGCCAATTTGGAGGCCTATTTTCGGCCTAGAAACTGTGAAAGTAGGCTTAGCCGACTTGGAGACTCAGCTAGATAGAAATTTCGGGTGAAATCCGACTTGAAGACTCGACTAAGCCAACGGGTAGATGAAAATTCTAGGTAAAATCTTTCAAAAAATCATAATTAATTCATCTGGACTCCAAATGAGCCAAACCATATATGTTTTTCGATCAGCTCAATGAGAGAAATGCAATGGTGTAGTTCATTCTTGCATTTGAGGAATTTTATCAAGTAGAATTAGCCGACTTAGAGGGCCACATAAGCCGACTCTGGCTGATTCAGCACCCAAAATGATGTTTTCTTCACTCAACCTCCAAATATGATGATCGAAGTATTTCTATTGATCATCTTGACAATAAGAACATGCTGGGAAAGCTCATTATACTCTCTAGACATTTTTGGGTGTCAGCATATGCCCCTCTGTTTTTAGTAAAACATCTCAAACTCACTTTATGTTTTGTGGTGACATATTCATTTTCTGCCTTCACTAATATCTTCCATTTGCTGCTATAAACCAACATCTAACTTCCATGTTCCTCCAAAACAATATATAATTGATGAATTCGGTCCCCCAACAAGTCCGAATTACCATGTTGCTCATATGATTTGGCTGACACAATTCCCTGTTCTGCTCATTGATCGACTCTAGAGAGGCTGGAACATAGCTTCCTTTATTGACTCAAGACTCATAAGGTCTTTCCCTGACAAGCACATCATATCATCATGCCCCCCATGCAAAGGGGCATTGACCACAACATAGGTGAATAAGTCTGCATGAACAATCTCAACTTTGTTATCCACCCACTGAATGAGAAATTGATGCAAGCTAGAAGGCACACATTGATTGCCATGAATCCACTCGCACCCAAGAATCAAAGTGTAGCTCCCTCGCACCTCTACAATAGAGAAGCTGCTGGCCAATGTTTTGCTCCCAATGATAAGCTTCATCAAAGAAAGTCCCTCGACATAAGTAGGTTTTCCTCCAATACCACTGATCTTCCTCTTGGTTTTAACTAATTCCACGTCAGATCTGCCAAGCTTCTTATAAAGTGAATAAGGCATTAAATTCGGCTCCACTATCCACCAACATGTTATTGACTAAACTTCCATTGATGTAGCCTATCACGTACAATGGCCTGAGGCGATTTATGGAGCTCGCTGGCTTCTTAAAAATAGCATTCTGGGCATAGAGTCATTTTGATGTTCAGAAGGCTCTCCAACCTGTATAGGAACACTATGATCAATAACTGTGGAATCCATATTAATTGGAGATACCCCAAAGGTACCTTGGCCCGAGAAAGTCAGCTTAGCGACTGCTAAAGTTGGCTCAGCTGACTGAGGGTCGGCCAGGACAGTAGGGGGAGTTAGCTCAGCCGACTGTAAAGTCAGCTCAGCCGACTTTGAGCAGGCAACTGGTTCTTTCTTCATCATTATTAAACCTTCTTGCTTGAGCTTCATGCAACGAGCCCGCTAGAGTTTGTGCTTTTGCGTCCTTGATAAACCCAAAGGACACCATGGCAGTTGGAAGTTCTTAGGAGTCGATGTGTCCCATTGGGCTTCACGGTTACTAGCATCAGCACCTTTTGACATCTTCTTCGTACCAGATTGGTCCATATGACCAGTGACAGTCGGTCCATCATTTTCTTTGATTGCAACACCTGTAAAACCAATTTTAGCCACAACTTGTTCATTGGCCTTTTGCTAGGCCTGATTAGCAAGTTTACATAAAATCGGCTCAATTGGTCTAGCCTTGTCAGGGCTCGATTGGCCACTGCTCAATCGGCCATGGGGAACACGTTGCTGCCCATTCTTAGTGAAACCAACATGACCTTCCTATTATTTTGATAATTTAATGGGCAAAAAATCAACACTCCACCTTTGCACATGTGTTGCGTTCTTTGTTTACAACTAGCTTGACCGATTTGGGAAATCGGTCCTGCTATTTTTTTGTCTATCAATACTAAAATCGGTTTGGCCGACTTTAAAAGCTAGCCTAATCACCATCTTTTGCATAGTAGTGTTACTAACCGATTTTTGCTTGTCCATGATAGTTTGGGCTTACCCCCCAAGACCAGAAGACTTGATAGTGACCTTGAGACTCCCGATTGCCATTGGACTTTTCTAGCACCACCTCGTGATCTAAGACTTTCTTTCCCTTCATAGGTTTTCTTGGATCGCAGAATATCATATTCTTTCTAATGGTAGAATCGGCTTTGCCCCAGTCAAATCAAGATGGTCGGATTATTTACTTCTAAAGTTTTAGCCATGGAAAGCACATTATTGCAAGATAAATGATGTGCATCTCCTCCAAAATTGGTCTTATCAGTCTTAGGCTCTGAAGGGACTAATTTTGGTTTATTCCTAACAATAAGCTTGCCTTGTTGATCAATGTACCAATAGGACAACCTCATGCTAGGAGGTGTAGTGTTAGCCTCTCCTGAATTGGTCCTATCGGTTTTAGGCGCTGAAGAGACCAATTTGGATTGACTCTTTGAATTCAACCTGCCATGCTTTTTTAGCAAGATTTTCCTTTTGAGGGCTCACTAGTAATCCATTTTTAGCCGACGAGTCAACTATGATCGGCCTTTTGCTAATACCCCCAAGTATTTTCAAGAGAAATCTTCACTTTGCTTCTCAAGCATTCTTTTAAACTTTAACAATGCTTCTCTCAATTTAGCAGAATGTATTGCTAAATGTTCATCAATTCGGCTTGAGTTGGGAGAATATGAAGCCGAATCATTCATAGAAATATTGATATATAGTGCTGAATTCTCATTGATTCGGATATGGTTATTAGTAACACACGAAGCCGAAACATGAGCATTAGCACATGTATAATATGTTGAATTTAGAGAATAATTAGCTAAATAATTCACATTATAATATCTATTTCTCTCACTCATCTGCATGTCATATTGTGAACTTATAGTCGATGAACTGCCAACATCAGTATAAGAGTTAAAAGAACTTGCAAAGTGATTATTAAAGCCATAAGGTGCATTTGCGAGTTCTACCTCAGTGTAATTGTAGCAACTTAGTGATGAAACACCCTGCTACTCCATGATTTATACCTTGACCTCCTTGCTGAATTTGACAACAGAAAGTACAATTTGTTGCAAAATTGCAAACAAGATCACAAGGGGTCAAAACCAGATGCGATTGACCTTTTGGGCCAGAAGCAATGGTAATGGCAAACACAATAATGATAGATTGAAACAATGGATAGGCTAGGTCAAAAAGATCGGCTATATGAGATAGTCGAACCAATCAGCCAGCGGAGTCGCCAAAAAGTGCGTTGATGCTAAATTCAGTCACACACCTGATAAGGAGCTAGATCACTCGATGTAGGGCCAAGCCAAAGTGGGAATTGACTGATGCCTAGGACAAATCCACACCTGGACCTTGTGCCTCCAGCGATGAGGACGATATGAAAGACACATCACTGGAGGAGCCTTGCCGGGAGCACGATACGCAAGGCACACTGACGAAGTCTCTTGAAACCCGAAACTCCACACGCACGGGACATACCCATGTGGCAGCAGCAATGGGCTGCCCTAGCCGACCTAGTCGCTCTAGAGCTTCGCCGTCGTTGAGCCACCATCCATTGCAGCACCGACGAAGAACGAGATAGATTGTTTTTTGTGTCGATTGTGTGTGTTAGGCACCTCAATCGGCCATGGACCGTACCTCATATATATGAGGCGGGTGTGGTCTTATCCCTCAATGAGTAGAAACCCTTTCCAAAACGTGTTAAAATGCGATAAAATCCATCCTGGATCCGTCAAAATCGGCTAAGTCGACCCCACTGTGGCTAGGCCGATTTGGAGGCCTGTTTTAGGCCTAGAAACAATGAAAGTTGGCTTAGCCGACTGGCAGATGGAAATTCCGAGCGTAATCTTCCAAAAATCATAATGAATTCATCCGGACTTCAAATGAGGCAAATTATATACGTTTTTTGATCAACTTGATGAGAGGAGTGCAGTCCATTCTTGCATTTGGAGAAATTTATAAAGTCGGCTAGCCGACTTAGAGAGCCAGCTAAGCCGGCTGATTCAGCAACCAAAATGATATTTTCTTGGTCCAACTTGCAAATATTATGAAAGTATTTTCGTTGTCCATCTTGACGATAAGAACATGCTGGGGAAGCTTGTTACACTCTGTGGATGTTTTTGGATGTCAACACAAATCCTTCCTGTAATGAGAACACTTGAACCGTATCTCCATTAAAAAACGGTTGTAACTTTAGCTGCGATGCTAAATGAATCTATTTAGCTGTAACTATTTTTTACCAAAATACACGTGTTGGATCCTTGAGTGGAGGGGTAGAACATGGCTTTGGCCACCCGAGCCGCGTGATTATACATCATGGGTACCATTCTACCTGTGGAGTACAATTAGTTCGAATATTCTGAAAAGCGTGATGCATGGCATTAATCTTTTAAAACTAGTATGCGAGTATTGTACAGACAACCAAAGAGAAAAAGAAATCCAATTTTGTTGCATAATTAAGCTTGTTCATTTTGCAAATATCCAGAAAGATACGCTTCAATTCGATGGTGAACACAAGAACTGCTTTTGCATATTTTTTCACTAGCTACAGTTGTTTTGCTTATGAAATTAACTAGCCCACGTCTGTACTTAGCCATTTAAATACTCTCTCTGGTCTGTATAAGGGATCTCAATATATATGTCAACTGTCAAACTTTATAAACTTTGATCAATAATCCTGAAGCTCATGCTCCTTATACATTAGTTGCTGGAGTGATCCGCTATAAAGGAAGGGTTTGGCTTGGCAGTAACAAATCTATACAACAAAAGGTCATTGTGGCTATGCACTCTAGTGCCTTGGGTGGTCATTCTGGGTTCCCAGTAACCTATAGCAGACTGAAGCAGCTGTTTGCTTGGCCCCAAATAAAAGCCGATATCAAGTCCTTTGTTGTCTCTTGCCAGGTTTGTCTGCAAGCCAAGGCTGATCGTTCCAAATATCCTGGTCTACTTCTTCCGTTGCCAGTTCCATCTGAGGCCTGGGAAGTAGTTTCGATGGATTTCATTGAGGGTTTTCCGACTTCAGGAACAGCCAATTGCATTCTGGTCGTCGTTTATAAATTCAGTAAGACTGCAATCTTTATCCCAATGCATCATCCGTTTACAGCTGCAACGGTTGCTCAGTCCTTCTTAGATGATCCAGTCTAAGAATGCATGGAATGCCCAGGTTTCTAATCTCAGATAGAGACCCAGTTTTTACAAGCCAATTCTGGAAGGCTATGTTCACATTAGCTCGAGTTGATTTATGCATGACCTCTGCTTATCACCCTCAGTCCGATGGTCAGACGGAGCGGGTCAATCAGTGTCTAGAGACCTTCTTAAGGTGCTTTGTTCATTCCTGCCCGTGCACTTGGCTCAAATGGCTTTCTCTTGCAGAGTTCTGGTACAATTCGAGCAAGCATTCTGCTTTGGGTCGGTCCCCATTCGAGGTGTTGTATGGTCGCTCTCCTAGGCACTTCGGTCTCAGTGATACTTCTGTCTGCCCTGTTCTGGACGTGGCTGCTAAAATTGATAAACGCAACACTATGCTTGCTTCGGTGCGGCAACATCTTCTCTGCGCTCAGCAACACATGAAGGCTCAAGCTGATAAGAACAGGTCAGAACGTACCTTTGCTGTTGGAGACTTTGTCTTTCTTCGCTTGCAACCGTATGTCCAGTCATCTTTGGCTCCTCGCTCTCATCATAAGCTCTGCTATAAGTACTTCGAGCCATATGAAATCATCAACAAGATCAATGGTTGCCTACAAGCTCAAGCTTCCAGAAGGATGTTCCGTTCACCCTGTTTTTCATGTTTCCTTGCTCAAGCCGGCTTCTGCGTCCTTGCCCCCGGTCTCCACAAGGCTTCCAGATTATGATGACAACCTTCAGGTACCTGAGCAGATCTTACAACATCGTATTCATCATCATTGTGCTCGTGCTCTACCTCAGGTCCTTGTGAAGTGGTCCAACATGGATGCCACTTTTGGGGGGGGGGGGGGGGGGGGTGTTAGGTGGATGTCAGTAGCCCCCACCCTGGTGACCCAACGGTGCTACCAAGGCCCAGGAAGTCTTCACGGCCCAAGACCAAGAATGTTCGAGTGGCTGGCCCAGCAAGGGCATGTAATTCGTGCGCTGTGAGAATCAGAGAGTAAAGTGTATAGAGAGAGAGAGGCTCAGGGGAGCACCAACTTTGAACCCCGAACTCATTTCTTATTATCGCAATAGACTAAACCAGCCCTCTGCCGTAGAACTCACGTTACTATCTTCGTCTTCTTCGACTCCGATCGGCGGCCGCCGCCGCGGCTGCTGACACCTACCAGCTCTGTTAAGATGGACAAGTGCTTTATTAATTTCAACCTGTAATGACATGCATGCCAAATAATCTCATGCTGATGCCATCAGGGGGTTCTTTTTTCTCCGTGTTGATTATCATCCCAGAGATATATAAACTAAAGTTTTGTTAGATGAACCTGGCAGATCTGCCCATTGTCGGTACGTAGAACCCTTCGTTTGTGAGTTGTAACCGACAGTGCAATCAGATATTGTGCTAGACACTAGGGTGATGAGAGCTACTGGACACCGGAATGATGGACAAAGCCATCCACAAAGGTCTAGTTGTCGATGTAGTATATAATAGAAAAAATTAAAGAAGAGTAGAACCAGACGGCTAGCCTGCTTTAGGAATTAGGACGCCACCACGGCCCAGTCCATTGCAATACATGCATGCATATGCTTCCGACCCTCTTTTCGAGCTTGGTGCAATTAATATCATATTCTGGGTATATGTTTTATATAAGTTCAAACCGACAGTGCAACATGCCGTTCTTTTGGAGCTTATTGTGTTCTAGGTTTGTTTTGTTAACCCTGGAGCCCTGTGAGATGTAGACAGGTGTTGGGCGCAGAGCTTACATATAACCATGCATATGCATCGTATATATATGCGCGGCTGAACCCATATAGGTGGTGGGTGGTCTTAGCTTGGTCCACCACTCTCTAACTAGACTAACTAGAAAGAAGATTGTTCTCTTCAGCTTCGAAATATTTTATTCAAAATCCAAGTAAAATTAAATTGAACATCTAACCAACTATTACTACTGGCACCTTTACATTTTGAACAAAAAAGAAGCAGCACTATCAGTAAAGAAGAGATAAGTTACCTTTTGAATCCATGGCCCGGACCATGAGCATGAGTACTGTAGAGCATATATACTCCCTCCGTCATATATGATTTAGAAATTGTTTAAGACAGTGACGCGGTCTCTAAAATATAATTTTGACTTTATATTTTTAGAAAAATAATCACAAAGTGTATATTTATACTTTTATGAAAGTATTTTTCAAGACAAATCCATTCATATGGTTTTTATATTTTCAAACTCAATAACTTAAAAATTATTTATGATTTATACTCAATGTTTGACTCAAATCTTGTTCAAAACAACTTTCTTTTTCTTTATGGAGAGAGTACATGTTAGTTCAAAGTTTTAAGATGTGATCGAGCATTGGCGGCATAGAGAGGGACACAAAGTGAAGCTAGCAATGATTCTGTTCCCTCGCGCGCGCTCCCGGCCTCATCATTGCTGAATTTTGTTTCTGCACAAGCTAGTTCACTCATCATTTGATTACGGAACAAGCGATAGATATATGGGTACTTGCATGTGTTGGGCCACTTGGACCTTTTGAGAATTGAGATGCTCTCTGGAGATCGATCGGCGAATCGCCACCCGGCTGCCCTAATGATTTCCGGCCACAAAGCAGGAACATATGCGTATTCGATCAGCAACAAACGAAATGAAATTTTAGATTGCGTGCATGTGGGCCGGCGGGGTCAAATGGAGTCCTCCAAAGCCTGTCAACGAAATGCAGTCGGAAACGATCACACATCCATGGATGTGGCGGAACCCTAAGCATACAGCTAGCTACTAGCACTAACCAGGGACCAGCAATGATAGCCTATATTCTAACTTTTTTATTTATCTTCATATAAAATAACCACACAAAAATTAGACTAATCTAACAACTACTCGTGCATCACACACTACTAGTATAATACCCGTGCTAACACCATGGTTTTATCTTAAGATGCACATAAAAACAATCAATGTTTTTTTCGTAGTTCAGCTTTTCAAAATAAATCATAAAGCTGAAATAAATCATAAAACTAAAAAACAATTCAACGACTCATGAAAAAAATAGAGAGCATCAGAAAAAGAACATCAAGATCCCATTACTGTCTTGTTTCATTGTTTCAAAGGCGATTTTTTTTTTATAAAAAACATGGAACTACATATATACATGTCAAAAGAAAAGTGTCCCATGAAACAATGTTCGTACATCTGGTCAGGGCAAAGTTGTTTCTACGTGAGCGCGCACACAGGTCAGCACTTAGTACAAATTACCCGCTTGTCCTGAATTCAGTTTAGACTCCAGCAGATTGCCATATATAGAAACACGCTGCAGAAAGAAACATGCTCAATCTGATCCAAGGTTAAGATGGACAGGGGAGCTGGTCAATCCATCATATGGCCACACCAGCAGGTCATGCGCACCACCACCTGGCACCAGAGCAATACAAATATGTTGCCAAATAGAAGGCAAGGAAGCCAAAGACATGAACAGTGGCAGTAACAATTAGCTTGGCTAATACAAGAAATTTTCTATGAAGTTAAGATTTATACCTTGCACTTAAGTTTCATGAAAGAATTTTTTCACACGATTATCACTTATTTCACACAAAGGAGATCATCAGCTTCAGAAAATACATATGGGGAATAATACGATCAAAACAAATATAGAAGCACAACCTAGCGAGTAGTAGACTCACATTCAAAGCACCCTATCCATGCTACAAAGCAAAAGTCAACACAACAACATTGCACTGAGCTGATTTTGGACAAATTAAATGGGTGTTTTTTATAATAAACAAGTGGACACCGAATGGAAGTGCTTGATATCTCTACTACTTACTGAAGGTGCCCAAGTAGAGATCCTTGTTCTCTGCAACTCGTCCAATCCGTGCTTGCCATCTTCCATGTTGGTGAGAGTTAAAGTAAAACACATTTTCAATCCATACATCATGTGGCTTGTCAATCCAAGTGTATACGTATGCCACTATATGAATTCAAATCCCCTGTAAATGGATGCACCTCTGGAGAAACCTTCTAGTGGTCTATTAAGATCTAATAAGTAATAGTTGATCTTGCTCAAACTTTAACAATTAACCCAGCAATGTACATAATTAACCATATGAAGCTCCAAGGGCTGCGGTCTCTATGTCCGCGGGTGTGACAACCGGGCTGCCTAATATGTATTACAAAATTCTTTTGTTTTTAAAAAGCTACTGAGTGTTTTTCTTGCTATGGCTAATTATCATTCATGACTTTCAGAAATCAATCTTCATTTTAGAAAGCAAAGGTGCACTCTGAGAAGGCTATATATACAGAAAATAAAAATAAAAATGACTTTACATCAAGAGGTTCACTTTCTCCCTCAAGCTTAACCATGACTGGGCATTCACGCTGAAAAAGATTAAAGGTTGGTATTAGATTGATACACCGACAACAATAAATTACCTGTGAAAATCACATTAGGAAACCATTTTTGTAATTTGTCTTCCACTTGTTTCAGAGTATTGTAACTACAACAAAAATATTGGAGTTTCATGACCTTTCTAAAAATATGGATAGTGAATAAATATTCAGTTTAAATAAATGTACAATAATACCAGCTGCAATGGAATTTAGGCAATAATAAAAATGAAACACACAAAAGGTAGATTTTACACACAAAAAAAAGGTAGATTTGCAGAAATTTTTTTACCATTTTAATCAGTTTTTCCTTTGAAGTGGTAGCACATCTTTGCGGAGAAATACATTATGTGTATTCATGGAGCAGTATAAAGCAGTGAGAGAAATCATGTGGATCAGAATCAGCAAGATAGCAGTGTTCTAGTACCTGAAACTCCTGGTGGCATAGCGAGAAAGGAAATAGATCAACGCAGGTTGGATCTCCGTTCCAATTCAATCAGGTCCTGCTGGATCTCCGTTTCAATCCAATCCGTTCAAGGAGGCATAGCTAGAAAAGAAAACGATGCAGACGTAGCCAGATCAATGAAAATGCAAAACATGGCACTCACACGGGCAGGTTTACGTGAGGCCGCGCAGCCGCCCCTGTCTCCGGTACACGTCCGCGCACGGGATGTAGATCGATGGAGCTGTGTAAAAAATTCAAATAAATTAATTTAGAGCTGCAACGACGACATAGATATATTATCACGATTGATTATGATATAATATATGATTTCATAAGTAAACTTAAATCCAACAAAAAAATCCAAAAACAAGCATGCATCTACATAGAACTTCTTTACGGCAACCACAGCAGCAGCCTCATCGTCCCTGCAATAGGAGGGAAGAGAACGGAGGGGAAGTAGCCTGGGAGTTTGACCGCCTGTCGCAGGGGAGCAGAGCCACGGGCAGGACGGAGACCACATCTACGAAACGGAGACGACAAGCCGCATCGAGCCCACCTCGCAACTGGAAGAGCAGGTACGCCGCTGTTGCAACTGGGAAGGGCGACTTCGCCGTCGACGTAGCAGGAAGGGCCGGTGCCGCCGCCACGATCTGCTCGAACTTGCTCAGCGCCGACGGGTGCCGCGCCATCCAAGCGGCGCGCACCTCGTCCACGGGTGTCGCTACTCCTTTGACGCCGGCTCTTCATGAAGGGGAAGGGCTGCCGCCGCCATCGGGTGGAGGTAGGGGAGGAGCATGCCGCTGCCTGGATCCGCCTCCTCCGGGAGATGCAAGTGAGGACGGTGGGTGCTGACGCCAGTGGGGAGCCAGGCTCGCCATCGGAGGTGGAGGAGGGCCACCGCGTCCGCCGCGCACATGGGGACGGGGCCACCGCCGGCAAGGGCTCCGTGCGCGCGTCGAGGGTGAGGAAGGATGGGTCGCGTCGCCCACGGAGAGCTCCGTCCGCGCGAGGCGAGCCGCACCGCCACCAGGCCGCCTCCGCGAGCGGGGAAGGCCAGGAGGTCGCCGGCGAGCGGGCGGAGCGCGTCGACGAGCTCGCCGAGGCGCGCGCGCGAGGTGCCCGGGTGCGGCCAAGGTGGCGTCAGCAACCGCCGTGCCCCTCGCCAAACCCTAGGTGCGGGCGCTCGACTGGAACCGCCGCCGCCGTCTCTAAATGCCGTGGAGTTTTGGACTTCCAGGCCGCAGTGGTTTTGCTTTTTTTTTTTTCGTAGAAAAATCGAGATGGGTGCGCTCGATGACTTGTATGGCAAAAAAATGCTGCCCGGAAGTTGTCTGACGAAATCTGACTTCCCAGACAAGTACATGATATTCCGTTTAATTGGAAGTATGTGTCTGACAAGTTTTAATAAAAAGGAGAATATATGTTTTCTTATGTATATAATCTTAATTAATATCATTTGAGTAATGTACACATATCAATTAGAGGCAAAAACAAATCGAATGTTTTTATGAATCAATAATATATATATAAATAACAATAATTTAATTATTTACTTGATAACTATTTATATTAAGGATTAACGAATGGATGTTATACGGATGTTATACGGAAACAAAGAAAAGTGTTTCGGCCACACATGTATGTCCTGATGTTGAGACAAATAAAAAAAGATTAAATTAGTATATAGATAAAAATAAAAAGAAACAAGAGACAAATATGTTACGTATGCGCTCCAGGCAAATGTCATCCAGACGTGCTGCACCCAGGCAGCCGTTTTTGATCGCCTGGTGGAGGGTGCCCTCGCCTGGCCCAGGCAAGCATCTAGGGTTCCAACCAAACGAAATCCAGGCAACATCTAGTCAGGTACCAGTCCAAGCAAATTTTCTCAGGGAGCGATCCAAACAGCCCCAGAGCGCGTGCGTGAGCGACGTAAGGGCCTGCATGGTACTTTTGATATCAGCCGTTGCATCTGCAGAAGGTGTGTTGTGAATCATTGATATTGAAGAAAGAATTTATCTGGAGAAATTTTTAATTATGGTGGAGATTATAGCGGAGATATTAAGAGTAGAATAACAATGATAACACTAACGAGGGCGTATGAAAAGCCATATTCCTTGCCCATGTTGCTGTCTCCTCAACAGATTTAATGTAATACATATACTAATACCAACTTCTCAATATTCAGTTCAGATCCTTCGTGACATGAAGAAGAATTCAGCCATCCACTGCATTGTATACCAGAAATCATCCATTCATCGAAAGAGAATTAGAGTGTTCCTTCCATCAGAAACACTACCTAGATATTTTTTTTAAATGTGAAATTTAAAACCCAAAAAGCATGATTTTGGGTATGTACTATAGCATAGATAAAAGATATCTATTAGTAAATAATTAAAACATGAGACCATATAAAATCCAAATAATTTCAATCTATGCACCATAATAATACAGAGTATAATTTAAAAAATATCTAAAACTGGATTCTTACTTTTCCTAAGCTAAAATAAATTTTATTGATTAAACCAAAATTTGTCCATTTTTTTTATTTTTGATGATAAAGTCTATTTGACCTTGTGAACTATTAACATAGTCTAATTTGCCTTCTCCATGACCTTGTGAACTATTTCCATACATCTTACCGCTAAATCACCTTGAAAAACCATCAAAGAAGCGAAAACAAGTGGTTTCAATAACTGAAGGAACCAAAATTTATGGTTTTCTAGTTAGAGGACTTTTCCTAGTTCCCATTTGAATCTTTGGAATTCATATTCATTCTAATAAACACAATTTAGGCATATATTGATTAAGTTAATATAGCCATATGCTAAATATATTTTCTATAATATTGTTGGCCATATGGAGGTTACTTATGTGTTCCATTTCTACTGCAAGAGAACAAGCGTGCTATAAGTTGCAGAGGAGAAACATAGCATAATGATCTATGGAATCGATTTGTTTCTCTCATTCTATGAACTTAATATATTCTTATATATATATATCCAAATCTAAACATTGAAACTTTTTTGAAATGTCAAATCCCAAACCAAATAGCCTTGTCCAGAAAGGAAATGGGCCCTAAAGGAGTATATGGCATTTGGGCTGTCATTTGTTGGCCTACCCATCCCACTCCACGTGTCAACTGCCCTATAGGCCCATCCGAGTTCGCCCATAGATTTATAATATTCATATATCCGTATATATTTTTCTCAAAAAAATCATACTCGCAAGGCAGGAGTCGCCGCCGTCGTCTCTGATGGTCCGCGTGGCAGAGTTCTGCAACGGCGCAGCCTAAGATCTCTCCCTTCGGCGATCAAATCTCCACTGTAATGCGAAACTTTTTGAAGGGTTAGATGGATAAACTCAGCCCTCTGCGGCTCTGCCCACGTTTCGAACCAACGCAGCCCACTAATCTCCACGGCCCACTAATTTCCAATCTCCAAATCCAAATTTTGAGAGGCCGTCTGCGACGACACCCCCGCCTAACCGTCCCCCGCCGCTGCGCCACGCCACCGGGGTGCCCTACGGCCCCACAACAGCGCCGGCCTGCCCCGGCAATCTCCTTCGCGACCACAACGCCGATCGATGATTGCGGCGACAACGGTCACGGCCACAACCTTGGGCATCGTCGCGAAGGCGTTGTCGTGGGTCGCGCAAGATCGCCATGATCGCCTTCGAGGAGGAGTACCCGTACGAGATTCACACGCCCTCGCGCCCGTACGAGATCCATGCCCTCGCGCCCTTGTGCTTGTGCTCGGTCGACGCCACGCCAGAGCCGTCTCCGTCGTGGCCGGACCTTCGCGTCCACAGCGAGCGTGTGCGAGCCTCAGGGAGGCCGGACCGCGGCAGGCAGGGAGGGCGGAACGCGGGAGGCAGGGAGGCTAGACCGGATCGGCGACTGCCAGCCCGACGCAGGTACATCCATGCATATGTATATGTTCATCGATCTATAGCTCGGCCTGTTGCCAGAGATTGATAGATAGAAGTCTGTTCGTGGATCATGTCCTGCACGCCGGCGTAGGTGCATACATGTATTAAACAATCAAATTGTATTCATCCAAATGCTATATACATGTATGCACCCAACTTAATTAAACAATTGAGTCGTATTCATTTCAATCATGGAGCTAATGCAGCTGGAAATTAATTCCAATCATTTCAATCGGCGTAGTTTCTGCTGTATGTTTGCGGCCTATGCCTAATATCTGTTGTGAGCTAATGCAACTGGAAATCATGTGAATTTCAGCTGATTTTATTAGCAACCCTGATTGTGAAATTCAGCGTTCTGACTGAATTGCTATGCATCGGTAGGTGCGTTTTACTCATCGTTCATGTGGGTGCTAAACTTCTAATTCAGATAGTGTGCACTGTTGGCAGACACGCACATAGCTGATATAATGTGGGTTTCTGAAATATCCTTGCTACTACTTCACAATGTCTACACCGAGACATACACGCGATGCGCTAAGCGACATCAGCAACGTCACAGGTATGCTTATAATAAGTGGGTATTCGGATGCTCGCGAACAACCAAGGCATGAAGAAACAAAAATACCACCTCATGGATCTTAAATTTGCTGTAAGCTGTTATATATAAATCGTTCTAAAATAGTATAATTAATCAAATATTACTAATTTCTACAAACTCAACAGGAAATAACTAGGTTTGGACAAGATCCACGATGTTATGGGATGATTGACGACGTATATCGTGAAGGCTTGATAAAAGTGCTTGAGTGTTGGCCAGGCATGCAATATCATATCAATGACCGTACTAATGTAAGTTATGTCCTCTGTACTACTTTATATAATTAATTTATTTTATTTGCCATTTATATATTCTTTTTGTGTGTTTTAGATTCTACTACCGTATTATCGGGACAGCCCGTATATTTTATTCGTAACAGACATGCAAAACAAAATTGTGGTGCTTTGACGGGTTTTAGTATATACAACCACATTCCAAACTATTGCTACAATATTCATGCTTGCCATGGAACTATCAAAATTAAAGAGGAACCACTGTATATCTTCATGGCAGTGAGAATACCCTGCATGTGTAACAAAATTTACATCAAACACCAAAGACTAGTAATCACTTATCATTTGGTTCAACTTTGATATAACAAAAACAAATATTTCAATTTTGTACGCCAAATAAACAACTGATCTTGGACAGGAACTTGGGAGGCTTTCTTGTATACAATTTTATGAAGCTATGGGACGGTGTAAAATTACCACCGATCAACTATGTAAGCACATGTAGTCTCCAACTATAATTGCGTTACTACACGAATAAATAATAATATAATATTATCTAACATGCACAGCTATCAACATCACTAAGGTGGGAGTTGATGGCTGACATTTAGCGAGTCATGCAAACGAGCGTTACGACAACATCCCTGAAGAAATTCAATATTTGATTAAGAAGTTAGGAAAAGTATAAAGATGTCTATTTATATGCAGTGATGATTCTCAAAATATATATAGATAAAAAAAAATTGTCCAAAAGTAAAACTCTGCATAAACAAATTGATTGATTTATATAATATTTACTGAAAAAACCGTAGCGTTAGCTTGGGCATTATACTAGTAGTCATGTAAAGCACTTGCAAAATTTTGTCATCCATGTGCTCTTCATCTGTCAGATACTTGCAGTTTTGGTAGAAACATTCATCCATGTCTTCTTCATCTGTCAGGTACTTGTAATTTTTGTAGAAACATTCTCCGGAGATCCGACTAATCCGTTCTGTCGATCGAGTCATATATGGAAGAAGGCGGCGGCGGCCATGGCGCGGGTGACCGCATCAGCAGCCTCCCCGATGACATCCTGTTCTCCATCCTCCTTGGCATCGGATCGACTCGCGCCGCCGCGCGCACCAGCGTGCTCTCCCACCGCTGGCGCCACGTCTGGTCCGGCCTGCCCGAGCTCTACCTCGGCACCTGCGACGTACAGCCGGGGGCGACGCGCCTGGACTTCATCGACGCCGCCCTTGACGCGTGTTCCGCCCCGGCCGTCCAGCGCCTCGTGGTGGCCATGTCCTGCCATGGCCTCCGAGTCGACGGGAATCACTCTGTCGCTCGAACGGCAATGGAGGCTCCGCCTGCGTCCGGCGGGCTCGTTCACGTCGCTGACCGACCTGTACATAAGCTGCGCCACCATGAAAGGCAGGGAGCTTGGCGCCTTTGTGTCCAAGCAGTGCCCGCGCCTCAGGAATCTCTACCTTTCCGTCAGGCTTGTTGCTGCCTCCAACGTGTCCATAGTCTCCAACTCGCTTAACTCCCTGTCATTCGACGTCAAAAACACCAAGAAGCTCGAAGTCATCGCCCCTAAGCTTGAAGTGCTGAAAGTATGTAATGACTGGGGCTCATATCTCTGCCCCAGAGCTGGCCGAGATTAGTTGGGACGGTGACAGCGGCTACGACCCTCTGTGCCACAGCTTTGCCAACGCTGGCCGTCACCTCCGGCTGCTAGACTTGGGCTCAAAGTGTGTTGTCGCTTCCCTGATGCATCAATTCGACGAAGTTGATTTGCTGAAACTGAACCTGAACCTCCGCAATTTTATGGTGCGTTGGTATTAGCACTTAGCAGTCATATTTTTCCTGAAAAATAACTGTTTTGCCTTCTGATCCTGTGATCAGTTGATCACATTGTTTCTCATCCTGGCAGGGAACAAAGGCATACACAGATTTCTTGAACGAAACGATTGCACTACCCAAGTGTGAGAAATTAAAGTTGCGAGTATCATTAGGGAATTATTATGACCATAGCTTTGCGTCAAGCATGTTTCATCTTTTAAGGAGCTGCAACAGTACAAGGAAGGTTTCAATAAAGGTCGAGACTGGCCCCTTGAAGGTCATCTCCTTGCTTCTGCAACTTCAATGTGCTCTTTATTTGATGGCTTGGTTCAAGGCAACCTTAGTCCTTTCCGATTTCCTTGAGGTGGGGGCTGGTGGCACTTGGCAGACCTTAATGGTTATTTAACAAACTGATCATACGCTGCCATTGGATCTTACATTTGGTTGGCAGAGAAAAGTGATGACTACTTGTGCGTAGAAAACTAGAAGTCACCGGTTTCTAAAAGATGTCGTTTTGAACAGTGAAACAATCTCTAAAATATAACTTTAAATTTTTATTTTTATAATAGATTTATTAATATATGTATACCTTTTACGAAAGTATTGTTCTAGATAAACCTATTAATGTGGTTTTCACATTTCCATATCCAACAATTTAAAAGTTATTCTTGTTTTATTTTTCCAATATTTGACCAAGCATTTTCCAAAATGACATAATTTGGGAAACTAGAGGGAGTAGAGCAGAGATAAACATCACATCCATTGTTCACTAATAGATTCATACTGATTTTTTTTATATCTTAATTCCAGGGTATCCTTGCCCATCCTCTTGCTATTGTCGCTTGCCGGAGAGTTGCAAGGCTGATGGCATTACCCTTGAGTCCCTCGAGGAGGTGAAAATTACATTCATTAGAGATTCCTTCGGACAAGTGCAGTTCGTGGAGGATCTTCCGGATGCCATGCACCAAGCCTGAAAAGGTTGGTCATCAACTGTGTTTTCTGGAGCGACGGTTCAATCAAAGAGCAACTAGAAGAGGTCGGCAGAATGTTTGATCGAGACGTCATGGTCGAATGCAATGTTATTTAGTGCCAGGGGTGTTTATCTTTTGATCGATGGAAAGCTTAGAGCTTGTAAAAAATATATTTGAGAAGTTTTTTGGGATAGGGTTACAGTTCAAATTTAGACTTCCGACATTTATCTATATTACTATTTGAGAAGTTTTTGCGTTGAACGTGATCACGCGTAGTACTCCTAGGCCTTGTTTAAATCTCTAAATTAGAGCTAAAATTCCTATAGCAGAATTCTTATAGTATTTCGTTTGTATTTGATAAAAATTATCTAAATTTTAGCTAATTAGACTTAAAATATTCGTCTCATAAAATACAATAAAACTATATAATTAGTTTTTAATCTCATCTATATTTATTACTTTATGTATATACTAGTATTTTAATGTGACGAAGAATATAAATTCTGTATAGTAAATTTAATGATCAAATTATTAAAACTAAAGAAGACCTTATAGGATATCAGCACGCGTTCCATTGCTTGTTCCTTGTACCTGAGCATAACTCCCTGTCCCAGTCAAATGGCGATAAGCATGGCCGTCCCAGTCAAATGGCGATAAGCATGGCCGTGGCCACGTGGGTGGCCAGCCTTGGTCCGCGGGAACTTGACACCATCCATCACCATCACCAAGCGGCTAGTACCATGCTTTTCTTTGCTAGGAACAGTTGATAGTGATGTGTTGGATATGTATCCGCCCACCGAATCCTGATCACGGAGCAAACAAATAGTAGCATCCGTTGAAATCGCCAACTCCACGTCCCGAATCGGCGTTTGCTAGGGTGTATGGTACCGGTGTAATTTTAGTACTGTTTGCTAGGGTGTATGGTACCGGTGTAATTTTAGTACTGGTGTAATTTTATTTTTATTTATTAATAATTATTTAAATATTGATTAATTAGGTTTAAAACGTTCGTCTCGTAAAGTATAATAAAATTATATAATTATTTTTTGATTTTTTTTACATTTAATACTTCATGCATTTACTGATATTTTAATATGATACGAAATAAGAATTCTGCATAGTAAAATTTAGTGTGAATTTGAAAAACCAAACAAGGCCTCTGTTTGGAAGCCCGTGTGGTTGCCTGCAGCGTCAGTCAATGAACACTTGTTTTTTTCCTTCCTGTATCGGAAATGTAAATAAACACACACCTCAAATAAAGCAACTATGGCCGTGTATGGTTCGACTTATTGCTGATCACGCGGTGTGGTAGGCCAGCTGTGGAGCGTAAAATCACACTCAATATTCAAACTCAGGGTTGATCAATATTCAATCTTTGTTGGTGCTCGATGTGAAGGCAAGTTATTGGGTCCGAGTTGCTAAATCTCGGCTAGTGAGTTGCTAAATCAGTGCAAAGGATGTGGCGGTAGCATAGTATATGTATATCCATTATCCAAGTAGCATCTTAGAATAAAGAAATAGCGCTGCCAGAGTGACGACGATTGTGCGCCGTAGGAAACGAAATCCAGACTAGATTTTGTTCTCAGTTGCCGTTTGGTTCTTGCCTGCCACGATTCTATCTCGCCGGCCTTCTGGATGCCGCCGGCACGTTTGCTGTCTTTCAGTAAACTAGTCAAGAAAAAAGTTACGATATGTTTGGATGTATAGCGAGCTTTTGTCTGGCCTTTGCTTATATAGCCAGGTAAGGCTAACCTATCCCGACAAGCTTTCTAGACCAGCGAAGAAGAGCTCGCTCGTTCAGCAATCGAGGAAGCAGGTCAAGGAATGCAAATACGTTCTTGTCTTCCATTTCTCGCTGGGCGAGGTTGAGGCAAGTGATGGAAACGAGGCTTGACACTCATGGTTCAGTTTCGGTTATAAAGACTCAAACCCAGAAACCCTATAATCACGGCAACAAGGCTATGCACTGTCTGATTGACCTCGGCAACAAGGCTAATTTTCGCGGGTGAACCAAAAATACAAGGACAAGGAACATACAATCCTAAACATTATAGATGTATGATTAAGCTCATAAGTTGCAGTTTCATGAACCGTTTAACCAAAAGATTGGAACACTTCAGTATACCTTTGCCTTGCTCTGCTATATATATAAGACTAATAATAATTAGTGGAACTTAGTGGGTGTAATGGACTCTTATCTCATCATTGTTTCTTGGAGTAATTAGCTGGATTTCTTTTTTCACCTTACCACGTAGCACAGAGATCATAATCCACGAGTAGAAAAGCTGCGCACTTCCTGGCTGTCGTATCATGATAAAGATTGTTGGGTGCATCATATTTACCTCAAGGCCTAAAAGACGGTATCTGCTAGTAACCACTGAAACGACCCAGCATATTCCGTTCGCTCGGGACAAAACTGTATGTTGATACCAAAGGATGCAAGGAACTTCGTCCATCACCATTATTAGTATGTACATGTGTGCCAATTTTTATCCAGTGCTACTGCTTTTTTCGCTATCCATACTTTTCGTAAAGATTTCGTTGAAGTGTGCAATAATGCTGCACTGCTTACTGTGACATCAATAATGAATATAACTTGAATATATTTCATATAAGGAGATGCAGAATCCAACTTGTGGATATATTGCCACAGTATTGTATATGTATTCCGGTAAATCTTGGCTTATTTCTGAGTTCTCAATGCAACCCAGGCCTTCAAGAACTAACTTTGTATGGGTGGCAAAAACAAAACATTTGAACCTTCCATTGCAGCAAGTACCTATTCTCATCCTGGGTTCATATCCGATAACTATCTGACCAATTATCTTTATCTGACCAATTATCTTTCTTAGTTCTTCTGTTGGCAACCACAACCAGCTTTATTTTTGTACAGCAATAAAAAAACAGAGTGAACATCAATAAAAGGTGTACCTATATAGCAGTCGAAGATACATGTGTTGTGGAATTTGACATCAGGTTTTTAGTTATATGCAGGAACTTTAGTTACAGTCATAATAAAGGTGTGTGTCTGCTAAGTTGCCCAATCATAGCAAGATTTATATCAGAGTCGCACCAGAAGTTGTAGGATTTGATCTGTTAGCCACAATTTACCTAATTAGGAACCATCTCCCTTGTAAATTACCGTACGTATATTTTTTATAAAAGAAATATATTTTAAATATCTCGACCACTTTATCTATCCTTATTACAAACCACAACACTACAAACCAACGCTACTAGTTCAGTTGTCTCATCAAAGCAGAAGTCGCACACACAACCTCTAGTTGCTAGCCACAGAGTCTCTTGCGCCAGAACTGCTGGCAACAACCTTCCACGTCGGCCTCCTTGCGACCTCCATAGACACCTCCCACATCAGCCTTCTCGCCAATTTCGTGGTCACAACTCACTACCACAGAAATGCAAAACCCTCCAAACACCATGCCAACACCCTCCTCCCAACCACCATCCACTGCAGTGGACATTGTAATCCCGAAACCTCAACTATATCTCCACCTTCTCTCACTGCAATGGTGAAGACAATTACAGATTAACAGGCACGGTGTTAGGTCCTAGATGGCTAGAGGGGGGTGAATAGCCTATTTAAAATTCTACAAACCACTAGACAAAAGTTGATTAGTATAACAAATGGCGATAACCGCGGTTTGCCTAGCCTAGATTGAGAGCAAGCCTTCTAGTGACAATTCTAATATATACTCTATATCACGCAAAGACTATGTCACTACTTCTAATCTATTGAGTTATCAAGATAATCTATTCTACACAAGCTATACAATATGAATATATATAATAAAGTAAATACAAGGGGTAGGATAGCAATTTCAATACCGACGGTGGAGTGAAGTTGTTGCCAATCACCAAGATGATATTCATTCGATCACAATGACAACAATATAAATATATCGATGAAGAACCAATCACCGGGAGACAAGAGATGACACAATAATTTTTCTCTCGAGGTTCACTTGTACACCGACAAGCTAGTCCCCGTTGTGTCGACCTCCACCTAGATGGTTCCTCGGTGTGACCCTCAAGCCACTTACCCCGCAAGGCACTCCCCCGCAAGGGAACCGCAAGACACCACTCTCAAGCGAGGTAACTCAATGACACGAGCAATTTACTAGAGTTGCTTTTGGCGCTCCGCCGAAGAAAAGCACAAGAACCTCCTACAAATCAACACCGGAGGTGGGCAAGAACAATCACCAACTTTTCCCAACGCCTCCAACAATCTCCAAGCCGGCTAGGTGACGGTGCTCACCAAGAGTAACAAGAAATCACCGGCCAAACGACTCGCAAGTGCCACTAGATGAATCAACTCATGCAATGCACTTCGAATCACTCAATCCTCACTTATGATGTGCAACCAAGCAAGAGAGGATGAGAGGAGGGCTGTTTTTCAGCTCAAGGGAATGATGAATGAGTTAGAGAGTCAAGACATCCAGCCCAAGGCCGACCAACAACTATTTATAACCCCCATCCATCAAACTAGCCGTTGCCCCCCTCGGGACACACGAAAACCACGCACCAGATGGAACCGCCGGACGCATCCGGCGCGTTCACCATCCGCGCATCAAGCCATCGGGAGCGTCGGACGCGCCAGATGGAACTGCCGGACGCGTCCGGCGCTCCATCTTGCGCCACATGTCGCCCATGTTCAAAGTCGACCATTGCCTTCCAATGGCTACTTCTCGAAATGGCTCAGATCAACGCGCCGGACGCGCCTGATGGAACCGCCGGACGCGTCCGGCTCGTTCACCATTCGCGCACCAAGACACTGGCACGTCGGACGCGCCAGCTCCACCGAGCGCTGGACGCGGCCACGACACTGTTCAGCGTCCGGCGTTTGAAATAGCTACGCCTCACGCCAGCTAAGTCAAACGCGCCGGACGCCAGCGCCGGACGCGTCTGCTGCACGCCGGACGCTACTCAGAGCCGACCGCGCGCGGGGCCGTCCGCCGGATGCCACTGCCGGATGCTGCGCCAGACGCACTCCCGTGTCCGGCCAGTGCTCCGGCCAGCCTGCCTCAACCTCCACACGCCGGACATGCCAGGACAGCGTCTGGCGCTCCGGCTTCACGCGCCGGACGCGCCAGGACAGCGTGGGGCGCTCCTATGCGCCGCGTCCGGCCAACAGAAAACCACGTTTTCAACATGCCGCGACGCGTTAACTCATCCAACATGCTACCCAACAAGTATACCAATTTGAAGCCGAGAGTAAGCATGTTTTCATCAACATTTTGCATCCGGCGCAATAGAAAATATGTATCTCATTTTCTCAAAAATGCCGAATCCCCCCGAGCTTGAGCGGTTACCAAACCCAACTCAACCCTCCAAACACCATCACCTTTGCAAATGTGCTAAACTCCATCATGTGACATCTCCATGTGCAAGTGAGTTAGCATTTTTCAAAGCATTTTCAAAGGATTTTCATCGCGCACTAGATCCTAAATGCAATCATATGAAATGATGGACCTAGTGGCACTCATGAACCGAATTACCGAAGATCTCCCCTCTTCATAGTTTGGCTATCAATCCTAAACCACTCACACCCTCTATGGTGTCTTGAGTGCGAAACAAAATGGCCCTATAGGTTATACCTTTGCCTTGAGCCCATTTTGTCGATCCTCCAACCGCCAAGCCTTTACATGACATGTGACACTCCATGTCATCATGTAACCGTCTTGGTCCATTGACTTCGATACTACTTGCTCTTCTCCGTTGGTCGGTCCATCGGCGCCAAGTCTTGCCCAAGCTTCACCGGCACACAGTCCTTTGCTTCGAAGCCTCAACTTGCCCTTCACACTTTCAACCGGTCCATCGAGCCAAGCCCATCTTGATCTTCATCATGCTTAGATTACATAACTTCATGTCATGACTCATCATCGAGCTCCACTTGGCATGGACTACCTTTCTCTAAATCATTCACTTAGAAACAAGGTTAGTCCTTAGGTTTCATCAATTATCCAAAACCAAACTGAGGACTTTCACACGGGCTTCCAAAGCGATGCCTCCAAGAAAGGACACAACGCCACTAGCGCTTGACCGGAAGGTCAAGCCATTACACCAAGAAACAACAAGTTGCGAAAAGGAAAGAGAGTCGATAATGAATAGATGCTTCTGAGGAATAACAATACAATGCCTGAAGGCATCGTCGGCATCATCGGTCAAGTTTTGCCATGGTGTCTCAAACCCATGCTCGGCATTGGCCAATTCCCATACTCACTGCCACCCAATAGTGAAGCCACCTGCTGCCCCTACTGCTGTCAACGATGCCCTTGACAACACTATCAGATAGTAGGACCACAAATCCAGCCCGACGCAATACTGTCATTACATCGAGGTTTGTTGGCTTTAGCGTCTGTTGTCGTCGCTATTGGTCTCCGCCAGCTGCCTTGGGCACTCTCAGGACTGGATCTGTCCATGCTAGATCTGGAGGGAGGGGAACCGCCGCCACCCACCTAGAAGTCTAGCAAGCTCAGCCCCACCAGATCCCCACACACCATCGTCGTTTGGTCATTTCGCGGCGTAACCCTCTAGTCCAACACCCTCGTCGTGCCTAATCGCGGTGTCATCCCAGCCACCGAGCTTCGTCCCACACGATGGCACCCGCGACCTTCCTAGGTAAAGGCCTACGTGCTTGCGTCATATGAGTTCATCATTAAGTAATTTAATTTTACCCTTTGTTCCAAAGAAACCATTCGTAAAGATGGGGAGGAGAGAGCCATTTCTGTTGTACTAAGCTGCTGTCGTGTTCACGGTAATTGTGGTGCATCATGTGTATATTATTTTAAACAAGGCTGGTGAACACAAGTAATTGGAATGGGGTTTGGTTCCCGATCTTCTGCGAGACTGAGGATAACTAATGATTTAGGATCAAAACATCAATCCAGGTTTAGATCGCAAGACTTAAATCAAACCAAGCAATTTTAGCACCACGTCTTCATTCAAAATCTATCAAGATGCTGTGTTGCCATCTTTTGATTTTTTGGGCCTTATAATAATGTGTTGGGACTTCTTATTAGGGACACGAATAGGAGTCCTTGGCCATCCCTTAGACTACAAATTAATAGTTGTTGCCCAAGGTAGGGTTTGTATTTTTCTTTTGATCAATTTGGCATTATACCATCATTGTTCATTAATTGATGACACCCCAACTTGTGAGGTTTATCTATATCTACAATTGTCACTTTACTTGAGTTGTGTTTACTTGTTCTTTGGCCTTCTTAGCTCGGATTATTATCACATGCATGGTTACTCGGGTCTTGTATGTTTCCTGAAGGCAGATTATTAGTGCATCGCTCTCGAACTAAATCGATAGTTATCTTCAATCCGCTAGAGTGATCACTTAGAAGATCAGGTCCCAAATGCCATATAGCCATGGCAGTTCACCTTAGATAGATAAGGAGCCTTGGGATGCTCGCATCATGGCTGATGCCACAAGCTAGCAGGTTCGTTTTTTTATGAGGTTTTTTGTTGTTTTCCTAAATATTGGCCACAATTTTCTTTTCTAGCTATTATTTGAATTACTTAAGTGCTGTAATTAGTGGGAGGATTATTTAGAGCAGGCTTAATGGACAATGGGGATGACATAGCTGTTGGATGGTTAGGATATCCCGTCTTTAGAGATAAAGAAGGACGCAAACTTTTTGTTCTATTTGGAAAATTAAACTATGATTTGTTGGAGCTCTTGTCCCTTAGGAGCTAACAAAAGTACTGTATAGCAAGGACCATTGGACATACAAATGCACTTTTGTCATAGAGCCATCCATGCTTTGTTCGTTTGAATATACATGCATTGTACTGTGCCTTGGCGATTCTTTGTGTAGTTCTGAACCACTATCGGAATCCGACTCTTTGCCGGGTGTCAACTTCTTTGCCGGGTGTTTTTTCGAACGAGTGCCAAAACAAAACACTCGGCAAAGAGGCTTTTTTGCCGAGTGTCAAAAAACACTTGGCAAAGACCTTCTTTGTCGAGTGTTTTCTTTTTGAAACTCGTCAAAGAAGCCTCCTTGTCAAGTGTATTTTTTTGACACTCGTCAAAGAAGGTCTTTGCCGATTGTAAAAAAAACGCTCGGTAAAGAAAAATTTAAATTAATTTTGAAACCCTAAACTAATTCAAATTTAAAAGTTTTCAACTATAAAGTTGTACAACTTCTTAAGATCTACAACCTTTATTTAGATCATTTCTTTATTTGACAAAGTGAAAATAAATTTATTCATAAATCTTACATGTCTCTCTTATAGTTCATGAAACTAAAAGAGAGATATATAAGATTTATGAATAATGTTAGAACCACCACATTGATGAACAAACGACCAAAAACCCAAAATAAAGTTTGTAGATCCTGAGAAGTTATGAAATGTTGCAGTTGAAAATTTTTCATTTGAGTTTATTTTGTCATGCTAAACTATATTTGAATTTTAAAATTCATAAACCTCAAATAGAATTCATTTGAGTTCATTTTGATATGCTAAACTATGTTTGAATTTTAAAAATTTAAAATTTAAATTTTAAATGACCTCGGATGAAAAAACACCCAAAATAAAGTTTGTAGGTCTCAAAAAGCTATGAAACTTTGTAGTCAAAAATTTTCATTTGTGGTCATCTTATCATGTTAAACAATTTGAATTTCTCAAATTTGAAATTCAAATTTCGTAAATGATCTCGTATAGAAAAACTTCCAATAATGCCATGACTTACTTTAAAAAATAAGGGCCCTGGTGGGTCCCTCCCTCCAATTAAAAAAGACTCCTGTTATTTTCGAGTTTTTCTATGTTTTTTGAGTCGCAATTTGCCAAGTGTCTTTATCGAGTGCCCGATATACGACACTCGACAAAGACGACATTTCCAATTAAGCCTTTGCCGATTGCTCTTTGCCGAGTGCGGCACTCGGTAAAGTCTTCGCCGGGTATAAAAAAGGGTTTTGCCGAGTGCCTTAGGCACTCGGCAAAGAAGCAGAATCCGGCAGTGAACGAAGCTAGTAGCAAAAATTTTAAACTAAGAAGCCTTTTAAATTCTCTGTTACTACTATAAACATTTCCATTTAACGTACATACAAATGAGTATGTCACATCCAGATCGAATTCCGGCAAAGAAGCAGAATCCGGCAGCGAATAAAGCTAGTAGCAAAAATTTTAAACTAAGAAGCCTTTTAAATTCTCTGTTACTACTATAAACATTTCTATTTAACGTACATACAAATGAGTATGTCACATCCAGATCGAATTCCCTGTGCTTGTTGTTTCGTGTTTCCCTAGTGATCGGGTTATTTGGTAAGAAGATGCATGCTTAGAAAATGAATATGTCCGTCTCTAATATGTCAGGTGCGGTGGCAGATGCAGTCTTCAGCGACGGTAACATCCAGATGAAACTGGTTGCTAGCAGGAAGTATAATGGATTTAAAGAAGGATTGGTGGATCTTATTATCATGTGCTGTTCTATAGGTCCATGTTCTCAGCACTATGTTAAATTTACTATTAGTATTGTTCTTAAGAGATGCTCAATCCACCTCTAAAAACAGTTCCCAAAATGGACCGCTCCTAAATAAATGTATTTGTAGAAACGGCTCTAGAGATCCAACCATCCCAACAAATGGGTGCTAAACAATAGAATTACATATTAAAATTGATTTATTTTCAGATGACTACTTGACCAAAATGAAAGTTCTAAATCTAAAAAGGTTGTAGAACTCTGTAGTTGACAGTTTTTTATTTAAAATCATGGAAATTATGTTTCAAGTCTCACATTTGAAATTTGAATTTTTCAATGACCTTGGATAGAGAAACGACTAAAATAAAAGTTATAGATCTAAAACATTTGTAGAACTTTGTGGTTGCTTTTAAATCATCTATATATCTATGCAAAAATATGTTTGAAGTTCTCACATTTAAAATTTGAATATTACAAATGCTCTAAGCTAAAAAAATGACCAAAATAAAAGTTGTTCTCAAAAAGTTATTAAACTTTGTAGTTAAATTTTTTATCATTTGATATCATTTATCCATGAAAAATTATGCTTGAAATTCTCAAAGTTTCAAATTATAATTCTTCAAACAGCCCCGATGGAGAAACGATGATGAAAACAAAAGTTGTACATCTCATAAAATTACAAAGTTTTATAGTTGATATTTTTATTTGAATCCATTTAGAGTATTAAATACTTATAAAATTAGGTGAAAATAAAATGAGGTGAAAAATATCCTATATTTTAAAGAAAATTGTAATAGGATTTTTCTAATTAAAACATGATTAAGCAAGTTTTTAAAGTAGTATATCAAAATTTATAACACCAGGTAGGCATAGCATGCAAATGTTTTTCTCATGATGATTTAGTGGTACTTATTTGATATCACAAAATCTCAGTATTTTTCATAAATTTTATCAAACTTAAGGTGGGTTGACTATTAAGATTTAAAATTAGAATGGCATCCTTTTCGAGATTGGGAGTAGTCTCCATGCTTGCTATACGTACGTAAGTACGTACGTATAGCTGATACCTCAGCCAACCCCGTTCACCTTTTGTGAATTCTTAAAAGCTAAGCATGGAAGCTAGGACGGCAACGAGGCTTTTGTTTTGTCCCCTTTAACTAAAGCGTCATCGATCACGTCCATCCCTTGCTAAATTTTTTCGCTTGCAAATGATTCGCCGCTTTCCAGAGATCTCATCTTTGCCCCACCAAGCTTAGAAAGGAATCTCACAGACAGGCACAGCTTTTAAGCTGCTGATGCCGGCCTCCCGTGGTAGTTCTTCACTCGTGCTTACCACTTCCACCTTGCACAGCCAAGTCCTCATCTCTGGTCTTAATTATTCTTTCGTGGCATTAATCAGTCCATATAATTAAGCTAGAAGTATTATCAGACATGACAGGTGGCCCATGATACTTTTTCTGTGGTGCGTGCTCCACAAGCTCGAGGGAGTAATTCTTGTGTATGGCCAAACCTTTTGCACCATATACCTTTAGAGATCATACTCGTCATACAAAAAGAAATAATGTCATGGCTAAAGCTAGCAGAGACAACGCATATATATTAGTATGAAGAAAATCTTAATACAAGATGATATTTGCCATATCACCCAACATTACTGGAACTGGAACATGGCCCATGATTTTGTAGACTCAATCTTGTACAGATAGACGTGATATATTGAATCTTTCGCTGAAGAATTCATGTTCACATTTTCTATTCCCTCGATCTTTAAATATAAGATATCCTATAACTTCTATGATAGATTATGAAGTGATGCAAATGATGCATCTAAATAAACCTTCTTTAACTATATTATTATTATTATTATTATTTTTTTTTTCAAGCCTGGTGGTGCACACCAATGGAATATACATATATATGTGATTAGGACTTTAGGGAGTTGATTCACCTATATACCTGATAATATAGGATACATTTTGTTTTTTCAATACCTTGTGTTTCATGATGGAGGGAATAGCATTACGACTGTTCAATATAAAAGATGGTCCTACTAGATCAGACATATGTGAAATTCTAGAAGCCACCTATGAGACATAGACCACAATTATTAAGAATCTTGGAACTAACCCTCTTGGATACGATCAGTGATCAATCATTCAATTTGTGGTGACCCATCTTTTTCGCGGTATTAGTTCTTTCCTCACCCATCCTTTTCACGGTATTTGTTCTTTCCTCACCACCAGCTAGAGAGAAAAATAGTTGTAAGTGTGAATGATTTGACAAAATGGTACTAGCTAGCATTGTTTGCATGATATATAGGATTGTTGCTTGGTCCACAAGGGCATGCAAATTTACCACATACTTTGCTTTTGCCGTCCTTGTCACGCTATATATAAAGTGACACGTACAGCATGTACACCACCACAAAACTAAACCCAACTTTGGCCTTGCCAATGGCCACCCAATAACAACACGACACAGGGAGTAGACAAAGCAACACACGCACACACAGACACAGACAGCTAGCCCCATTACTTCATTCGTTGGCAACACAACACTAGCAGTAGTAGTTGTAGATGGTGGCGTCGACCAGCGGCGGCTGCTGGTACATGCTGCTGGCGCCTGCTTCCATGCACTGGATGAGGTCGGTGAGTGACTGGAGGCGCGCGCTGAGCTCCATGGTCCGGGCATGCAGCAGCGCGTTCTCGGCCTGCACGGCCGTGCACCGGTGCGCGGCGTCGCGGGCGGCCGCTTCCATGGCGCCATTCCGGGCGCGCAGCACGGCCACCTGCGCCGTGAGTTCGTCCAGCTGCCGCTGCTTGCGCGCGCGGGACCGCTGAGCGGACAGCCGGTTCGACTCCTTGCGCTTTCGCTTCCTCTCCGCGGTCACTGCGGCCAGCAGCGGGTCTGCAGGCCGCCCCTCGTCGGACCCGGTCGACGGCGACAGCGACGGCGACGTGGTCACAGTAGACACCATGCCGGGAGAGGCCTTCATGCAGTACTGTTCTTTTTCTTGTTATGTCTCACCGATTATTTACCTGATTAACGATCGATGGAAGAGAAGTTTGTTGCTATGTTTTACTAGGGACTAGAAGTTTTTGGCAGGGAATAATCAGAACTTAAATCCAGCAGAGTTCTGATTAATTATGAGAAGACATAGAACCAGTAGAGGAAGACGAGGGAGAAGGACTGCACGAGCACAGTGGATGTTATCATAAACACGAGAACAGCGGCACCATCAAAAGCTTTTGGTTGGTTGGTTGCACAAGACACAAGCAAGTCACGGAAGCAACTGTGCCGCGCGAAAGAAAAATCCAGCAGAGTTTTACCTTGAACAGGCAAGGTTTTGGTGCTGGAAATTTCGGCAGAGTGACGTCCTAGACAGCAAGGTTTCTGGTGAAAAAATTCGGCAGAGTGACGGCCTAGACAGCAAGGTTTCTGGTGAAAAATTTCGGCAGAGTGACGGCCTAGACAGCAGTGTTTCTGGCTGAAAATTTGGGCAGAGTGACGGCCTGAATAGCTAGCGATCGAGGTTTTTCTTGTAAAAAATTCGGCAGAGTGCTGCCCTGATCGATCAGCAAGGTTTGTGATGGCAGGCAGGGTTTTGCTAGACAGACAGTTGCTAACTGATCCGACGAGAATCTCCCAGGCACAGGGAACAAAAGGTGCAGTAGGTCTGCAGGCAAATCAGGGCAGAGTGGGTAGGTGAGGCCTGATCAGGGCGGCAGTGGTGGTCAGCAACAGCAACTACTAGCTACTCCTGCTTGCAGTTGCAGCGGGACAGCAACAGCATGTGGCTGCAAGGAAACCTAGAGAGGCGAGTCGAGAGAAGGGGAAAAGGGAATTGGGGCTCGGAAGGGAGCCTGAATTTATAGCCGCGGCCAGGCGCAGGGGGAGGAGCCTTGGAGAGCTTGGCTTGCTTAGGCGTTAAGTGGGGTGGGGAAAAACTAAGGGAAAGGTGTGCGGTGGTGGAGGAAGGGAAAGCGACCACGGGGGAAAATGCAGCCAAAGGATAATCAAAGCAAGCCTTGGAATCTCAGGTTAGGTGTCCCTCCCCATGGATTCCAATTCCAATTCCATTGGGTTGCCTACCTGGGTTAGTTTGGTGCTGCTGGAGCTGGCACCTTGTACCACGCGTCCACGCAGAACTGGAGATGGTTAAACCTCACCAGGGTTAAAGAATCACATTCTCAGGTTAGATTGGTCAGGTAAGTCAAAAGTTGAGGGCTGGTTGTGACATTGAGATTCAAGTGGGTGTGATGGGCTCTCTGTCAAAAGTGTCAAGACATATGCAAACTTCTGGGCACGTTGCTTGGGCTGGGCCTAAAACTTACTCTGATAAAATGCTTTTCATTATTTTGATTCTGTTTATGGTCTCAGATATGGAATTATATTTCCTAAAAAAGATATGGAATTACAATATTATTATATATTCATTAAACTTGAATACAAAATGAATGCATGAGTCATCACTTGGTCACAAATAACTTTGGAGCACAGCAGTAAGGCAGTAACATGTTAGACTAGATGTCCTAAGTTTGATCCCTCAAAACCGCATGCTTTTCATATGTCATACTAAGAATCTTGTGCTTTGGCTTCTCCCAGATTGTTTTGCTTTTTTTGGCCCAATTTGTTTTCTTTTCTTTTTGGAACTTTTGTCAACAATTTCAAAATTGCTGAAAACTTCTAGAGGCAGATAAGATTCAACACATCTCTAGAAATCGATCTATAGAGACAATTAAAATTCAGCATACCTCAAGCAGATAGAAACGGCGCGCTCGCCTCGACAAGTAGTTTCTAGGTAAAGGTGGTAATGGTTTGAGGTCAAACTAGTTTATATGGTGTGGTCTTCCTACTAGGGTAGTTTAGTTTGGTGGGAAATGGTCTGAGGATGCTTGTTGTGGGCTGGTTGAGTCTTGGTTTACTGTTAGAGTAGACTAGATTGGTTGCGGTTTTGGCTAATAAATGCCCAAACTATACCAACGACTCAACTAGCTAGCTAGCCGGCTGCCGGCTCGCTACCACAATAGCTGTAATAGGTGTGACGGCAGGGGCTCCTAGTGGTGTGGCTCCGGGCGGCGACGGCTATGAAGGAGGCGATGTCTAGGGTTAGGGTTGTGGTGAGGGCGGCATGCGCGGCAACGAGAGGGGGCGGCATGGGCACCGACGGCATGAGTGGAGAGAGAGGTGGCTAGGGTTTGGGAGAAGACTGAGGCTTAGGAGGAGAAAGGGATAAGAGTCTTTCATCTTCTTGTTACTTAAGATTCAACAGTTACAATCTATGGTGGCAATTGTGCTATAGTGTGCGCTACAGTACTCATACGTACTATTCAAAACACGCCTATTTTGGGCCTATTTGTTTGACCTATCATTAGGTGTGTGACACCACTTCCCCTTTTTCCACACAGCGTGTCCTCGTGTTGCATCCTTGATCGCTCCACGATGCTGATGATGAAGTTGGAGATGACATAGTTGGAGCTTGGAGCCAAGCCATGGCACTCGGGTGCCAAGGCAGAGTCCTCGTCAGGTTCAGCATGGTCGTAGGCGGCAAGTAGTGTAGGTCGCGGTTGGCGTGTATGGTGATGCAGGTGTTGCCAAACAGATAAGCTGACGGCCCAAGTTTGTCACGAAGGGTGGTCGAGGTATGAATGACGTACTCCTTGGTAAGTGGAGCATCTGTCGGGGCCGGGTGATGAAGCCGTGGGCGCGATTGTTGCTGACGAAAATGATGTACTTATTGACAGAGCTGATTTAGCTGATGATGGTGTTAGATATCGTGTTGTTGGAGTTGGACGTAAATTGGTCACAAATAGCTCCATGCTCTTTGGTCCAACAGATAGCAGCACCCGCATTATGTTAGCTAGAATGGACAGTGCGGCAGGTATGTAGAGATGACCGTCGGTGAAGATCATCCCTTGGTCCATGGACCAGGTTGGCGTTGCCATGTCATCTACTAAGGTGGCTTCCCAGGCGTCGCTGCTACTGGTGCATTCAATGCCGACCGGGCTCCGGCCTCCCATCGGTCGAATGGGACTACTCCCCCTTCTCAGATCAGCGTGCCTTCATGCCGAAACATGACCCAAGCCCACATGGCGATGCAGGTGTTGATGTAGTCATTTGACTTGCCATCGTGTCGAGGAAGGCTAAGGTTGTTGGTGCCAAGTATGACGTGTGCCAGATTGGTGTGTCAGGCAAGCACAACATATTGTAGAACAAGATGATCATCAGAAGGGGGCCGTTGTCGATGTCGTTGGCATTGTCGATGAGTGTGATGTAGATGCTGATCTATAGGCGCTCATCTCGCAGAGCACCTTGCTTTGGGGTGCCGATGTAGTTGTTGTCGTAGATCGCGGGTTGTTTCCGGTCCATTGCCTCCTTATCCTTTCTCAGGTGCATGTACGGTAACTGGGCTATTTTAGTTAGATAAAGGATTCCCACTACTATAGATTGATACGTCACTGACGCCCTCTTCTTCACCGACGGAAGTGAAATAAGTGGTGATGATGTATCTCCACGGTCAATTCAATTTATAGCGGGCGGTACAAAGAAATAAACCAACTAAAAAAACATTTTGCACAGACGCATAAATAATCCACGCGGCGTGCTAGTGGCATTTCATACCACTAGCGCCTAAAAAGCCGAGCCGACTAGGGAGACATTATCGCCGCCGGTCCTAGAACTACAACCATCATGTCTTGTATAATCAATAGCTGACCGCCTGAGCCGACTGTGCTGTGTCTCGTACAGCCATGCCTTTCTTATATCCGCTAGACTAGAACTGTTGGTGCACAGCTTCTTCGAGCTGGAAATGTATGTCGTTGGAAATGTATCTACATTTTCTTTAACAGTTAGTAAAAATTGTGATCTGACCAATGCTTCTTTCTTTAGCTGGGGTCGACTTTTAAATTGTGTTATGTCATGTCTGACCAATGTTTTTGGTGGCCTATGAACTGATTTATCAAAAAAAAGTTGTAGAACAAATTGATGAAAGTTCCATTACAAAATTAATGTATCGAGTTAATATGCAGGCAATTCTCATTTCACGAGCTAAAGAAGATAGACAAATTCATGGAGTGGCCCCGCATCTGGTTGATGATTGACTGTAACACCTCTGGTGTTATATTAACTAAAACATGCCATGTCATCATATACATCGCAAAGCATTCATGTTTAAGTCAACCTTAATGTGCATTAACTAAAACAAGTTTATATTTCATAGGTTGATTGAGCTTCTGTAATGTTTGGTCACATGAAATAATAAAACTCTATTTTCGAATGTCATTGCAAATGCTTAGTTTATACTCTATGTACTTAAGGTGTAAACCGTGTTTACACTAGTGTCAAGCATAGTGTATAAGTCTAAGTCCAACTCTAAAAATGATTTCCATATTTGAAATTAAATTTGGATTCCAAAGCTTATTTCTAAGTCTGGCTATTCAAATTTAAATTCAAATTAGAAATGCTATAAAAGGTTTTTCAAAAGTCAACTTGGTCAACCAAGGGTGTCATTGGGTCAATGACCTAAAAATGTCCTTGGATGATGTTTGTGATCACTAATAACCAACCAATTAAGTTAGAAACCAAATTGAGTTTAAATTCTATTTCAAAAAAACCCTTTATTTCAAAACCTAGTTTTATCCCCTTTTCAATAATTCAAAATCTATAAGGAATTTGGAGATACTCTAAAAAGACAGTTGGTATATCTTGACAAGTGCTACAAAGTTGGTATATAAAGTTTTTCAAGTTTCCAAAAGGAATTTCAAATTAATTTAAAAATACAGTTTCCAGCATTTATCCCCTTTTTATTTTAAAACTATAATTCAAAAATTATACATAATTTGAGAAAACTTTGTATATGAAAAATGTTTGGTTTGACAAGCTCAACATTTCATAGTTTTGAAGATTTTCAAGTTTTATTGAAAAATCAAAAGTAATTTCAAATATTTTGTTCTAGGGTTTTATTCCCTTTTTGAATTTGAATTCAAATTTCAAAATCTAGACAGAATTTGAGGATGCCAGTTAAAGGAAAAGTGTAGCTCTTGAAAAGTTATGCAAATGATATTTTTGGAGATTTTCATGTTCTTATATAAATTTTGGAGTAATTTGTATTTTAAAATGGATGGCATTTCTGTAATTAACTCGAACAGCACCTAACCCTATCGTCGGCCGCCATCGCCGGCTTCTCATCGCGCGCTGCCGACCATCGCCGCACCTCCTCGACCGTCACCACGCTCATGGACGCGAGAAACTTTATCGCCTTCGTGTCGCCAGTCCATCCATTGACTCCGTGCTATAAATACCGGTCGTCCGACGCCGTTCTTCTTCTTCCTCCCGCCGCCGTCGCCGACGACCTCGCTCCGCCGTCCGAATTTGCCGTCGATGCTCCACCTCTATCCGATTGCGCTTGCCATTAGCTCTGCCACATTCTCACGGTCATCTTGAGCCAGTTCGTGCTTGCTCTCCTTGCTTGAGCCACCCGCACGCCGCCTTCTTCTCCGCGGCGGGCAAGCCGAGCCGCCGTGCCATCTCCGCCGTTTGCCGCCACCGGAGGTGAATATATTTTACCTTTAACCCTGCTACCATGTTCTCCGTGTCATCTTGCTCCTGATACGCACCTTGGTTTGAGCAGCGCATCACCGGAGACTGCCGTGACGCCGTCTTGCCATCGGAGCGCCGCCGCTGCCATCAGCGTCGCCGACCGCAGCTCAACCCAGCAGCTCCGAGCCTCCATTAAAGTGCGCGTCAGCGCCGTGGTGAGCTCCTGCATCTATCTGTGCCATCAATTTCATCAATCTCGCATCGTAGCCGCCGGCCACTGTGGCTCGCCGCCGGCACGGCCATGCCGCTCCGCCGCGCGCGTTGCTGCTTTGGCTAGGGACCCGGAGATGGTGTCATGTAGTTGCCAAACTCGTCCGTTTGAGTACCCTGCGCATGCCAGTGACCTTGCCGTCACCGGAAATCACTCCGGTGAGCGACGCCGCCGCGCCCGAGCTGCCGCTGCCGTTAGTCACCTCAATCGAAGCGCCGTGTCGAGATGAGCCTGTAGGAACAAACCGTGCCACCAAAAACCTCGCCGACGGCGAGGAATTGCCGGTCAACCGACGGCGGGCCGTCGGTCAGCGCGGGAGTACTGTGCCGATTTTCTTTTTCTATTTTTAGAAAATGATTTAAATGCTATTTTCTTTGAAAAATCATAGTAATTCATATATAGCTCCAAAAATTCTAAAATTTTTTGTGAGTGTTCCTTATGATGTCATCTACCTAGGAAAAATATGAAGTGCCAAATTTGAGTACTTTTTGTATATGTTAAAATTAGCCCTTTTAATTAAAAATGGACCTTCACTGATTTTTTATAAATAAAATAATTTGCTTTTAATTCTGAAATTTGTTTTGCCATCTAATTTGGCTAAGAGCTTTCTAAAATAAAATTTTGGGCTTAATTTGATAACTTTAATTTTTATGCCTTTATTTAATGCTTTTAAATAATTAATTAACCCCTTTAGTTAAACTTAATCATTATAGGATTTGTTTGACTTTGGGACTGATTGATGACCTTAGGTCATTAACCCTAATGACCTTTGGCACTTTAATTAATTGTTTGTGCTTATCTTAATCATGTCATTAGGGCTTAATTAACGTTATTTTATGTGTTTAATTAATTCCTAAAATGGCGTAGTTAACCCTAATGAGTTTTATAAACGAAGTGCTGTTAGCTTGCAACTTTATCGTGAAGAAAAGTTGTACTCGATCCCTTAAATTGATCATGCACTCATCGAGCATCATGTTTACTATTCCATCATGTTGAAGCATATTATTTATCGAATAGTTTCTGTTAACGGAGAGTTAACGTTATCGCCTAGATCCGAAAGACGAGCAGATTCAAGAATTGGGAGTTGATCCAGAGTTCGAGACCGTCTACCCTGAACATCAAAGCAAGCCCCGGATGCATTCAAACCCTATTCTATTTATAAAAGTTTTACCGCTTTAGCTATGGTATGTTGCATTAAGTAATAGGAGTTGAGTGAAAACCCACCCAATTGCATTACTGTGGCAGAACCTCCTAAATCATATGGCCCACACGCATGATTATTGTCTAAACAGATTCCAAATAACCATGACTGTGTTCCATATGACTTAAAAAGTCTATCAGGTAAATCCTGAATCATCCACGATTCTCCGAGCAGGATCAATCATTGTAGAGAGATATTGCAGTATTATAATAGTTTGATATAAATAAATACAACGAAGTAAACAGCAGAAGACTTACAATAACATAAGTTTACCAACCTCTGAGTTTCAAATATTTACAACAATAGATTTAGGTTATACAAACCATAATAATAGTGGAGTAGCAGTAGATTACAATACTAAACAAAAGCTCTGCCCAAGAGCTAAACATCTTTACTCGTCGTCGCTTTCCTCGACGACTGTCATGAAGCAGGATGCAAAACACTCCTGCCCATGAGGCTCACCTGCAACAAGGGTTTAACAAACCCTGAGTACAACAATACTCAACAAGACTGACCCGACGAAAGAGAAGGGTGGAGACTCAAGAAATGAAGGCTAGAGGGACAAAGTAAGGTCTGTAGGAGGTAAGAAATTTTGCATAAAAGCTTTACAGGAAGAGAAGTTGCTTGGGCTAACTCCCATTATCAACCAACTTCATTATTGATCCTTAATTCTTGTTCAAGTTGTTACTACGATGATGAACAACGATCGAGTCTTCTTCTTCGAGAAGCAACGGCGATTTGAATCCATTTTCATACCCAGCTGGGACCTAGGTCTCTGGAATACCGGAGACTTTAACTCCGATGCACCCCAGGTAACCGATATACCGGGATAACAACCGCAGCCGTATATCACCACATGGCACCCATGAGCTCTGCGGCCCAGCGTACCGAGATACATGGGAACTTAAACCCCACAGTAAAACACACTATGACACAGATGGGATCTCTGGCCCCACGCTAGGTCACTCCATGATATACACGGCTCCAACCATCCGTATATCACTTCATGCATGTGGATTTCTAAATTCTCGATATCACCAGTTCACCAACGGACGGGACCTAGGGCATCAACAGACGAGAACACTACAGAGGGACTCCATTCCCAGTGCAAGTTCGCCGTCCGGACTCGATTTATTACTATCATCAAGATTCCAACAAAGAAACCAATCTCATCTTTTTCATTATTTTGCCTCTGAACAAATAAATAAATAAGTAGGGCTAAGCATTACTACTTATCCTTCTAAGAAGGTAACAAGGTATAAGGAAATAAGACAGGTAATGCAATTTGGTGGGTTTTCACTCAACTCCTATTACTTAATGCAACATATCAGAGCTGAAGCGGTAAAACATTTATAAAGAGAATAGGGTTTAAATGCATCCGGGGCTTGCCTTGATGTTCGGGGTAGACGGTCTCGAAATCTGGGTCAACTCCTAATTCTTAAATCTGCTCGTCCTTCGGATCTGAGTGATACGTTAACTCTCCGTTAACGAAAACTATTCGATAATTAATATGCTTCAACATGATGGAATAGTAGGATGCTCGATGGATGCATGATCAGATTAAGGGATCGAGTATAACTTTTCTTCACGATAAAGTTGCAAGCCGACAAAACTTCGCTTATAAAACTCATTAGGGTTAACTACGCTATTTAAGAAGTTAATTAAACACATAAAATAACGTTGATTAAGCCCTAATGACATGATTAAGGTAAGCGCAAATAATTAATTAAAGTGCCAAAGGTCATTAGGGTTAATGACCCAAGGTCATCGATCAATCCCAAAGTCAAACAAATTCTATAATGATTAAGCTTAACTAAAGGGGTTAATTAATTATTTAAAAACATTAAATAAAGGCATAAAAATTAAAGTTATTAAATTAAGCCCAAAATTTTATTTTAGAAAGCTCTTAGACTAATTAGATGGCAAAACAAATTTCAGAATTAAAAGCCAATTATTTTATTTATTAAAAATTATTGAAGGTCCATTTTTAATTAAAATGGCTAATTTTAACACATGCAAAAATTATTCAAATTTGGCATTTCATATTTTTCCTAGGTAGATGACATCATAAGGAACACTCACAAAAATTTTTAGAATTTTTAGAGCTATATATGATTTACTATGATTTTTCAAAGAAAATAGCATTTAAATCATTTTCTGAAAAGAGAGAAAGAAAATCGGCACAGTACCCGGCGCTGACCGACGGCGGCGCGACGGTTGACCGTCGATTCCTCGCCGTCAGCGAGGTCTCCGGCGGCCGGACTTGGTCCATCAGACTCAGCTCGGCACGGGGAGTCCAACAAGCTAGCTAACGGCGCGGAGGAGCGGCGGCGGCACCCACGCCGGCGGCCATGGCGGCGCGGCGGAGCGACGGCCCGGCGGCATCGCTCACCGGAGCGATTTCCGGCGACGGCGACCACACGAACTCACGCAGGGCACTCAAACGGACAAGTTTGGCAACTAGATGGCATTGTCTCCTGGTCCCTAGCCAAAGCGGCAGTGCGCGCGGCGGAGCGGCATGGCCGTGCCGGTGGCGAGCCATGGTGGCCAGCGGCTACGACACGCGATTGATGAAATTAATGGCACAGATAGATGCAGGAGCTCATGATGCGCACGTTAATGGAGGTCCGGAGTGGCTGGGTTGAGCTGTGGTCGACAGCGATGATGGCGGTGGCGGCGCTCCGATGGCAAGGTGGCGTCACGACAGTCGCCGGTGATGCACTACTCACACTAAGGTGCGCATCAGATGCAAGATGACACGGAGAACACGATTGCGGGGTCAAAGGCAATATATTTTCACCTCCGACGATGGCCGACGGCGAAAACGATCGCGGCGGCTCAGCGACCGGCCGCGAAGAAGATGACGGCGTACAGGCGGCTCGGGCGAGGAGCGCGGGCACGGACTGGCTCAAAATAATCATGAGGATGTGGCGGAGTGTTGGTGAGAGCAATTAGACAGAGATGAAGCGTCGACGGTGAATTTGAGCGACGGAGCGAGGTCGTCGGCGACGGCGGCGGGAGGAAGAAAGAAGAAGAACGACGGCGTCCGACCGCTATTTATAGCGCGGAGTCGAAGAAGGAGCAGGTGACACGACGACGATGAAGTTTCTCACGTCCATGAGCGCGCTGGCGGTCGAGGAGGTGCGGCGGTGGTCGACGGCGCGCGATGAGAAGCCGGCCATGGCGTCCGCCGATAGGGTTAGGTACTGTTCGCAGAAATTACAAAAATGCCATCCGGTTTAAAATACAAATTACTCCAAAATTTATATAAGAACTTAAAAATCTCCAAAAATATCATTTGCAGAACTTTTCAAGAGCTATACTTTTCCTTTAACTGGCACCCTCAAATTCTATATAGATTTTGAAATTTGAATTTAGATTTGAAAAGGGCATAAAACCCTAGAAACAAACATTTGAAATTACTTTTGATTTTTGAATAAAACTTGAAAATCTTCAAAACTATGAAATGTTGAGCTTATCAAACCAAATATTTTTCATATACAAAATTTTCCAAAATTATGTATAGTTTTTGAATTATGGTTTTAAAAATCAAAAGGGGATAATTGCTAGAAACTGTGTTCTCAAATTAATTTGAAATTCCTTTTTGAAACTTGAAAAAAAATTTATATACCAACTTTGTAGCTCTTGTCAAGATCTACAAACTGTCTTTTTAGAGTACCTCCAAATTCCTTATAGATTTTGAATTAGGGAAAAGGGGATAAAACTAGGTTTGTAAATCAAGGGTTTTTTGAAATAAAATTTAAACTCAATTTGGTTTCTAACTTAATTTGTTGGTTATTAGTGATCACAAACATCATCCAAGGACAGTTTAAGGTCATGGACCCAATGACACCCTTGGTTGACCAAGTTGACTTTTGAAAAACCTTTTATAGCATTTCCAATTCGAATTTAAATTTGAATTACTAGACTCAGAAGTAAGCTTTGGAATCCAAGTTTAATTTCAAATATGGAAATCATTTTTAGGGTTGAACCTAGACTTATACACTATGCTTGACAATAGTGTAAACACAGTTTACACCTCAAATACATAGAGTATAAACTAAGCATTTGCGGTGACATTCGAAAATAGGGTTTTATTATTTCATGTGACAAAACATTACAGAGGCTCAATCAACCTATGAAATGTAAACTTATTTTAATCGATGCATATTAAGGTTGACTTAAACATGAATGCTTAGCAGTGCATATGATGACATGGCATGTTTTAGTTAATATAACACCAGAGGTGTTACAATTACCTGTCTTAATTCCTTATTCCTTGTTACCTGTTTGGGAAGATAAGTAGTAATGCTTAGCCCTGCTTATTTATTTAATTTTTCAAGGACAAAAGAATGAAAAAGATGAGATTGGTTTTCTTGGTGAAATCTTGATGATAGTAATAAATCGAGTCCGAACGGTGAACTTGCACTGGGAATGGAGTCCCTCTGTAGTGTTCTCGTCTGTTGATGCCCTAGGTCCCGTCCGATGGTGATCTGTCGATAATCGAGAAATTAGAAATCCACATGCATGAAGTGGTATACGGATGGTTGGAGCCATGTATATCATGGAGTGACCTAGCGTGGGGCCAGAGATCCCATCTGTGTCATAGTGTATTTTACTGTGGGGTTTAAGTTCCCATGTATCTCGGTACGCTAGGCCGCAGAGCTCACGGGTGCCATGTGGTGATATACGGCTGTGGTTGTTATCCCAGTATATCGGTTACCTGGGGTGCATCGGAGTTAAAGTCTCTGGTATTCCAGTGACCTAGGTCCCAGCTGGGTATGAAAATGGATTCGAATCGCCGTTGCTTCTCGGAGAAGAAGACTCGATCACTGTTCATCATCATAGTAACAACTTGAACAAAGATTAAGGGTCAATAATGAAGTTGGTTGATAATGGGAGCTAGCCCAAGCAACCTTTTCTTTGTTAAGCTTTCCTGAAAATTTTGTTATCTCCTACAGACCTTACCTTGACCCTCTAGCTCGCATCTCTTGAGTCTTCACCCTTCTCTTTTGTCGGGTCAGTCTTGTTGAGTACTTCGTACTCAGGGTTTGTTAAACCCTTGTTGCAGGTGAGCCTCATGGGCAGGAGTGTTTTGCATCCTGCTGCATGACAGTCGTCGAGGAAAGCGACGATGAGTAAAGTGTTTAGCTCTTGGGCAGAGCTATTGTTTAGTATTGTAATCTACTGCTACTCCACTACTATTATGGTTTGTATAACCTAAACCTATTGTTGTAAATATTTGAAACTCAGAAGTTTGTAAATTTATGTTATTGTAAGTCTTTCGCTGTTTTACTCCATTGTATATTATTTATATTAAACTGTTGTAATACTACAATGTCTCTCTACAATGATTGGTCCTGCTCGGAGAATCGTGGATGATTCGGGATTTACCCGACAAACTTTTTAAGTCGTATGGAACACAGTCATGGTTATTTGGAGTCTGTTTAGACAATAATCATGCGTGTGGGCCATATGATTTAGGAGGTTCTGCCACAGCTGGTATCGGAGCAGGTTTATTGTTAAGAAGAGTTGTTGTAGTATTCTTTTGTGAAAACTTCAAAAGTTTTGAGTTAAATAATTTTAACATGATTATTTTGGGTCCAAAATGCTTATTCCTTATCTATGATTCTTTCTATCGGCCCTTATTCTGATTTTAAAAAGTGTGGTGGAGAAATAGCATATTATATTGCCCTATGTCATAAAAGTTATTTATATATAAGTGTTGCTTTCTTTTACATTTAGATCGTAAGTTCGTTCATGCATCATGCTTAATTAATCTGTTTAAATTACTTTCCTCTTTAAAGTGGTTTGGGTTAAGTAGTGTCAATCCTTTTCATGCTAACCTTTAGACTTCTCCCTATCTATCCTATCTTGCTTCAGGATGGCCATTACCAAGCAAACTTCTTGCAAGAGCACTGCACCGAAAGGAGTACCTCGACATCAGTTAGCTCCTAAATATGAGATCGGTGAAAGCAGTAGCAATCCGCATCCAGATCCGTAGGCTGAGATAGCAAGGCTTAGGTCCGAATTGGAAAGGGCTGAAATCGACAGGATTGAAGAGGCTGCCAAAATCACTCAGTTGAGGTGATCCCGGAAGCATATGAAGAACCAAAGAAATGATGCTTGGGCAAGAGAAGATGCCGCAAATATTCGTATCCAAGAACTTGAGGATTATGTGGAAGATTTGGAGTATGCGGAGGAAGCTGATGAAGAATGTGTGAGGTTGAATAACTTATTGGATCCTGAATACCAAAGACAGGCAGTCCAGGATGACCTTGGTCTTGTAATGGGTCAGGATGAGGAAGAGGAAGACCCTGAAGAACTAGAATCCGTCGATGAGGATGTCATCGATGAAGAAGAAGCAAACCAAATGAATATAGAGACTGAGGATGAATAAGATGTTATGGAAGAAGAAGATCCAGAGATAGTAGAGGAAGAGCCTGAAGAGGCAGAAGATCCTGAAGAGGAAGAGAATCCTGACGAGGATGAATAAGGAGTTTTGGAAAGTAAGATGTGTAATATATCTTTTCTTTGCTTTCTAAAACCTAGTAGGTGTGGGGAGTCTTGCCAGAGTGCAGACTGATGTAATAAAAATAATGTAACATAAGTATGTTACGCCTTCGTAATGTATCCTTATGAAATCCGATAAGGCTTTGTGAATAAAGTATAGTTTGTTTATCAACAGATGCCTGCTCACACCGGCTCATCTCAGGATGGAGGTGATATCCCTAATCCTCCACCAGTTCCACCCACTCTAGCTGATGCAGTTGCAGCATTAGTCACTGCAACCACAATGATGGCTCAAAATCAAAATCAGAATGCCCGACAGGGAAGTCATGGGCGGAACCATAGGGATGAAACCACATATGTGGATTTCACAGACACCCGTCCTCCAGTTTTCACCAGAGTAGATGAACCGATGGAGGCCGATGATTGGCTCCGCACTATGGAACAGAAGTTTGGGCTGATTGAGTGCACAGAGTATCAAAAGCCCATGTTTACAGCACAGCAGCTGAGAGGAACTGCAGGAGCTTGGTGGGTAAATTTTGTTGCTACTCAGCCCGAAGGCCATCGCATTACTTGGACTGAGTTTCGAGAAGCCTTTCGAGCACATTTTATTCCTGAGGGAATAATGACTATAAAACTTGAAGAATTTCTTTCCTTGAGGCAAGGTGATATGTCAGTAATGCAATATTTTGGCAAATTCAATCACTTGTCTCAATATGCGTCAGACTATGTTAGTACTGACCGTAAAAAGAAAGAGTGCTTCCTGAGAGGTCTAAATAGTAAAATTCAGAGAATGATGACTGGAAGTCCTAATGCCACTTTTCATGAGGCAGTAAACATTGCTATATCCTATGAAGATAAGAATCGTCAGCATCTGGAAACCAAAAAGAAGAAAAGTGTACCCTCTGGATTTTCTGGTGGCAACCCAAAATGCCAGAAAATAATCTATCACCCTCAGAATCATTTCCGTCCACCTTATCGTCCACCACAATACCAAGCACCGCAATAGGCCTTCGCTCGTCCTGCTGCTAATCTTTCATATCCACGACAGCCGAATACCTCTGGTGTTCATAACCCCAATCTCCAGCCACCAATCTTCCCATGTTACAACTGTGGTAAACCTGGTCATTTTTCCCGAAACTGCTCGCATCCGAGGCAGTATAACTCTTATGTCCCCAGGACATTTGCACCACAACAACAATCCCAGAATCAGCATAAGTCAGGAAATCAGAAGGTGTCAAATAATAAGAATAAGAAGAAATCTGGTAGAGTGTTCTACACTCAAGTTGGGGAAATCCCAGAAGGAGAGCCCGTCATGATGGGTACGTTTCCTGTTGCTGATCATCCTACAATCATGCTATTCGATTCTGGTGCATCTCGTACATTCATTAATGGTTCATTTGTTAAGACACATGAAATTCCAATAATGGAGACAAAAGAACAGTTCTTTATACAATCGCCTGGAGGGCGTATGTGTACTAAAGAAATGGTACATGATGTGCCAGTAAGTTTGGGTGGGTATATTTTTCCCACTGATATGTTAATATTAAAGGATCAAGATATAGATGTGATCCTAGGTATGAATTGGATGAAACGGCAGGGTGCTGTGATAGACATCCTGAATAGAACTGTGAGATTGAACATACCCAATTGCAAAACTTCACTTCTTATCCAACTTCCGACACTTAAGAGGAATGTTCAAAAGGTATGTGCAACTTCTGTAAAAGAAATTGAGGATATACCAGTGGTTTGTGAGTTTCCTGATGTATTTCTCGATGAGTTACCGGGTTTACCTCCTGATAGAAATGTGGAATTTAGAATTGAGTTGAAGCCTGGTACTGCTCTAATATCCAGGAGAGCTTACCGGATGGCATCACCTGAGTTAGCAGAGCTTAAGACCCAATTGCAAGAGCTACGAAATAAAGGTTTTATTCAACCTAGCTCGTCACCTTGGGGATGTCCTGCCCTCTTTGTGAAAAAGAAAGATCAAAGTTTGAGGTTATGTGTGGATTATCGTCCCTTGAATGAGGTAACCATTAAAAATAAGTATCCTCTACCCCGCATTGATCTGCTTTTTGATCAATTGGCAGAAGCAAAGGTGTTCTCTAAGATTGATCTTTGATCTGGGTATCATCAAATCAAGATTCGCCCAGAAGATGTTCCAAAGACCGCTTTTACCACTCGGTATGGTCTGTATGAATATTTGGTTATGTCTTTTGGACTTACCAATGCACTGGCCTACTTCATGTATTTGATGAACTCAGTGTTCATGCCAGAACTTGATAAGTTTGTGGTTGTCTTTATTGATGACATTTTGATATATTCCAAAAGTGAAGAAGAACATGCTAAACACCTCAGAATTGTCTTGCAACATCTGCGAGAACATCAATTGTATGCCAAGTTTATAAGTGTGAGTTTTGGTTAAGGGAAGCAAAATTTCTTGGACATGTGTTATCAAGCAAGGGTGTTGCTGTTGACCCTAGTAAAGTAAAGGATATACTTGATTGGAAACCACCAAAGACTGTGCACCAAGTTCGAAGTTTTCTAGAAATGGTGGGTTATTACCGTCGTTTCATACATGATTTCTCAAAGATATCAAAGCCAATAACTGAGTTGTTGAAAAATGATGTTAAGTTTGTCTGGTCACCTGCCTGTGAAGAGGCATTTCAGAAATTAAAGAAATTGATGACTACTGCCCCTATTCTAGCACAGCCAAACATTGAGAAGCCGTTTGATGTGTATTGTGATGCTTCGGGTATAGGTATTGGATGTGTGTTGATGCAAGAGGGAAGAGTTATTGCTTATGCTTCCCGACAATTGAAAAAGCATGAGGAGCATTATCCAACACATGATTTGGAATTGGCAGCTGTTGTCCATTCCTTAAAAATATGGCGACATTATTTGTGGGGTAATAAATGCAATATTTACAGTGATCACAAGAGTTTGAAATACATATTCACTCAAGATGAGTTGAATATGGGGCAAAGAAGATGGTTAGAGTTAATCAATGATTATGATTTAGAAATCTATTACCATCCTGGTAAAGCCAATGTAGTGGTTGATGCACTTAGTCAAAAAGGTCATTGTCATTGTTTAATAGTGAAGCCTTTGGATATCTCTATATGTCATGATATAGAAAAACTGGGTATAGAGATGGTGCAACAAGGAAGTTTGTCTAACATTGTTGTTGAGACAACCCTTAGAGATCAAATTATTGCTGCACAGAGAAGTAATGAAGGAATCAAACATATTAAAAAGAAAGTTAGACGAGAAAAGGTTTCTTGTTTCACAATTGATGAAGCCGATGTCTTATGGTATAAAAATCGTCTGGTCATACCAAAAGATTCTGAGTTAAGACAAAAGATCCGTGATGAAGCACATCTTTCAAAGCTTTCTATTCATCCAGGAAGTAATAAGATGTATCATGATCTGAAACAGAGATTTTGGTGGACCAAGATAAAAATAGAAATTGCTAAGTATGTGGCTCAGTGTGATACTTGTCAGAGAGTCAAAGCGGTACATTTGAAGTCAGCAGGAGAACTTTAGCCATTACATATTCCAGCTTGGAAATGGGAAGATATGAGTATGGACTTTATAGTGGGTCTACCCAGGACAACAAGAGGTTTTGATTCAATTTGGGTTATAGTAGATCGACTCACAAAGTTCGCACATTTTCTTCCAGTTTAAACTACAACTACAGCCTCGCAGTATGCCAAACTGTATGCCAAACTACAACTACAGCCTCGCAGATGTAGAACTCCATTAAGTTGGTCCAAACCTGGAGAAAGAAGATTCTTCGGAGTTGATCTTGTAAAAGAAACTGAAGCAAAAGTTAAACAGATACAACAGAATATAAAGATAGCACAATCTCGTCAGAAGAATTATGCGGACCAAAGGCGTCGACCATTATGTTTCAATAAGGGAGATCACGTGTATCTAAAAGTGTCACCCATGAAAGGAGTTACCCGATTTGGAGTCAAGGGTAAGTTAGCGCCTCGATACATTGGACCATTTCCAATTATAGAAAGATGTGGACAGTCGGCATATCGTCTACAATTACCTGAATAATTGTCAGCTGTACACAATGTGTTCCATGTGCCCAATTCAAAAAGTGCCTCCGTGTACCAGATAAAGTCATTGATGTTGAAGGTATTGAACTTGAACCTGATTTGACTTACTCTGAGTATCCAATCCGAATTTTGGATCAGAAGGATCGTGTTACGCGAAGTAGAATAATCAAGTGGTACAAGATACAATGGGACCAACATTCAGAAGAAGAAGCTACTTGGGAATCGAAAGATTATCTGTTAGAAAATTTCCCAGAGTTTTATGCTTCTATATAAGAGATAATCTCCTCTACGAGTTGTAACTTCTCTATGTGAGTGGTACAATTCCTTTCCTTTATAAACCAAGTTGCAGTGTGTTTTCCTGACACATTTCCTTTTCCGTTACTTCACTCAAGGCTTTAAATCTCGGGACGAGATTTCTTTAAGGGGAAAGGCTGTAACACCTCTGGTGTTATATTAACTAAAACATGCCATGTCATCATATGCATCGCAAAGCATTCATGTTTAAGTCAACCTTAATGTGCATTAACTAAAACAAGTTTATATTTCATAGGTTGATTGAGCTTCTGTAATGTTTGGTCACATGAAATAATAAAACTCTATTTTCGAATGTCATCGCAAATGCTTAGTTTATACTCTATGTACTTGAGGATTAAACTATGTTTACACTAGTGTCAAGCATAGTGTATAAGTCTAAGTCCAACCCTAAAAATGATTTCCATATTTGAAATTAAATTTGGATTCCAAAGCTTATTTCTGAGACTGGCTATTCAAATTTAAATTCAAATTGGAAATGCTATAAAAGGTTTTTCAAAAGTCAACTTGGTCAACCAAGGGTGTCATTGGGTCAATGACCTAAAAATGTCCTTGGATGATGTTTGTGATCACTAATAACCAACCAATTAAGTTAGAAACCAAATTGAGTTTAAATTCTATTTCAAAAAAACCCTTTATTTCAAAACCTAGTTTTATCCCCTTTCCCTAATTCAAAATCTATAAGGAATTTGGAAAAGACAGTTGGTAGATCTTAACAAGAGCTACAAAGTTGGTATATAAAGTTTTTCAAGTTTCCAAAAGGAATTTCAAATTAATTTGAAAATACAATTTCCAGCATTTATCCCCTTTTTATTTTAAAACTATAATTCAAAAATTATGCATAATTTGAGAAAATTTTGTATATGAAAAATTTTTGGTTCGACAAGCTCAACATGTCATAGTTTTAAAGATTTTCAAGTTTTATTGAAAAATCAAAAGGAATTTCAAATATTTAGTTCTAGGGTTTTATTCCCTTTTTGAATTTAAATTCAAATTTCAAAATCTAAACAGAATTTGAGGATGCCAGTTAAAGGAAAAGTGTAGCTCTTCAAAAGTTATGCAAATGATATTTTTGGAGATTTTCAAGTTCTTATAGAAATTTTAGAGTAATTTGTATTTTAAAACGGATGGCATTTCTGTAATTAACTCGAACAGCACCTAACCCTATCGTCGGCCGCCATCGCCGGCTTCTCATCGCGCGCCGCCGACCACCGCCGCACCTCCTCGACCGTCAGCACACTCATGGACATGAGAAACTTCATCGCTTTCGTGTCGCCAGTCCATCCATCGACTTCGTGCTATAAATACCGGTCGTCCGACGCCGTTCTTCTTCTTTCTTCCTCCTGCCGCCGTCGCCGACGACCTCGCTCCGCCGTCCGAATTCGCCGTCGATGCTCCACCTCTGCTCGATTGCGCTTGCCATTAGCTCCGCCACATCCTCACGGTCATCTTGAGCCAGTTCGTGCTTGCTCTCCTTGCTTGAGCCACCCGCACGCCGCCTTCTTCTCCGCGGCCGGCAAGCCGAGCCGCCGTGCCATCATCGCCGTTTGCCGCCGCCGGAGGTGAATATATTTTACCTTTAACCTTGCTACCATGTTCTCTATGTCATCTTGCTCCTGATGCGCACCTTGGTTTGAGCAGCGCATCACCGGAGACCGCCGTGACGCCGTCTTGCCATCAGAGCGCCGCCGCCGCCATCAGTGCCGCCGTCGCCATCAGCGCCCCTGACCGCAGCTCAACCCAGCAGCTCCGAGCCTCCATTAAAGTGCGCGTCAGCGCCGTGGTGAGCTCCTGCATCTATCTGTGCTATCAATTTCATCAATCTCGCATCGTAGCCGCCGGCCACCGTGGCTCACCGCCGGCAAGGCCATGCCGCTCCGCCGCGCGCGTTGCTGCTTTGGCTAGGGACCCGGAGATGGTGTCATGTAGTTGCCAAACTCGTCCGTTTGAGTACCCTGCGCATGCCAGTGACCTTGCCGTCACCAAAAATCGCTCCGGTGAGCGACGCCGCCGCGCCCGAGCTCCGCCGCGCCGCCATGGCCGTCGGCGTGGGTGCCGCCGCCGCTCAGCCGCGCCGTTAGTCACCTCAATCGAAGCGCCGTGTCGAGATGAGCCCGTAGGAGCAAACTGTGCCACCGAAAACCTCGCCAACGGTGAGGAATCGCCGGTCAACCGACGGCGGGCCGTCGGTCAGCGCGGGAGTACTGTGCCGATTTTCTTTTTCTATTTTTAGAAAATGATTTAAATGCTATTTTGTTTAAAAAATCATAGTAATTCATATATAACTCCAAAAATTCTAAAATTTTTTGAGAGTGTTCCTTATGATATCATCTACCTAGAAAAAATATGAAATGCCAAATTTGAATACTTTTTGTATATGTTAAAATTAGCCCTTTTAATTGAAAAATAGACCTTCACTGATTTTTAATAAATAAAATACTTGGCTTTTAATTCTAAAATTTGTTTTGCCATCTAATTAGGCTAAGAGCTTTCTAAAATAAAATTTTGGGCTTAATTTGATAACTTTAATTTTTATGCCTTTCTTTAATGCTTTTAAATAATTAATTAACCCCTTTAGTTAAACTTAATCATTATAGGATTTGTTTGACTTTGGGATTGATTGATGACCTTAGGTCATTAACCCTAATGACCTTTGGCACTTTAATTAATTATTTGCGCTTATCTTAATCATGTCATTAGGGCTTGATTAACGTTATTTTATGTGTTTAATTAATTCCTAAAATGGCGTAGTTAACCCTAATGAGTTTTATAAACGAAGTGCTGTTAGCTTGCAACTTTATCGTGAAGAAAAGTTGTACTCGATCCCTTAAATTGATCATGCACTCATCGAGCATCATGTTTACTATTCCATCATGTTGAAGCATATTATTTATCGAATAGTTTTCGTTAACGGAGAGTTAACGTTATCGCCCAGATCCGAAAGACGAGCAGATTCAAGAATTGGGAGTTGATCCAGAGTTCGAGACCGTCTACCCCGAACATCAAGGCAAGCCCCGGATGCATTCAAACCCTATTCTATTTATAAAAGTTTTACCGCTTTAGCTATGGTATGTTGCATTAAGTAATAGGAGTTGAGTGAAAACCCATCCAATTGCATTACCTGTCTTAATTCCTTATTCCTTGTTACCTATTTGGGAAGATAAGTAGTAATGCTTAGCCCTGCTTATTTATTTAATTGTTCAAGGACAAAAGAATGAAAAAGATGAGATTGGTTTTCTTGTTGAAATCTTGATGATAGTAATAAATCGAGTCCGGACGGCGAACTTGCACTGGGAATGGAGTCCCTCTGTAGTGTTCTCATCTGTTGATGCCCTAGGTCCCGTCCGATGGTGATCTGTCGATAATCGAGAAATAAGAAATCCACATACATTAAGTGGTATACGGATGGTTAGAGCCGTGTATATCATGGAGTGACCTAGCGTGGGGCCAGAGATCCCATCTTTGTCATAGTGTGTTTTACTGTGGGGTTTAAGTTCCCATGTATCTCGGTACGCTAGGCCGCAGAGCTCACGGGTGCCATGTGGTGATATACGGCTGCGGTTGTTATCCCGGTATATTAGTTACCTGGGGTGCATCGGAGTTAAAGTCTCCGATATTCCAGTGACCTAGGTCCCAGCTGGGTATGAAAATGGATTCGAATCGCCATTGCTTCTCGGAGAAGAAGACTCGATCACTGTTCATCATCGTAGTAACAACTTAAACAAAGATTAAGGATCAATAATAAAGTTGGTTGATAATGGGAGCTAGCCCAAGCAACCTTTTCTTTGTTAAGCTTTCCTAAAAAATTTCTTATCTCCTACAGACCTTACCTTGACCCTCTAGCCTGCATCTCTTGAGTCTTCACCCTTCTCTTTCGTCGGGTCAGTCTTGTTGAGTACTTCGTACTCAGGGTTTGTTAAACCCTTGTTGCAGGTGAGCCTCATGGGCAGGAGTGTTTTGCATCCTGCTGCATGACAGTCGTCGAGGAAAGCGACGAAGAGTAAAGTATTCAGCTCTTGGGCAGAGCTATTGTTTAGTATTGTAATCTACTGCTACTCCACTACTATTATGGTTTGTATAACCTAAACCTATTATTGTAAATATTTGAAACTCAGAAGTTTATAAATTTATGTTATTGTAAGTCTTCCGCTGTTTTACTCCATTGTATATTATTTATATTAAACTGTTGTAATATTGCAATGTCTCTCTACAATGATTGGTCCTGCTCGGAGAATCGTGGATGATTCAGGATTTACCCGACAGACTTTTTAAGTCGTATGGAACACAGTCATGGTTATTTGGAGTCTGTTTACATAATAATCATACGTGTGGGCCATATGATTTAGGAGGTTCTGCCACATTGACTCTCAGTCCTTCAGTATACGGATGACACTATTATCTTCGTGGACAATGATTTAGAAAAGGCCAAAAACATGAAGATTTTGCTTGGTGCTTTTGAGCAATTGTTGGGACTTAAAATCAATTTCCATAAAAGTGAATTATTCTTTTAAGGACTGGGTAATGTTTATTAGTGGGAGTACACCCAAAATTTTTATGTAATGTTTGATCATTCCCTTTTAGATATTTAGTAATTCCTATGCATTGTCGAAAGCTAATGAATAAGGATTGAAACATGTAGAAGAAAGGTTCCAAAAGAGACTGAGTGGGTGGAAAAGTAAGTTGCTCTCAGTGGGAAGAAGGCTTGTTCTGATTAATTCAGTGTTAAGTAGCCTCCCTATGTTCATGATGTCTTTCTTTAAGATACCAAGAGGTGTTCTGGAAAAGATTTTTTAGAGCTCGATTCTTTTGGCAAAGTGATGAGCATACGAAGAAATACAGATTGGTAAAATGAGAGGTTGTTTGCACACCGAAGGACCAAGAAGGCTTGGGTGTCCTAAATTTAGAAATGCGTAATAGGTGTCTTTTAAGTAAGTGGCTTTTCAAATTAATAAATAGGGATGGAGTATGCCAGCAATTACTTAAAATAAATATCTAAGAAAAAACTTTGACTCAGGTTCAACACATGCCCGGGGACTCAGTTTTAGACTGGTCTTTTGAAGGTTAAGAATGAGTTCTTATCTATAGGCAGGTTTGTTCTTGACAATGGATCTCAGGTTCGTTTTTAGAAGGATTCGTGGATAATGCCACGCCCTCTCAAAATGATCTTCCCGACACTATATAATATCGTGAGAAAGAAAAGTGCTTTTGTAAAGACAGTATTGTCTACAATCCCACTAAATGTAGCTTTTAGGAGATCTTTGATTGGAGTAAATTTATAGGCTTTGCATGGCGTTGTAACCATGGTTGCTGATGTACATTTAAATAACCAAAGATATCCTTTTGTGTGGGGGCTACATCAAAATAGGTTGTTTTCAGTTAATTTTATGTATAGGGCACTGTTAAATCAACATGCTTTACCTTATAATACTCTAATTTAAAAACTTAAAATATCCTTCAAGATGAAGGTTTTTATGTGGTACTTATACAAAGGTGTAATTTTAACAAATGATAATTTAGCTAGAAGACAGTGGCAAGGAGATAAAAAATATTGTTTTTTTCCTCATATGAAACTATTCAACATTTACTCTTTGACTGTCATTATGCTAAATTTATCTGGAGAATCATTTATATTGTATTTAACCTAAAACTGCCAATTCGGGTACACAGTTTGTTTACAGGGTGGTTGCAAGGTTTAAATGGAAAAAAAGATCTCAAATTCTTATGGGTGCAAGTGTTATTTGTTGGACACTATGGTTAACAAGGAATGATGTGGTGTTTAACAAGATCATAATACCATTCTATTTGCAGGTTGTCTTGAAGCGAATGTATGTTTCAGAAGGAGGGGGATCGTCTATTCATGAAGGCGGGCTGTAGGATCATTAAGATAGCCGTAATTAAAGTGTTTGCAAGGCATGACTGATGTTTTATTAATAGAATTGCTCTTCAATTGTTTCTTTTTGAGAAATTTATTGTCTTGATGGCTCAGAACTATATTCAAATTTCCTGAATTGTGTTTGAACGTTTGTACCAATGAAGAGTCATATGCATCACTTAATGCAAAGCTGAGATATTAATATATTCTTTTTTCTAATAAAAACAATATATCCACCTACTAGAGTAGTGCTTGAAGCGCTCACACTTCGGTACGGCGGCAACAACGGTGTTTGTTGCTACGGTGTCCGTTCTTTCCAAAGCCTATAGCCGGTGGTAAAGACTGATTTCCACCGCTAGGTCGATGGCGTAGGCTGCGTTGCTCAAATGAAAGTTGTCCGCGCTACCATAGCATAGCATATCCAAAACGAATCCGAGTGTTCCCTTTCGCTGAGCATTCATAGTTCTCCAAAAATATCTACATCTGAGGTCCCTCAATCTTTTCTTCACTGATTCAATTCGTTGATTGTTGCTATTGTGCTCTCTACTGCATTATCGATGTTCTCGCTGAAAGGGGCCTTCATGTTCATTTTCCATTTTTGATATGTTCGTGCTATAATTAAGACCTGCTTTGCTGTTAACATAAATGGATCGTGACGCAGTTTACCTCCGTTTGTGGGATCTGTGATCACCTTAAAAGCTTAAAAGTCTAAGGATCTATATGACACCATCTGTCAAGTGTAGAGACATAGGATGATCACTATAAAAATTTAGAAACCTTATTAATACAGTATATGTCAAGTTTAGAGACTTCACATATCTAACCTATTAACTCACTATCTTTTACTTTTCTAAATCACACAAAAAAGCGTAGCAGTGAGAAGTCTTTCCTCCATCCACACTAAATATACCCTAAAAAACAACATCTTCAAAATAAAATGTCTAGATTTATTCTCTAACATTCTCTCTCCTTTCTAATCTATAATAACCTATTATTATTATTTAACCATCTCTTTTACCTTAAAAAAACTGTATCCTAGAAAACACATTTTTAAAATAAACTATCCAAATTTATTGTCAGCCTTAATGGATTGCCTGTGTCAATTTCATTAGCCTCTCTCGCTCTCACGCCAGCGCCCGATGAAACCCTACGTGTGACGCCGCTAATCACGCGCGCGACCCCACTCACAGTCACACTCCATCGATCGTCCGCCGCGGCACACACGCGATCCTCTCTGCGGCGGACGCTCATTCCATCGCTCCATGCCGCTACGCACCCTCTCGGCTCCCTACGGTGGCGCACACGCTCGCCGCTAGCAGCAGGCGCTTTCTTCTCGCCGGCGGCCCCGGCACCATGTTGCACGGCATGCGCTCGCGCGTGCAGACCCACGTCGCACTCTGGTTTTCAAACAAAACAGAGTGTCGTTATACATGTGCTTAGAAAGTCCACGTATACAGCAAAAGAACAGAAATATCATACGGACTGTAGTTAGATCTAATAAATGGTCTAACCACATCCAGAATTGGGTTGACGTATATAGACTTAATGAATAAAGAAAAGATTAGTACAAAGTCTGGAACTTAACTGTCGTGGATGCCTATTGCTGGCAGTCTTTGATGTACGTACATGTGCAGGGATGGAACTTTCAGAATTGAAATGAAGCAGATGAATTAGGGGTGCCTGTATATGGCCGACGTGAGTAAGATATCCGGCTAGAAAGATTTGCAGGGCATGTCGCACGTGCATTATGGCTTACTGGTGAGTTGGAACACGGACCTTAGGACTAGGCAGGCAGCAAACTCTTGGCTTCGTCAGCTTCTCGGGCAGGGGAAGCACATCCAGCGATGCATGGCGATCAGGAAAGGTGCAGCTGCGGCACGTCGGCAGGGTGCGTACATAGGATCGATGGCTGCAGGTGGATAAGAAGCAAGGTGTGTAAGGAACCATACAACGTGTATATATATAGGGAGGGCATAAGGAGCTCACCGGCCGGTTGTTTAGATTATGCAAATCGCACCGACAGATTCAAGTGCGTGGAGGAGAAAACCTCCGACGATGATGCAAGCTCATGGCGTCGTCTTCTAGTCGGCAGATCGCGCTGCGTTGAAAGCAAATATCGATGTGGCGGCCAGCTTAGAGTTACAACAGAAGGACGACGGACTAGGCAATTATCAGATCGATGGCCGTGGTCCAACTTCGACAGGATGGGCAGCAGGCCAACAGACAGCGTGCACGCCGGCAGCGACTACCACGTGAGGCTATGCTCTCGGCGAGGTGACGATGGTGGCGGCGCCAAGCTAGGGTTAGCTGAATTGAGCAGGCAGGCCGGGGCATCATATTTTATAGATAAGCTAATGATCAAGTTGGAAACATACAGCATGTATTGTAGCAAGTGCATTCTCATTGGGCTCGCATCGAAGGAAGATATGACATTTGGATTAGTCTGTTTCAAAGCCCTTCTGAGAAACAATAGAAACAAGTCTCACGTTGTGCGTGAAAGACAGAAAACGAGTTTGAGCTGACAAGGATTGGCTTTTAATTAAATTATTTTCGAAATTAAATAATTTCAGGATTAAAACAATTTTAGAAAAGTCTAGAATTGATTTTTGACCCGAAAAAATAATCGAAGCCTCCAAAAATTTGGAAAAAATTATCAGAGACACTTTGAAACATGATGAACCCAAATAAAGTATTTGGTGCTCATGAAAAAGATATTTTAAAAAATCTAAAAATTGTATACAGCTATAGGAAAAGTAGGAAAGGAATCCAGAAAAAGTCCAAAAATTACTGAGAAGGATTGGAAGACGTCTAAATATATCTTAAAAACTTAGCACACACGAAGGCTCCAAACTCAAGCAAAAAGCATACAACACATCATCCAAACCCCCATCCAAATTGATTCAGAAAATTTTGAAAACCCATACTTCTCTATAACTAAATTTGCATGAGCTCAAACTAAACTTTGTAAATTTTATCTAAATATTAAAATATTTATTTTAATTAATGTTTTTTAAGCACAACCCAAAATAGAAAATTTTAGGGTGTGACAATCCACCAGTAGCAACAGGCGCCGCTAGCGAAAGTGACCCGGCCAGGTATGATTCGTTTCTTCGCTTTTCTTTGTTAGTTCTGCTTTCACTTGTAGTTCGCTTTTACCTATCAGGGATTCTTGCTTCAGATCGAGGATTAGTGAAGATCGTGGACCTGGTTGATCGTGCACCTCCCTTTCCCCTGGCACTGGTACAATCGTGGACAAAGTGTGCGACGCTGCAGTGCTGCACAATGCACACAACCAATTCAACAATACGCTCGTGAGGTATGTCGTACCACTTGTTAACAGATATTTTCTTTTTGATACTATTAGTGCTTTTGTAATGCAAGTATACAAAAAGTGTTAATCTGAGGTAGCCTCTGAAAGCCTGAATATTGATAAGATTGATCGCACCCTTGGGGGTAGCAATTTGGTCGGGGTCGGGCAACTATATATTGCTGTCATGTCTTAGCATCATTTTTCTGTCAGGAGCGTAGGATATGATGGCTTGTAATCAGGAGTTACAACTAACAGAGACACTCATCATATTGGGTAGTGTTATTTGTTTTTTTTTTCTATACGAGTCTGCAGCTGCAGTGCCTACAGGTTGTTCTTGAGGCTTACTACCATGTGCTTATCTCTACCGCTAAAAGGAATCAAACCATATCGTCAGCGCCAAACAAGACGGGACCGCTCATCCTAATTGCTGCCCGCTCGTGCACCGCGGATTGAAAAACTGCCGCCCAAATATAGCAACAGCGGACGCCCGCAGCCTCTATCGCTACCGCCGGCACAACCGCAGAATCACGGCCCCAGCTCTCCCGGCAGCGGTGTCCCAGCACCGGCTGCGTACCGGAGGCGGAGGGTGCAACGGAAGCTCAGCGGCGTCCCGGAGCGGAGTTCGATAGCAGGCCTCGCTCCCGGCCTTCCCCACTCTTGCTCGCTCGCCCGCGACTCAGCCAACACTCCATGCCGTCGCCCGTTGCTGCCAGTTCGGCCCCGGGACGTCGCCGGCCGCCGGCAGTTCAACCTCGAGGCGCAGGCGCAGACCTCCAGGGGCGGCCGCGACACGTCCAATACGCGGTGTGACGACCTGTTCTCTTCCGCTCCCCCTCCCTCGCGAGGTTGCCTCGAGGCCGCCGGGCCTCCACCGCCGCCGCGACTCCACCTCCACGCCATCGGACACACCGCTGCCTCCACGACTGGCTACGTCGTCGCTCCTTGCGCTCGCTCCATCGTCCTCGACGTTACGTGCGCCCGCACTGTCACCCGCTTCGTAGTGGGATAAGGTTTCAAACCTCCTTGACTCTGAACTGATTCAGTTTATTTTTTGCTCGACCTGCTGAGGGATGCTCTCATGGAGTTTGATGAAATGTCTCTTAAACCATTGCAACATGTAGTCGAGCTAGACTGCGAATTACAGCTAACATCACAAGTTTTGTGGAAGCGTAGCTAACACAAGAGCATTGATAGTATGATAGGATTTGCCATAGAGAAAGTTTTTGGCACTCCATACAGGACCCATCCGTTTGAAATGTATAATGGAACAAATTGTTTCTTTTTCCTACATACAAATATGCAGCTTGTCATTCAGGAATAGCATACTCTGTTGTAGGCTTGAAGCAATCAATTTTGAATCCAAATGATGTCTGGTGTCACGGCAAATCATAGCCCCAACCATCTTTTATTGTGTAATCAAACTATTTTCTTGTTTTTAATATGATAGTATCACTCGATACTCTTTTTAGGCTATAAGTATCACACCTAATACCAACACACATGAAAAAAAGCCTGTCTAACCATATTGTACATGCCATTCTTTAATACCTTGGTACTTACTGTTTTTCAAAAATGAATCGTATTGTGGCTCCGTTCTCGAATCATGAATTTGTGTGTATATATTTTCCTTGCCAATTATTACTTCATCCCCTGCCTCCCTCATATATTGTTCTGCTTTTCCTACTGGTCTTATAAGTGCTACTGATTATTTATCAGTAATTTGCCAGTGAGCGTGGGATCATGGTTTGTTCGTTCTTTTGAATTTTTTGTTGTTCAAGGAACTATGGTTAATCACTGCTATTTCAATACTCCATATTTGGTACAATTTGTCAAGTGCCAAAGTGGGATTTTCATATGGGATAAGAATTATTTTATGTTTGCTTCTTGATGTATTCTGTCTCATTCCTCGTGCAAAATAAGTCAGAAAACCCATGGGAGACAATCACACTGACTTCACCTATTTATTCCATAGTAGTGAGTGCTTTGTGTTCAAATTTGGGTATTGTGTTGTTCCCTCTCAACAAATATGAAGTACTGTCCAGTAAACGCTTGCCCAGTAAATGTCTGTGCTTAGCATCAGTTATGAATTTTGACAAATGTTCTGTGAATGTCTTGAACTAAATGCTTTTGATAAATGTGGCCTATTTTAAAATGATCAGGCTACACTAATAGCAATAGTAGGCAGGTCCCTGTTGTATCAAGATGAGCTGAGTCTGAGATTTTTAGAAGAAGGCAGTGGCATGTTTGGTGCAAGTTCAACTCTTATGTGAACAAAAGAAAACGGTGGATGTATGTTACAGTTTCCATGTCTGTTACTTGGACTGAGCATCCTTTCTAATTATTATTTAAGATCACATACTTGTTGCTGAAGTTATAATGCTCTTTAGAACAAATTATAATTACAATACTCTTTTTTTTTCCCGAGTTACTAATGTAGGCCTCATTGCCATTGTGACCATGAAAATGGTTGATCTAACAATTCTAGAGCTTATTGGTGCCAATTTTTTTATAGGACAATCTTAGCCATCTCAACAGTCATCCTGACTTACCTTTTTAGTCTCAGTTTGCACCCGTGCATAAAAAAAATTCAATATGAGGTCAACTAGAAGAATTGGTTTAATGGTTCATCTTGACAGCCATCCTGACTCTAGCTTTTTACATTAAGAAAAAAAAAACTTAATGTGTAGGATAATTCCAACTTATATGCAGGATACTTCCAACTATAGATTGAGCCATCTTAATTGTACAATATATTTTATGTATGTATACATTCCTATGTTGGTTGAAAGAACTATGGTTTCACATAAAAAACTTGAGTTATATTTTAATTGTCTATCATTCATGAACAATTATGGAATAATGATGTTTCAAATAACATGCAGACAATTGAGGGTTAATTTAATGGAAAATAGTAGCTCTCTTGTACCATTGGGTGACAAGACTAACTCTGCTAATGGAGGTAAACAAAATATTATCTACAAGGAGGTCCTCACTTAATGACAAGGTATTGTCTTTTGTTTTGCAGAATTATTAATTTTTTTACATTTATGTATTTTTTACTGACATTGATTGTATCTATCTGAATTTCACGTAATAGAGGAAGTCAAAAAGAAATGAGAAACAAGTAGTTATAACTTGCTGGCATGTTGTTGATTAGATGTACATATATTATATATTAATGTAATCTATTGATTATAGTGTTTATAAAATGTTTCTCTCATATTAATACTTAGCCTTTTACCTATAAAATGTTATCGAATGATCGAATGATGTTGCTTGGCGTTAAAAAAAATACCATACATGCACAAATTTGATAGAATCTGCCTGTCCAGGTAAGTTAGAAGATGTTTGTTTGGTTGGAAACCCGTGCCTGAGAAGAATGAATTGTTGCTTAATTTTTCCTCGATTGGAGACGAAAACATCGTTTCTTTATTAAAAAGATAGTTTGAATTATGTGTTTTAATGTTAATTATTTATAATATACATTGGTTGTATGTCATGAGATATTTTTCTCGTAGCAACGCACGGGCACTTAACTAGTAATTATAGAAGAGTAAAATATACCGTGGGTAGCTAAACTATTAGTGTTCTTGCATGTACTTGATCTATTGTCGGTGCGCACTAAATGTCCAAAGGCAGCCACGTCAGCTTAAATTTTTGCATAGACCCCCTCGCTCATTATTTTCATCACTCATCGGTCCATCCATCATCTTCCTTTGCGTCCTCCCTTCCCGGCATCGAGCCACCGCGCCGTGAGCTCCACCGCGCAACTCCTTCGTGCGCGCGCCAAGCTGCCCCGAGCGCTTGGAGGGCCGTTAGGCCGCGCTGCTCCTCCGCCGGCCGTGAGCTTGCACGCGTCGGCGAGGCCGTGGCAGAGCCGCCTACGCACGTGCCTGCCAGGCCGCGGCAGAGCCCCGCGCGCTCATGCCCGCGCCAGCGGGGCCGCGGCGGAGCCGCACGCGTGCGTGCCCTCCAGGGCGCGGCGAGCCGCCCGCTCGCGTGCATGCCCATCAGGCCGCGCGCTCACGCCTGCGCCAGCGAAGCAAAATTTAGGCCGACGTGGCTGCCTTTGTACCCTTGGTGCGCATCGGCAATAGACCAGGTACCTGGATAGTCGTTTTGAAAGTTTGAGTACCTAGATGGGAGAACGCCAATGGTTTATTTACCCACGGTACATTTTACTCATTATAGAATTATAGTTGGAAAGTAAAAGTTATTATTTATATGATTTATGATGCTTTAGTAATATGAGAGCACAAAATACATACTTATAACTTTGTCCTTTCTCCAAATTCATGACCATTTCTATGGAAATGTGTTCAACCAAAAATGTCCATTTTGTGAGATTGTCAAAAGTAGAAACGGACTTCATTATTGTGTTCCTCTTGTCGAGATGGTCAAAAAAACATATATGAAATGTTCAATTTGGAGTTCGGATGAGAAAGCTATGCTTCTATGAAAGGATGCCTGAACTGCAGAAACTTCCGATGGAACTTCTGGTGGTATGTCTGGTCCAATCGGAACTTTCGGTCTGAGGACCGGAACTTCCGGTAGTTGGCTAAAATTGGGCGTGCGCGTACGCGCAAGGACTTCTAGTCCGAGACCGGAACTTTCGATGGAGATCAGAACTTCCGGTAGTTGACGGAAATCAGGCACGCGCGTGCGCGCGAGAACTTACGGTCTGAGACCAGAACTTCCGGTGGAACATCCGATGGGTCCGTTCCGAACCAGCTTGTTGCTAAGTCGGTTTTTGGTAGTTTTTGGGAGTAGGAAACTTGGAGATTAGGCTTTGGAGATGTTTCCTATTGGGATAAGACCACTCACCCTCTATATATATATATGAGAGGATCATGGCCGATTGATTCCATCCAATCAATCGAACAAAAACCAATCTATCAACTCTTTTACCCCTTTTCTCTCCTCAACCCCTCTACTTTTCTGTTTGGTGATGTCTCCCGGTGAGATTCATCGGCATCCTAGGCGGCCTTACTGGTTCTAGGAGATCCTCCACGTGCTTCCTCCTGACGGATCCTTTCGGAGGTGGCTCGGAAGCTTTTTTTCAGCCATCAACGAGCTCTACATCGGTCCTACCGATCTCTAGATCGGTTTGATCGATTATGCCACATTGTTGCTGCGTTGTAGGTTGTAGAGATAACCTCCTTGGACGTCCAAAGCCTGTTGGTGTGTTGGCATGGTCGCGAATCGGCGTCAACATACTTTTTGGCGACTCCGCTGGGGACATCAAGGCGTAGATTGACATATCAACCAACTAGCGACATGAGTGTAGATGGAGATGCAGGGAAGGACTCGAGTGAAGTTCATAGCGGCAACATCATTAATTCCATGTCCGTGGAGGACCTATCACCTGAATTGCAGGCGCAACTTCAGGCTCACATGCAGGAACTTCAGAAGGCTTTCCTTCAGGGTTGCTCCAAAGGCCAACATGACAAGGTGGTGCAATTCAAGGCGTCAAGCATTGCTGAAATCATGGGAGCTTCATCATCTGAGCACGAGGTAAATCCTAATGACAAATCTCCTAAATATGATGATTTGCCTGTAACACAAGCTGATGTTGCCCAAATGATTTTACATCAAAATACTGTACTCACGGAAAACCTGAATAAGACCATAACTCATTCTCATAAGTTATTAGCTGATCGTTTAGATAAAATAGAAGGTAAAGTAACCGATTTAGATCAATCGGGTGTCTTACCACAACCTGAATTTGGTATGCCTCAAGGGTTTTTTGAGAATCAGACTTCCATGAAAGATGCTAGTAAACTAACATCGGACTCTTTGGTTCTTCCAACCGATAAGATTGGTCACGTTGAAACTAGTGCAGCAGGTGGTGCTTAGAAATCGGCTCAAACATTGCGAACCAATTATAGAGCGTCAAGAGCTTCGAAGGGTAACAATATTTTACCTAACCAGTTGAAGTCTCCTAGTGTGAATCCTATGCTTGGGGCACGCAGGATGCGTCTCCTCCTACCAATATCAATGATGTTTTGAATCAATTCAAGGAAGATTTTGCTAAATCCATTGAAGAAAGTTTAGGTGTTCATCTTAAATCTTCCAGGCATGTATACACCAAGCCGTACCCTTCAACTTTTGATTACATGAAAGCTCCTGATGGTTGGAAGGTACCAGATTTTCAAAAGTTTAATGGTAGTAGTAGTAAATCAACCATGGAACATGTTAGCATGTATCTAGCACAACTAGGTGAGGCTAGTAATTATGATTATATGTGAGTTCGTAATTTTCCTTTATCTCTTATTGGCACTGCTTTTGCTTGGTTTACTGCTTTACCACCTTTAACTATTAGTTCTTGGGCTAATTTAGAAGAAACGTTTCATGATCATTTTTATATTAGAACTCAAGAAACTAGATTAACACATCTTACTGCCATTAAGCAAATGTGTGATGAAACTGTTCAAGATTTCTTTAAAAGAGCTAGAGAAACTAAGAATAAGTGCTTTCATGTTAATATTGCTGAAAGAGATTTTGTTGACATATGTTTCAATGGTTTGCATTATTAAATCAAAGAAAAGCTTGAAAATATGCAGTTTGCTAGTTTTAATCATCTTGTCGAGAAGGCCATTTTCTAGGAATCGCGCCTTAAATAATCTCGTGATGCATACGAGTCACATCGTTCGAATACACATGCTCTTGGTGTTTTTTCATATGATTCGGATGATGAAAGTAAGGAGACGTTGGCCGCTGAAATTAGGTGGCCAGCGGAGAATAAACAAGTTACTTGCCCTTCTCTCAAGCCGATTCAAAGGAATCAGAATCAGGGAGTGAAATTTACTTTTGATACTTCTAAATGTGACCAAATTTTTGATGAGTTACTCAAAATCGGATACATTAGAATTCATTGTACCATGCCTTCTGCAGATGAGATTAAGAGACGTGCTTACTGTAAATATCATAATTCTTATTCTCATGCGACTAATGATTGTAATGTCTTTCGTCGGCTAGTCCAATCGGCCCTTAATGAGGGACGATTGAGTCTTTCTGACATGGGGATCAACAAGAATCCTTTTCCTGCACATATGAACACAATTGAAGCAGTAAGTCCAGCAATCTTGATCCGACCCGAGCAAGCCGATAAAGCTAAAGGCAAGAATATCATTATCGGTGAACCGCATGTCGCACCGAATGTTAAAAAAAATTTGAGGCGACAGGTGGTGCTTGAGAAGGACCAACAAGGCAAGAACAAGCTTACAGTCACCGCTGGATCAGCGGAAGCTTTGAGAAGGCAAAGATGGTACGAGATGTGTGCGGCACTATAAAGGTCGGCCAGGCCGACTGGTCCAGTCGGCCAGGCCGACTCCAGCACAGTCCAGCCAGAGCTGGCTAAGCCAACTGACACAGTCGTCCTAGCCGGGTCTAGCCAGCCAGCTAGCCGACTGACCCAGTTGGCCAGGCCGGCTCCCCCTCCAAGCAGCCTCACCTCCGATGTTCATGTGTTGCGCACATTTATTCCCAAGAAGCCAGAGGTTGGTGTTTGGAAGGAGAAGGAGCAGAAATTCAAACCACCCGTGGTGAAGCCACTTTGTACTTTTGATTAACTTATGACAAAATACAAGAAACAAAAGACCGATTCCAAGAATCAGCCCATAAAAAAAGAGAGTCAACACCGCCAAAACGTGAAGAACAAAGAAATAAGCAATTGGCTATCTCCACCAGCAGATTCTTCCTTACAGGTTACTCGTCCTCGGGTGTCTCGATGGGGACCTCCAGTTCCTCCTGCTCCACCGGTTATACCAATGCCTCAGTGGGGACCATGAGGAGTGTGGGTGCCATATCCTCAAGCTCCTGTGCATCAAAGGTTGGGAGGTGTCGCTGGTCCATCTTCGACTGTTTTCGTCTTTAGCCGATTGGGTGATCAATCGAGCTCTAGCGGAACAAATCAAGAGAAGGTGGTCAAATCACAGGTTGCGGCTCCTCAAGAATCAAAGAAGGCTTCTACTCAGCAAGTGTATATGCCAAAGAAGGTTGAGGCGCCCAAGAAGCCTGTTCATGTTCCTAGCATCATAATCGGCTCGATGTCAGCTCCTGTTGTTAATTATAACAAGCCGATTGTGATTGGAGGTGAAAGTCCAGCAAAGCAACAAAAAGAAGTCACTAAAGAAGTTGCTGGAGTTCAAGAGGAAGAGAAGCCGCCAAGGAACCCCAAGTATACTCAACCCAAGTGGTACCCACGAGGGTTGGACAAGACCCAAAGGTGTAAGTTACAGCGCGCTCGGCAGAGGAAGTTGAAGAAGGAGGCTCTGGGGATGGTTGAAGACCCACCTGCACCAGAAAATCCTTAAGAAATCCCACCGAAGACTGTCATCCCGATCGCTGCCCCTGTCTGGTTGGCTAAGCCGGCTCCACAACCGGCCAAGCCGGCCTCCTCTGTTGCCGCTGACCAGGAGTCGGCCCAGCCGACTGATGAGTCGGCTAGGCCGATTGATGAATCGGCCAAGCCGGTTGATGCTGTTTTAGATGCTCTAGTGTTTTCTGAATCGGCTGTGGTGCTTCTCGAGGTGCTCGTGTCAATTCCTGCATGTTCTGGAGATATTGGTGACTCGCCAAAGGAGTTTGCTGCTGTTATTGCTAATATGGTGGGCATGAAGGCACTAGAAGTTCCGGAAGAAGAGATGGTGGACCATGAGCCATCACCACCACGTGGAGATGTGAACGTAGTATATCTCTCCTCTAATTACTTCATGATTCGTCATGATCAAGAGGAGCCACGACAGCAGAATTGGTGTTTGTCGTTGAAGATGCTATAATTAAGAAGGCGGCAGTGCGAGTGTATCATCTTAGACCACTACACTTGAAGGGTCACATCAACGGGATGCCAGTTCATAGCATGTTGTGGACAGTGGTGCAATTGTGAATGTCATGCCATACTCATTGTATAAGAAGCTTGGTAACAAAGATGAAGAATTGGTGAAAACCAACATGACCATCACAGGTGTTGGTAGTGAAGCTTCGATTCCAGCTAGAGGCATTGCTAATGTTGAGTTGACCATCGAGAGCAAAACTTTGGCTACAGCTTTCTTTGTTGCTGATATCAAGGGAAGCTACAATGTGATACTTGGGCGTGATTGGATTCATGCCAATGAGTGTGTGCCATCTAGCTTGCACCAGTTTCTCATCTAGTGGGTGGGAGATTCCATTGAGGTCGTCCACGCTGATTCATCGGTTGAGGTTGCCACAACCGATGCATGTGAGGCTGGGGGGCATGGTGCTTTTGGTTGCTTGTTAGGTAGAGACTTGTCAGAATATGATTTTGTAAGTTTTACTAGGCAAGGCTTTATTTATGTATCACTTAAGCCGATTGACAATCGGCTTAACACCATAATGTAATTAATAGATAATGTTGAATAGTTAAAGAGTCATGTTGAACAGTATCGGGCTGAAAGACCGATACCTGTGAGGCTATTGATGATTTTGATGAGCTCAATAAGTTAGGCCAAGGTTTCACGTCGGCCGACCCTTTAGAACAAATTGATATTGGGGATGGTACTACACCGCAGCTGACGTTTGTTAATCAAAACTTGGAAGCCGATTACAAAGCCGAGTTAATCACGCTTCTCAAGAAATATGTTGATTGTTTTGCATGGAATTATACAGAAATGCCTGGATTGAGCCGAGATCTTGTTGAGCACCGGCTCCCTATCAAAGTTGGATTCAAGCCTTTCAAGCAACATCCGCGGCGCTTCAATTCTGCCATCCATGACCAAATCAAGGAGGAGATCAATAGGTTGTTGCAAGCTGAATTTATTTGTCCATGCCAATATGCGGAGTGAGTTTCTAATATTGTGCCTGTTGAGAAGAAGGATTTTGGCAAGATCAGGGTTTGCACTGATTTTAAAGATCTGAATAGAGCCACTCCCAAAGATGAATATCCTATGCCTATAGCCGACGTGTTGATCAATGATGCTCTGGACATCGGGTGATTAGCTTTCTTGATGGTAATGCTGGATACAATCAGATTTTCATGGCAGAAGAAGACACATCAAAGACGGCTTTCATTTGTCCTGGCTTTGTTGGTTTGTTTGAGTGGATTGTTATGACCTTTGGGTTGAAGAATGCAGGTGCAACTTATCAAAGAGCAATGAATCTGATTTTCCATGATCTAATTGGGGTGATTATGGAGGTTTATATTGATGACATTGTGATTAAATCGGCCGCCCATAAATCTCATTTAGCCGATCTGCGTCTCATTTTTAAAAGGGCGCCGGTATGGTTTGAAGATGAATCCACTCAAATGTGCTTTTGTAGTGTCGGCTGGGAAATTTCTAGGCTTTGTCATTCATGATAAAGGCATAGAAGTTGATCCCAAGAGGATTGAGAAGATCAAGAATGTTCAACCACCTACATGCAAGAAGGATGTGCAAAAATTCTTAGGGAAGGTGAACTACTTGAGAAGGTTTATTGCTAATCTGTCCGGAAAGATTATTCCTTTCATTCCCATACTCAAGTTGAAAGATGAATCTGACCTCACTTGGAGGGCAAGCCAACAAGCAGCCTTTGAGAAGATAAAGGAGTATTTATCATCACCACCTGTTCTTCGTGCACCTAGAGGAGGGGTACCATTTAAAATCTATGTAGCTGCCGAAGAGAAGATCATTGGGGCTGTGGTGACTCAAGAAGATGAAGGGAAGGAGTATGTGATTGCTTATCTTAGTTGTCGTATTTTTGATCCTGAGACAAGGTCAGCCCATATTGAAAAATTATGCTTATCACTGTACTTTGCATGTAATAAGATGAGGCATTATCTTATGTCAAGTACATGTGTTGTAGCATGCCAGGCCGATATTATCAAGCATAGGCTATATCGGCCAATCCTTAGTGGAAGGTTGGGCAAATGGGCATACTCTTTAATTGAGTATGACTTGACTTATGAACCATTGAAATCTATAAAGGGTCAAGTTCTTGCTGATTTTATTGTTGAGCATGGTACTGATCTCGATGAAGAAGTCAATTACCTTACTTACACCTCATGGAAGTTGTATTTTGATGGATCGGTTTGTAAAGAGGGCCAAGGTGCTGGTATTGTTCTTGTTTCTCCTAATAATGTTGAAACAGGAATGTCAAGACGATTGGAGTTTTAATGTACTAACAATCAAACTGAATATCAAACTCTTATATTCGGGTTGATCATGTTAACTTCCATGGAGGTGCAGCATGTTGAAGCTTATGGTGATTCATTACTAGTGTGCAGCAAGTTGTTGGTGAATTTCAATGTTTAGATGGATCACTTCATGCCTCTCTTGATACTTATCTTGAATTTATTTCTAAGATTGCCGAATTTTAAGATTCGACATATTCCAAGACATGAGAATCAAAAGGCCAATATGTTAGCTCTACAAGCATTAGGCTTTGACGTCGGTGGGCGTAATTTTCATATTCAAGAAACGCCGATGCATCGAGATGATCATTTTTTTCTATGCAGGACTGGACGAACCGGCCTGGCCGACTGCTATTGTCGGCCTAGCCGGCCATCACTTGGCTAAGCTAGGTCATCAAGCCAGTTTAGCCGGCCCTGCTGGTTGGCACCTCCAGTCGGCTAAGTCGACTGCTTCAGTCGGCCTAGCCGACTCTGCTGCTGTTGGTGCTACTGATTCGCAAAATGATGTATTAAATTGGTCTAGTTGAGATTCTAGTAATCCTAGTACCGATTTGGAGGATTGGAGAACTCCCTTAATAATTTATTTACAGGATCCTAGTGCCAAAATTGACAAGAGCGTGCGGAGGAGTGCGTTCAAGTATATTATTCAGCATGGTGAGCTCTATCGCAGGATTGTGGACGATCTATTACTCAAGTGCCTAGGATCTGATGATGCAAGAGTGGCAATGGGAGAAGTCCATGAAGAAATTTGTGGTACGCATCAATCGGCCCCGAACATGAAATGGTTGTTGAGAAGGGCTGGTTTCTATTGGCCCGCTATGATGGCCGATTGTTTTCGGTACTAAAAAGGTTGTGATGAGTGCCAACGGTTTGGTAATATTCAGATGGTGCCTGCTACAAAACTCCATCCTATTATGAAGCCATGGTCGTTCAGAGGTTGGGGGCTAGATTTCATTGGCCAAATTCATCCCTCATTTTCAAAGGGACATCAATTCATCTTGGTTGCCACTGATTATTTTACTAAGTGGTGTGGAGCAGTTCCTTTGAAGAATATCACCCATAAGGAGGTTATTGAGTTTATCACTGAACATATCATTCATAGATGCGGCATTGCTCAATCATTAACTACAGATCAAGGGACTTCCTTTATGTTCAAAGAGGTTAAGAAGTTTGCTGAATCCTACAAGATCAAGTTGGTTAACTCAGCTCCATACTATGCTCAAGCTAATGGCCTAGCTGAAGCTAGTAACAAGACTCTAATCAAGCTCATTAAGAAGAAGATTGAGGAGAATCCAAGGAAGTGGCATGAAGTCTTGTCAGAAGCTTTGTGGGCGTATCGCATATCAAAGCATGGTGCTACAAAGGTTACTCCTTTTGAGCTAGTATATGGTCAAGAAGCCATGTTGCCTGTCAAAGTGAACTTGAGTGCATATAGATTTGCTAAGCAAAATGATCTATCACCTATTGTGTACCATGATCTAATGATGGACAATGTGGATGAAGTAATGGATAAGAGGTTAAAGGCTCTCAATAAAATTGAGAAAGACAAACTTCGTGTTGCAAGGGCTTAAAACAAGAAGGTTCGAAGCAAATCTTTTCAAGTAGGAGATCTAGTGTGGCAAACTATACTTCCTATTGGATCGAAGAGAGGCGAATTTGGCAAATGGTCGCCCAATTGGAAGGGTCCTTTGAGAGTGGTTAGAGTCATCTTCGGGAACTTGTACTTGCTGGAAGGTGAGCCTCTCCTGAAGGTAATTAACGGAAGGTATCTCAAAAAATACTTTCCAAGTGTTTGGCAAGATGCCTAAGTGCTATACCAAATAATGGCCGATACATATTTCGCCCTTAGTACAAAAATGGTCGATGTATACATCGCCCTTAGTCGCTGGTCTGCCGATGTGATGGGTATCGTGCTGGTCGGTTGTTTTTCTTGACAGGTGTTTTCAAGTTCAATACATCATTCACTTGAAAACAGGGGGCATATGTTGACAACCAAAAATGTCCATTTTATGAGATTGTCAAACGTAGAAACGGACTTCATTATTGCGTTCCTCTCGTCGAGATGTTCAAAAAGCATATATGAAATATTCAATTTGGAGTTCGGATAAGAAAGTTATGTTTCTATGAAAGGATGTCTGAACTGTAGGAACTTCCGATGGAACTTCTGCTGGTACTTCCGGTCCGACCGGAACTTCCGGTAGTTGGTTGAAATTGGGCGTGCGCGTGCGCGCAAGGACTTCCGGTCCGAGACAGGAACTTCCGATGGAGACCGGAATTTCCGTTCCGAAGACCGGAACTTCCGGTAGTTGACGGAAATCAGGCGGGCACGTGCGCGCGAGAACTTTCGGTGGAACTTCTGATGGGTCTATTCCGAACCGGCTTGTTGCTAAGTCAGTTTTTGGTAATTTTTGGGAGTAGGAAACTTGGAGATTAGACTTTGGAGATATTTCCTATTGGGATAAGACCACCCCTCTATATATATAAGAGGATCATGGCCGATTGTTCCCATCCAATCAATCGAAACACAAATCAATCTATCAACTCCTTTTACCCCTTTTCTCTCCTCAATCCCTCTACCTGCTATTCGGTGACGTCTCCCGGCGAGATTCATCAGCATCCTAGGCGGCCTTACTGGTCCTAGGAGATCCTCCACGTGCTTCCTCCTGATGGATCCTTTCGGAGGTGGTTCAGGAGCTTTTTCAGCCATCAATGAGCTCTACATCGGTGCTACCGGTCTCTAGATCGGTTTGATCAATTACACCACGTTGTTGCTGCGTTATAGGTTGTTCGAGGAACCTCTTTGGGCATCCAAAGCCCGTTGGTGTGTTAGCACGGTCGTGAATTGGCGTCAACAAAATGGTTTCAGTCGGTGGAATGGGATACGACTATGAGATTCCAGCCAGGACGCCGATGTTCGTGAATGCAAGGAGCCTCGGCCAGGACCACGACCAATAATCGCCGTTGAGGATCAATCTCTGGTGAGTTCATCCGCTTGCAAATATATATGTATTTTGTTTGTGCCCCATGGTTGCCGGTCCACTCACTTTGTCATGTAAGATTCCTATGCCGTTGGCACAAACAGCGTAGGGTACTGATTTGCCATGTCAAGGTTCAGTCTTCCTTTTGGCATTATCTGGATTTAATCCTTTTTAATTTGATGGTCTTTTCCTTGTATCTCTTTTTTTTTGCAATATATAGTTTTAGACAATTTCAGTTTCTTTTTGCGCTAATGTTAATTCTTTATATCTTTGACGTTGGTAAAACATGATAGGAAACTATCATGTGAGGAGTAAAATCTAAAGCACTATCAAGGTTGTCAGTCAGTCAGGCTACAACATGTAAATTCTCGGTGTTTACCAAACTATATTTGGTGTATGTAAAAAATTGGAAGGTGGCATAGTATCCACTATATTTTGATATCATCATTGTCATGCAAGTAATCTTTATTTGGTATATACCGGGTTGTCATCAGAATCATGTTTTTTATTCGATGATTTTCAAAATCGCCAAAGAATATACACCATTTTGGTTGTTTAATTTGTGTTGTCCTAAATGTCACCGTAGTGTTAGCACAGCATCACGTAGCGGGCTCTCCATCTCCAGTCTAGTCTCCACTCACTCCACCTGGCCACTCATCCCCAAGTCTTCTGTGGCAGTGCACCCCTACCATGGCTAAAAGGTTAGTATACAGATTTGTAGTAAAATGATTAGATCTGCTTAGTGTTCAGAGTATAGTGATTTGCTTGCAGATAAATTGGGTCTTTTTGACCAATCTTTTAGTGAAAAGGCTCGATCTTTTTAGATGTTTTTGGTCAAATATATTGTACATGATCTAGAGAAGTTGTGATTCCAATTTCATGTCAATCAGAATTGGATTTTTTTGTTTATTTTGTCAAATAGTGAAATAGATTGATCGATTCCAATTTCATGCCAATGCACCTTTCATTTGTTTTTCATGGTGCCAGTCTACAGCAGTTCAACTTTCCTTTCATTTTGAAAAGAGTGGTGGAAGCTTGCTCGACTCGATTTCATTTTTCCCCCTTTGCATTACTATAGTAGCAAGCTGGACACCTTCTGATTTTGGTGCCCAGCAATTTAACAACAGCAAAGATAACAGAAGCAACATCTTTGAATCCTTCTCAGTTCTTCAGCTCCACTGGAGCCACAGGTTTACTTTACAAATTGGTGCCCCTTTGATTCTATTGTTTTGTATTTTCCATTAAAAATACTGAATCTTTTAAATGTTATGCAGATAAGAGATTATACTGTTCAAATTACCCTTCTGCATATCGTTTGTACCAATAACAGATTATACCGTGTAATCATTTGTCACTTTTTTTTCATATCTTCTCCATACTTGACTGAATTTTCTCTCCTCCACATTCATATCTGTGTAGGCATGCAGGAGTCATCCAGCAGGAAAGATTTCCCTTTTTCATTTAGGATTAAACCAAATGGAAAGCACAGCTTAATGTTGCATAGGGGAACATTTGAAAAGAATACCTATCTGATAAACCTGATAAAGGTTATTTCTACTTCCACACGATAAAATTATCTGCAGATCAGTACAGCACCACCCCACCTGCGCCCATGCCTTGCTATCGATGTCGCCGCAATCCATTAATGAGTGTGATAGCACAAGAACATGTTGTATCATGATCATATAGACTTTATGCATACTTTTTCCTTTGGGTCTAAAGTCGACGGTTTCAGATAAAGCACAATTAGGCCTTGGAGGAGTATTTGTTTGAAAAATAAGTAATTTTAGAGATATCGTCGTGTTATGGCGGTGGAAGAGGTCTTTAGAGGGATGCACGGCCACCAGGTCCTTAGGGGCATGCACCAGCGCATGCCTCGGCTCTTGACTGAGCTTGTGGCTAAGAATAAAAGGCTAGGTCCTCATGGGCATGCACCATCAGCCTGGCTTTAGTAGGTTTGATTCACTACTGTTAGTAATGTCACCTAAATTATAAAGGGGCACCATAGGTTGTGTAAGGAATCATCGAAGAAGAATAGAACCTCTCGTGTGGGTGGGGTTCCTCTTCGACAGTGGCTGCACGCGGTTCAGCCGCTGCCGCCGGCGACTTCCACACCACACCATTGCCTCGCTACCCTCTCCGCTCTAATTCTCAGTCCCACTTGCTACTCCGATCTCCTCTGCGATTCCCTACACACTCACGACATATCAATTTGGTATCAAAGCCAATCCCGAGTGCATCGACAACCAATGTTTTAAAAAACGCTAGACGCTACCGGAACGTTAGCCTGTGGTTTAGAGTTTTGGAAGTTTAAACGTAGATTAAACGTGATTAAATGTTTTTATTTTTTTAATTTTTAGAGCAAAATCAGAAGTAACAATACATTTCGATGTAATAACGGTGACCATACCTCTTGCTGCACACTTTTTTTTGACATCAATTCCTTTCCTCGGTTTCTTGCATTCAGCAACAGCTAACAATCAAAAAGAGACAAGTTAATATTCTAAAAATAGAAAAAATCAAATAACAGGTCAATAGTACAAACTAGAAACTCATCACATGTACAGCCAAGCTTCCAAACAACAGGGCAGCAGCACAAGGCAAAAGATCACAAGAAAATATACACACAACAGTCACAATTCATCACATGCCTTGATGGTCCACAAGTTAAATAGCAATACAACACACAATAATAGTCTTATGGTCCACACACAAATTAAAGATAAGTAGAGAACTAGATATTAATATTTAGATAACTTGGCAGCATGCTGCCATCAATTGTGGCTGCCATCATGCAATCTCTTCACTCCGCAAATGAAGTGCAATTTAGAATTGTGACTTCATCCTCATCATCCTCA
>CM041632.1:30938429-30960481 GCA_023333625.1 Bothriochloa decipiens | reverse complement strand
TGGCGAGGGTGGCTGCTATTGGAGGCCACCCTCGCCATGGGTTCAGCAGAGCGGGACTGCACTAGAGGCAGCCATGGCCCTGCTTGTGATGGCTGCGCCGCCAGTGGATGAAAAAGGATTGGTATTGCTGCTAGTAGAGGTAGTGATAACGCCAAAGTCATGGCCGCCAGGACCTTCGCTGGTGGTGTCAAGCGTTGTACAGCGCCACACACAGGAGTAGCCACCTGGTTCTCGTTCATGTTGGCCTGGCTGGCAGCGCTGATGGCCATCTCGCCATTCAAGGCCTTCATTGAGAGAAGGGGCTGGATGAAGGTGACCATGGCTGTAGAGGAGGAGAGAAACGGTGCAGCTGGCACCGTCTTTGTTGGTGATGGTGCTAATGCAGCAAGTGGTGTAGCAGTGTGGAACTGCAAGGCACCACTGCGGCTGTCTGTGGCACTGCTGGCGATGTTGTTGAGGACGGTGGTGCAGCAACTACAGCGGAGTCAACATCCATGGCCCCCTGCTGCAGCACAAGATCCTCCACCACGAGGTCTAGTGTTGATGAAGGTGGAGCAGCAGGTGTATTTCCATTGATGATGTCGAGTAGTGCGAGGATGCGGTCGAGCTTCGCATCCAGCCTCGCCTCAAAGGCCACAGGATCGAACGGAGTGCCGAACATGGTTGTCGATGCACTTGGGATTGGCTCCGGTACCAAATTGATATGGCGTGAGCATCTAGGGGATCGCAGAGGAGATCGGAGTAGCAAGTGGGACTGGGACTTGGAGCGGAGAGGGTAGCGAGGCAATGGTGTGGTGGGGAAGTCGCCGGCGGCAGCGGCTGAACCACGCACTGCCACCGTCGAAGAGGAACCCCACCCACACGGGTGGTTCTATTCTTCTTCGATGATTCCTTACACAACCTATGATGCCCCTTTATAACTCAGGTGACATTACTAACAATAGTGAATCAAACCTACTAAAGCCAGGCTGATGGTGCATGCCCATGAGGACCTGGCCTTTTATTCTTAGCCACAAGCTCAGTCAAGAGCCGAGGCATGCGCTGGTGCATGCCCCTAAGGCCTGGTGGCCATGCATCCCTCTAAAGACCTCTTCCACTGCCATAACACGTCATATGGTTTTCATGTGCATCCTTAAATGAAACTATTGCGTTAGCACGGGCACTATACTAGTAACACTTTTAGAGTTCGGGGACCTGATAGCTCCGGCCAAGTTTACCAGAGATGCATTTTGCTCTTCACGAAACAGCGGCCTCCACCTCCATAAGCTAATTTCATTTCACAAGCCATAAACTTCGCTGTGGCCTCTAGGGTTATGCCCACCCCCACCATTTCCAACCCATCAAAATGAAACCGCTCCCTATTTCACTATAATTCGATATATGCTGGTTTCTGTTAGAGAAATGGTTAAAGGGTATTCAAAGTGATTAAACTTCCTTTAACGAGATTGAATTATTTTTTGTGAAATCCTTGGAGTTGTGGAATTTTTTTTCTAAATTGTGTTTATATATTTGGGGGGAAATGCTAGAAGAGTCAATGATACCTTATTTGGTTTCATTTTGATGTAATTCTAATATTGCACTTCACTTGAAACTTCTCATTCTTAATTAGCTTGCTCATGTTACAATATAAACTCAGGTGGCAACAATCCTACCTCATGGAAACTGAGACGCTTCTTCAGTTCAACTGAAAAGCACTTGCCTGCAATATCTGATCCAGAGATAGAATCTGCATTTAAGGATTTGTTGGCTGCTAGTTGGAATGAACTTCCAGATTTTCTCGTAGCGGAAGCAAAGAAAGCAGCATCTAAAGCCACCAGTGATAATGCTGGTAAAGAGGCTTTGAAAAATATATTTCGTGCAGCTGAAGCGTGTGAAGAATTTGGTGGAACCTTGGTTACCCTAAGAATGGCTCTTGATGATCTTTGTGGCCTGACCGGCGAATTCAGTACTTGTTATCTCTGTTTCCTCATATATTATTTTTGGGGTGCTTTTATCAGTTTGATTTGATCAAGACAAAACTTTTGCAGAATGTGGGTCCCTTGCCCTGGTTATATTGAAGATGCTGTTAAAGCTGCATGTCATCGCTACATGACATATCTGGAATCCTTTGGCCCTGAGGAAAATTATCTGAGAAATAAGGTGGAGACTGAGTTGGGGACAAAAATGATACACCTCAAAATGAGATGCAGTGGCATAGGTTCTGAGTTGGGAAAGGTAATGTCTTCTGAATGTTGCTTGTCCCTGTGGTACAGTTTTACTTCAGTATTGTCTTATGCTGGTAAAAAATTAGAAATATGTTGCCTGATACTTTTGTGATTTTTTATGTTTGTAAAAGTTTCTCTGCTTCTAACTGTGTCGTAGTTCCTCGTGTTCAGTTTTTGTGGCTAGAACTTGGTTCCCTTATATAAATTGCATTTTAATAGAATTTTATCTTGTTTATTGCTTGACTGATTTTTATTGTTAATCGAATTTCCCTGCTTGGTCTTATTTGAAGAAAATCTATTAAATACTCGAATCTGTATTTTCTGCAACATAGCCTACCCCAACTTACTTGGGACTGGCTGGCTGTGTTGTTGTTGTATTTTCTGTAACCATCCACCGATCCATTATTTTCCATACCAGGTGCAAGCCCATGATTTCCATAAACTGGTTTTAATTGTTCAGTTGCTAGTGGGATCCTAAACCTTGAGATTGATTGTATTTCACTTGCTACCAAAAAAAAAGGGTAACTTGATGTGGGTATATGTACTTCAGGCTTCTCAAATAGTTTCATTTCTTCTTTTTTACCATTTGTTTTTTTAAAAAAAGCAAATTATGCAGAATAACTGACCATAGCTGGCTTTGCTGTAAGCGTTCATGCACTGAGTGTCATAGCAAGATCTGGCAAGGATTGTTAAATTGGTTTGTCATGTACGTCAGAAAACTCATGGTACTGGAATTGCAGCCAATTGCACTTTGCATGTGAAATCTGAAGTACCAAATCTGAAGCTAAGTCTAACTCACATTTACATATCACCAATACCAAAATGTCCAACACACTTTTTCTCAAAATGTCAATCCTCTCCACGGGTAGGATTTTGGGAAAAAGTGTATTGGACATTTTGGTATTGGTGATATGTAAATGTGAGTTAGACTTTGCTTTATTGGTTCAGGTTAATTTTGTTATTTTTCAGATTGGTAAATATGTTCCCATTTCTCCTACTTTCACCATAAACCAGCAAACCAAGCATGCATTCAGGCTGATTCCTGGCCAATATTGTCTTTTCTTCTTCCATGATCTTTTGCTCGCAGCCTTGCTAGCAGGCGAGCTTTATAAGAATCGCATAGTTGTGCTTTTTGAAACACCTGTGTAACACCTCTGGTGTTATATTAACTAATACCTGCCATGTCATCATATGCATTGCAAAGCATTCATGATTAGTTCACCTTTGATGTGCATCAACTAAAACAAGTTTATATTTCATAGGTTGCTTGTGTTTCTGAAATGTTTTTATCACATGAAATCATAAAACTCTACTTTCGAATGTCATCTCAAATACTTGATTTATATTCCATGTATTTGAGGTGTAAACTGTATTTACACTAGTGTCAAGCATAGTGTATAAATCTAAGTCCAACCCTTAAAACTGATTTCCACATTTGAAGTTAAATTTGGATTTCAAAGCTTATTCCCAAGTCTTGCGATTCAAATTTAAATTCAAATTGGAAAGCTATAAAAATAATTTTCAAAAGTCAACTTGGTCAACCAAGGGTACTATTGGGTCATTGACCCAAAAATGTCCTTGGATGATGTTTGTGATCACTAATGACCAACCAATTAATTTAGAAACCAAATCGAGTTTGAATTCGGTTTCAAAAACCCTTTATTTCAAAACCTTATTTTATCCCCTTTTATATAATTCAAAATCTATATGGAATTTGGAGATACTCTCAAAATATAGTTTGTAGATCTTAACAAGAGCTACAAAGTTGGTATTCAAAGTTTTTCAAGTTTCCAAAAAGAACTTCAAATGAATTTGAAAATACTATTTTCTAGCATTTGTCCCCTTTTGATTTTAAAACCATAATTCAAAAATTACACATAATTTGGGAAAACTTTATATATGAAAAATGTTTGGTTTGAAAAGTTGAACATTTCATGGTTTTAGAGAATTTCAAGTTTTATTGAAAAATCAAAAGTAATTTCAAATATCTATTTCTAGGGTTTTATTCCCCTTTTGAATTTGAATTCATATTTCAAAAATTAAGCAGAATTTCAAAATGTTTGTTAAATGAAAGATGTAGCTATTGAAAAGTTATCTAAACTTTATTTTTGGAGATTTTCAAGTTCTTAAGTGAAATCTTGACTAATTTGCAAATTTTACCAAGTGCCACTCTCTGCTACAGTGTCGGGACCTATGAACTGCCGCCATGGCCGGCTTTTCAAGCCGCGCCGCCGTCCACCGTGGCCCATACCGGCCTGCCTGCCGCCAGCTCACCCTCGACACCCGAAACATCGCCGTCATCATGTCGTCCGTCCGTGCGTCGCCATTGGCCTATAAATAGGTCGGCCGCCGTCTCTTTTCTTCTTCTTTTCCCCCTGCCGCCACCGCCGACGACCGTCCTCCGCCGTCAAAATTTGTCACCGATGATCCACCATTGCTTGATTGCTCTTGCCAGCAGCCCCGCCACAGCCTTGTGATCAGTTTGAGTTAGCTCGTGCTCGCTCTCCCCGCTCGAGTTGCCCGCGTGCCGTTGTCTTCCTCGCGATCGGCACTCAAGCCGCCGCGAGCTCTTTCACCGGCCACCGCCACTAGGGTAGGTTATATATTCTCATTAACCTCCCTATTATGCTCCTCATCTTCTACTACTCCTTATGGACACCTTTGGCAGTCCGTTGGTGCACAGGGATCACCAGAACGCTGTCCTTGCCACCGGAGCACCGCCGCTGCCATCAGCACCGCCGTCTACAGCTCTCCTTGGTCCACCTCCAAGCCAGATAGTGTGCGCACCATCGCTAGGGTGAGATTCTTGTCACGCCTATGTCCTTATTTTGGCCCGAGTCGCGCTGTGGCCGCCGGCCACTGAGCTCGCCGGAGCTCCGCTCTGCTGCTGCCGCTGTGCGCGTAGCCGCTTGCGTTAGAAGACTGGAACGGCTTCATTTTCTAGTCCTTCGCATTCATGTTGAGGTCCTGAGTATGCTTGTGTGCTCGTTCTCACTGGAGAAGCCTCCGGTGGGCTTTGCCGTCGTCTCTGCACCCCGCCGTGCCGCCATGGCCGCCGGCGAGGTAGCTCTGCTGCTCCGTTTGTTCCTCGTGTCGAGTTGAGCCTGTAGGGCCAAACCTTGTAATCGGAAACCTCGCCGCTGGTGAGATATCACCGGTCAAAATCCGTCCGCCGCTGGTCAACGTCGGAGAAGGATTTTCCTTTTTCTTTTCAATTTCAAAAAATGATTTATTGGGAAAATCATAGTAATTCATGTATAGCTCCAAAAATTCTAAAAATTTTTGTGTATGCTCTTTATGATGTCATCTACCTAGAAAAAATATGAAATGCCAAATTTGAGTATTTTTGAATTAGTTAAAATTAGCTCTTTTATTTCTGAAATTTATTTTTCCATCTAATTAGGCCAAGATGTCTTCAAAATAAAATTTTGAGCTTAATTAGACAATTTTAATTTTATGCCTTTATTTTATGCTTTTAATTAATTAATCCCTTTAATTAAGGGGTTTAATCATTATAGGGTTGTTTGACTTTGGGATTGATTGATGACCTTGGGTCATTAACCCTAATGACCTTTGGCACTTTAATAAATTATTTATGCTTACTAGATCATATCATTAGGGTCTAATCAACGTTATTTCATATGTTTAATAACCTTATTAAATAACATAGTTAACCCTAATAAACTTAGTAAGTAAGTTTTGGTTAGCTTACAACTTTATCGTGAAGAAAAGTTGTATTCAAGTCCTTAATCTGGTCATGCATTCATCGAGCATCATGTTTACTATTCCATCATGTTGAGACATATCATGTTATCGTGTAGCTTCCGTTAATGAAGGGTTTAACGCTGTCGCACCAGATCCTAAGGAAGAGCAGAACCAGAAGCTAGGTGTTAATCCAGAGTTTGAGATCGTCTACCCTGAATACCAAGGCAAGCCCCGGATGCATTCCAACCCTACTCTTATTTTATAAAAGTTTTATCGCTTCAGTTATGTTATGTTGCATTAAGTATTAGGTGTTGAGTGATAACCTATCAATGGCATTACCTGTCTTATTTCCATATTCCTTGTTACCTATTTTTGGAAAATGCTTAGTTATGCTTAGCCCTGCTTAATTAGTAGGTTTTAAAAAAAGAAAAAGAATAAAAAAGATGAGGATGACTTTACTTGTTGGAATCATGATGGTAGTTAATAAATCGAATCCGGACGGGTAACTTGCAATGGGAAAGGAGTCCCTCTGTAGTGTTTCCGTCTGTTGATGCACTAGGTCACGTGTCGATGGTGAATCGGTGACATCGAGAAACTAGAAATTCACATGCATAAAGTGACATACTAAGGGTTGGAGCCCAGGTATGTCATGGAATGATTTATAGTGGGCCAGAGTCCCCACATATGTCATAGTGTGCTATACCATGGATTTAAGTTCCCATGTATATCGGTACACTGGGTCTAAGGGCTCACGTGTATCATGTGGTGATATATGGCTGCGGTTGTTATCCCGGTATATCTTTGGTCTGGTATGCATTTTGGTTGGAGCCTCATGCATATCGAGATCTAGGTCCCAGCTGGGTATGAAAATAGATTTGAATCGCCGTTGCTTCTCGGAGAAGAAAACTCGATCGGTGTTCATCATTGTAGTAACAACTTGAATAACGATTAAGGTTTAAGAACGGAGTTGGTTGGTAATCGTGATCTAGAGTAAGACAACTTTACTTTCTGTCAAGCTTTTCTACAAAAATCCTTGTCTCTTGCAAGCCTTACCTTGTCCTCTAGCCAGTATTTCTGAGTCTTCACCCCTCTTTTTCGTCGGGTCAGTCTTGTTGAGTACTTTTGTACTCAAGGTTTGTTGAACCCTTGTTGCAGGTGAGTCCCATGCGCAGGATTGCTTTGCACCCTGTTGCATGACAGTCGTTGCGGAGAGTGACGACGAGTAGGATATTTGGCTCTTGGGTAGAGCTTATCGCCTGGTATTGTAATAAAGTCATTTATCTCTACTCCACTACTGCTATTGTTTTGTAATATTTAAACTTATGGTTTGTAAGTTTTGAAACTAAAAGGTTTGTAAATTTATGTTGTTGTAAATCTTCCGCCGTTTTACTCTAATGTAATTTATTTATATAAAACTGTTGTAATACTGCAATGTCTCTTTGTAATGATTGATCTTGCTCGGAGAATCATGGATGATTCGGGACTTACCGACAGACCTTTAAGTCATATGGAACACATTCATGGTTATTTGGAGTCTGTTTAGACAATAATAATGCATGTGGGCCATATGATTTAGGAGGTTCTGCCACAACTGGTATCAGAGCCGGATCATTATTAAAAAGAGTTGCTTTAGTATTCTTTTGCGAAAACTTCAAAAGTTTTGAGTCAAATAATTTTAACTTGACTATTTTGGGTCCAAATTGCTTATTCTTACCTATGATTCTTTCTATCGACCCTTATTCATATTTTAAAAGTGTGGTGGTGGAATAGCATAATATAGTGCCCTATGTTATAAAAGTTACTTTTATGTATATGTGTGGCTTTAAAAATCTTTTATGCTTATATCGTAAGTTCGATTCATGCATCATGTTTAATTAGACTATTTTAAATACCTTCCCCCTTTAAAGTGATTTGGGTTAAGCAGTATCAATCCTATTCATGCTAACCTTCAGAGTTCTCCTTATTTATTCTTATCCTTTATGACCTATCTTTCTTCGGGATGGCCCTTACCAAGCAGACTCCCCGTAAGAGCACTACACCGAAGGGAGTACCTCGACACCAATTAGCTCCCAGATATGAGATTGGTGAAAGTAGTAGTAATCCCACTCTAGATCCTCAGGCCGAAATAGCCAGACTTAAAGCAGAGCTGGAAAGGGCAAAAGCCGATAGGATCGAAGAGGCCACCGAGATTACTCAGTTAAGGTGATCTCGAAGGTATATGAAACACCAGAGAAATGATGCTTGGGCACGAGAAGATGCAGCAAATGATCGTATCCAAGAACTTGAGGAATACGTGGAAGAGTTGGAGGAATATGCGATGAAGCTGATGATGAGAATCAAAGGTTGAATAACCTGTTGGATCCTGAATACCAAAGACAGGCAGCACAAAATGATCTTAGTCTGGTAATGGGTTCAGATGAAGAAGAAGAAGATCCTGAGGAAGTAGTGCCCGTCGATGAGGATGTCATTGATGAGGAAGAAGAAAATCTTATGGATGCAGAAAATGAGGATGAAGAGGATCTTATAGAAGAGGAAGATCCTGAGATAGTGGAGGAAGAACCTGAAGGGGAAGAACCTAAAGAGGAAGAGGAACCCGAGGAGGAGGAGGAAGAGGAGGATGTAATCCCAGTGAATGATAGTGAGGAGGAAGAATAAGGAATTGGACTAGTGAGTAGTGTAATATATCCTTTCCTTGTTTTCTAAACCCTAGAAGGAATGGGAAGTCTTGCCAGAATGCAGACTATTGTAACAAAAATAATGTATCATAAGTGTGTTGCACGTTTGTAATATCTGCTTATGAAATCCAATAAAGTTTTGTGAATAAAGTGTAGTTTGTTTATTAACAGATGCCTGCTCACACTCATTCCCGTGATACTGCCGATACATCTCATGATGGAGGTGATGTTCCAAATCCTCCACCAGTTCCGCCTACCTTGGCCGATGCCGTTGCGGCCTTAGTCAATGCTACCACCATGATGGCCTAAAATCAGAACCAGAATGCACATCAAGGGAATCATGGTCGAAATAATAGAGATGAGACCACTTATGTGGACTTCACCGATACACAATCTCCAATCTTCACCAGGGTAGATGAACCTATGGAGGCAGATGATTGGCTTCGTACTATAGAGCAAAAGTTTGGCCTCATTGAGTGCACTGACTACCAGAAGCCTCTATTTGCAGCACAACAGCTGAGAGGTACTGCAGGGGCCTGGTGGATAAATTTTGTTGCTGCACAACCAGAAGGTCATCGGATTACTTGGACTGAATTTCATGAAGCTTTTCATGCTCACCACATTCCTGAGGGAATCATGACTATAACACTTGAAGAGTTTTTTCCTTGCGGCAAGGTGATATGTCAGTTATGCAGTATTTTGGCAAATTCAATCACTTGTCCCAATATGCCCCTGACCATGTGAGCACTGACCGTAAAAAGAAGGAATGTTTCCTTAGGGGTCTGAGAAGTAAGATACAGAGAATGATGACTGAAAACCCAAATGCAACCTTCCATGAGATGGTAAATATTGCCATATCTTATGAAGAAAAGAACCGTCAACACATGAAAGCTAAGAAGAAGAAAACGGTAACATCAGGATATTCTGGTGGAAATCAAAAGCGCCAGAAAATTATCTATCATCCCCAAAACCATTTTCATCCTTCTTACCGTCCACTACAATACCAAGCCTAGCAACAGACATTTGTTCGTCCTGCTGCTGCTTTTTCTTATCCACGACAGCCGAATGCCCAATTTTCAGCCACAAAGTCTCCCATGCTTCAATTGTGGTAAGCCTCGTCACTTTGCAAAATACTGCCCGCATCCTATGCATAATAATTCTTATGCTCCCAGGGCTTTTGCACCACAACAACAACCACAGAATCAGAATAGGGTTGTTAACCAGAATGTGCAGAAGAATAAAAATGAGAAGAAGGTTGGTAAGGTGTATTATACTCAAGTTGGGGAATTCCAGAAGGAGAACCCATCATGATGGGTACGTTCCCTGTTGCTCATCATCCTGCAATTTTGCTTTTCAATTCTGGTGCATCTCATACATTCATTAATGGTACATTTGTTAAGACCCATGAAATCCCAACAATGGGGACAAAAGAACAATTCTTTATACAATCGTCTGGGGGGCGTATGTGTACTAAATAAATTGTACATGATGTGCCTATAAGTTTGGTTGGGTATATTTTTTCCACTGATATGATAATATTAAAGGATCAAGATATAGATGTGATCCTAGGTATGAATTGGATGAAACGGCATGGTGTTTTGATAGACATCCTGAATAGAACTGTGAGAGTGAACATACCTAATTGCAAATCTCAACTTCTTATCCAACTTCCAACACTTAAGAGGACTGTTGAAAAGATATGTGCAACCTATGTAAAAGAGATCGAAGATATTCCAATGGTCTGTGAGTTTCCTGATGTGTTTTCTGATGAGTTACCAGGTTTACCTCCTGATAGAAAGGTGGAGTTTAGGATTGATTTGAAGCCTAGTACTGCTCCAATATCTAGAAGAGCTTATCGAATGGCACCACCTGAGTTAGCAGAGCTCAAGACTCAATTGCAGGAGTTACGAGATAAAGGTTTTATTTGACCTAGTTCATCACCTTGGGGATGTCATGCCCTCTTTGTGAAAAAGAAAGATAAAAGTTTGAGGTTATGTGTGGATTATCGTCCCTTGAATGAGGTAACAATCAAGAATAAGTATCCTCTACCCCGCATTGATCTGTTTTTTGATCAATTGGCGGAAGCAAAGGTGTTTTCCAAGATTGATCTTCAATCCAGGTATCATCAGATCAAGAGTCGCCCAAAAGATATTCCTAAGACTGCCTTTACCACTCGGTATGGTCTGTATGAGTATTTGGTCATGTCTTTTGGACTCACCAATGCACCAGCCTACTTTATGTACCTGATGAACTCAGTGTTCATGCCAGAACTTGATAAGTTTGTGGTTGTCTTCATTGATGATATACTGGTATATTCCAAGAATGAAGAAGAACATGTCGAATATCTCAGAATTGTTCTACAGCATTTGAGAGAACATCAATTATATGCAAAGTTTAGTAAGTGTGAATTTTGGTTGAAAGAAGTGAAATTTTTTGGATATGTTTTATCAGACAAGGGTGTTGTTGTTGATCCTAGCAAGGTACAAGATATACTTGATTGGGAACCACCAAAAATAGTGCATCAAGTTCGTAGTTTTCTAGGTGTTGATGCAAAGTTCTATCTGCAAACACACCGGGCTAATACCCAAAATCGATATCCGAAGCGTGCCAGTCGATTTGACCTGTTCATCGACAAGGATGATAGATTGAATAAAATCCGAACAAGACGACAGCGATACGCCCGGACGTCAAAGCTCAGAAGGTATTCGATAACTGTTGAACAGATCAGACGAGACGACAGCGATACGCCCAGAAGTCAAAGCCTGAATCGTGCTCGGTAGACGCGGAACCTGTAAGGTCGCCGGAGATCAAGTTGATGCAGCCCGTCGATTCTTGAAAGAACTCGTTGAAAAAGAAAAGATACTTGATGAAGTCATCGAAAAGTAAAGTACTGGTAAAGGTAAATTGCGATAAAAAGTAGATTTGTTTATTGATGCTTGGATGTCCATTACAATGCCCTTCGGCATATATTTATACTCTGCTAATCGAAGAGTCCTAATTTAACACGCAAAGCTCAAATATAGAAGAAATAAACTTAATTCCTTATACGAACTCTATCTCTTTAAGAAAAAGAAATAAAACTCGTATAGGAGTTGGACTTAAACTATAATACAAAAATCGTAAGCTCTGTGTCGCCGATCCTCTGTCCGCTTCCATCATGATGGAGTTATCTCTTCATCGGCACATCCTTGGCATCAACAACAACCTTCTAGTCTTCCTGCCTGTCTTATCAGCAACAGCTTTTTCTGCTTCATCGGCAATGTACGAGATCAACATGCCTTTCATCGGAACCATCCATCGGCAACTTGGAAGCAACGCTGAAGAAAAACCACCCTCTCACCGATTTAGTTCAGTTTCCCGATCCTTATTGACACGTGCCGAAAAACGGTGTCAACACATGTCCCTCAATTTTGGAGTATAAAATACTTTATGCACTGAAATTTCCTCCAGGTCATGATTGCTCAAGCCGCTTGAATTTCTCCTCGAACGCTGTGCGCATTGTAGTGGAAATCCTGTACCAACGGGCCCATATAATGCTTCCTCCACCGCGGCCCATTTTTCGTCTGCGATTCAAACCCTAGCTTTTCTCTCTCCAGCGACGACATCAGTAGGCGATCCCCCGGTGAACTCAACTGGTGACGTTCTTGGCGATAGTTTTTAATATCCGTTAGCGTTCTTCGCTCTCTCCATCTTCATTTGTGGCCATGGCAGTTCACTTTGACGTCCCCAAGGTTAATCTTCTTCTTTACCCGTCCTTTGACATTTCTTTTCTCTTGTTCCGCGCAGTTCATGACTCCTCATTTCAATCTTTAATCTTAGAAACTTTACAATAAGCTTCTCATCCCAACGCATCAGAATCAATTTATCTGCCTAGGCCCAATGGGGAATCCAAACCCAATCGACATCATAAACGCAGAAACCAATCGAATCCCCTTTAAGGCTCAGAATTTTGATTTGGGACATGGAACAGCTTCTCCAACCCTTGCCGATGTGTATATGCTTACTGGCTTGGATATCTCGTCTGCCGATGACAACACTCTGTTCCAGAGAAAACCTGAGCATCGGCTGACTACCAGGAACATCGGTGGCTGGACTGGTTATATCAGCGAGTATAAGAAATCTGGATTAGTCAATCACAGGGAGCACTCAGCTTTCTTGAACATGTGGCTTGAGAAATTCATCTTCTGTGGCAGAATAGTTGGACTGACCAATATGCACCTTCCTGCAGGGGAGATGTTGGCTAACGGTGTCAGACTCCCACTTGGCCGATATCTCCTTGGCTCAGTTTACCATCTTCTTCACCAAGTGTCACAAAGGCTGCTGCAAGGCAAATCCATCGGCAATCTGGGAGGCCCTTGGTGGTTCATCAATATATGGCTGAACACCCATATGCACAAGTATTTCTACCTTGATCTGTTCGCCCAGTGATTCCCTCGAAATCTTCTTGAAGACTATCAACTCAGGGAAGAAGAATCGGCAACACGCCCCCTATCAACTTTGGAGAAGCACTGGCAGTATTACCAGGGCAGAAGCAAACAGAGCTCAAATTGATTTTCTTCCACAGACTCTACATAGGCATCCCTTCTGAGCTTTGGGCCTGGGTCCCATATGTTGATGAAGAAGCAAGATTCCCTCTTTCCTTTAACCTTACCGATGAGGCTTTGAATAAAGATGCCGATATTCTTAGTGCAATAATCACCCCTCATACTATTTCGGTCAACATATTTAGAAGTGGGAAGAACATCAACCCCACATATGAGTTCTATTATCCATCGGCAGCAGCAATACAATTAGCCTTTGGACAACTGCCCATCAACCTCTGCTTTGCTGATGTGATTAAACCGAGAGAAACCATCACGAACCGCATGGATTGGCACAAGATTGTTACTCTCCTTCCTGATGCTGATACCTCTAATGTTGATCTGACTGATTGGGCACCGGCTTCCTTTGTCACTGAGTCCTTTAGATTATGGTGGCAAGAATGGAAAGAGCAGCTATTCTTTGCATCTCCTCACCTTTACTGGAATCTCATCGATCCCGATCACGCCATCCCTGCTGATGCAGTAAGTCCGACCATTTGCACTTCTTTCAACTTCCCTTTAATCCATCGGCAACTAACTCTTCTTTAATAGGTCAATGACCTAGTTCCAACACTAAGTAAGAGCGGCAAGGTCATACAGCTGCAACCGATCTCCCTAGTATCCATCATCGGCCATAAAGCTCCTTCGCTAGACGCTCTGATGGGCTGTGGTTGAACCAAGAAGAGCACCAAATTGGCCGCATCTTTGGCACAGACATCTCAGGTAATCACCTCACTTTCTTTTGCAGATGCCGATTGCTGTGATTTACCGATCTCACATTTCAGGGCGCGAGTTCTACACCAATCGAATCTTCATCGGTAACTCGCCCTTCATCTCCACCTGCAGCACCTTCGTCGCCATGCCTCGTCATCCTTGATGATTCTCCAGAGGTATTCTTTATTTAAACTTTGATTATTGGATCAGCACTTTTACTCATCTGTTTCTCTCACAGCACCAAGTAGTCGCATCGGCAACTGCTCCGAGTGCACAGACACTCCAACCATCCATTGCCGATGCCCCCCAGTCATCCGATGCTAATATTTTACAGCACAAGCGTAAGGCTTCGTCGGACGATGAGTCTCAGTCCAAGCGGGCGAGACTTACACAAGCTCCAATTTCACCATCAGCATCCTCACCTCGCCTGACATCGCCTGATGTACCTATGCAGACTTCTCCATCGGCAACTGCTCTTCCATCGGCAATTGTACCCGTATAAGGATCTTCATCGGCACCGGTATCGCAGCAGCAGTGGACCGAGGTACCAACACAGGAAACACCATCGGCAATTGTACCTGAGGTTGCTTCTTCAAGCCAGAGGCAAGAGATTGCCTTGAAACAAGTAAGTTAATTCTCTTAGCTAATCCTTGACACTTAAATGCTTCAGCTAATGACTTCTTCCTTTCCAGGAGCAAGATTCCCCCGACAGTTTATTCTCCTTTTCTATCAGTGGAGTTATTCCCGATGATGAAGAGCCTAAAGAAAGCTCCACTCCAGTCCTTGAAGCTCTATCATCTAAAACCAAGTCAAAACTAGAGACGCTATTATCCTTACTGCAACAAGAGACCTCTTTGCTGATCCAGGACTCTGATTCCACAAGAGCGACTTTCAAAGAAATTCGAGGCCATATCCCTGCCGATGTCGAGGAAACACTCTTCCAAGCTGCACATCTGGAGACTCGGCAGCTCCAGTACCAGAGGGCTGCTCAACAAATTGCTGATAGAGCCACTCAGGCAAAACTCTAGGAGGACATGATGAAGCACAAGCAATTTGCCGATGAGAAACACAAAGACATCGGTAAACTAGAAGCCTCCCATGCAGATCTAGAAGAAACGATTGCTCAACTATCGGCAAAAAGAGAAGCCCTGCTAGCAGAGCTGAGACAGATTGAAGGAGCTCTGGACGCAGCAAATCAGGAGAAGGCCCAAATGCCCGAAGCTATCAAAACTCTCCAGCAAGAAAGGGACAATCAAGCCCTCAAGACGCTGGCGCTTAAGAAGAAGATCAAGTCAGTTGAAGGCAATGCCGATGAAGACGCAAAGACACTAGAGGAAGGCGACCAAATTCGCCTGCGTGCGATATCAACCATCCGTTCATTGTTGAACTTGTAACACTTCTTCCTCATCGGCAAATTAATGCATCGGCAACTTGTAAAACTTCACATTAATGTAGTGTCGATACACTCTTTTTGAACAAGTACTTTATCTGTTTTCTTCTTCTTCATTGGCAAATGTTCAGAATTTCACCAGTAATATGAAAACCATGTTGATGTCTGCCGATGAGCCTTCATTTTTGCGCTTCGGCTGCCATACTTAAGTTTTTTCCCCACGGGAGTTTTCCTCTTTATGCTCACGCTGCAATTTCCTCTTCTGAGTCTTTGTTAGACCCTTAGGGCACCACTGAGGAAGCTTCATCTTCCAGACGGGCTGATAAAGTTTTGCACCTGAATTTGGGCAATTTATATTGGGATCTCTACAGAGTATTGCCTCATCAGGGACTCTTGCATTGGCCATCTCCTCGAGCTCCTCTTGGTTCATCGGCAAGCAGTCGTTATGCCTGCCCAGTCTTTCATGTACACTGGTTCTGCCCTCCAGCCGATCATGTACCGATGCTCTTCCCCTGATCGGCTCATTAACGTATCTGCTCTGATTACCATAATGCAATCTTCTTTTTGCCCGATCGGCTCGATCATAACTATTGCACTCGGGGCAGCTATCAACAGTAGGCAATTTAATGCCTTCTTCCCAATAGTAGATGAAGAAGGGGCATCTCCAATAACCTTTATGCCGACGCCATTCTTCCCGACGCAACTCCTCCTACCGATGTCGATAGCGGTCACCTGAAATTCTATACGGAGCAGGTCTAGGAGGTCTCTGGAACTACTGTTTTCTTCAACTATCTCTTTTCCCTTCAAGTCATCGGCAGTTACTTGATGTCTAGGATCCACCGATGTTCTCCTTTTAGCGCTTGCTGATGTCAACACTTTGGTCTTGCTTACGGCATCCACCATGTTTGCAAGGAAAGGATGTTGATCAATCTTCATTGGCCTCTGAGCTTTAGAGTTATCGAACTTGATCCTCCCAGATTCAATTACCGATTGCAATTGCTGTCTGAAAACCTTGCAGTCATTGGTACTGTGCGAAGTTGCATTATGAAACTTACAGTACCTCATCTTCTTCAGCTCATCTGCCGATGGAATCACATGATTGGGTGACAGCTTGATTTGGCTCTCTTGTAGCAAAAGATCGAATATTTTATCGGCCTTCGTGATGTCAAATATGAATTTCTCTGGCTCTTTCTGACCAAAAGGACAAGATATAGGCTTCTTCCCCTTTACCCACTCAGCTAAGCCGATAGTTGGTTCTTCATCTAAATCTGACTCCTCTGCCTCTTCTATAAAGGACACCTTCTTGTTTCAGCTCTTCCTAGGTTCTGAAGCTTGAGCACCTTGGTCAGAAATCTTCTGCACAATGTGGCTAAGACTTTCAAACTCCTGAGAATCATACTTGTCCCTGAGATGCGGCAACAGACCCTGAAAAGCTAAACCAGCCAACTGGCGATCATCAAGCACTAGGCTGTAGCATCTGTTCTTCATGTCTCGTACCCTTTGCACAAAACTCTCTACCAATTTGTTGCTTCGCTGTCTCAACTTCATCAAATCAATAAGCTTCTTTTCATGGACACCAGCAAAGAAGTACTTATGGAATTGTCTCTCCAGGTTAGCCCAAGTAAGAATGGAATTTGGTGGTAATGAGATAAACCACGTGAATGCCGATCCAGACAAAGAGGACGAGAATAAACGGATCCTCAGCTCATCCCTGTTCACTGCTTCCCCGCACTGGATGATGAATTGGTTGACGTCCTCCATTGTCAATGTATCATCCTGCCCAGAAAACTTAGTGAAATCTGGCACCTTGTACTGATTCGGGAAAGGAATTGAGTCATAAGCTGGAGGGTACAAAGTCCGATAAGAGTAAGTATTGATCTTGGGCTGAATCCCAAATTGCTCTTTCATCACTTCTGCTATCTTATCGGTTAAATGTGCATCTTGATCTTGCCGATGCACTGGCTGAATTTCTGCTGGAGGTGCTGACTAATATGCTTCTACGTACCCCTGTGGTACTTGGCTTGGAGGAATTGGCATGTTCGCAGCACCAATCTGTGGAGTAGAGTTCATCGGCTGTTTTGCCGATGTTTGATCTTGGAAAGCTGCCTGTGGACTATACTGCTGAGTCCCCATTGCCTGGTAACTTAGCTGAATAGCAGATTGTTGAACTGGCGCTTGCCCTGACCAATTATAACTCATCGGCACCTGACTTGCCGATGGCTGATAGCTTGCGGACAATTGATGCTCTTGTATGGGTGGATGATAGCCAACATAATTGCCCTGAATTGCAGATAACCTAGATTGAGATACGAATGGCACTATGGGTTGTCCTGCAGTGGAAACTCTCTGTTGAACTGGTGGAGGACTAATCAATGGATTCGCATAAGATATCTGTTGCGGAGGCGCGTGGAATCCCATTGACAATGACTGTATAGCAGGAGGTGCAGTAGAATAATGTGACACTTGAGCCATCGGCCGAATTGGAGTAGCCGATGTCATTGGACCCTTCCCTGTTACATCATGCACTTGAGGCAGTCCAGAGTTGGCAGTAGATGGACCTGGAGGCATCCTGTATCCCCACCAATTAGCAGCAACTTGACTGTGTTGACATGAAGGACCTGACATTGCCGATGCTGATAGATCTGTGCTCAACTGAGTACCAGGCCTCTCCTGAGATGTTAGATCTGATCCTATCGGCATGGCTTCAATGATAGATGGTCCTGATATAACTAGAGGAGTAAGCGCTTCCATACTCTCAACAGCTGGAGTTGCCGATGGAGTACTGACGATGCCGATCCTGGCTGATGATATGCCAGCCTGACATAACCTGGTGCTTGTCCATCTCTTAACGTTTGCACAACAGCATTGTAGACAGTATTGGACAGCACGGTGGAGTGGTTGATCAAAGCTTGATTTAATGCAGAATTAACCATCTCCTGTAGTTTACCAGGGTTGGAGTCAAAGGTTACCTACCGAGGCAACGCCAGATCTTGTTTCTGGATGACTTCTCTGCCCCTATTCTTGCTGAAAGACCTCAAGCAGAGCTGCCTGTAATCCTCCATAGCTTTTTCCATGGCTAGCTTCTGATCCTCTTTGAGATCTAATTCTGATATCTCGATGATATTCTCTGGATTGATATCAGCAGGATTCTTCATGATAGATCTGTTGAATTTGGTCCCACAGGGCGTGCCAAAAGATGTGTTGATGCAAAATTCTATCTGCAAACACACCGGGCTAATACCCAAAATCGATATCCAAAGTGTGCCAGTCGATTTGACCTGTTAATCGACAAGGATGATAGATTGAATAAAATCTGAACGAGACGACAGCGATACGCCCGGACGTCAAAGCTCAGAAGGTATTCGATAACTATTGAACAGATTAGACGAGATGACAGCGATACGCCTGGAAGTGAAAGCCTGAATCGTGCTCAGTAGACGCGGAACCTACAAGGTCACCGGAGATCAAGTTGATGCAGCCCATCGATTCTTGAAAGAACTCATTGAAAAAGAAAAGATACTTGACGAAGTCGTCGAAAAGTAAAGTACTGGTAAAGGTAAATTGTGATAAAAAGTAGATTTGTTTATTGATGCTTGGATGTCCATTACAATGCCCTTCAGCATATATTTATACTCCGCTAATCGAAGAGTCCTAATTTAACACGCAAAGCTCAAATATAGAAGAAATAAACTTAATTCCTTAATGAACTCTATCTCTTTAAGAAAAAGAAATAAAACTCATATAGGAGTTGGACTTAAACTATAATACGAAAATCGTAAGCTCTGTGTCGCCGATCCTCTGTCCGCTTCCGTCATGATGGAGTTATCTCTTCATCGGCACATCCCTGGCATCGGCAACAACCTTCTAGTCTTCCTGCCTATCTTATCGGCAACAGCCTTTTCCGCTTCATCGGCAATGTACGAGATCCACATGCCTTTCATCGGCAACCATCCATCGGCAACTTGGAAGCAACGCTGAAGGAAAACCACCCTCTTGCCGATTTAGTTCAGTCTCCCGATCCTTATTGACACATGCTGAAAAACGGTGTCAACACTGGGAATGGCGGGTTATTACCATCATTTCATACCTGATTTCTCAAAGATATCAAAGCCCATAACTGAGTTGTTGAAGAATGATGTTAAGTTTGTTTGGTCACCTGAATGTGAAGAGGCATTTTATAAATTAATAAAATTAATGACCACTGCTCCAATCTTAGCATAACCGAATATCGAGAAGCTGTTTGATGTTTATTGTGATGCTTCTGGCATTGGTATTGGATGTGTGTTGATGCAAGAAGGGAGAGTTATTGCTTATGCTTCTCGACAGTTGAAGAAATATGAAGAGCATTATCCAACACATGATTTAGATTTAGCAGCCATTGTCCATGCATTAAAAATATGGCGACATTATCTGTGGGGTAATAAATATAATATCTATAGTGATCACAAGAGTTTGAAATACATTTTTACTCAAGAAGAGTTAAATATGAGACAAAGAAGGTGGTTAGAATTAATCAATGATTATGACCTAGAAATATACTACCATCTTGGTAAAACAAATGTAGTTGCTGATGCACTTAGCCGAAAAAGTCATTGTCATTGTTTAACAATGAAGCCCTTGGATATCTCTATATGTCATGAGATAGAGAAGATGGGAATAGAAATGGTACAGCAAGGAAGTTTGTCAAATATTACGGTTGAGTCAACACTCAAAGATCAAATTATTGCTGCTCAGAGAAGTAATAAGGGGATTAAGCATATCAAAAAAAAAGTTAGAAAAGAAAAGGTTTCTTGTTTCACAATTGATGAAGCAGATGTCTTATGGTATAAGAATCATCTGGTCATACCAAAATTTCTTGAGTTACGTCAAAGGATCCTTGATGAAGCACATCTTTTAAAGTTTTCTATTCATCCAGGAAATAATAAGATGTATCATTATTTAAAACAAAAATTTTGGTGGACCAAGATGAAGATTGAAATTGCTAAGTATGTGGCTCAGTGTGATACCTGTCAGAGAGTCAAAGCAGTGCATTTGAAGTCAGCAGGAGAACTTCAACCATTACCCATTCCAACTTAGAAATGGGAAGATATCAGTATGAATTTTATAGTGGGTTTACCTAGGACGGCCAGAGGCTTTGACTCTATCTGGGTCATAGTGGATCGTCTCACAAAATCTGCACATTTTATTCCAGTTCAATATATATATCCAGTTATACGGTATGCCCAATTATATTTTGAGTGCATCATAAGTCTTCATGGGGTACCAAAGACCATTGTTTTCGATAGAGGCATGCAGTTTGTCTCCCAATTTTAGAAACACTTGCATGATTCATTAGGTACTAATCTTTTGCACAGTACAGCTTACCATCCTCAAACAGGGGGTCAGACCGAAAGAGCAAATCAGATACTTGAAGACATGTTAAGGGCTTGTGTTCTTAATTTTCCAAAAAAATGGGATGAGTGTTTGCCTTTAGCAGAGTTTTCTTACAACAATAGTTACTAAGAAAGCATCAAGATGGCACCATTTGAAGCATTGTATGGTCGCAGATGTAGAACTCCGTTAAGTTGGTCTGAACCTGGAGAAAGAAGATTCTTCGGAGTTGATCTTGTAAAAGAAACAGAAGAAAAGGTTAAGTAGATACAGCAAAACTTGAGAGTGGCCCAGTCTCGTAAGAAGAGTTATGCGGACAAAAGGCGCCGACCGTTGTGGTTCAATAAGGGGGATTATGTGTATATAAAGGTGTCACCAATGAAGGGAGTTACTCAATTTGGAGTCAAAGGCAAGCTAGCACCTCGTTATATTGGACCATTTCAGATCTTGGCACAAATTGGGAAGGTATCATATCATCTACAATTGCCTAAATAGTTGTCAGCTGTACACAATGTGTTTCATGTATCACAACTCAAGAAGTGTCTTCGGCTACCAGATAAAGTTATTGATGTCGAAGGGATTGAACTTGAACCTGACTTGACTTATTCCGAGTATCTAATTCAGGTTTTGGATCAGAAAGACCGTGTTACTCGAAGCAGAACAATCAAGTGGTACAAGATACAATGGGATCAACATTCAGAAGAAGCTACTTGGGAATTGGAAGATTTCTTGTTGGAGAACTTTCCAGAATTCTATGCTTCTATCTAAGTTATAATTTCCTCTACGAGTTGTAACTCCTTTAGTGTGAGTTGTAAAACCCCTTTCCTTTATGTATTTAGTTGAAGCGTGTTTTCTTGACACATTTCCTTTTCCATTACTTTAATCAAGGCTTAAATCTCGAGACGAGATTTCTTTAAGGGGGAAGGGCTGTAACACCTCTGGTGTTATATTAACTAAAACCTTTCATGTCATCATATGCATTGCAAAGCATTCATGATTAGTTCACCTTTGATGTGCATCAACTAAAACAAGTTTATATTTCATAGGTTGCTTGTGTTTCTGAAATGTTTTTGTCACATGAAATCATAAAACTCTACTTTCAAATGTCATCTCAAATACTTGGTTTATATTCTATGTACTTGAGGTGTAAATTGTATTTACATTAGTGTCAATCATAGTGTATAAATCTAAGTCCAACCCTTAAAAATGATTTCCACATTTGAAGTTGAATTTGGATTTCAAAGCTTATTCCCAAGTCTTGCGATTCAAATTGAAAAGCTATAAAAATAATTTTTGTCGGCGTTCGGAACCCGGGGGCGTCCTAAGCCGACGAGTAATCGTATGTGTGTGTAACCCGTCCGGATGGGTGATGCAAGAAGAACACAGCGATTTATCCTGGTTCGGGCAAAGAAGG
>CM041632.1:30921237-30938419 GCA_023333625.1 Bothriochloa decipiens | reverse complement strand
ACCAGACGCACCGGGAGTTGGTCGATCGAGGAGGGGGCTCGACCCTCGAAGTATCGAGACGCCCGTCCCGTCGGGGGCCTCGACACTTAGCGCGGGATCCTCCCGTCTCAAGCGATCATCAGCCAGTGATGTCAGCGTCTTGTCGAGGGTCAGATGGTGACACCAGTGGTTCTGTCGAGGGTTGCCCATTCGCACGAACGAAGTTCCGTCCTCGAGGGTAGGCTCGTTCGGCGGGCGAAGTCCGTCCTCGAGGAATGGCCCGAATTGTAACCTCGAGTGCACAGTACTAGTCCGTTCGGTAGTTTTTTAGTGTACAGTACTAGTCCGTTCGGTAGCCTCTCGAGCAGGCTTCGGCTTTGTACGCTCGCGCGGGAGGTCACAGGAGGGGTCGAGTGCCGTTTTTGCAGGGTTTAATTCGGTAAACCCGAGGCTTTGGGGTACCCATTTCCTCGGTAACGACAATTTTTGAAAGTCAACTTGGTCAACCAAGGGTACTATTGGGTCATTGACCTAAAAATGTCCTTGGATGATGTTTGTGATCATTAATGACCAAACAATTAATTTAGAAACCAAATCAAGTTTGAATTCGGTTTCGAAAACCCTTTATTTCAAAACCTTGTTTTATCCCCTTTTATATAATTCAAAATCTATATAGAATTTGGAGATACTCTCAAAATATAGTTTGTAGATCTTGATAAGAGCTACAAAGTTGGTATTCAAAGTTTTCAAGTTTTCAAAAAGAATTTCAAATGAATTTGAAAATACAGTTTTCCAGCATTTGTCCCCCTTTGATTTTAAAACCATAATTCAAAAATTATACATAATTTGGGAAACTTTATATATTAAAAATGTTTGGTTTGAAAATTTGAACATTTCATAGTTTTGAAGAATTTCAAGTTTTATTGAAAAATCAAAAGTAATTTCAAATATGTATTTCTAGGGTTTTATTCCCCTTTTGAATTTGAATTCATATTTCAAAAATTAAGCAGAATTTTAAAATGTTTGTTAAATGAAAGATGTAGCTCTTGAAAAGTTATGCCAACTTTATTTTTGAAGATTTTCATGTTCTTATGTGACATTTGGAGTAATTTGAAATTTTACCGAGTGCCACCCTTTGCTACATGCCGGGACCTATGAACTTCCGCCATGGCCGGCTTTTCAAGCCGCGCCGCCGTCCACCATGGCCCATACCGGCCTGCCCCGCCGCCAGCTCGCCCCCGACACCCGAAACTTCACCGTCATCGTGTCGTCCGTTCGTGCGTCGCCATTGGCTTATAAATAGGTCGGCGGCCGTCTCTTTTCTTCTTCTTTTCCCCCTGCCGCCACCACCGATGACCGTCCTTCACCGTCAAAATTTATCGCTGACGATCCACCGTTGCTCGATTGCTCTTGCCAGCAGCCCTGCCACAGCTTTGCGATCAGTTTGAGTTAGCTCGTACTCGCTCTCCCCGCCCGAGTTGCCCGCACGCCGTCGTCTTCCTCGCGACCGGCACTCGAGCCGCCGCGAGCTCTTTCATCGGCCACCACCACTAGGGTAGGTTATATATTCTCATTAACCTCCCTATTATGCTCTTCATCTTCTACTGCTCCTTATGCGCTCCTTTGGCAGTCCGTTGGTGCACAGGGATCACCGGAACGCTATCCTTGCCACCGGAGCACCGCTGCCGCCATCAGCGCCGTCGTCTGCAGCTCTCTTCGGTCCACCTCCAAGCCAGATACTGTGCGTACCATCACTAGGGTAAGATTCTTGTCACACCTGTGTCATTATTTTGGCCCGAGTCGCGCTATGGCCGCCGGCCACCGAGCTCGCCGGAGCTCTGCTCTGCTGCCGCCACCGCGCGCATAGCCGCTTGCGTTAGAAGACTGGAACGGCTTCATTTTCTAGTCCTTCGCGTTCGGGTTGAGGTCCTAAGTATGCTCGTGTGCTCGTTCTCACTGGAGAAGCCTCCTGTGGGCTTTGCCGTCGTCTCCGCGCCCCGCCGTGCCGCCATGGCCGCCGGTGAGGTAGCTCTGCTGCTCCGTTCGGCCGTCTAGCTAGCTCATCTTGTTCCTCGTGTCGAGTTGAGCCTGTAGGGCCAAACCTTGTAACCGAAAACCTCGTCGCCGATGAGATATCACCGGTCAAAATCCGGCCGCCACCGGTCAACGTCGGAGAAGTATTTTCCTTTTTGTTTTCTCTTTTGAGAAAATGATTTAAATGCTATTTTCTTTGGAAAATCATAGTAATTCATGTATAGCTCCAAAAATTCTAAAAATTTTTGTGTATGCTCTTTATGATGTCATCTATCTAGAAAAAATATGAAATGCCAAATTTGAGTACTTTTTGCATAAGTTAAAATTATCTCTTTTAATTAAAAAATGCATCTTCTATGATTTTTAATAAATAAAATAATTGGCTTTTATTTTTGAAATTTATTTTGCCATCTAACCAAGATGTCTTCAAAATAAAATTTTGAGCTTAATTAGACAACTTTAATTTTATGCCTTTATTTTATGCTTTTAATTAATTAATTAATTCCTTTAATTAAGTTTAATCATTATAGGGTTTTTTGACTTTGGGATTGATTGATGACCTTGGGTCATTAACCCTAATGACCTTTGGCACTTTAATAAATTATTTGCGCTTACCTGGATCATGTCATTAGGGTCTAATCAATGTTATTTCATTGTTTAATAACCTTATTAAATAACGTAGTTAGCCCTAATGAACTTAGTAAGTAAGTTTTGGTTAGCTTACAACTTTATCGTGAAGAAAAGTTATACTCAAGTCCTTAATCTGGTCATACATCCATCAAGCATCATATTTACTATTCCATCATGTTGAGACATATCATGTTATCGTGTAGCTTCTGTTAACGAAGGGTTTAACGTTGTCACACCAGATCCCAAGAAAGAGCAGAACCATGAGCTGGGTGTTGATCTAGAGTTTGAGATCGTCTACCCCGAATACCAAGGCAAGCCCCGGATGCATTCTAACCCTACCCTTATTTTATAAAAGTTTTATCGCTTCAGTTATGTTATGTTGCATTAAGTATTAGGCGTTGAGTGATAACCTACCAATGGCATTACCTGTCTTATTTCCATATTCCTTGTTACCTGTTTTTAGAAAATGCTTAGTTATGCTTAGCCCTGCTTAATTAGTAGGTTTTAAAAAAAGAAAAAGAATGAAAAAGATGAGGATGACTTTACTTGTTGGAATCATGATGGTAGTTAATAAATCAAGTACGGACGGGTAACTTGCAATGGGAAAGGAGTCCGTCTGTAGTGTTTCCGTCTGTTGATGCCCTAGGTCCCGTGTCGATGGTGAATCGGTGACATCGAGAAACTAGAAATCCACATGCATGAAGTGACATACTAAGGGTTGGAGCCCAGGTATGTCATGGAATGATTTATAGTGGGCCAAAGTCCCCACATATGTCATAGTGTGTTATACCGTGGGTTTAAGTTCCCATATATATCGGTACCCGGGTCTAAGTGCTCACGTGTATCATATGGTGATATATGGCTGCGGTTGTTTTCCCGGTATATCTTTGGTCTGGTATGCATTTTGGTTGGAGCCTCATGCATATCGAGATCTAGGTCCCAGCTGGGTATGAAAATAAATTCGAATCGCCGTTGCTTCTCGGAGAAGAAGACTCGATCGGTGTTCATCATAGTAGTAACAACTTGAATAACGATTAAGGTTTAAGAATGGAGTTGGTTGGTAATCGTGATCTAAAGCAAGACAACTTTACTTTCTGTTAAGCTTTTCTGCAAAAATCCTTGTCTCTTGCAAGCCTTACCTTGTCCCTTTAGCCAGCATTTCTGAGTTTTCACCCCTCTTTTTCGTCGGGTCAGTCTTGTTGAGTATTTTTGTACTCAAGGTTTGTTGAACCCTTGTTGCATGTGAGTCCCATGCGCAGGATTGCTTTGCACCCTATTGCATGACAGTCGTTGCAGAGAGTGACGACGAGTAGGATGTTTGGCTCTTGGGCAGAGCTTATCGCCTAGTATTGTAATAAAGTCATTTATCGCTACTCCACTACTGCTATGGTTTGTAATATTTAAACTTATGGTTTGTAAGTTTTGAAACTAAAAGGTTTGTAAACTTATGTTGTTGTAAATCTTCCGCCGTTTTACTCTAATGTATTTTATTTGTATAAAACTGTTGTAATACTGCAATGTTTCTTTGTAATGATTGATCCTGCTCGGAGAATCGTGGATGATTTGGGATTTACCCGACAGACCTTTAAGTCGTATGGAACACATTTATGGTTATTTGGAGTCTGTTTAGACAATAATAATGCATGTGGGCTATATGATTTAGGAGGTTCTGCCACAACCTGGTAGACATAATCATAGTGTACCATTTATGGGGAAAGGATGTTCTGGTCCCATGTCATTATTGCTATGAAATTTACCTTCTCCTTTAGTTTTTTTTATCGGATTATTTCCTGGTGATGAAAATTAATTATGTCCTGCTCAAGCTCATAGCATGCATGGAATTATGTTCTCAGTTCAATACACATCGAGCCTAGCAGCCCGCTTGTTGTGTCAGGTCTGAAGCTAGTGAAATAGCATATTTATTTAGGACTTCTTATAATTTAACTGTTATACGTGCAGGTCTCCCTGATTGGCTCCTCAGGGATCTCAGGTTCCTATGTTATACGTGCAGGTCTCCCATCATGCTAAGGGCATGATGGGAAGTCCAGATCAGAAGGATTGAAATCATCGATGATCAGAATATGTCTTTCTGCATTTTCCTTTCTCCTTTGTAGCGACCATGGCAATAACAATGAGATCATCAAACATCTGTGCATTTTTAGTAACTCCGTCTTTGTGTCTGTAATAAGAACGTGTTTCATGAGCATGAAACCTGTGAATTCTGTTATTTTTTGGCATCAACTTCTCGTTCAACCAGTGTGAATTGTATACCTTTTTTGACAACATCGTATACTTTGTGCATCAAGCACTGATCAGCTCATAACTCAACTTCCCGCATTGCAAAAATACAGTCTGTCATTTTTTTATGCAACAATTTAACAATCTCAATATGTGATTGCTATTCACTAGCATGTTAAACCATCAGTTAAAATACAAAATGTATATATTGTTAAAATGATGTGAAAAATAAGATTTAATGTTTCCCTTATAACATCTAAGATGCATTTTATGTCATATTTGACATTAAAAATCAAACTACCATTTGAGGAGAAACTTTTTAATTGGGGGTTCAGTCTATGGGTACATATGTCATCTGCGTGTTTTGTTAAGTCGTCTTAAAATTTTTGGAATGTGTTTTATACAAAGAGTTATGTCATAAATGTTAGGGAAGTTATTTGTTCATTGACAAGGAGCCTTCTCACAGAAGTGACAAGACAGGTGGCATATAAAGCGGGACAACTAACAAGTGGCCTGAAATTATTTGCTACGGTTTATAAAACCCTGAAAAAGAAAAGCTCACTGATTTCTATTTTTACACAGTAATGTATCACCAACATGAGGCCGAGCTAGTATTTTGCTTACAGCCTCTACCTACGTATCTCCTCACAAACATCTACAACATGAGGCCGAGCAATCTTCAAGAGGCTGGCTTGCAAACACTAGCAGCATTTTGATTTGATCTAGCCATCATCCACAGCTACATGACATTCTCTGACTTTGTCACTGATGGAGCTCATGATGTTTGAGGCAATTACGATGATGCTCATGACCACTGCCAGATTTATCATCGTTTCCACCAATGCCTTGTACTTGCGCTTTGTTAGTCCATGAACATCCCTGCAGAAAATTTATTCCATGACCATCCGTGCAGAAAATTTGAGCATTAGATTCCATTCTTTTTTTTTTCAATCAGGGATAGCACAGCTTCTAACTAAGGAGTAGTTCATATACTCCAGGTTTTGATATCTATGTATATGTGAGAATGTGGACTAGGGCAACGTAGCTTTGGCACAGTTTTGGCATATTGGTGCTATACCAATATGAATATTTCCATGAATTTCCTCAAACCTGTTGCTTACCATTACTTTCTTGCGAAGAAAATGACCAATTGCGCCTCTGAACATTAAACTCGACATCAATTAGGTCAGTTATACCAGCTTTTATCTTCTGACCTACTCGGACGACAGGACCCACACCCTCAGGAGTACATGTAGAGGAACTAATGAATAACCCACAGAATTGAAAGACCTCAGATGCAAGCTGAGCATAGAGAAAATGTCACTACCTGATAGTATCACATCACCCTCCATTAATGTCATGTTGGAACTGATATAGCTGATTAGAAAAGGAATCTTGAATATCATATCATCATGTCACTAGTGGATCCTCTCTGTCTTAGTCCATCATCTACCTGGATACAGTTGGTAGTCAATTGTACACCATATGCTCTATCACTTCAGCAACATTAAAGGAATTCAGTTCATATTCACAGAAATACCTTTAGCCAGAGCTCGAGATCGTTCGGATTAGTGACAGCCGATTTTGGAACCTGATTGATGGAGAAATTATCATTAGCTGAAGTCAAAACATGGTGTGTCATACTGATGGGATTACACATTTCATGTCAAAAGATGGCTGCGGAGAACACGGAAGGCAACAAGGACGATGTGCCTCTTATCTAACAACCCTTGTACACTGACTAATGCTTCTGCGCTGACTAACTTCAATATGGCATTGATTCGCTGAGGTTTAATTATAACAAGCGAACACAAATAAATAAAACATACTGTCCTGAGTTACCAAACAACTCCAAGCACATGAAGAAAAATCATTGCTTATTACTACTGCACTAATTGGAGTGAAGATGTCTTGTCCTTTAGCCAAAGATCATGGAAGGCCTGGAGACTGCACATTAGTGGATGTTGAGTATGATAAGAAAATTATGGTATAGTTCTCTTTAATATAAAAGCATCAAGAGGTTGAGTCTAGTCTTGGCAGCCAATTGATGCTACCAGATTTATACAACAAAATATATTTAAAAAACATTATGTGAAACAAAAATATTGGATGGATGAAGACAGTAACTAGGTCGACTAAAAGCATCTGAATCTTCACTGTTCATCAACAGATATGATAATGGAGAAGATCCACTAATGAGACTAAATTGCAAAGTTAGTTACTGAATTTACATATGTAAATTGAATGTTTGTATGATCATACCTAAGTTTCAACAACCACTAGGGACCGCAGATGACACTACAGCAACAGAAATTGAACAAGTAGTACTGATGCTCAGAAAAGCTACAGAATGTAGAACTCACCTTAGCAACAGATTGAAGGTCCCTTGCTGTCATGTCCAAAGCAAGTGCATAACCTGGAAAGTTCAATGACGCAAGCAGTTATCACAATTTAATTTGTCTCCAACAAATGCTTTGAACCGCTGAATTCAAAAGGCATAAAAAGAATGAGGTAAGCACAAAGGAGACTACATATTGTAAGCTTTTAACTCAAGTTTACTAATGATGAAGAGAACATAATACATAGAGTTTTCATTCAGGCCATAAAACCACAAATCCACAACTGTACAAGAAAACATAGTTGAATTCACGAGTTTTTTGTTTCTATATTCCATGAAACATACTTCTGTATTCCTTCTTATGCAACAACCATCATCAAATGAGCACGGTCGAGCTTGCCTTGGCAATTCTAACTTTAAAATTGCTAGCTTGCACTTTACACCAAGCTTGCCAAGAAGCTAGGATTGCTAAAATCCATCCGTTTCTAGCATCCATCACACCATCACTCCTCGTCACAATAAAGCAGTAAGGCCAAAATAACTCTCAATGATCCTAAATAGTTTCCAGCGCGTGAAACATGAACATATCCTAGAATCCTAATGGACCTTTCTGAAAATGAAACGTAGGATATTTTTAAGTACACTTTGGCACTTTGCAAACATTGAAACACATGATAATTTTTTTCTGTCTATATAAACGAGAATACAAAGCCTTACTATCTCACGAAGGGTTCATCGTTAATTATTCCAGGTCTTAACATTTCAATGACAAAACATAGCATGAACATATCTATCGAAGATGAAGGATCTGTTTCGTTGTGACGCAATTCTCAAATTACCTCCGAAGAAGTCCATGGCGGACGCCTCAGGAATGTCGCGCCGGCGCCGGGAGATGACGACGGCGAGCTCGACCTCGTGGTGTAGCGACTCGAGCGGCTCCGGGATCTCGACGGCGGCGGTGGCCACGCAAAGACGAGGTCAGCTTCAGGAACAGGACGCGCTCCTGCAACACACCCAAACACATGCGGGATCAATCCAGACTCCTGAGACAGCGTGGGAAGCAGGGAGGAGGGAAGTTGGAAGCGCGGCAGCCGACAGCGATTTGGGATCGAGGAAGGAGGCGCGCGGACCGCACCTTGGGGACCGCCGGACCGGGTTGTCCAGCTCCTTGGCGTGGGCGACGTAGTTGCGCCCAACGTCGATGATCTTCGTGCTCGCCGCGAGGAGACTCTGCGCCTCCGCAGCCGAAGCCATGGCCGGCGGGGTTGGTGGACCGGAGGTGTCGAGGAGGGACCGAGGGAGTGGAGACATCGCGCGCAACAGCTAGGAGCCGTTGTCGCAACGGCTAGGACGCAACGGCACAGCGGGCGCTACGGCTAGTTGCGAGTGAGCCGTTGGGCTAGCACGCAACGGCTAGGAGCCGTTGTCGCCACGTCTAGGACGCAACGGTACAGCGGAGCGCGGTGGGTGTGTGCACGGGCTGATATGACGGCTGCCCACACCGACAAGTCTGGCGTGGGTGCCAGGGCTGGGGCGCGCCCGCCGCCGCCGTCCACGGCTGCCGGCGAGGATGAGCGCCAGGCGGACGGTTCCACCGGCGTAGGAGAGCCACCGCCGACCACCTCTCCAGGTGGCGCGGTTGACAACGGAGCTCTGATCCCTCTCTGAAGCGCTTCAACCTCAGCACAGATTCGTCAAAAAAAAAAAAAACACTCAGCATAGATGGGATGGTGGTGTGTTCAGTGGCTTCTCCTTCATCTCTAATGAGGTCCCCATCTGCTGTTTCCTCTGCTCTTGGTGTTTTATACCCTTCATGTGCTCGCTGAAATGCCCAAAAGGACTCTGCTTACGATTTTTGCATCAATCTGGTGCCTTCCAGTCCTACCAGATATCAACGTAGATGCTCAATTTTACTTTCTGTCTCAATGTCTTCCTTCAGTATGCATGTACATAACTTCCATAGATTATTTTCCCACTGTTGTTTAGTCGTTTTCTTTTATTTCTGCAAATGAAGACATGTAAAATTTTCGGTTGGGTTCTAAGCTAAGCAATGACAATCATGATTAGATAATTCAGAACAGTATTTTGAGTTGCCGTAACAATCCTATACTGTTACAAGTTCAGTATCTATAACACTATCACTGGAAATTATAATCCATTTGGGACTTAAGTGTGTATTATTATGGATGCTAGTTGCTCTGACCTGGTTTTTTCAGCACTTGTCCCGCCCAGTATAGCATAACTTAGAAAAGGGCAGTTTCTTATTTGTATGAAAAAGGCCTCACCTTTTCTTTTTTATCATGAAACCAGTTGTGTTATCAGTTAAACTACAGAGTGCTGGTTTTCAACAAAACTGAATGATGACTAGTTATAGCTGTGTGCATTTCACTCACACTGATCATCAAGCATTTCTGCAACCTGACAGCAAACAAGACGCAGGCGCATAGGAGTTCCAATTGAACGACATGCTGAAGCTATTCACACAATGCATGAGCGCTAGTACAAGGAACTATACGAAGCTGGAGCTTACAAAATAATTGATAAGTCAGTAAATGAGGCAGAGGTTAACAGTAGCCCACGCCAATGAACTTGAACTGGATTATCTTAGGCTATTCAGAGTACAGTTAATAGGAACTGAAAAAGCTGAATGCAGTTGCGGACTATATGAACACTTGGGAAATGCCAGGCAGACACATCTTAAAGGTAAGAACGACTAAAAAAGCAAAATTTATTATATGCTGCAGCTCATCATTTATCTTTATTAATATTAACATTATGATGCAAATAGAAATGACTAGATGAAAATATGCTTGACAGGTGCCGGTTCACTTAGACATTGCAGAAATCCCTAAAGGAAACATTCATTCCAGGTGGACTAAGGGAGTCGGTGAGAACCGCAAAGATATCCCGGAAAGTCAATAATTTCACGTGTCATCACAATCAAATGAGTTGAAATGGCATGCACTCATAATGAAAGCGCTGGAACTATCTCAAAGGACCCTATTGATGACAATGCCTTCACAGAAGCTGTTCGTGCCATGGACAGCATCATCCCAATAAAGACAGCACCAAAACCAAGAAAGCATATCTGATAAGGAGCATTGTACAGATGAGGTTGAGAGAACAAAATTAAGTTTGGGACACTTTCATGGCCTCCAAGGCCAAAAGGATCCGACAGGCCTAGAGACATGTCTCTAAAGTCGTGGAAGAAACACTCAAAACTAGAGAAAGAACGGAGAAGAAGAGATGATGAAGAAGAATAGATTATTCAGGGCAGAGAAGATCAAGCAAATCAGGGGTAGACAAGAAAGCTTTCTGGTTTGATGCTTGCATAGTACACCTGATGATCCAGGAATATGTATTAGATTACTTCAAAAATGGGCTTTAATATCTTATTGTAAGAGGTGAAATGGTAGGTGGTGATTTAGGATCTGTTATATTACTATGTTGCGTAGGGATTCAGATTTCTGAACTAAAAAGTTTGTCGTGGTTGCTTCGAAATTTGTAGTATGGTCGATGGACATGGTTTATGCGCAATGATGTCAGAACTGATTCATGGAATGCAGCCTATTACTGGGAAGGCGTGATGATATATGGTCTCGGTTCAGTACTTTAAACGAAGTAGGACATGATACAAGTGGGGTTTAACAGAAGCTATTTAAAGTTCACGATTCCATGGCCTCCAAAACCAACAAAACTAAGAAGACTAGAGAAGGGAATCTAAAGTCATGGAAGATACACTCCGTGTTGTGCCTAAAAACAGAAATCATCTTATGAAAATAGACAACATGTCCCATGTGTCAACTCTTCAATGAAAACAGCATTGGCGATATTATGAAAACAAAATCTCAATCACAGTGGATAGTTCAAAGTTCCATTAAATTATTAGAAAGATGATGACATTGTACAGAGGCCTCTTTTCAGATATGACCACATAGTTGTAGTCTGCAGATAGAGGTTGTACTCTGTACTAACTGCATGAACCATGGTCATGACAGCAGAACGTTCAGCTTCAAGAAATATAAGCAAAAATCTAGAAAGGGCTAGCCACCCACCCTTGATAACAATTGCACCATTGACTAAAGCATCGAACTCATACATTGTGAATGTTGGAGGGCATCAACAATTTTGTCACCTGGTTCGAGCACACATCTGCTTTTGGATGAAGATATCAGCAAAAAGTTAAGAGTCCTGCGATATAAATGAGCTAGATTCAAAATTACAGCGCACAGAATACATTTTATTCTGTTACATCCTAAGCAATGTCACCCAAATGATTCTGTGGCAATACAAATCTGATCAGTTCTAAGTGTTATTATTCTGATGCTTTATTGGTTCAGTTACACCATGGAAGCTGTCTTCATTGAGCTAGCTGTAACATGACAGGCACACCATCCAGCTTTCCATGTGGGGTGGATTAGTCGATTCCCAGTCGGAGAGGTCACCTGCCGGGCTCAAGGTCATCTTGTGCTACACACACACACCAAAAAAATAGAGAAAAAATGAATTTTCTGTACATAGGATGCACAAGGATGGCAGCAAGCTCAAGAAGAAACAAAGAGGTAATAATCCAATTTAAAGCTGACGAGAATGTGTTGTTAGTGGTTTGAAGATTGGAGTCTCTGAAACAAAACAGTACGCAGGACATTCCATACTGATTGATTACCTGTATCAAAGCATCCAATCTGCAGTACTAAAATCGAATATACATAGGCATGTCCTCACGATATTGTATTTGAACACTACTAAGACAAGGGGAGAAATAATGTGGATGGTATTTTTCCCATAGTCATATAATATGAATTGCCAATAAGATGAACACCAGATGAACCAAGCATGGACCCAACTATAGTGTACACTAGCACCATTGAAAGTATTATATGACAATGAAAGGTACTTACTCCTCCCAGGGAAGATCACCAACAAGCATCCAGTCTGCATCCTTATCCTCATATGTAAGGACATACTCCTGATCTTTTAGGGCATCCACCTTTGAGCCATTAGTCAGCCTGTCTTTGCTCGATGATTTATGCAGACCACTTTGACCTATAAAATCACAGGTTAAGTAAATATTCTTGTGAAAAAAAAGACATACTATGCAAAAGCTATTGAGTGATTTGCATGGTATTTGCTTTCTGTACACACATTAATCATTATTTGTTATGCCATGAAAGCTGTGTGTGTGTCCCAATTATTCGTCCATTACTAAAGCTACATCCAGCTCTGATGAAAATTGAGCAGTGGAGTTAAGGCCAATGGCATTATTGGTCCATTACTAAAGCTACATGGAGCTCTGATGAAAATTGGGCAGTGGAGCTAAGGCCGATGGCACTTAGATCGTGGCATGGTAAGCAGAAATTTTCTCCCTGTGTATGTTTGTATTCTACTTGTGCTTGTTTAAAATCACAGATAGATGCATAACAAATCGCTGTATGAATGCTATCTTCATGAGTCTTATGAATCTCTGCTTCAAGAAAGCAAATTATTCAGATAATAATTACTCGAGCTCCTCCTACTATTTTGGAGTACTAAATCTAGTACATCACAAGTGACTTACAGCAATGGATCCAATCAATAAGCTTCCAAAAATGGAAGTGAACGGCGCAGGAAAAATACCTAAAAAGGTCACAAATGGAACAAAAGAGATGTGTGGGATGTGACAGGACAGCAAGCGAGCTAGGAGCCAGTGCCCGCCCCCCCGCCCCCCTCACTTGGGGTGCCCGCCTTGGCCAGGACGCCGGCCCCCGTGCTGGTGGTGTCCACCTCCAGAACCTACTCTGCCACGTCAAGGATCCGTGTGATCAACCTTCCACGACTTCTACACCATTAATCCAAGTTGGTTTGATCCAATGGCACTAGATGGATGTGACACAGATCCATGGGACCACCGCCGTTCACTTGGAGAGTCAAAGTCGGTCCAAACAGACTCCAAATCAACACACCTGCTGTGTAACCAACTTAAGGGAGCGAGCCATCGCCGTTGGATCGTGAGGTGGTGCCATGTGGACGGCGCCCGCCCTCACCTTGGTGGCGCCCGCCCCCAAGCCAGAGCACCCGCCCTCGGGTCCACAGCCACCGACCTCCAGGATGCCTACAAGTACCCCCTTGGTGTTGGTACACTATAAATAGAGCCATTTCAGTTCATTTAGAGCAGGTAGGAATAGAAGAATAATAGAAGAAGAAATAGAGAGTATTCCAGATACAGTGTAAAGCAGCGCCACTCTTGAGTTGAAGAGGAAGAGCTGGAGGAGCCGGGTCTGTAGGCGACTTCTGAGCCGGAGAAGGAGTCGGGTCTGTTGGCAACTTCTTCCTTGTAACTCTACGCTTCTTTGTGGTAAAGAAGTTCTCCTTTTTACTTTAAGTGTCGATTTATCATTCTTGTTTACATGTTTCACCGCTTGGTTAGGGTGCTCTAGTTCTAGGATCCGGATTAGAGTAGTGAGTCTATAGATAGCGAGGTGCTTAGGCTATAGCTTGCTTGTAAATACGGCTAGACCTCCGGAAGTGTGGTAGGGACAGGTGGTGACAACCCTGTCTTCGCTGGAGTCTACCACACTGGGTTTAGTAAGTAGAGCTTCAGGTACTTAGTGACGGAACCATTTGTTGAGGTGACTTCCGGGCGAGTACGCTCACAGTAGACGAGAACCTGATCTATCCTTACTTGTTCAACAATAAACTTAATTATCAAAACTTATCTATCCAGTAGTTATCCTAACCTCTAGGAATATAAATCACATCATGTTCCTTGTGGATTCGATAACCTTGGAATACTCTAAGGTGAAGACTACATTGATAGTCGTCCTCTTGCGGTTAATAATCCTGTGTGCCACCCCACGTGTCAACAGGCGTTGTGCATCGACCCTAAATCCGCCAGAGCATGAACTTTGGTGTCCTGGAGAATTCCTTCGAGGTAGAAGAGAGGGACGTCATGGACTTTAGAGTTGGTCTTGCCCATGATCATCATAATGTTGTTGTCATCGGTGTCATAGGATGACTGTGATTTCGATGAGCATTTCATACTTATGGCCACGTGCAAATGGCTAATCATAGTTGAAGTAGAGGCCATCGCGGCGCAGTTCTGCCATCTCATCCAAGGTGAGATGCTTGAATGGGCGAGGGGGTGGTGAAGTAGTGCCTGCTGCTGATGCCATTGGTGTTGTCGGTGAGGCTAAGGTTGATGGCGCCTTTGGATGAGGGGGACGCCCTTGTTTGGTGACTGACTCCTTGTTGGACTCGGCGATGACCGCCAGACGGCACTCGTATGTGCGTGCTAGTGACATGGTTGTTTTTATGTCATGAGGATGCTACAACTCGATGTATGTTTTCAGTTGTTATAGTAAGCATGCTATGTAGATGTTAACCTGTTGTTGTTCATCGTGATTGCTGATACTCCAGGAAGCACTCCATACTCATCAACGGTGTCTGCCTTCCTCAGTGTCACGAGCTTGCCCAAGGGGTTTTTCTAGTGGGGGTCCAAAGCGTTCATTGATGCATCGAGCAAAGTATGCCCAATTCGTCACTTCTCCATCCTATCAGAGCCTCATGTACCATTAGCGGACAGTGCCCATGAGATGGTAAGAAGCATATCAGGCCTACTTGTCGATCGGGGTTTGTTGGCCTCTGAAAAATTGCTCACAGTGATTGAGCCAGGGTAGGGGATCCTCCTTGCTATCATAGGTTGGGAAGGAGATTTGTGGGGATGAACATCTAGTCCTAGGAAAGTTGGTGGCACCATGTGAACTGGTTCCAGATGAGGTTTAGGCTCCTCTTTAGTGAAGATCTTAGCCACGATTAAAGTTGTTATCTCTGGTGCTAACGTTGTCTTGCAGCCTCCACCTGTGCCTTGAGAAATTCATGACTGGCTTTCTCCATGATCTCAGGGGCCTCGGTTTCCATCTTAGTGGCGGTGGTCTGTTTCTCGCATTCGTGTTCCAGAGCGTCATTGTGGCTGCCCTTCTCCATAGCAGAGAGACGGTTGTCGATGTAGCACATCTTGGTTGTCATCTCGTCCATCCTCTTCATGACATCTCGGTGAAGAGTTTCTTCATCTCGACAGCGTCCATGGTAGTGGTATGGAGATCGTCCGGGCAGCTGGATACCTGTTGTTAGGGTTTTAGGCTAGGGCCCTAACATAGCAGCTCATGTACCACCGGGGCCCTAACATAAAAGGGCAAGGAGGTTGCAGCATGGGCAGAGATGGCTACCACCGGTGACGATAGCGTGGGCGACGACAGGGCCGGCGCACGTAACTAGGGTTAGGATGCGAGGGCACGGACATGAGGGAGCAGGAGAGTAGGAATAAAGGAGTTTTCGCTCTATTCTTTTCTTAGTTCATTTGATTACACCTCTCCTATATTTATAGTCTCTAATGAGCCTTGCCCTTTAAGTAAACTAGAAGGTCCTTTTAAGGATTCTCCTTTCCTATCTTAACAAACTCAACTTCCTAACTTTAACCAATCCTTCCTAAACAGGATCGGGCTGGTCCTAGTAGTAGATGACGAAGGTAAGGCCATTGGCGGTGGCGGCCATGGTGCACCCACCTACTGCGCATGTGCCCTAGGGCATGTCGTGGGCACAGCTCGGCCTGGCGACAGCGATGACATTTCCTCCTTGGGCCCGAGTTGGCCCAAATTCTCTGTTGGGAAGTACGGTCCATGTTGGGCATGTGACACCACGACTCAAACCTGGAACACTTTGTAAGGTCGCAAGTGGCTAGAGGGGGCTGACTTGCCTATAAAATTTTTTTGCAAAGCACTAAGACAAAGGATTAGTACTTAAGATGGCGAAGCTTCTCTAGCACTAGCTCAACTATACTATGCAAGCCACCTAAACAATTCTAGCAAGAATAAGATATGATCTCTAATCACACCAACAATGCTTGGTTGCTAGATTACTTCTAGAGAGCTAAACTACACAAGAAGCTAATCTAATTAATCAACTAGAGCTACACAAGATAAGTCTACCAAAGTAAATGTACAAGGGAGGGGATTGGATTGTTTTACCACTGATGTAGATAAGATGAACCAATCAAATACAATCACAATCACAAGGATGAAACCTCGGCAATCAAGATGACACAATAATTTTTTTACCGAGGTTCACTTGCTTCCCGGCAAGCTAGTCCTCATTGTGGTGAAACACACACTTGGAGATGTGCCCACTAAATGGCGTCACCTAGCCAACCCGTAGCTGGGCGCGGCACTATCAACACAAGATGGGGATCCTCCAAGCCATAAGCAATCCACTAGAGTAGCCAATTGTGATCTCCAACAGGGAAGGCTCAAGAACCCCTCACAATGTCACTGGTGTGGCCTCAAACAATCACCAACTCGAGCTCAAACACCGCCGCTGCTCCAAGCCATTGTTGGCGCTCCTTATTGCATATAATTTGACTGCCAAAAGGACAATATTCCATGATACATCATAACAAAATTATCATTTATCTAACAAGTTCCACGAGTTTTGGTTTTCATACTAGTTGTGCAGGAAACCTAATATTTCATGAAATAAAAGTATCTCAAATAATGAAATGGAGTACACCATTGTGACGGGCTCGTCGAGATGATCAAAATGGATATATTATTGTCATATTTGGAGCCCCTAGTAAAAAGATATAAAAATTCTAAATTAAAAAGGAGTGCTGACGTCATCGCGAACGTCAGTACCAATGAAGTCAACGCCAGCTAGACCAACCAGCGGCAGCCACGTGGCGACAACAGAACAGCATGTGTTGCCGGCTCCCCACGCTCGTGGAGGACACAGCGGGCCACGCAAGGCCCAGCTGTCCCCACGGCTGCCCGGCCAGGAGTAGTCGACCAGCCTGGCAAACCTGGGTGGGCTGCATGGCCACGCGGGCCCCATACTACAGTCGCTGCCGACCAATGGGAGACAACCGACCCCGGCCCGCCAACCATCGATGTGGCAGAACCTCCTAAATTATATGGCCCACACGCACCTATCATT